>OW026323.1:1200000-2400000 GCA_932273695.1 Apotomis betuletana
GTGACCATGATTACTGTCCTGAGATACTTTTTGATTGGGTTTTTATGTTACGGTATCACTACAAGTGTACATAACTAGTAAACTACACACATACTTAATTTACAGATTCCTAATTATATTACGAAATTTAACATAATTTTCGTTAGTAGTTGGGTTTTTAAAGGGGTCTGAAGTAATAAAAATCTTACTAACGCAAAATCGCTACTGACGTTTACCTTATATATGATGTATGCACATTATTGCCATATGAAAGCTGTTTGTAGCGCTACTATCCCTGGGCAGGACCGACACTTGTTAGGCTATATCTTTGTCACCCTATCGGCCCACTGACATCTGACCCAGTGCACGAGTGTTTGCAGTTGGGAGTGTTTGCATCGATACTCGATAATGTTTGCTGACATTGAGCGCGTGTTGCGACCAAATTGCCCATTTTGCGAAACTGTAAGCAAAATTACTGTCGGTTAGCCAGCATATTTGGGTTACGCAAATATGACCATGTATCTAGTTTCCGTTCTCAGCTCAAGTGGCTCCCAATCCGTTTTCGTCGTAACTCTCATATTCTTGCTCTTCTTTTTAATATACTTTTTCATCCTGCAACTCCCCGCTATCTCAAGGAGCGTTTCACTTATCTCACTTCTGCTCGATCTGCCCAAAATTTGCTCCTTGCCGTACCTTCTTCCGTCTCAAAATTTTATAATAATTCGTTTACTTTTAAAGCTGTCTGTTTGTGGAACTCCTTGCCTGTGAGCGTAAGGCGCGCTAAATCTCTTGTTTCTTTCAAAACTCAACTGAAAGAACATTATCTATCCCTTTCATAATTCGTATTTTATTCAAATGGTCCTATTACCTGTTGGCTGAATATGTATTTATGTATTTATTGTTTATTATATTTATGTATTTATTTGTTTTTGTTATGTATATATTATTATCATTTTCCGATTTTTGCACCGCCTAATAACAAAATCTTATTTTTTTCAAGTTCTCCACTACCCAAAGGTTGTCTGGAAGAGATCGCTCTTTAGCGATAAGACCGCCTGTTGTTTACCTCTAATTGTAATTTCTTGCATTGTATTTCTCCTGTATATTTTATGAGGTGTGCAATAAAGAGTACTTGTATTTGTATTTGTATTTGTTAGCAGTAAAATGAGTGTGTGTAGTACTCGCCTTCTAGTCATCATCAGCCCGTATCAGACCCCTGCTCCTTCACCCCTCGGGCTGTGTTCACACTTGGAGAGAATAAATCCAGGGATAGATACCCCTATTTCCGAGTTGGGCAGTTGTAGATGATGTGGTGGATAGGAGCTAGATATTAAATTATTGTTTCACATTTTTGTTTTATGTGAAAAAAGCGGTGGTAGCCTAGTGGTTAGGGCATGCGACTTTCAATCCGGAGGTCGCGGGTTCGAACCCGGCCCGTACCAATGAGTTTTTCGGAACTTATGTACGGAATGTCATTTGATATTTACCACTCGCTTTTCGGTGAAGGAAAACATCGTGAGGAAACCACCTAAGGGTTGGAAGGTCAGATGGCAGTCGCTTCCGTAAAAACTAGTGCCTACGCCACATCTTGGGATTTAGGTAGCCGACCCCGATTGAGAATTCATTCTCAAAAAATGGGACAAAGGCTAGGAGGATGATGATTTTTGTTTTATGTGACATGTATGCCATACGTTTAAGGGCCTTATCACACTTGCGATTTGCGAGCGTATTTTCTATACAAATAAGCGACGAGGCGAACACGCTGCGCGATCGCCTTCATACAAAATACGCTCGCAAATCGCAAGTGTGATAAGGCTCTAAAAGTCCACTGCTGGTAGGGTGACCAGATGTCAGGAATTTTCCTGACATGTCAGGAATTTTAGACATATGTCAGGAATGCGGCCGGAAAAGGGAAATGTCAGGAATTCTCGGCAAATACATGCAACAAAAAAAAATTAACGCTGTAAACTTTTATTTTTAATCACGATAACAAAAAAGGTAAAGCCACAAGTACTTTGGAGTTTCATAAATTGTAACTTATAAATAATCGTAATAATCTTTTTACAATATAAACATAAATCAATCATCATTGACGAATACAACTTCAGCACTCGTGTCAGGAATTTTGGCCGAAAATCAGGAACTTTGTCAGGACTTTTGAAATTTGTATCTGGTAACCCTAACTGCTGGACATAGGCCTCTCCCTTGGCACGCTACTGAGCTCGATTTTCAGCTCTCCTCCAGCTACCACCTGTCTTATGAATGTCGTCGCTCCACCTTGTTACAGGGCGCCCTACACTACGTTTACCGATTCGTGGTCTCCACTCTAGAACTCGTTTGCCCCAGTGGTCGTCGGCTCTACGATAGCACACCTCGGACAATGGCGATCAAATGTATGAAAGAAACGCGTTGCTACGCACACAGTCTAAGCTCGTGTAGGTGAACGCGTACCATGCTTGTGTGAGTGAGATAAGACATGCTAGGGTTGCTGCCATTTTGAACGCACGAGTCGGGAACACAATGTGCAGCAATATGAGATGACCTTGTAATAGCGGCGTCGAATTAATTTTGTGTGCTTATAATTAAAGTAATGTTAATCTACGATTTCTTATTCCGCCCGCGTTCAAATTCGATAACCTCAATGACTAAAAACTCATTGCGCGAATTAGGAAGAACTAAGAATCATATTACGCTGTAAGGTGGGTATCTAAGCTCGATTTATACAAATAGTTTCCTATTTTGAATCAGTATAAACGAAGTAACTAAATTTTTGTAAGGAAATTCAGGCCACCAAAATATTACGTATAAGTTGAAAACATGATTTTTTGTTCATATATATATTGTGTTGTTTTCAGTGTGATCTGATAGGTTTAGGTCGAAAACGGATAGGGCAAAAAAAATACTAAACATAAGTACCTATTGTAAGTTGGTTTTCTACTAAAACATAAAACACTTTGAAAATAACTGGGTATGTACATGCCTTGATTCATCCAATGGGAATCTGTAGAACTTTCTTTTATTTTTGTTGTTTATAGAGCTTAAACAACCGTACACAGCACAACACACGCCCATTACAAAAGTATTTGTTTAATATTTGAATATTATACGTGGCCTCCGCTCTGCGCACCGCGTCGTCGCGTCCCTGCCAGCCGGTAACTGCGAGGTAACCGAGCGCGGGTGGGCGGCACTTTCGGGGGGAGGCAGGGAGTGTCCATACTGTACGTTAGTACTCTTTATTATACTGTGACGATAGATATGACTAGCCCACTGACACATCAGTATATACGTACCTCTTATTAATCCTACTCGTTGTGCACTTTACAAGTTACGATTTCTATATACAATTAAAATCCTACTGAAAGGGAACTTCTCAATAGTGAGTGAAAAGTATGTAATTTTAAATCATAAATTTACTTTTTTTTACATAAAATTTCATTATCGTGTCAGTATTTCGTAATTTTTCAGAATGGTGGAGTTATTGGGGTTAAAAAGGTAAAAAAAGTAATATCTCAGCCATTTCTAAAACCTATCGCAAGGTACACAGCATACAGAGCCACTAGTTTATTTTTGAGTAGTATACTAGAAATAAAATGAAATGAAATATATTTTTTAGTAAGTTGGCCACCATGGCACTTTTAGAAGTCAGATCGCAAATCTACCGGAATTTCCCAAAAGGAGGCCGCTGTTGAGAAAGCCGAAAAACTCAACACTAATGTATTTTTTTCGTAAATCATACTTAAACATTCAATTACTATAAGTTATAACTAATTACATTGGTACACGTTAAGGAAGGAGATGTATAGATTCTCCAAACCAATTTTAGGCAGATACATTAGAATCAAATTTAAACTATCAATTTAAGAATACTGCCCAGCTGCAGTTGTATATTTAAATGCGTCACTATTTTAATGTTTATCCTAAGCAAGCGTGTTTTCCTGTTGAATTCCAAGATTTTAAAGATTTTTGAGAAAGAACTTTGATGTCATAGTTTTGCGATTTTTCGTTATCCTCAAATATATTTTTAGCAGCAGGATTTTTGAAAGGCGCACGTAATGCAAATGCAAATCAAACGATAAAACGTTACTGTCAAAACAGGCAATGAATGAATCAACACCAAGAGTCGTAAATATCTTCACTCTGTTAGCACACATGATCAAATCATAATTTAAGCCAGCTTGATCCAGGCCAACTTAATTCGATCCCATGATAAACTATTCTAGTTACCTAGTATGCGGCCACAGGTAATTTATCTATAGCGGTAACATAATAGTTTACTGCTACATAAACGACTATCGCTTGTATCAGCGACAAACCAATGTATATAATTATAAACATAAGTATATTAATAAAGAGAATCTTTACATCCGACATCAATCATTAACCTCCTACCACCATCCATTATTACACTAGCAAATCTAAAGTTTTAACTTTTTTTTAAAGAAAACATGTTTCCCTTGCGTCACGTTCATAGATTTAAAGAAAACATTTATAGAAATATGTGACGATCTGGAATGGAAATGTTGGGTATTTTTTTTCTTGTATACCTATGGTTCGATTGTATGTACAAACGAATCTGAGTACGACAAACCTAAAAAAAAACTGCTAACACCTACATTTTTTGAAAAGCACTCAAATTCATGTCGCGTGGTGCGACGTGGAAAACTGCGTCTGACGTAAAATTTATACCCCTATAAGTAGGTAGATTATGTACGGAATATTCAAACGAATTTTAGCCGTTACTATATCGTGTATAGTTTAATATACAGGGTGTCTGACCATGGGGCTTTAAATGCAAGGTTTAATTGTGCCCTCCAAATTGAGCTTTTTTTGTTCTGCAATCTTTTAAAAATATCTTCAGTCTTAATTTGTTTTTTTTTTCATAGGTACAAGTTAAATATTATTCTCAATGTACGCAGTCCAATACTAAATTGACAGCATACTGATATTTAATGTTTATCTTTCAGAGAAGTCAAATGTCAAATGAAAAATCGCAATTTACGATACACTGGCTTAACGATTAAACTTTGAGGTCTGATAAATTGTGTAAATATTTTTTTTTATGTCGCAATACAAAATTCGATCAGTTAAGTGAGTAGAATTGAAATTTACATTTAAAGCCCCATAGTCAGAGGCAGACTGTATAAGATACCAACCAATATGAATTGCTCGCCGGTAGCCGGGCAATAAATCGAATTAAACATGGTGTCGTCTGCATATCAATTACACTGATCAATAATCTTGTGAATCGCCAGATAAATATAACACTAGCACGTGAAGTACGCAATCATTTAACAAGCGGTCTATTCCGATTGACATTGACATATTTATGTATAGCCATATATTTGAGTGATTTATCGGCGATGTCGTTGATATATGTATATCATAAAAAGAGTCAAACTCTTGTCGGTAGTTGATGAAGTATTGTACAGTCTTTAGTGGCGCTTCTAACAGCTTTCTTATGGCAAATGATGTGCATACTTCACATATGCATTAGGAAACGTCAGTAGCGGTTTGTCAAGGATTTGTCATTTACCAAATTCGACACTATACTCGTAGGTACATGCCTAGCCGTGAAATCGGGCTTGCCGGCTTCATATCACTATACCTACTCACCCCGCAAGCCCTTCCCAGCGTCTGCAGGAATGTACTATTGTGTCAAAACTTACAAGGAAAATACAAGTCGAAACATGTCAAAAAGTGAATGTGGACTCATAATGCATTCGCTAAGGTTGAGGTATAATTAAAACTATGGTGTTGCAACCGCCGCCGAAAGGGTTTGTGCAATGCAGGACCGGCTCGCCTCAACGCACTTTATTGATGTTAAGGACTAATGCGGGCCTACGTTAAATTACGATCCTATATAATAATATAATACTAGCGACCCGCCCCGGCTTCGCACGGGTGCAATGCTGATAAATTATGCATGTATTATACGTATAAACCTTTCTCTTGAATCAGTTTATCTATAAAAAAAAACTGCATCAAAATCCGTTGCGTAGTTTTAAAGATCAAAGCATACATAGGGACAGACGGACAGGAAGCGACTTTGTTTTATACAATGTAGTGATACTAGCTGCGCCTTGCGGTGTTACCCGCTCATCCCACGGGAACACTACATTTTTAGGGATAAAAAGTAGCCTATGTGTTAATCCAGGGTGTCAGCTACCTTCATACCAAAATATATCAAAATTGGTCCAGCCGTTTGAGCGTGAAGAAGTAACAAACATACACACACTCACAAACTTTCGCTATTATAATATTAGTGTGATATAATATTAAACACCACGGAAAATTCAGTCTCTTGATTCTGTATTTATTGGTTGTTTGTGTAAAATGCGATACAATAGGTCGTGAGGCGCGGCGACCCGACTGACTAATGTGTTTGCTGCTACGGTTTAATACGGTGAATAGAGACTAAAGTACTATGTGTGACCTTACAAACGGTCCGGTAGTTTTGAATTTTTGATATGTTGTCTAGGATGGTTAGTCAGTGTTTAAAATGCAAAATGCACAATTCCCCCCCCTCCGCGCCCGCCGCCATATTGAAAAAACCGGCACTTTCTTCATATGTTTGCTCATATCTTCCTTTAGGAGCATTTTAGCTAGAAGAAAGCTTCGACAATGTTATAGAGAGTTAAATTTACTACATTTTCCATTTTATATTGTTTTTCTAGGACAGATAGTTACGGAGATATCTACATTTAAAAAAACGTAAAAAATCCCAATTTCCTACTGAAAAACAAACTCTTCGTTTAGAAGCATTTTAGCTACAACAAAGCTTGGTCAATGTTGTAGAGAATTCAATTTACTATAATTTACACTTCAAATTGTGTTTCAAGGACGGTTAGTTACGGAGATATGCACATTTAAAAAACAGGAAAAGTCGAATTTTCCGAAAATTTCTGAAAATTCTTGATTTAGAACGCTGTCATTCAGTTAGGGACTAGTCTAGGACAAATTAAAACATGTAGGAAATATAATTGCTAATAAAACTCATGTCCATTTTTACATACATTTTCGGAAAATGTAACTTTATTTTTTACATATCTCCGTAATTATCTGTCCTAGAAACAAAATTTTAAATGTAAATTATAGTAAATTTAATTCTCTACAAAATTGCCCAAGCACTGTTCTAGCTAAAATGCTCCTAAACGAAGATATAATCCAGAAGTTTGTTTTTGAGTTGAAAATTGCAATTTCTTAAGTTTTTTTAAATGTGCATATCTCCGTAACTATCTGTCCTAGAAACAAAATATAAAATGGAAAATGTAGTAAATTTAACTCTCTATAACATTGTCGAAGCTTTCTTCTAGCTAAAATGCTCCTAAAGGAAGATATGAGCAAAAATATGAAGAAAGTGCCGGTTTTTTCAATATGGTGGCGGGCGCGGAGGGGGGGGAATTGTGCATTTTGCATTTTAAACACTGACTAACCATCCTAGACAACATATCAAAAATTCAAAACTACCGGACCGTTTGTAAGGTCAAAATCCTTTATTCACTGAATTAGTTACTTGCACGCGCCGATTTTGCCCGAACAATGGCGCAATCCGCCGAACATCAAAATGTAAAGAATATAGTGTCGCGTTTTTATTTTATCATTATCAAAACTATGGCATTGGTATATAAGTGGGTACAGTCGCACCTTTCACTAGTCTCAGTGACCTCTTAGTGTCGCCAGAACGCGAAGGAGGTTTCATCTTTCCTTATCATCTCTGGTCGTTTATTTCCTTCTTATCTATATCATCATTAATCACTATCCATCCATCTAGTAAATATAATAAAATCACGTAGAATCATAAATAAATCAGGAAACGTCGGCTGCCAACATTGTTCGAACGTTCGAGGTCATTCGATTTAGAAACGCTATTTATTCGCAGGATACGATTGCTGGCTATTAAATACACAAGAACATTCAATCTTATTTAATCTGTTTAAATACCCTTTGGTGCCGTTTGTTAACCAAGTTTTGTAACTGGCTATACAGAATGGGAATCCGAAATTACCTGTTGAAATTTAAAGATCTTTAAATCGAAAATTTGAAGCCAGTTCGAGTGGTTTTTTTTTCGTTTCGAAGCTGATGGTTACCAACTGCGGTTAAGAATCGGTAATGGAAGAGTCTTGTTTTGTAACCAGTTACAACATGGGATTTTTTCCCCGTTTCGAAGCTGGTTACGAACTTTGTTACCAAACGGTACCAAAGGATAAATACTTACAATTTCGGCGACGACTAGCAAGAGGAGAAGTGGAGCGAAAAGGTGCGGAACTCAAACCAAACTGGATGACCGAGCATTGAGGATGCCCTCTCTCCCACCTAGGGGACACAGGATCATAACTATACCCTGCTTTTAATTTAGGGTTCCGTACCCAAACGGTAAAACCGGGACCTTATTCCTATGACTTCATGCATTGTCCGTCGGTCGGTCTGTCTGTCACCAGGCTGTATCTTATGAACCGTGGTAGACACTTGAACTTGATTTATTTCTGTTGCCGCTATAACAACAAATACTATAAACAGAATAAAATAAATATTAAAGTGGGGCCCCCATACAACAAACGTGATCGGTTGCGTTAACTTTGCACCTCATTTGCACATCATCGCCATACCATACCAGGTGCAAACTTACGGAACCCTCGATGGACAAACTAGCACTTGGCCGGTTTTTCTACATACCCTAGTGACCTGCAAAACTTTCACATTTTCGTTTCAAAGATACGACAGTAATCCTTATCGAATGGAGGTCATCTGATCGCCATTTTGATAAAAGGTTATTCATTATTCTAGTCAAAATCGCGATACATCTAAACTGCCATTTTGCGGGGAATTTGCGAAATATTACCCGCGCTACGTGACTACTTGGTTGAGAAATAGACCCTTTTTGGGAGGAAATATTGCCCAGCCTAAGCTGAACCATTCTTGTACGTTGGACTGAAAGACAGTCTTTGTTGTTTTGGACAACTATTAGCCAAGATATAACGTTTTATACTCTCTCTATTTGTACCTAAACACTTTTTTTTGACAAACAAGTTGCGAATTATACGTGCTGCGACGCCCGGTGTTCGCTCATCCCACGGGAACACTAATTTTTTTCAGGATAAAAAGTAGCCTATGCCTATGTATTAATTTAATTGGGTGTCCGCTGCTTTCATACTAAAATTTATCAAAATTGGTCCGGCTGTTTGAGCGTGAAGAAGTAACAAACATACACATGAATGCACTCACAAATTTTCACCTTTATAATTTTAGTGATATTTTTAATCACAGAGCACAGACATGCAAATTTCAATTGTGGACTGGCAAAACTATTACGATTGGAAAGATACAGCACTGTAACCGACAGACAGACAGCGGAAGCTTATTAATAGGGTTCCGTTAGCACCCTATAGGTACGGGACCCCAAAAAACCGGCCAAGTGCGAGTCGGACTCGCCTACCGAGGGTTCCGTACAAACACTTCCCTTCTTAACTGGCCGGGTTAAGTTTGCACCTGGTATATATGGCGACGCATACAAATGAGGTGCAAAGTTAACGCAACCGATCACGTTTGTTGTATGGGAGCCCCACTTAGATATTATTTTATTCCGTTTTTAGCATTTGTTGTTATAGCGGCAACAGAAAAACATCATCTAAAAATTTAAACTGTCTAGCTATCTTGGTTCATGAGATAGACCTTAGTGACAGACGGATAGACAGACAGACGGACAGCGGAGTCTTAGTAATAGGGTCCTGTTTTTTACGCTTTGTGTACGGAACCCTGAAAATCACCAAAATGTCTCCCAACATGTGACCAGCCTTCACCCAAGCGGCCTTGTCAACTTTTAAAGGTTTAACTTTTTTTTAATATTTGGGTTCCTATTTATTCAGTCGATTGTTTCAAACGCGGAAATGCCATGACAGTTGAGACATTTAACTTGAACCTGTATGGCATATAATAAAATACATAATTATTGCTGAATACCAATTTGTCCTTTTTTGAGGCCAGTAGAATACAGCCGGCATCATTGAAATCATGTCGAAAAGGTTTGCGTTTTGAAACTCGTTTTGATATAAATATTTAGTTTCTATCTTACAAGGTTTTATTTGTAAGGTGACTCGGGGCTATTGTAGCTATGGGGTTATTGTATCTAATTACTATTATAACGGCCTGTGACCATTATAATGGTCTGTGTATATATAGGATACACAAGACAATACAATGGTCTGTGTATCCTATATATACGCAGACCATTATAATGGTCACAGGCCATTATAATGGTAATAAGATACAATAACCCCATAGCTACAATAGCCCCGAATCACCTTATTTATAATTACTGTACGTAGTGGTTAGTTTTCTAACTTTTGTCAATTTTATTTTTGGATGCGTAGTTGGCTACAATACATATTTAGTAATTTACTTTAAGCTACTTTAAATAAAGATTAGGTAAATAGTAAAAAGAACTATCATTTTAAGAAACTATGACATTTACAGAACGATGTGACGTTGACGCACTTTGTAATATAAAAACAAGTACCAGCGAAATTTTAAATACATTGTTTAGGAAAATTTTACAGAAAAAGGCTACCTACTTAAAAAAAACATGAAAACACGTGCCAGACTAACTACTAACCTTACTACCAAGTCCTTAAGTTAGACCTCTTGCTTATTATTGTCATTCTACAATCTAGTCATTACGACCCAGCTTTCCCAATTTTTAGGGTTCCGTACCCAAAGGGTAAAAACGGGACATTTACAGATAATGGTACGGAACCCTTCGTGCGCGAGTCCCATTCGCACTTGGCTGATATTTTTTTATTTTATTTGTTGCCTTGCGGGCCAAAAGGAGTCCTTTGCACTGGTTGTTTTGGACTTATTTTTGATGGTCAACTTGCCTTTTTTAGATGCCCGGTTAAATACATGACAATTACAAAATCAAAAAAAATCGGGTGCAATTCTTGCCTCGGTTCGCAAGGTCGCAATTGCAACCTACGGCACATTAGTATTGTCTAAATTGTCTTACTGCGCCGCCAACGCACCAGGTGTACCACGTTCCTAATTCCCTCCGTTGCCTAACCAATGGGCATTGCTAAGTTCCTGGGTTGCGGTAACAAGTTGCAGTTGCACCGCTTCCGGCTTGCCGACCGAGCGCTACCGACCGGCTACTGGCCGATAACCAGTGTTACGGACTATTAGGGCCCTTGCACACTACATTGGTGAGACGCACAGAGAACGCGCGTAGAGTCGGACCCACAGACCATAAGAATACTAGTTGGACCACACTCTTTCAAGCAAATGAACTGTCAAACACATAAAAACTAAGTATAGCAATATTTACCAAAGAGTAACCAACAATCTTAGTACTTGCATATTTTTATTTCGAAACCAATACTAACTTGTTTTAATCCCCTTAGAGCCCTTAGAGTAAGAAAGTCAATATACGCTGAATTTACTGTTTTGAATAACAGTATGTAAACTCACTAAATACAACACAAAAGTCCTCCGAATTATATTTATACTTACTTTATAACTTACCAAGATGTTTTTTTTATTACATTTAATTTGCTAGAGTCTAATACTAGTTTAAAGTTTAATACACAAGTATCAAGACTAATTAGTGCCCTATCTTCAGTGTTGTCATATACTGATTTACAGATAAAAAATTAAAATTCCCGGGGCGAAGATATTTTAGCCAGACTATAGGTCTTCGCACATTATAACAACTCAACGGCGACTCGATTCTATGCCAAATATTGAAATTTAAGCCCTATGTCATATTAACTAGGTTCAATCTCGACGATGCACCGACGCGTCGTCCACTCGTCGCCCACTGCTAATATCATTTTTTGAAATTAAACCTAGTAAATATGACATAGGGCTTAAATTTCAATATTTGGCATAGAATCGAGTCGCCGTTGAGTTGTTATAATGTGCGAAGACCTTATACGCGTTCAAACGCTGTGACTGTCACGACTTCACGAGACAGTGAAAGCATCGGAAAACTACCAACGCGTAATTAAATAATATTTTCTCAAACATCCAATGAAATGTCGTCACAACGTGCGTTATAACAGGCTTCGAAGTATCACGTTTCAAACGGAACAACTCGAGAGAACTGTGACGGAATTTCATACAAAATTGTAGCCCTAACCCGGGAAGTAATTTTTTTAAACATGGCGTCTGTGTTCATGAACAGGCTAAACAGCTAAATAATATTTTTTGAGTTTATTTTATTTCATTGTATATGTTTGAGAAAAGCACTATACATGCCTTAGCCGTGCAAAGGGCTTGCCGGCTTCGTATCACTATCCGTCTATCCATCTATACCTACTCATCCGGCAAGCCCTTCATATCTCACTGGTTGTATAGTAAACTACATAAGTGTACGTAACACTGACACAGTCAAGTGTCATCGCATTCGCGACGGAGTCAAAGAGGTCGCGCAACACCAATCGACAGTACAATGCTTTCGTTCCACTGGTCTCTAGTGATGGGATGTAAACATGAAATCCATCGATAATTTAGTCGATAAAAAGTCACTAGATTCACTCGATTAAACCCTATTTTATCGGCACATACATCGATAAAGACTAATAAAGTTATGCCACCAATTTTACTAGTGGTGTAGATCTATCGATGGTTTCGCTACGAAATGGTGTTAAAGATAGCTCGTAGGTCTAGGACAGAACAACTGTATGTTAAGGCCTGTCCACTGGAGCGGAGCAGTGTAAAATGGACCAATCGCATTCCTCAGATTTTAATGCACTTCTTTTAGACTTTAAAAAAACCTGGTTGGTTCGTTTTCTCCGCTCCGTTTCAGTTGTCAGCCAGCCGTAGTCATAAAAATAATCAACAAAATATGTATCAAATAGTTTTGTTCCATTATAAAACCGCTACCATAGTAACTAAAGTTTTGTATTAGAAATAAAAAGTAGGTTTTGAATTCTCGTGAGTATTTTAACAAATCAAAAGGCATTTCTGAAATAGTGACCTGCGGGCCTAAGATGGTTGCGTTTATCACGTGATAAATAAGTGACAAAGCATCTGTCACTCACACTCGCAGTTTGTCAAAACGTGACGGATGCTTTATCACTTATTTATCGCGTGATAATGGCAACCATCATAGCCCTCCAGACTAATCCTGAAGATAATTATATAAAATTAAAATTACGCATGAAGGTTATCAGTATTATATAGTTCCGGATTTACAAGTTCAATTATTTATCTTATCAAAGCGTGAGAAGTGCGAAATTAATCGATAATACCTACATGTGATAGATAGATTGTAATATATTTACGGCAAGAATATTGAGATTAAATTCAATCTAAACCTAGTAAACCACAATATTATTATTGATTGTTTGAGTCTTTATTTTAATGTAAAAAAAATACAATTGGACAACTAGATTCAATCACCTACATATGTATAGCAAACCCGATTAAATAATTGTTAATATTTATTATAGTAAGTATTATTTTAGGGTGTTTTATGAAGCAAATTGTTTGAAAACTTTGTGTTACTAAGGCAAAAAAAGTTGACCCTCTAGAGTCCCAAACTGGAAGGTTACTTTGAAGTTGCTGTCCATCTAGCTCTCGTATAAAAATGTGATTGATTGGAATCTGGCAAAATTAAAATTATTTCAATGTTACTCCTGACTATTGAAATACATAATTGACATAGAAATACATAGGTACGTAAATTGACAATTGGTTATATTATACCTATTCATCGGAAAATATCCTAACAAGCAGTAACAGTAAATTTTAATGGTAATTTTAATTTATTTTCACCGATATCTACCATTCCACCGGTACATCACTAGCGATCTTGTCAAGTTATGAAACGAAACACTCTTACTTTCTGCGCATAGGTTATCTAACGTCGACCCGTTTAGTACTTACCTACTCGTCGTAGCTCACATTTATTCAACCGAAGTGGTCAATGATATGATATGTGTATATATATATACGGTTGTCATATTGTTTTTTTATCTTTTTATTAATACGGTATTTGATGACAGCTCAAATCTACTGCTACTTTTTATGAAATGACAAAAACGTTCTGTTACTTCTTTTAGTATGAAGTTTATATTAAGATACTGGCTTGTGACGTCATAAATTCAGTCTTCTTCGTCTTCTTTTCAGCTTTTGTCCAATTTAAAATAAAATCATGTAGATCATTTGGTTCCGTCTATTTTTGTATGTAGGTATGCTTAGTGGTTTCAATTATACAATTTATTTTCTGTATTCTTAGTCGAATGCCGTAGTATCATTATAATGAGCATGTCAGCTCCAGGCCTCCAGCAAGTCTGATACATTACCATAATCATTATTGTTCGTATTTTGATGACTAGAGTCTGCACTCTCGTGATGACTTCACAGAAGGGTAGTTTGGGGAGTAAATGGAAACATAGTTTACTCTACGCAGTTAAACCGGGAAGATAATGTTATGTTATTTAAATTGATTAATTGTGTAGTTTTTTTTTTTTTTGTAGTGATTAGTTTGGGTTATTTTTATATACTTTTGGCTGTTTACCTATACCTACATACGTACGTATAAGCGCAATATTTACATACAATGACGGTTTGTTATTCTTTGCAAATAACTATCTATATTTACGTACCTACTATATTATAATTTATACAGCTTGAAAAGCTTGCTTTCGTAATAATTAATAATGATATTTTTTGTTACAGGTTGGAGCGGAATACATGTCTGCAAAAACATTAAATTAAGTAAGTAAATTTAAAATTCTTATATAAAGATTAATATCTATTTTAAGGCTATTTTTTATTGAAAAGTATATTTTTTTGTCCAAACACCAAGGAGTACTGGTTTCCATGACCACCTTTCAGGCTCAATCATGACATCAGCTCCATGTCATATGATGATATGAATATTTCATCTCATTTACATTATGTATACTAAACTTAAGCTCAATTGGGATAAAGGTAGAAATAGGATCTCATTTTTATTGAAATCGTAAGACCATGTCTCAAAAAAAAATTACAAAATTAAGACTCAAAATTAAAGTTCAATATAATGTTCCTATTCCGTTACCAATTATTTTAATTATTTTATATGTATAAATGTTATGGCTATGTTCGATACTTAAGGTTCTGTAATGCTTATACTTTTTTAATTATGTATAATCTGAAATCAATCTATTCGAAATAAGAAAGAAAATTGACTACAAAATAGGAAAAATATAATTAAACATTAATTGACGTTTAATTGTTTTCTCCTTAATAAATACTTTGTACTATTCCAAAACGTCAGGGACAAGTGAAAGTCGAATATTAAATACGATTTACTTTTCACAGGTGTCATAGTGTCACAATTGAATTGTTTATTGCGGTATAAAAGCTATATGCCCAGAAATTGGTTGTAAATTAAAATAGGCCGTAAAAAAATTTGGAAAACGTTAAGTAGGATTTAAATTTCAAGATTGGATTACAGACAGACGTCGCGACAGATAAAACTTATAATAAATACTTATAACTAATTAGTTAGTTTCTAATAAGTTGTATGATATGAAAAATAATAATATTTACTCAACTTGGTAAGCGGTGTACAATTGTACATTGTACCCAACTCGCAAATACATGTTTACCGACAAACAACGTTATTGTGTAATTATACCTACTTTTATCTTGAACACCCTTATTTAGCATTTAAATATAATATTTAATAAGCATTGTGTACTTATACATAAAACGAAAGTACACAAGGCTTTACAATACGCCCACAAAATAATTCGTGGATTTCACGACCCTCAGCAATGAGGAACGCGACACAAGGAGGAGGGACTTATACATATAATTTCTTCAGTTTCAAAACAATTTAAGCATTCATTATAATTATTTGTATACACAAACATAAACCTACACGACGCCATTCTCTCAGAGCCGGGCTTCTGGTGCTCTCGTGCAGAAGGCTGTTTGTGGCCGATTTGATTAAGAGGCCGTATTCCCTTTAAAATTTGTTTTTCTCATATTATGACAAATATATTGACATTATCAACCAAATTTTGGAAGTGAAAAAGATTTTTCCATGAGTTCTTGAAAGTAACATAGCTAAGTATTTCATGCTTTCATTGCGTACGTTACATAGACGTAAATAATAATATAAAAAAAAACAGTTTTCTCCGTGAATTTTGTCAAATTCGAGTAGTTTTTGAAATAAAAATTATCAATGAAGAATTCAAATTGTAGGTTTCAAATATATACCAATAAATCGCAATGGCCCTGTTCTATAAGTAGTACATATATCATTGATAAGATAACATGTTTCTACATGTTTGATCATAGAGAAAAATTTCTAAAAAAAATCAGCTTTTTTGAACGGATAAGCCTCTAGTTTTCGCTGGACTTACCGGGGCACTATTAATAATTCGGCGAAAAGGCAGAGAACCAGAAATTTCCAATTAAATGTATACTCAAGTACCTATACACCTTGACTGTACCTCGAGTTACCGGCGTTTCGGAGGTGTAATGTCAACTTCCTGTACACTCCGTGCGTCAGAGCCTTGCCTCTGAGATAAGTTCGACCTTGGCGTTTAACCCTTGTAGGTAGGTATGTAATAGGTACTTGCGACATCGATTCTATAGTATTAAAATATAAAATTAAATTGTAGAAAAGAAACGTCTGTACATTGAAGATATTTCCAAAAACAACGTCCTTACATGCAACAGATGTTTTTATTTTTAAACATACAAGGCGGAACAGATCGAGGGACTTTTAAGCAAACAGGGAATTGTTTGACTGAGTACTTACTTCATTTTTCACCGATGTACTATGTCAATCTGTGATGTCAATATTTCTATCCATTTTTGAGATACAGTTTGTTAAACATTAGAGTAAAAATCTGCGCATAACAACCCTAACATCTTTTGAACATCGCTTAAGTTAAAGACAGGTGTCAATTTAAAATGTAAATAAAACCTTTGAATTAGTAGGGATGTCACTAAAATAAATTAAAATATCTTATTTTGATGACGTTTTTACTTTTAAATCCAGCTTTACAATAAAGGTTGATTGTAGATCATTCAGATGACACTATCCTGTCAGCTCAGTCTTTAGAAATGTTCCATCCTGTATACTACAACGGTGGCAAACAAACATGCGGCCCGCCTGATGTGAGCAAGTTCCGCCGTCTATGGACGCTTGCGACGCCAGGGGCCCTATGATGGTTGCGTTTATCACGCGATAAATAAGTGATAAAGCATCCGTCACGCTTTGACATAATGCGAGTGTGAGTGACAGATGCTTTGTCACTTATTTATCACGTGATAAACGCAACCATCATAGGGCCCCAGGAGTATCATAATGCGCTTTGGCGTTAAAGTTATGTTATGAGTTTCCGAATACCTAACATCCCATTTAAAATTTTTTCTTATTCATTAATTCTGATCTCTGGATTTTCCGGATGGCCACGATGGTGACCACTCTGGGCCACGACTGGCACGAGGTTACTGTACGGAGTGTTTGTTTGTTTATGCGTGCGGTTGTTAAATCGCGATGACGTCATCGTGCGCAGACGCCGATCGCTTCCTACTATTATTATGATTTTCGGAAAAGAGCCGAATAGTTTTTTTGAATCCGATTCTGTAGATAATCTAGACCTAAATTTTCGTAAGGACCGCGAATCGGTAAACGTCGTAGGGCGCCTTGTAACATCACCTCTAGCATAACTGTGACACGCGACTGTTTGTCGCGCGACAAAGGCTACCTGTCACTTTCAACACCGATGGGGCTTGTGCACAAATCACGCGAGGTTTTTTCGGCTACTTTTTGACCTCTACCTCCCCCCTGGTGATATTTGGTGAGGTTTTTTGTTATCCCCCCTCACAAACTCACGTTTATATTTTTCTCAGAATTTCGTAAAATACCTTTGCTATTTTGAAGTACATATTAACAAGTGAAGATTTATTTTTAACGGAAAAAGAAAAACGGAACAAAACAAAAGTATCTACTCATAAGGTAAATTTTTTTCTTAGTTCGTTCACTAGAAAAATACACGTGAGGTCTCCTTATACCCCTCCCTCCCCGAACGTGATGTGTCGTGATTTTATCGTGACCCCTCCTCCCTATCGAACCTCGCGTGATTTGTGCACAAGCCCGTGCGAGCAAGACTGATGCTGAGTCGCATGACAAGGAAAGTCGCGGCAAGATACAGTCTGACCAAAAAGTACTGTAGTGTCGTCCCCGTTTTTTTAAATTGATTAGAAAGGGATAGTATTGCCACTTTTTAATTTCTACTCTTTTTGAGCAGACTGTATGCTAGCCCTGTAAGTGGAGTGACGACATTTGCGAGTGAGTAGTGAAGTGACTGGCGGAGAGCTCGACATTTCATGGGAGAGGCCTTTTTCCAGGATGATGAGAAGATTCGGATGGCAAAGAGAGTGCCCACTCTGGGCCCCGAGGTCGGCCGTAAATCTAAGTGCTTGTTTATATGCGCGGTGACGTCATCGTGCGCCGGCGCCGACCGCTTCCTACTATGTGCACGCGCAATCGATCGTAACACGAAATCATATAGAATTAATAACTAATTTGTCCTTAACTTCGTCGAACGACGAGGAAAAAATCTTAAACCTGTTTTTTGTTTCATCGTAGGTAAAAAGTACCCCATATCTATGTGGGTATTCAGCTAACAGTGTTCCAAAAATTATTAAAATTACGTAATTCGAGTAGGTAATAAATGAGGGTAACAAAGTCAGTGAAATTTCGAAGATGGAACAACTTGCATTCACGGCGAAGTGCAGTGGTTTTACCCATGGACAGTTGGAAAAGCCACTGTATGTGCCTGCCACCCTAAGGCATAACTATACCTAAGACCAAAATTAGTAAAAATTTGGCCAGACGTTTCGGCGTGATGCGAGGACAATGGAAATTACGACCAACAGATGGCGCCAGACTGGCAAGGCGCCGCGCGCCCGTACAAAACAAATGACGATCCTGCATCACGCTATTAATATTTTTCCTGAAATCGTGACCCCTTTCCATAGAAATCTGATTTTAAATACTAGAGTTTTATAATTATAATAGTAAAGATAACCAAAACCTGTTGATAGTAGGTAATATCGATTGTTTCGAACTTTCGAGACGATATGTCAAGGGTTGTCGGGTCTCATCACCTGCCTTTCCCACGTGGCTACACTATAATGACATGTAATGAACCAAATGTGTCCTTCCTTCCGCCGATAAACGTTTTGAAGGTATCATTCCCCATAGACTATAATCGCATAGTACTTTCCTTTCGCTGGCAACTTTTTCCTTTGAAGAGCTTAGAATAAGTACGCCTAATAGACTTTCTGCTTGTGACAGAGAGTGCACACGGACGAAACTTAGCCCGTGGCTAACCAAAACTGGCTTCACTTTCGAGCGCTGACTAGGTTTCTAGGCGTATTTATTCTAAGTCTGTCATTATATTTAATGGTTATTGAAAGAGTTACATTTCATGATTTTTAACCTCCTGTTAACCATTACAACTGCCTTCAGAGAACAGCTTTCGACGTAATAAGCTGCCGATGAAATTAAACTTTCGCGGAAATGTGTCTTTGTAATATGCAATGTATTTGATCTAGTGCGGATAGAGGCGGGGCAGGAGGAGTAGAAATTATGAACATTTTAAGTACTTCACACAAATATTCATCAGATTAATATTTCCCGTTGCCGGGATTCGAACCCAGGACCGTCGACTCAGTAGGCAGGTGCACTACTGCGCCAACCGCGTGGTATCGATCGTTTGCTGACAACGTGACAACATGTATGTATGTCGGCTCCCATCACCTGTCGCTTTCCCACGTGGTCACTAAATAATGCCATGTTCTGGTGATTTTTAATCATTACCAGTAATAAAAAAAAATAACAAAAAAAGAACCGACTTCAATAAAACTATAAAGCCAAAATAACCCGTTCAAGTACAGATTACATTTGACTCACCCTTTGAAGTCGATCCCATCCCAAACCACTCAATTATTATATTTATACCTATATTATAGTTTACGTTAGGTTTGGCACCGAGTAAAACATACAACCGAATTGAGAAACCCCTCCTTTTTTTTCAAGTCGGTTAAAAAAACGTCAAAAACGAAGTATATGACTTTTTCTTTTCCTGCGCCAAAGAAGTACCCGCTCAAAAAATGTCTGTAAAATTACTCGCCTATTTGTATATGTCTATTATATATAATCTTAGTTCATGCAAATTACTAATACAAACATACAAAGTAAAATTTGAAATGAATTTAGTACTTACATACTTTTCCATTTAAAAATGTAACCTTTTAATATTTATTTTTTAATCTTGCTGCTTAAACCGACGAAAACCCAGTTAAATAACGTCTATTAAATTCTCTCTACAAAAACAAAATGAACTGTGACCTCTGCAAGTGAATCTTGTACCTAGGTAGGTACAATATGTTTTTTTATGCGCGGTTTAAAGAAACCGGTTGTTCAAGAAATATACTTACAAGCGTAAAATGTAGTCACAAAAACAGGAGTCGTCTTCTGTTATTGATGGTTATTGAAGGCAATTATGAACTTGGTATTATTTTTTTTACGTTTATGATAGGATATTTTCCACCCGACTTTGGTAAAGCATAAAAACTTATAAATTCAATTTATGCGAACCTTATGCAATGTGTACCTACCATTTTCAAAGTCAAAGGGTTATAGTTATAGAGTAGGTTAAACATAGAAATAAATAAATAAAATTAATATTATGGGGAAATCTTACTCAAATCGACCTAGTCCCAAACTAAGCTAAGCTAGGTACTATGGGTAGGTACTAGACGATGATATATTCATTAATTTTTACTAGTCCGATCCGCCAGTTCATCAGTCCGAGAGGGAAAAATAGGCTCAACTAGTTTATATAACTACTTGAGAAATAGTACTTAGTAGTAACCAAAATTATGCTAATTTTACACATTTATTTTGGTTACTACTAAGTAGCCTTCAGTTTGTCAGTTCTCCGATTTATACAATACAATACAACAATACTTTATTGCACACCAATAAAAGTGTAGGTAACTAGCAGCTAGCATTTAGGCTACTGTTAAAAAATCTTTTTTTTTTTCAGTGTACAATCATTCTCGTCATTCTCACTAGTACCTCTAGCATAACTGTCATACGCGACTATTCTCGCGCGAGATACCCCATCTCTTCCTGTGCAGTAATGTGTGAGAGTGACGGGTAGCACGTCGCGTGAGAAATAGTCGCGAACCATAGATGTGCTAGACGGGCTGACTGAGCGTACAACCGCTGTCTTAGGTAGGGTTGCCATCCGTCTGGGTTTCCCCGGATTTGTCCTACTTTGAAGACTTTGAAGGCCGCCCGAAGGGTTTTCAATAAGTGCCCGGGAAAACCCGGACACTTTTTATGTGAGGCACTAGCTTCATTCAGCGTAACACGTTAGCAGCGTAAAGCGTAAGTTTTTTTAATAATATTAGTTTCAGACACGTCCGGGGGAAAAATGTGATTTCGCCAATTGTCCGGGTTTTTTTAAGTCTTTGTCCGGGTTCGGCGAATTTAGAGATGGCAGCCCTAGTCATAGGCAATTATGAATAAAGATTTTAATGCACTCAACCACACCATATAACTGTTAACACCGTTCTAATCGAAACGCACATTAGTGTGGAATATCGCGGCTTTATCTTCCATTAAATTTAATGGCTCTCTAGCTGTATGATCCATGCTTACGTCAACGAAAAAAGAAATTAAATAAATAAAATGGTAAATTGTAGTGTTAAGTGGTGAAGAGAGACCTCATAAACATGGAGGCAACTAAACGGTGGCCGCCGTGTTGATACTTTAATGTTCTGCCTTTATGTATTTGATGACGATGGGTCGTGGCAAGTCAGACAAGCCTTAGTCACACACAAAAGAAATATGTACCTATCAAATTGACTGACGCGTTTGCTAATTTAAGATGAATGAATTATAGTTTCTTTTTCTTCATGTCATTCACCTTATCATGACGCAGTTCGCGCAGTGCATCGAGGTGCACACCACTTAGTAGGTTACTGAACATGGACTAACACTTAGTAGGTTACTGAGCATGCACTAACACTTAGTAGGTTACTGAGCATGCACTAACACTTAGTAGGTCACTGAGCATGCACTTTAGTAGGTTACTGAGCTGCACGTCCTGGGTTCGAATCCCGGGAAATGGCTAATATTTGTGTGATGAACTCGAATATTTTGTTCCTGCGTCATGTATGGTTGTGTTCTATGTATCAGTTATCAGTTATCAGTTTATTTATTGCTTTCATAGGTACATTTCATCTACTAGATCGATTTGTGTGAGATTATTCGATATGATGTATTTATCTAAAAGGTGGCCGCGAAGTTGGTCCGCTCAGAATAAAAGTTTGTTCTATTTCTTAGCTTTCCCGTAATCGCGTAAAAAATATCCTTGTCCATGTTAGGATGAATTTATGAAACCTTTTCATTTGGGTACACACTACAATTTTTTTTTTTTTTTTTTTATATCGGACAACCTCACACAAATCGATCGACACCAAATTAAGCTCAAGAAGGCTTGTGTTATGGGTACTAGACGACGATATACATACTTATATAGATAAATATATACTTAAATACATAGAACAACCATGACCCAAGCAAAAATATTCCAGTTCATCACACAAATAATTGCCCTGGCCGGGATTCGAACCCGGGACCGTCGGCTCAGTAGGCAGGTGTCTATAAACCGAGCCAAACGCGTCGTCAATTTCATTGATACGACGATCAAAGCACAAAGAAAATGCGTAACCTGGCGGAAGGGACCGGGAACCGAACCCGGTTACCGGGTTCGGTTCCCGGTCCCTTCCGCCAGGTCCCGGGTCCCGGTACCTCTGATTCAGAGGTGATGTGCCGTTACCGTAAATTACGGTAACAGAGAGAAAGTTCGGGTAAAGTTCTCCGTAACGTTCTCCGTAGCGGTAATTATCGAGAAAGTAGTTTATATTTTATTTATTTTTTTATTTAATTTCTACAAAGCTATTTCAAATGACCATAATAAACTGCAGTAAAGTTTTCACAATTATTAGATAGAAGGATCACTTACTTTTCCATACTTTACCAACTTTCTCGTAAAGTTACCGGAATTTACGGGTGGAAATTACCGAGAAAGTTGTTTGATATATTTTTATTAGAATATTTTTAGCGTATTTCAAGTCCTTTATTAGTGATTTAATTGAGTTAACTACTATTGTATTAAATTAGTTGGTAAGTTTCAAAATAACCTTGGGTTTAAAAAAATAACATCGGCATGATATTGATAAAGCAATAATTCCACAATATTTAATGAACTATGAAATCAGAATTATTATTTTTTAAATCAACAAATTATTAGAACACAAATATAATATAAATAACATACAATTGACCTAGACAAAAATAAAACAATGTAAAAACACAAAACAAACAAATGTACTTGGTTCGTCCGTTTTCGTTTTCTATTAAGTACATTTAAATATTGCAGAACTTTGGAGTTGGGCTTCATTATTTCAATTAATAACAGGCACTTGTTTTAAACACATTATACAGTTTGAGCAGTTTGCAACAGACTATTTAAATTATAAACTTTATAGCTATTACTCTTCCCACTTCGACCCAATAACATAAAAAAACTGAGTACCAATCAGGAAACCTAGGTTTATGAAACTTGGTCACTAATTCGCTAATTAAATAACACATGAACATACTTGTGGTTTACCTGTATACCTGGGAAGGGAACCTGCAAAGAACTGGTGCACTTAGATTACAAAGCTCGGTTATCTCGTTTTTTTTACCTGCTACTCGTGAACACCACCTTTTCAAATAATTCTAATAAACAATCACCACATTGCTCAATTAAAAACGAATGTCAGTTTATCAATTAAAAACGATCACTAGAAATAATCCAATAACTTTACTTAATCTTCAAAATTTCTAAAAATGTTACATACTGGTAAAGTTGTCGAGAATTACGGAAAAGTTACGGTAATTTCCGATGGTAAGAATTCCCGAGAACGTGAAATTTCCTGACGGCACATCACTACTACCGGTACATCGTTGTGTATCAATGGTTTCATGTTAGGATGCTCAACTACTCGTTTACCAAACATTTTTGAAATCGGTTAGCCATTTAGGCACGATGTGAAATAAAAGTTTTTTTTTTACAATTTTGGAATAGTATATTATTATAGTACTAGCTGTGCCCCGCGGTGTTACCCGCTCATCCCACGGGAACACTAAATTTATTCGGGATGAAAAGTATCCTATGTCCTTTCCCGGGTCTCAAACTATCTCCATACCAAATTTCATCTCAGTCGGTTCAGCGGTTTAAGCGTGAAGAGGTAACAGACAGACAGACAGACACACTTTCGCATTTATAATATTAGTATGGATCTTTGTCCTCATGTCATTCAACTTACATAGTTAAGTAGCCCAAACCCCCGCACACTGCCACTCAAATTATAACTAGCGGAAATAATTGTACTAATGATGGTGTGCGGAGTGGAACATGATTGGCTGAGATTACGGGCTTAGATAGTATTTACAGTGCGAAATGGAATAATCTAGAACTGTAATAGTACATTACAATCCGTCGAGGATTTGAGGTCAATATCAGATTTAGCACCTAAGCTCTAAGATAATATCTAATAACAATAGGTATAATTAACACATAATAATACAGAAATTAAAATACTAACTATAAACTAAGAACTATTTGTGTGATGGACACGAATATTTGTGCTTGGGTCATGGTTGTTGTATGTATTTAAGTATATATGTATATATGTATCGTCGTCTAGTGCCCATAACACAAGCCCTCTTGAGCTAAATTTGGGACTAGATCGATTAGTGTAAGGTTGTCTGATATGTATATGTATATTTATTTTTATTTAACTTAACTAACAAAAATAAACGGCTAAAACGGATTATATTTAATATTCATAAAGACTATAAAAATAGGATTCCTTTGGCATGGTCCCGAAGACGCTGGCTACATTTCCTCGCTGAATAGCAACGCTAATGCGTTGAGCGAGGAAGCTGCCAGCATATGAGTTAGGACCAAAAAGTTGGATGAAATTAAGGCGTAGTTAGCAATACAAAACGAGGAAATAAAAGTTCCGTTGTGCGACAAAAATTAACGATACAATAAGGAACCTTAAAGTTAGCTGTTATGATGGTTAACTGTCGCCGCACAGCGGAGATTTTGATACAAATATTAATTGAGTGAGTTAAGGTGGTAGACTTTTTGGTCTTCACCCATATATTCCGCGTTTAAGGTGGTTTTCCACCGGTGAGGCGAGGCGGGGTGTGGAGGGGCGAGAATTGGAATTAGTACGGCAAATTTTCAATCCCCGCCTAGCGCATCTTCGGTGGAAATAGTAAGGATTGGCGCGGATGTGCGGGACTTGAATTGAACAATTTTTAGTGGAAAAGGGCCAGCGCGATTTCAATTCTCGCCCCGCCACGCCCCGCCTCTCCTCGCCAGTGGAAAACCACCTTTATACGTAAGTTGTCAGCGGTTTTTGCATGCTACCCTCTAAGAGCCTTATCACACTTGCGATTTGCGAGCGTATTTTGTATGAAGGCGATCGCGCAGCGTGTTCGCCGCGTCGCTTATTTGTATAGAAAATACGCTCGCAAATCGCAAGTGTGATAAGGCCCTAATTTCGCATATTTATATTAGTATGGCCTATGGCCGTATAGCAACTAATACTGATAAAAAAATTAAAGGGGGTACCCAAAAAAACATTGCTGATTTACAAAAAAGCTTGTTTTTTTCGGGTGTTCTACGTTGTTTGCTCTAACCACGCTTTGAATGGTAAGAGACATTGTTATAGAATATGTTATTACTTAATGGCCACAAAAAAACATTTCTTTATTTGATAATACAACTACGGAACCCCTCGTGCGCGAGTCCGACTCGCACTTAACCGATTATTTACAGTTTTTAAATCATCAACTCGATCAATATGTTAATTCGAGATTATGTCACTCACATGTGTTAGGTCTCGATTTTTTCGGAATTAAAATCTAGGTTTAGTACAACCTGTTTCGAATGCTTCATAACATAAAAGTACATCATCTGGGAAACTTTTAACAGTCTAGCTATCGTGATTCATGAGATACAGCCTGGTGACAGAGGGACAGACAGACAGGCAGACGGACAGCGGAGTCTTAGTCATAGGGTCCCGTATTTTTACCCTTTGGGTACGAATACGAAACCCTAAAAAATAAGGCGGCAAGATTAATATGGTTCGTCACATTGTCTTCAAATCAGGATATACTTAAAAATCTTCATTCACATATGAAGATAATTATAAAAAAAATTACAACACAATGAAAACCGGCACACCGACTTTCAACGTCAACTTTTTTTGGTATTTTGAATTCAGCACTGTTACACAATGGCGAGATGTTTTTTTTAATGTTTTTATAATCTTTTTTTGCATATCATCGACCTTTTTTTCTTTTTGTGTTTACTTTGATGGGTTCTCTACCTTTTCACCGAATTATTTTTCATCAAAAGCTTCATTTCGTCTAAGTGTAATTTCGCAGAAAACTTTTTTCTCAGATACATTTGACGAAAAACTATTTTTATGACACCACTGGGCCAACACCGTGGCACGGTGCTAAGTATTTTTATAGCGCTTTCATTTTCCTTATGTACATCCTTTACCAAAGTATTTTTCTCTATGATCTGCAAAACAAAAAACATTGCCTCCAACTTATCGATTCACATCCTTTGTAGATTAACAAATCGACATTCAACCTTGCAGATAAACTGACCGTAATGAGACCTCCCTCCGCCGTCACGTCATTATCTCTCGGTTATCGTCAGTCGCTCACCGATCGCTGATCAGTGCTGAGTGCGCGCGCGCAGGCAGTTACTCACCAGTCGCTGACCGGCGCACACGCATCAAACCAATGGACCCGCAAGTGACTGTGCAGTGTCAAGTGATAAGTGTTCTGTTGTGAATTTCGGTGAGTTTGGATCTAGACCACCTTGACTGAGATTCGCATTCAATGTCAGATGTGCAACCATTTACATATTCGTAAATACTTCTAGAACGTAAACGCCAGAACGGCTGTGGTTATTTTTGAGTAGCTTTCTTTATAAATTGGAGTTTTTATGGTTACGACGTGTAATTTGAGATGATTGTTTGATCTCTTTTTACTAGCCGGTTTTTGCTACTTTTGATCTTCTACCTATTTTTATATCAACTATTTTCCGAGTTGAATGCGAACATGTTTTGTCCGATTATTTTATGACATGACTTAAATTTTTGAGTTTCAACTTTCCTTCGCGAACCGTTAATGTTTTTGAGTTAATTCTGTGGCTTTACGTTATCATACCAGATGTTCAAACTGTGTGACATTTGGATAAAAATAAAGGAATAATTATCATCTTTTACTAGAAATTTTAAAATATGATTGATTGATAACCCCGGTGGGATCTTTAAAACACTCCTTTATGGCACGTATTGAATGCTTTGTTCTACCACTTTCATAAACCGGATGAAAGCCCCGTGGAACTACCTGAATGCCTTCTATTCTGAGTCATTACCTGAGTCCTTTATTCTCTCGACGAAGGCATGCCGTCAGCCGTCCACACAGTATGATTGTCTTTGTCACCTAACCACAAAAAAAACAAGTCTGATTCCCTTATTAAAATTCAAAACTTATATACAAATCTTGATATGCTAGTTGTTACACGATCGAAGTAAAATGAGAACTTCAAGGATATAGGTGGGTAATTTAAATATTTAACAGTCAAAAATATATGTGTCACAACTTGAATATTGGGCTTTAGCTATGTCCACACTATGCCCTTTTCACGTTCAACTTGCGCTTTCGTCTATTGCGATCTCGCTCGCATCGTACAAAAATGAGCAAGATAGCAATAGACGAAAGCGCAAGTTGAACGTGAAAAGGGCACAGTGTGGACATAGCTTTTGAATATAGGCCTGGGTTATGGATGTGATTTGTTTTTCTCAGTGAAATTGTTTTATTTACCTAAATGTGCGACAGTCGCGGAAACCGAAGTTTTAATTAATGTCAGTCATTGATTTGGAACTGTTTCGAGGTAGCGTGTTCAACTTGAATGACAATGTCCCGAAAAACGTGGCTGTAACTTTCTTACAATAAAATAAGCGAATAAAATATTTTTCCTAAATAATCTCACTTTATACGAAAGTCAAAGTGTTATTTTGTAAAACATAGGTGAATATAGGCGGAACAAAAATATAGAGTAACACTATGTTTTGCCAGTTGGCGTACAAAAAGTAACACTTTATTCTTGATTCAATTGTAAGGTCATGTGCCTACATTGCATTTAAGGTGTTGCATTCAATTATTTGTCAGACGATGACCATGACGCACTGCAAGATAAGAGCACACAACTTACCTTACTTTCTGGAACACTGTGGATACGTGGGATAAAATCCCGCTCCAAGCATTTTTTACAAGTTTTCACTTCTATATAAACAACTAGCTGTGCCCCGCGGTGTTACCCGCTCATCCCACGGGAACACTAAATTTATTCGGGATGAAAAGTATCCTATGTCCTTCCCCGGGACTGAAACTATCTATATACCAAATTTCATCTAAATCGGTTCAGCGGTTTAAGCGTGAGGAGGTAACAGACTGACAGACACACATTCGCATTTATAATATTAGTATGGATTCGTTTACGCTGGCAGATGTTTGTACTGCTTTAATAAAAATTAAATAGCTTGACCGAATACTAAGTAAAATCACACTTATATAAAGATGAAAGTTTGTTCTAAGTTCAAAGTGCTTTATTTGTAAACATAGGTCAGACTGAATAATACAGAATAGTATATAGAGAAGTGTTCGATACAATATATGTCCTGTTTTGCCAGTTGGCGTACAAAATAAGAAAGTTTCTTAAATACTAAGCAAATTGGTAGAAAGTATAAAAAAAATATATAATTATGTACATAAAGTTTCAATATTTAAATAATTTGTGAATGTGTTTGCATTTTTCTTCATGCTCAAACAGTTGGACCAAATTTAGACCCTTCATAAAATTCGGTATGCTGGTAGCGGACACCCTGGATTATCAGTATCACCTAGGCTACTTTTATCCCGAAAATAATACGAGTGTTCCCGTAGGAATCCCAAATGAATAACAATTAGGTTTACTTACATTCATTATCTTTGGATAGTCCCTTATTTGGAAACTTTCTAGACTTTCTTAAACTTAGCAAATACTCAGCTTACCGTGTACCTGTGTTTACTCACTATTTACGCAGTTACGGCACTTTCCGTTGGTGAAAGTCGGTAGCATTTTTGGTGACTGTACTTTTCTCGATGTACGGTTAAGTTATTAAGTTCAAGTTGAATGGTAGCCATTCTTTTTCGATTATCGCTTTTCATTCTTTTTGGAAGCGACGTATTAACCTATTGGCCCTGTTTTGCATTTAGAGCATTGGCACACTGGCGATTTGCGAGCACGCTACGCGTTCGCTGCGGGTGCACAGCGATTTTGCAGCAACTCGCCCGCAAAGACTAGATACCGTGTTGAAATAAGTTTTTAGGCCTTTATCTCACTTGCGAGTTGCGAGCGTTTTTAGGGTTCCGTACCCAAAGGGTGAAAACGGGACCCAATTACTGAGACTTCGCTGTCCGTCCGTCCGTCTGTCACCAGGCTGTATCTCAAGAACGGTGATAGCTAGACAGTTGAAATTTTCACAGATGATGTATTTCTATTGCCGCTATAACAACAAATACTAAAAATAAAATAAAATTTTAAGGGGGCTCCCATACAACAAACTTGTTATAGATTATGGTACGGAACCTATCATGCGCGAGTCGGACTCGCACTTGCCCAATTTTTTTTAACCCCCAACGAAAAAAGAGAGGTGTTATAAGTTCTACATGTGTATCTGTGTGTTGAGTCGGGGCTGTTTTATTTTTTTTATTTATCTAGTCGCAGTGAAATCGCTGCGTGGTCGCCTTCATACAAAATTCGCTCGCAAATCGAAAGTGTGATAAAGCCCTTTACGATTTGCATTCATAAAATTTAGAGCATCTTTGAATTCGCTTTAAATACTGTTTTTATAGATCCTTCCTAAAATATGTCTACAGAAAATGTTTCGTATAAATATGGCGCTATCTCACTTAAATTATCTTCAATATTTCATTATTTTGTATAATATCTTAAAACTGTTTTTGTATTTAAAAAATACAGAATGTTTTCCCGTGTTATATACATACACGTCATAGGTATTTCCAATGATCTTTAAACTGTTTAAAATAATATTCTGCCAAGACTAAAATACATTTTTTTTGTGAGTTTATTTCATAAATACTCAGCAAAACACAAATCTTGGCTTTGACCTTTTTACCCCTCTGTAGTTTTTAAATATTTAAAGTGTTTGCTCTGTATTATATAGTTCATAATGTATATGTATCGTGTTTCATGTATTTAACATGTGAGTAATAACGTTTAAAGTATATTCTAGCTTTTTAATAGGGGTGGAAACTTATGTTGGATTATACATCATTGTACTATAATTATATAAATAAAAAAAGCAGTATGAAATGACAATTAATTTCTATAATTTCTAACTCTTAGACCACTAAATGTGTTTAATCCCATTTAATGAAATTTGATAGTACCAATAAAAAATAGGATCGATTGACATCTTAAAAAAATATACGTTCTTCACGCCTAATATGCGTAATTTTTATTTGAATTAATTTGGATACGTTGTTATTTTCTTGTTAGTAAAGTGGCCTTTCGTGCTATAAATATAGCTTTATTCGTCCCATTCGCTTTTCGTTCAATTCTTATTTCGTCTCATTCTGCATTCGTCACTCATTCTTTATTCGTCGTGTTCGCCATCTATTCCTATCTTCCTAAGTCCAATTCTATAACTTGTCTCATTCTTAATAAGTTTTATTCGTTATTCGTCACATTCTTCTTTGGACTCATTCTTCATTCCTCCCTTTCGAATTTAGTCTCATTCACACTTTATCTTTAGTCACATTCGTTATTGGTCTCTCTCTTATTTTGGCGTTACTGGCAAATCGTCTCGTTCTTTTTGGGGTACGTTCGCTACTCGTCTCACTAGATACACGTTTTATTCGCTATTCATATTTCTTTTGACCGGATCGGTTATTCATAGTTGAACAAATTAAGCTTTATGACCTATGATTACTTACCTACTTTTGAATGCCTATTTATGAAGCGACGTTTCCTGGTGGTGTGTAAAGTTAGGTTTACCTTAAGTTTTTGAGATAGCTAGGTAATTGTATGCAAAACAAACGTTATTTTATTTGTCAAGATAAAAATACCGTACTGCATCCATATATTTATGAAACATGTAATGTCTCATTTTTAGGGTTCCGCAGTCAACTAGGAAACCTTATAGTTTCGCCATGTCCGTCTGTCTGTCCGTTCGCGGCTTAGCTCCGTGATCATTAGTACAGTCGAGTTCATTTACATCTACACACTTACGAGCACAAAAATATCTGAACACGACCCTATTGTCAGGAGCAGGAGCATAAAGTCGTGTTCAGATATTTTTGTGCTCGTAAGTGTGTAGATGTAAATGAACTCGACTGTACTAGAAAGCTGAAACTTGGTATGACTATGTGTATGTATCACCCCGACAAAACGGTAAAACAAAAACTCTTTTTTTTATTATTACTGATCAGTTTAAGGCTATTAGCGCTTGTGCGGCATCGTTTTCGTGTAAAACAGATATCATCAATTAATTTTTTATGTTATTTATTCATAAGTACCATATAAAGATAAGGGTGTATTTCCGAAATGGTAAAAATCACAACAAGTTTTTTTTATTCAGGGAGATAAATTAGTCATATTTCCTGGATAAATATCCACAACAAAAATATTGCAAAATAGCAAATTTTATCTAGTTTCTAAAAATATATATATGTTGGGCACTCTTCATACAAACAGTAAATTATTGATGTTTGATTAGCCCGTGTGCTCGTGATACATTAGCAAAAAAATATTTTGTTTTAATTACATTAATTTGTTTTACTAGAACGTATATTATAAATATTATATGTAAAAGCATGTTAATAATTATTATTTAATGTATTTAATGCAGTGAAATAGGATGCGTTAGGAGATTTACGTTGGTTAAGCCGAAGTAAACATACATTTTAAGCTACTGTTTGTATGAAAAGTGCCCAACATGCATATATTTTTAGAAACTCGATTAAAAAGGCTTTTTAAAATGATAATAATAATTTGAAAATGTTAACGAAATTTAACTAATTTACCTGAACAAAAAAACTTTTTGTGACTTTTACCTTTTCGGCCATACACCCATATTTTTATACCGAACTATACAAAAATAACAGAAAAAATGGATTTCTGATATCTTTTTTACACGGAAACGATACCAGACTAGTCCTAGTAGACTGAACTGACCAGCAATAAAGAAATAAAAGAGGTATACTTGGTCCTTTTCACTGCGCTCTCCCGCCTCACAGGGGATGAATCTGACTTCCCTCATCTGAAATAATCTCCGGGGAACACTCTATCTGTGGTAGAAATTTCATGCTTGTAACCCGATGCGCACAATTATGTTAGAAAACAGCGGACTAACAACTCTAGGTACTATAATTAATTACAGTCCGACCAAAACAGTACAAATTAAATAGTTGCAATACTGTAGTGTCGTCCCTTTCTAATCAATCTAAAAAACAGGGACGACACTACAATTAATTTCTACTCTTTTTGGTCGGACTGTACATGAATTTTGATATTTAGACGTAGTTTTATATTTTGGGTTGATCTAAATAGGTTTCATAACCTAGCAAAAATCAGTCGCCCAAATATTGATAATTTAAGATTGACAAGAAAAGATAGTTACAATTACAAATAACTACTGAGACTAATAACGAATATATCGAACTTCGAAATAGACTCAAAACGAAAGAGACTAATAACGAATGTGACCAGCATCGAACGTATCGAAATAAATGAGGCAAATAAGTAAATGAGACTAAATTCGAAAGGGAGGAATGAAGGATGAGTCCAAAGAAGAATGTGACGAATAACGAATAAAACTTATTAAGAATGAGACAAGTTATAGAATTGGACTTAGGAAGATAGGAATAGATGGCGAACACGACGAATAAAGAATGAGTGACGAATGCAGAATGAGACGAAATAAGAATTGAACGAAAAGTGAATGGGACGAATAAAGCTGATACCATCAACTGGAAATTATAAAGTTTCCTTTGTTATGTAAGTAATTGTCCGGCTGGTTGTATCCAAAAACAGTTTTGACAGTTCGTCGCGGCCATTTTCCTTTGGCTAGCCGAGCCAGTCAGCGTTCACTTCCGTAGAAAGTAAAATTAGGATTGCTTTTATATTCGCTTGATAATTTTTTCCAGTTTTTATTGTATGTTATTTAATTAAGATTCTAGATTTTGGTATGTTTAGTTTTAACTGAGCGGCAGTAAATCGCACATAAAAAATCTTTGCCAAAATCATCCGTCGTTAAGTTAAAAACAGCGTACAAAAAATAATGGTGATTAATGAATAATGATGCTGTAAACACAATGGAGGAGCGAGTTTATTTTCGTCATTGTTTAGTATTTCCAAAGAGAATACTATGTCTAAATTCATCTTTGACGCTGAGAAGGCCGAGTAATCAAAATAAAATAAATAAAACTGAAAAGTCCTACGCTGGATATTAAAATGTAGTTACTTATGTTTAAACCATTGATACAAAGATCAAAGCTTAAAGAAAACTTGAAATAAGTTACCTGGTGGAAAAGACCGGGAATCGAACCCAGTACCTGTAGATTGGTTTCCGGTTTTTTTTTTCAATATAGCGTCTATAAAATAACGAACGAGTAACCTTAGTCATAATAAGACATGTTTCTTAACGACTGACCACTAAAATTTAATTATTAGTCCGAAACCTTGTCTTTAATGTTTAAAAACGGTTAATATATTCTCAAACCATCGAACCTTGAGCTAACCTTGACTGCTTCGTTTTCGTAATTTTAACTTAACTATTAAGTTATATTTCATAACTGATAGTGAAATTTGAATAAATGAAAGTATAAACGCTTCGAGCGATGTTACGATTATGTCAATTACGAATTTTGTGGATAAATAAGCGGTGGGTAATAGATAAAGGGACTTGCGTTTTTCTCGATCATTATGTAACAAAAAAAAAGAATGTTCGAAAGGATACCAATGAAAGACACTTGTTTGACAATAAATACTATAGTCCAGTCCATGCAACTATGGTCCAAATTAACTCGACAATTGACCATAGTTATGCAGAAAGCGAGCAAAGCTTTTTTTCATAATGCAAAAAGCGCCAAGCTCATTCATTGATTACCTAAGACTTAAGTCACTTTGACAAAAAATCTGCGCTGGTCGCTTTCTGCATAACTATGATCAATTACTCGTCGTCGTCGAATTAACATAGGTTGTAAAAAATGGTGTATTCCAATTTGTAAACAAACAAAAAAGGGACACTAATAAGGAAGTACAAATAATGGAAAATTTACAGGAAACTCCAATTTTTATATTTTTTGAAGGTCACAGTCGTCAAGCACGTGTAAACAACCACGCTCTTGACACACACAAATTCCATAGAGGTTGAAACTGGGCCGCGACCTCCGAGGAGGTCAATCCAACTAAACCTCTATGATAGTTAAAACACCGCTCACACTTGGCGTGAGTGAACGACTGAGAAAAACAGGGCCATTGTATCCTGCCCTTATATCGTTCTATTTTTTGAACTTTTTTTTGTGATTAGGCTAGGTCAATAACACTTTGGGATCGTTTAAAGGTAACAGTAAAACACTGAACAACATGTTTTTCATAACCTTTCTTTTATCATACCATCACATTTTGAACGTATAACATTTGGCTGTCCTAGTTTTAAAGTTTCTCTGGCTCGATTGCAATTTTTTTTTACATAGTTAAGGGTTTTAATTTAAACAAAACTTAATTGATTCCTTTGTGTGACAAAAGTTACCCATACATTTTGTATGACTAACTCGTCACACAAAGGAAGCGATCATGATTTATTGTTAACTAAGCTTTTAACTATGTACATTTTTTTTGCAATCGACCCATCTTTAGTAAAAAAAAAAAATATCGCACAATTTGCATTTATGGGAAGTTCCTCTAAACCTTAGGTGTTCTCGGGTTATTTATGTTGGATAACTAGTATTAAAATACATTCTATCAGACTGGTTAGGTATTTCACTTGGATGATCAAACGAACTTACCTAAGTGAAGTTCGATCATAATTATCTGGTCTTCGTCGAAGAGATTTAATAAGATGATATTTGACTAATGTAGTTGTGTCCAGCAACTTGCGAACCTACCCGCACTAGTTTTTAGCGCTGATGGAGGGTAAAAGAAAAAACAACTTCTCCCTCCTTCAGCGCCACCCGACGTGGGTCCTATCGTCGGAGTTGTCCTCATTCTTTTCAGAGTATATACTTACATATGTATAGCATGCATTGATTTTACAGGGTAATTCAAAATGGGATGGGAGGGACCTTAAATCTCTTCGACGAAGACCAGATAATTATGATCGAACTTCACTTAGGTAAGTTCGTTTGATCATCCAATTATCTGGTCTTCGTCTCTTAGATTTAATAAGATGATATTTGACTAATGTAGATGTTGAGAGAATAAAATCAATGCTGCGAAAAGGTAAGTATATTAAAGAAAGCAAATAATGTAAATAAAGAAAACAAGCATAATAATAAATCATAACTTTTATTTCCATTAAACAAAATATTTTACAGCTTCAATAGCAATATAATATTATTACTTATTAACAAGTGGTCTGTTATAGAAGTTAGCAAAGACGGCTGACTGGTTCGTCCAGCCAGCAGCTTTTCTGATTAGGTCGACGCTAACACCGGCTCGTGATGCCGCCGAAGTTGAGGCATGGCGTGTTGAATGAGAGCCAAAGATTGTGGTGTCTATGCCACTCTCCTGCAAGACCTGTTTTATCCAGCGACCTATAGTCTGAGATGAAGCGGGTCTATGGGGTTTTTTATAGGTTAATAAGAGCTTATCCTCCGTTTTACATCTAAGAGACGCGGTAGCCGTTATATATGATTGTAAAGTAATTGACGGACAAATATTTGGCCTATGATTAAAGAAAGGTAATTCTATAACTGGTTGTGCTCGCCCAATACCAGATGTTTTGATTAAATCAGTTATAATTATAACAATTTTATCATTGTGTGTTTTTATATTTGAAATTCTTATCAACGATAAAGTTTGCGTTCGCTGGGCGCGTGTCGCCAAAGCGAGAAGCATCACTAATTTTTTGCTTAACATTTCTAAATTAATATCATCATTCGAAGAACAGTTGTCTCAATAATCTAATACAGTACTTGGGTCCCATGTTACATTGTAACGTGGAAAAGATGGTTTTAGTTTAAAAATCCCCTTAAAAAATCTTTTCACACTTTCGTGTTGACCTACATTATTTGATGATATCAAAGAAATAGCGGATCTGTGGTTATTTAGCGTACCATAACACGATCCAGCTTGAAAGCATTTAGAAAGGAAATCTAACAATGATCCTATTTGGATTTCGAAAAAATCGACCTTATTTTTCGCGCAATATTGCCACCACTGCTTCAAACTGGAAGAGTACTGTTGTTTAGTACTTTGAGAAATTGAAGAAAGCATCACATTTAAAGCCGATTCTGGTACTCCCTTTTTGATAAAGCTTTCCCGGATAATACACTCGCTGCCAGGGTAAGGTGTCGATGTAGCGGGTGTATTGATCTGAAAGCAGACGATAAAAGCAATTTATTGGGAGGGAAAAAAACTATTTCCCGTGTACACATCGACATAAAAAGGGGGTACCAAGGTTGAGATGGCCAATACGGGACTACAACTATTCCTGTCGCATTGTCAGCGACTATTTTATTTAAAGTTTTCAATATAAGTGCAAAAGGTGGGAATGCATAGAAAAATACTGGTTCCCAGTCAATAGTGAATGCGTCAATATTGTATGCATATGGATCGCGTTTCCAAGCCACGTACAGCGAGCATTTAGCGTTAATGCGAGATGCAAAAAGATCAATGTCTGGCTGGCCGAATTTTTGAACAATTTTAACAAAAGCTTTATCCTGTAATTCCCACTCACTGTCTATATTTATCTTCCGTGATTCACTATCTGCTTCAATGTTTAGGGATGATTTAATATATGATGCGAAGATGAAAATATTTCGCTCTTCGCACCATTTCCATATCATATTAGCGACGTAATTAAGGTGTGGATATTGTACTCCACCCATTCGGTTGACATACGATATGGCGGTGGTATTATCAACGCGTAGAAGTATATCACAGTTTGCTTTATCTCCGGCAAACGACTTTAAACCAAAATACACTGCTAATAGTTCCAGATAGTTTATGTGATTTCGGCATTCAGTCTCTGTCCATTGACCTCCGGTTTTTTCACCATTTGATGCCGCACCCCAGCCAGTCGTGGATGCATCAGTAAAAATTTCTTGTGCATATTTATATTTTTGAATGGGGTTAATAGATGTCAAACCTTTATTATGCCACCATAATAAATCATCGCGCACATTGTCTGGAACTAGCATAACTTTGTCGTAATTTCCGTTAAATTTCAGTAGTGCTAAATATTTAGCTCGCTCAAGGGACTTAGTGTAAAGCCAACCATACGCGACTGCTGGGCAGGCAGCTGTAAGAGTGCCCAAGAAACGTGCAAAGTCACGAATGTGTGTTTTCTTGGTATCTAACATCCGTTTTGTACGTTCTAAAATATTGTCTATTTTTGTCTGAGGGAGCTTTAGACACATTTTTTCAGAATCCAAAACGAAACCTAAGTACGTGCAAACGGTGTGGGGGGCCAGGTTACTCTTTTTGTAGTTAATAACGAAACCTAGCTTAGTTAAGCAATCTATGGTTCTAGAAGCGTTTTCCAAACAATCTTCTTCTGTATGCCCTATACAAAGTAGGTCATCGAGATATCGAACAGATTGAAAGCCTGAATTTCGTAAATGTGACACTACAGGTTGTAATATTTTCGTAAAAATATACGGCGCCGAGCTAAGCCCAAATGGAAGAGCATTAAATTCGTATAATTGTCCTTTAAAACTAAACCGTAGGTATTTCCGATGTGACTCGTGAATGGGTACTAACAGATAAGCTTCTTTCAGGTCAATATTTACCATATAACAGCCTTTTGTCACCAGTTTAGACGCCGTCCTGATATCTTCCATTTTGAAATGCTCAGTGTAAACATATTTATTTAGTTTTTTAAGGTTCAGTATGAACCTCATGCTACCATCGCCCTTCGGGACTAAGAAGATATCAGAAAGAAACTGGCCCCGTACATAATGACATTTTCTAATAGCTCGTATATCTAGTAAATGAGACAGTTCCTTCTCTATTAATAATGCGTCAGTTACCGAAAATGACTTCAAGGGGTAGTTTTCGGACAGTTGAATCGGTTCCGTTATAAAAGGAATTCGATAACCGAGTATAGTGTCTAATATGAACCGATCGCTAGTAATGGTTTTCCAGGCATTTAAAAAATATTGTAAGCGACCAGCGTGTACCTGTGGGTCTACGACTGCGGCTGACCGGTCTGCGGGCGCGTCGCCTGCGCCGGCTGCCGGCGCGCCGCTGGCGGCGGCGGCGGCGGCTGGCGCCGGGCCGGGGCGGGCGCAGCCGGGGGCGCCCTGCGCCTGTTCTGGTAGGATCCGCGATGCCCACCGCCGCGGCTGGGATACTGCAGCTGGCCGCCACGCTGCTGGCGCGGGCGGGGCGGTGGGGCCTTCCAGTTTAAACTGGAACTCGATGATGTCGTCGTCGATGTCGCTTGGATCAGTTGCCCCGTTTTCTTTATACCTCGGGAACTTTTCACGAGATCGCTTAGCTTTTCACCAAACAGAAAGCTATCCCTTTTCCTGTCTTTAAAGGGGTCGATGAGCGATTTTTCGACGAGCGGGATAACGACAGAACGGCGCGTATCGGTCTCCGCAAAATGGGCGTCGGCGACAAGTTTCCCGACGTCGTTTAAGGTACGTATGACCTCGGCAGTGTTAGACTCTTTTTTTAGGAGTGTCGTCATAGCCTTGCCCAGTCCCGACAGGGCTCTTCCAATCTGCTCCTGCTTCGCCAATATTCGCTTGTCCCTGTTTCTGCAGGCCTCGGTCAACATGGCGGCGATTTCCGGGTTTAGAGTCGGGGCTTTTGATAACGGAACGTTTTTAGGGAATAAATATTTTTTATTTAGTTCCTCCTTCGCTTCTTTCTTCAGGCCATTCAAAAGAATGTGCTGAAAGTGTTTTGCTATGTCATCGTGAATATTTTCACCCCATTCGACAGTATCTGCTTCAAATTCGCCTAAGGCGCGGAGCAATTCTGGGTCAAAGTCTTCGGTCACGACATTGACGTCGGCGGTGGTATTTTTTGCAGAAACAACCTCTTTAGGTACATCTGTATCGCTTGGCGTAGGGGCTGCATTGACATGTACGTCGGCGGTACATTCGACCGCAGAAGCAGCAGGAACAGCTAATATAGCGGGTTCGTCTTCCAGTTGATCTGGAATATATATTATATAGCATAAGTAAAGCGATTATCACTTCAAATATGTAACGTAGCTTGATTAACCGCATAAAATAATGTACGTACCTTCGATTATATTGCTATGCACATAATCAGTATCTTGGACCACGGAACTTGCTGGTTCAACGAGTGCAGCTTGGTCGTATTCCACATCATGATCTGGAAAATATCGTAAAAAACATGAATTATAACGGAAAACCATTAAAACATGTTTTTATTATTTATGTGGGTACAATTAAAAAAAATTGTACGTTACACTACAAATGTAGTGAAAAAATTGCTACGGGTTAACATCTCGTATTAACTCTGAGCACAAAATAGCTATTGGCCAATATCACGTATTGGCTCGAAGCAAAAGGAAAATATCCAAAATTGGATTTGCGGTAGTTCCAATAATCATACATTTACTGACCTTCTATTATATCACGCTCCTCGTCACTTGAATAAATCACTCGATGAGAATTGCTTTTCCGTTTTTTGTTTAATTTTGATTCGTACTTTTTTATCTTTTTTCGCCACTTTTCTTCTTCCGTTTCATCACTTTTACGTTTCGGCATTGCAATATACGCAAGTAAATACTTTAAGTCGCGAAGTAAAGTAAAAAGTATAAGTCTCCTTAACGAATTAGTTTTTACTAGTGCGATTGCCGCGCGCGCACGGACAAGAATGAGGACAACTCCGACGATAGGACCCACGTCGGGTGGCGCTGAAGGAGGGAGAAGTTGTTTTTTCTTTTACCCTCCATCAGCGCTAAAAACTAGTGCGGGTAGGTTCGCAAGTTGCTGGACACAACTACATTAGTCAAATATCATCTTATTAAATCTAAGAGACGAAGACCAGATAATTAATAATTAAAATCATAAAGTTCACATCACTTACCCTCGAAAAAAGTATTTAAAAATGACAACCCTCGTTTATGTCGGGGGTTAAAAAAATGTATAGGTGGTGCGTTACAAGTTCAATAACAAAATACAAATTAAACTGCTCACCAATAAAATACGTCCTAATTTAGGATATATATTTTTTTATATAGTCTATTTTAAGAACGATCACGATCACTAAACGTCAAATTGTCTGGAGGAATAATTACTTCAACAACAAAACCGTAAAAATCTTTAAGTACAAAAAGTACCGCTGACTAACACAATACAAATTTGCACAATTCCTTTAAAAAAGTAGGTACATAAAATTCACCTATTATAGATTATGACTTTAAAATAAGAATATTACTAACAAGCATAACCAGTAAACTGCCTGATATCCTATTATATACATATAGTATGCGTCACGGAAGGTATATTATATCTTGTCTTACACAAGACAAGACTAGTTGCCTAAGAGTTCAAAGGACAGCACGGAAATTATGAAGCAAAGAATGGAATAGAATAGAATATCTTGTGTATATCACGATGAAAATACTAACAGACGTTAGAATAAATCACGTAATTTATGTTTGACGTTTGTCATGTTTATATAAATATTGATACACATGTAAATTAACAAAGAAAAATGTAATGTGATCCACTGCAATGTAAGCAGAATCTGTGATGGCCTAATTCTACGCTACTAGAGCGGAAGATGGAAGCAAGGTTTGATGTAATGATATGATAGCTCAGTTGGGACAGTACTAAACCAGAAACGTAGGGTCGCAGGTTTGACTTCTGCTTACATAGCAATAGATCACCTTTTTTTTATAATTTACCTTTAAAAACAGAATCGATGAAAAGATTCTGTTAAAATAATGTTTTTTATTGTAAAGTACGATACTTGTCAGAAGGACAAAGGATTATGTCGAACTATAAAACAAATTTAGAAAAAAAGTTCATACAAACCAAAAAAATATTTAAAATTTGTGTGTAAAGATAGGTGGAAGTTGCTCTCGTAAATAAAAATTTACGTTAGGTATTTCAAGCTTTACACAAAAATATTATGAAGATTAAATTAAAACGTTTGTTTAGGTAATAACATAAGAAACAAATAAATATAGAAAAACAAATCTTATATTAACATATTTTTGACAGATTGTCAGATGTTTCTCTGACGGAAGTCATGTATGGGGTTCTCAAGTAACAGTATACAACAGGTTTTATGCTTTTCGGTTTCAATAGAAATCAAAGGAAACATACTATATCCTTGCTTTAAAGAAATGTATAAAATATTGTTTTGTGATTCTATGCAAAAAGTTAAGAAAGTGCGTATATAGTGAAATGCAATTAACTATTTATTTAAGTAAATAATAAAAATGTGGTATTTCCACATTAAAACAGAATCTATACACATATTCTATCAAAAACGTAGATATAAAAAGAAAACATTATGTAAAAGTCATGTCAGAAACCGTATAAAACATATTTTTTCATGTCTTTTTCTATCTAAGTTAGTCAGTGAGCCCAATGTTAGGTCAAGGCGATCGGGTACCTATTTGTTTATGTTCGAGAACATTCATACTTTATAATTACTTAATTAATAACTCTATGAGATTGGCTTTAGGTAGCGACTCATGTTGATGTACAGGCAATTAGCGCACAACGCCGCGACTTTACCCGACTGCGTCAAAAAGAGTGTAATCATTTGTATTAATGAGATTCATGAACCCTACAGAACTCAAAAAATACTGCGCGGTTCTTGGGCGTTTAAAAAAAAAGTGTAAATAAATATAATTTATTCTGTTTTTTTTTGCGCATCTGTTGTGTTTAGTATGGGTCACGTTCAAAGAAAAAAAAAATATTCATACATAGAAACGTGACGATCTGAAGTAGATATTTTGGGACACTTTTTGATTGTATAAGTAACAAACTATTCTGAGTAAGATGAGCGTAAATAAGAACAATAATAACAATAGCGGGCAAAAAATCTATCGTAACTGTGTATTTTGTATGACATGCCAGACTTTTTTTTATAAACTTCTAGCAAATAAAAATTCTATTTTCTTTCCAAATAGTTATTTAAAACAATGTAGTTGACATTGTGCGCCTTTAAAAAACGAGATTTTTCGAAAAAACGAGAATCATTTTACAGTCAGTACTATTTTGAAATTCAAAATATAAGAAAAATAATAATAATTGTAACTATGTATACTAAAAAAAAAAAATTGGGCAAGTGCGAGTCCGACTCGCGCATGAAGGGTTCCGTACCTATATATATATAATCTATAACAAGTTTGTTGTATGGGAGCCCCCCTTAAATATTTATTTTATTTTATTTTTAGTATTTGTTGTTATAGCGGCAATAGAAACACATCATCTGTGAAAATTTCAACTATCTAACTATCACCGTTCTTGAGATACAGCCTGGTGACAGACGGACGGACGGACAGCGAAGTCTCAGTAATAGGGTCCCGTTTTTACCCTTTGGGTACGGAACCCTAAAAACGTATATTTTTATGTATTAAGATTTTGGAAATTTTCATTTGATCCAATCCTTGGATCCCATCAATCTTGAATTTAAAAGGTTTCAATATGATAGATTTCTTGCCGTTACGGTATATATTCAACAAATATTTGTAAAAAAAAAAAAAGTTTACTTAAGAGACAAAAACCGCCTAAATAAATACGCAAGAACGACAGTCTTCATACAACAGATTTGCGAAGGATGAGACCGGTTTTGGTTGTATGTGTGCGTGTCTCATCTATCTCAACAATCATAAAGACGTTTTGCTTGTCGTATTGACGTTGTGACAGATGCGCACACGGACGAAACTAAGCCCGTGACAGGCCGTGGCTCCTTAAGAGGCCTTATTCCTTTTAAAATGCTGATTGTTTTAGACATTTTTCTCTATGATCAAACATTTTTCTTAACATATTATTGATGTTACTGCCTAGAACAGGGCTAGTGGGAATTATTGGTATATATTTGAAACCTACAGTTTAAATTTTTCATTGATAATTTTTGATTCAAAAACTACTCGAAATTGACAAAATTCACGCAAAAAACTGGATTTTTCAACTTATTTTCGACTGACGCAATGAAAACATGAAATAGCTATGTTACCTAGAGCTCGGGAAAAAGTATTATTCACTTCAAAAAGTTGGTTGAAATTATCAATATTTTTGTCATAATATAAAAAAACATTTTTTTAAAAGGAATAAGGCCTCTTAAAACTGGCTTCACTTTCAAGCGCTGACCAGGTTTCTAGGTGTATGTATTAGAAGAAAAAAATAAATAAACATTAGGGACAATCTTACACAAATCGACCTAGTCCCTACTAAGCAAAACTTGTGCTATGGGTAGACGACGATACACAACATTGGGTGGATCAACTTTCTCTTGCTGTTATTCTGTCCCGTGACCCAGGGGACAATAGTGATTAAACTTCTAAGAAAAGTGTTGATATTATTGTATTTATTATTACTGGTGTTGTCAGGAGACTCTACATAAGAATGGGCTTATACGAGTAACTGCTTAAATTACAAAGCTTTTGCCTAATATAACCACGGAAAATCGTAGTTTTCCAAAGTAACCCAGGAGACATCACCATGGCAACGAGTGGCAGAAAATAGTTGATTGACCCATATACATCAGGAACAAATATTCCAGTTCTATCTATCAGCCACAGACATCCACTGCTAAACATAGGCCTCCCCATGACTCGCCACATCCCGTGCAGATCGCATCCTTTAATTCCCCGCTACCCTCACCATCTAGTGGGGTGCCGACCCCCGCTGCCTTCCTATACGTGTATTCGAGTTCATCACACAAATATTTGCCCTGGCCAGGATGCGAACCCAAGACCGCCGGCTCACTCAGAGGCAGCTGCACTACGAACTGAGCCAACCACGTTGTCAAAACATAAACAGCAAGCGTCTCACAGCACTCTATTCCACAAACCAAACAACTCTTACCATAAGTCGTGTATTGGCTATTGAAATGACATAACAGCTCTCGGCCGACGCTCCAGAAACCCACTAGCTGCCTTCCGGCTCTGTTACCGATGGGTTATGTAACCGTGATTCGACACTTCTTGGGCCGATGTTATTAGTTTTTGCTCGTGGTTTAACCGTGGGGTTTGTGCACAAATTACGCGAGGTTCGATAGGTCACGAAAAAATCACGACTGATCACGTTGGGGGAGGGAGGGGTATAAGGAGACGTAACGTGCGTTTTTCTAGTGAACGAACTAAGAAAAAAACTACCACATGTGCAGATACTTTTTCTCGGTTGCGTTAAAAACAAATCTTCACTTGTTAAATACTTCGAAATAGCGAGTACATTTAACGAAATTCTGACGAAAAAAAATACAAATTTCGACCATTTAATACTTTTTAAAAATGGTATACCTATATTATATGCATTAGTGGCAAAAATCTATTATTTTTAATTCTTTTAATTTTAATATATAAGGATCCAGATAAGATATAAAAAAACGTAATATATACATTCTTGGGTTATGAGAAGGGTCATTCTCATCTAATACTTATATAGATAAATATAATAAGCACATGAAACATTCAAGATCCAAGGACAAAAATACAGGCCTACCAAAAAGCTAGATTCGTTTGATTGCTGTCGAAGTAAGATTCCTATTTATAAACTAGTCACAATAGGAACTGTTGTTACCACGAGGTTATTAGCTAAGGCTGTGTACTCGAAGCTTCTGTAGGCCACGCCTTGCGCGACGCGGCAGCGTTTTAAAGCTAGGTTTATTGATAGACAAGTTACGTATCGCGAAAGGAACCACAGAACAGAAAAAAATCTGTTCCGTGAAAGGAACTATTAATGCACGTAGCCACGACTACGAGGCTGTGCTCTCGAAGCTTCTGTAGGCCACGCCTTGCGCGACGCGCCAGCGTTTTAAAGCTAGGTTTATTAATAAACAAGTTGGGTATCACAAGAGGAACTATTATTGCACGTAGCCACGACTGCGGACTGCGAGGCTATTGGCTTAGGCTGTGTTCTCGAAGCTTCTGTAGGCCACGCCTTGCGAGACGCGGTAGCGTTTAAAAGCTAGGTTTATTAATGAACAAGTTACGTATCGCAAAAGGAACTATTAATGCACGTAGCCACGACTGCGAGGCTGTGTTCTCGAAGCTTTTGTAGGCCACGCCTTGTGCGAAGCGGCAGCATTTTGACGGCAGTTTGTTAACAACGTTTATTTATAAACTCGATGAATTAAGTACCCCATGTCTTAATCCACAGCCTGATCTATTTGTGAGCTAAGCTAAATTGCATCAATCTTCATCTTAAATTTAAGAGCTGCGCTCTTGTCAATGTAGCAATCGCCAGCCGTTTCTTTCTTGGGCATATGCATGTAATCCATCAATATCGTACCCTAAATCCGCTCCGTGCATAATCGGCCACAGCCTTACACCTATGTTTTCCTCCATCAGAGGTCGCGGGTAGCGCGACCGGTATAATTATGTCGCGCGGCGTCGCTTGCATGACAATTCACAATCAATGCTTTATTAATAGCCGCATTACGACATGATCTGTGCTAATTTATGGTCCTTGTGATCTTAAGTCCCTTGGTCTTCTAACTTAAAAAGAAGTCGTGCAATTACATTATTATGAAGGTGAAAGTTTGTGAGTGTGTTAAGTCACATAATCCCGAAAAATTTTGTTTCTCCCGATAATAGGGAAATTCTACCTGACAACCCAAATGTTGTTTCTCCCGATAATAGGGAAATTCTACCTGACAACCCAAATGTTGTTTATCCCGATAATAGGGAAATTCTACCTGACAACCCAAATGTTGTTTCTCCCGATAATAGGGAAATTCTACCTGACAACCCAAATGTTGTTTCTCCCGATAATAGGGAAATTCTACCTGACAACCCAAATGTTGTTTCTCCCGATAATAGGGAAATTCTACCTGACAACCCAAATGTTGTTTGTCCCGATAATAGGGAAATTCTACCTGACAACCCAACTAGGGTTATCGGGAGAAACAACATTTTTTCGGGATTATGTGACTTTGGTCGGGAGAAACAAAAATTTTTACACATTAAAGTAAATATGTATACATATTAAAAACAACGCCGTTCGCTGCCAATAGAAATGTCTATGTAAATAAACACTAACAAAAAAAACAAAATCGTTTTCTCATTATGATAATTGTATCTATAATCTACAAACATGTAATAACGTGATTTATTTATAGTACTTATGGAAAATTTAACAGTGTTTTCGGGAGATTTTTTACATTGTCGGGAGTCGGGAGGACATACAAAAATTCGGGAGAATCCCGCCCAGCTGGCAACCCTAATTAGTAAATAGCTGCGCCGCGCGGTGTTACCCGCTCATCCCACGGGAACACTACATTTTTCGGGATAAAAAGTAGCCTATGTGTTAATCCAGGGTGTCAGCTACCTTCATACCAAAATTGGTGTTGCCGTTAGAGTGTGAAGAAGTAACAAACATACACATAAACACACTCACAAACTTTCTTTATCTTGTGTCAAATATTACCTCTAGCGTTGTCCTCATTCAATTTACAATTAGATATCTATTCTGCATCAACTTCTTTAAAAAAACCTACGTGTCCCATCCCATACCCAAATGTAAATGCAATAAAATGCTCGTCGAGTGTACCTCGCGGCTCGCACGTGATCGGCGCACGCGGCGAGTAGGTCGCGTGAATCAATACGTAATCTCTAAGTATACCTACCTACGACGACGCGCGGCCTTTGACGACGCGGTTGGCGCAGTTTTTAAGCACCTGCCTACTTTTGACGACGCGTTTGGCTCGGTTTGTAGACACCTGCCTACTGAGCCGGCGGTCCCGGGTTAGAATCCCTGTTTGAGCTTAATTTGGGACTAGATCGATTTGTGCGAGGTTGCCTGATATTTATATATTTATTTATACTCCCACACAAAGTCTGACTCACTGGTAGTGAGGGCTTGTTTAGCCTTGCCTTGATACAGTTAAAGTCATAAAAAAAATAAGATAATATTATATTAAACTTCAGGCATCGCACCTTACGATGCCTTGTTTATATTTATAAGAAAGGTACTATGCCCCTTAAGTTATTCTTATGGGTAACCTTGACAGTTTGTGCGATGAACCGATGATTCATTCCCTACATGTGTTCCCAGTTTTAAACAAAGAATCTATACATCGTGTATTGGAAATAGGAAGTTTTAAACAAAAATACTTATCCGGTTACTTGGATTGTGGTGAAAAATACGTTGATCCGGAAAAAATAAGCCCGGAGTTTATAAACGGACAAATATTAGCTGTTAGAATATATGTTTTATAAATTAGTATAGACAGCCGCGTTGAAAAGGTGCATTGTTAAGTACCTGAACTCGGATTTTTAATTCAAGACCAAAAAACTACGAGAGATACGTCACTGTCAAAATTGACAAAATTTAAATGACATCCGAGTTTGTTTCTTAGCTTGTAAATTATTGCACCAAATGTTTTGAATGCCTCAAGTGTAACAAGTACAATACCAGATTTTGTACCAAAAATCGCCCATGTTTAAGTTGTTATTATCTCCTCTCCTATTTATTGTAATAATTAATATAACTAATTATTTTGTTAAAACATAGAGGTACCAATTATTAAATTATCTGAGTGTGTTTAAAAAAGAAAAGGATTTTACTATCGTAAAAATATGTTATAGTAGTGGCAACCTTGTGTTAGTTTTTTACCGAAGAAGTGCAACTCATTAAACTATTGTGTTCACTATTAATGGCTAATACACATCATAATGTATGAGTTTTACTTCATGTATCAATCATCATATCTTATAAAAACACAGAACTTACATGAGCAGAAAGACAATAAGGGAGCTCGGGGGGCGGCGCCTCGATATGACATCTGATGACTATCCTTCATGCCTTTTCAATATTCCAAATCTGTTAGATCATGACTATACTTGAAGAAGAGAGGCGTCTAGGGGGCGCTAGGGTAATGTTTGCACACGGGCGATATATGGACTATAGTCTGTGCTTTTAGGTATTTAAAAAAATTTAAACAAACCGGAGCTGTCAAATTGAATGGCGAATGTCAAACCGACAAAGTTAAAAATCACGTAAGGTAGGTGTTGCTACTTTAAACCTGTGTCTTTCTATTTTAGTCGTGTTACTTCCAGTATAATGCAGCCTTGCGTTTTAAACCTCTTCAAAGGGTACTTTTTATCGACGATTTACTGAGAAAAGAAATATTTATTTAATGTGATAAATAGTACATTACTGCAGAGGCCGCGAAATAGGGAATTATTGGCCGAGTAGTAATAGATGGCCGAGTGATAACGAGGCCATCTAGAGATACGAGGCCGATAATCCCTGTTCGCGCCGAGGCTTGTATAGTGCTTTTCTCAAATAAATCCAAGGAAATAATACAAATGTTCAACTTATATATTCATATAAAAACAAATTTATTTCAAATTTAATAAAAAAAAACAAATTTATTTTTTAAAGCTGTTCGGGTCAATGTTTTTGCCACCAAATGTTAAGATGATTCTATTTATTAAAAAAACCGGCCAAGTGCGAGTCGGACTCGCGCACCGAGGGTTCCGTACAAACCAAATCAATTTAATACCTCTACGCGTTTATGAGGAAATGGGTAGTAAGTTTAAAATTATTAAAAAAATATATATTATGTGATGTAACTAAAAATTTATGGTTTTCGTAATTTATCCTTTATCTATGCTATAAGACGTTGCTTCGTACCAAATTTCAAGATTCTGAGTTCACGGGAAGCACCCTGTAGGTTTTGATTCCCTTGCAAGTGTCGAAAATTTGCGGCATAAACGGCTGTATCTTTTGATTGCGTTGGCTTAGAAGTTTGATTTTTTCACAGCTTCAAGGGACAGTAGACCTGAGTAATTGATATAAATTTCAGCTTCATACCTCCACGCGTTCCTGAGAAAAAGGGTCTTGACAGACGGACGGACGGACGGACAGACGGACAACAAAGTGATCCTATAAGGGTTCCGTTTTTTCCTTTTGAGGTACGGAACCCTAAAAATGACAACACCTTATTAATTAGATATTGTTATATTTTTTAACAATAAACGTGATTCCTTGTTTATTTTATTGAATATCTGATTTAATCGAATTGAATAATCTAGTTAAATATAAGAAATAAAACGTAAATATACATGCACAAACTAAGTTTTTTTTTATTGGCAGTACCTATGCCATAGATTATCAATAAAAGAAATAAACCCCACTGAAACAAAAGACAATCTCTTTGTTGGCTACGGCCAATAATGTTGTATGAAATTCCTTTATGTCGTTCTAATTTGAAATTAGAACGAATCTTCAACAATTGCTATACAAAGACGTATTTCGCGTTCTATTACCACGATCATAAGAACGACATTTCCTTGGATGTTTGAGAAATAGTACATTGTTGTAGAGGCTGTAAAGTAAGCAATAGATTAACGAGTAAATTTCGAAGGCCGACCCGCAGGGGAGGCCTTCGATAGTACGAGTTAATCTATTGCACTTTCAGCCGAGACTTAACATAGTGCTTTTCACGACACGAGGAAATATATTATAATACGAGTTTTTCATATTGGTCATTAAATTCGGCGCCTTGTTGCAGCCTCATTGTTGAAAAAATCAAGGCTATTATAAACATAAAGCTGATCGTGTCCCCAGATTCAAACGACATAAAGACGATTTTCAACCCAGTTATGAAGAAATAACAAAAATATTCAAACTTACCTCACTTTCAACTTAATTTAGACATTTAAATATTTAGTCTAGGTTACACTCAGGTAAACAACCCTACGATACATTATACACTGAAGGGTCATTGTAACGGTACGCAATATTAACATACGTTCCTAATAATTATATAATATTTCGTGAGTCAATGTCAACATTATTAAATTTATCACATTATCACATTACAAAACCAATTTTAATATTTACTAAACAATGCATTTTGTTTTTTTTTTTAAATATGGCCGGCTGCACATCTCATCGCAATGGAGTCATAGCTTTTCAGCCGAATAAAAAAAAATATGAACTCAATATTTATATAGGTAATTAAAAGTGTTTATTTGTTGAAAACTGTTTATTTGTTGAGAAATTAGTAATTGTAGAAATTAGGAAATTGTTTTACGCCCCATAACTAATTTTAAAATATAAATGTTCATGATTTTCAGAGTAAAACCTTTTTTAACAAAAACTTATTAAAAAGTAAACCTGAGGAGTATTATCTTACTTAAGAAAATAAACTCGTTTGTGGCTATTTATAAGTTTAAGAAAAAAATACACCTCATAAATGACGCATTCTCATTGGTCAATTTAATTTGACATGCAGCAGAGGATTCAGCTTTGATTGGTTAAATTGTCGTTTAAGCCGGCCGAGAAAATTTGTCTGAAATATTTTCTAAAAAGTCGTATCTTACTATGAAATTCAAGTGTAGATACGAACTGTTACCGTAAGGTCCAACATTGTTGTCGTGTTGGGAGCTAACATAGATATACAGTTTACAAATGAACATATATAAGCAGTTTTGTGTACTGAATTCAGGTAATCTATAACCACATTTTCGAGCAGTGTCGTGAAAAATATGTTTGTATGCATGAATTTGTATATATTACGTAAAATTAAGCGGTAACATCATGTTATTTAAATGGAACGGACTGCAGTAGTGAGGTTAATTATTTTATAATATAAAAAAATTAACAGGAACCAAACGTAATCTTATAAACAACCCTTTTAATGGTTTGTTTACATTTTTTTAAATACCTACCTAAGAGTACAGATTATAGAGACGCTAAACTTGCAACAAGCAACCGATAACACATAGGTATATTAAATATGGTAGTTTCTTTTGTACTGTTATTGCTGTGCAATAAAGCATTATTGTATTGTAGTTATACCACGTTAATAAACATCATTGTACCACGGAAATGGACACCTGTGGTTAAGTACAATTTTGCATACAATTGCATCAAATTACACCTAATCCCCGTACAGTGAACAATTTGCCCATAGCCCATTATGTAATAAAAGTCTATTCTTACTTTTCGTTATTAACTATAATTGCCTTGAACTGTACACGTTTTTTCCATAACCTGTTTATGGATGTACAGTTGGGAAAACTTACCAATATACCTAAATAACATATTTTTTATTTTTGACTGAGAGACTTAGACTTTGAGAATTATCCTTTTGTTTAGGGTACCTATTTATAAATTGCATTAATTATCAAAGTGTATATATCTACATTTTACTTTTTTCTTCGTTCTCGTATTTTACAAGCTTTTATTTAATTCGCAAATTTTGTATGCAATTTTGAGTTGTGATTTAAAGCATCTGTCAGTCACACTCGCATTTTGTCAAAACGTGACGGATGCTTTGCCACTTATTTATCGCGTGTCTTTCTAAAAAGGCGCTTTTGATATTTATTTACTTTATACAAAGAATACCATTAGAGTATAATAATCTTTGGCCTATTCTCCAACCGGCAGGTTCACGCACCTTTGAATAACAACGAATAATAGTTTATTTTTAGTAAAAAAGACTTTGTAATCTCCATTCAAGTAGCCCTTTGAACGGGTTCTTGCGATTCATTCATACTTCCACACAATAAGTACACTTACATACAATACGTCTGCTTAAGGCTTTTTCCACTCACACAATAGGCAGTTCAATTTGAATGGAGCTGTCGGTTGTCCATAACACTTTTTATTGTTTTAGCACCATTAAGTTAAGTTAACAATACATTATTTAATCGAATTTCACCACTGTTTTTACAAATACAAAACAGTATTTTGTACGTTTTGAAACGGTATATTTTTACTTGGTAACCGTCAAGTTAACTACAGCATAACTGTTGTGACTGTTTGACGCACGACAAATATTGTCTTTTTCCTTACAAAGACAAAGACCTTGCGACAAGTCTCTGTCGTGGCTTTTGGTTGAAAACACAAATATAGTTGTACCGTTTTCTACTTGGTCGTCTACTTTGTTGGCCTGTTGGGTATATTTTATTTGAGAGTTGAAATTTGTTCGCATCTTTGTACCAATAATCTGTCTACGTATCCTTATGATGAAGCGACAAAGTGGACCCTTGTATCAATGGTTTAAAGTGGACCCTTTTAATTCAAAACGTCGTATATAGAGTCCGTTTGGTAATACACGACCTGTGTGTGTGTTGCACTTGTAATTTTAACCCCCGACGAAAAATGATGAGTGTTATAAGTATCTGTGTATTTGTGTGTCTATCTGTGGCATCGTAGCTCCAAACGGATGGACCAATCTGAGTGCGGTGACTTGTCTGTCGAGATGGTTCTTAGTTATGTTTGGTGGAAATAGGAGCAGTAGTTACCAATATATTTAGCTTTAATTAGAACAAGTGACAAGATCTCGGGCACTCTCAGGCAATACTGAAGCTAAGAATTCCACATTTTGTAGTAATGTTCAGTTTTAGTAGCATTTTCTATATCACTCATTGAACGAGGGTTTCATGATGACCAGATACTTGTGATGGGGGTGTTTATTTTTTTATTTCGGTTATGTTTTTCAATATAAGTGTATTTATTACGACGGCGAGCAATTTTTTGTCTCATCAATCCGATTCGACGCATCACTGACCGTTACGTGAATTTGTTCAGAAATTACTAAACTGTATAGTACCTAAGTTTCTTGCACGTTAGCGCAGGGCGTTTTTTATCAATGGGAATCTCAGAAACGTACACAAAAACTCTTAAAGATTCCGTACGGTCTTCTTAAGTAAAGTCCATTTGCTAACCGACTTTAAAAAGGTGTAAAATTCTAGTAAGTTTGACAGTATTTTGTTGAACAACATAGCCGACCCGGAGCAAATTACTTGAATTGTTACACTTTCTCTATATATATTCTATTTTCAAAGGGCATCTGTTAAGACATGACTTTTTCCTCAAGAATATCATAAAAGAAAAAATCGAGGGGAAGCGAGGTAGAGGAAGGCCAAGACGAAATTACTTTGAGCGAATGAAAGAAAAGGTTAAAGTAATATCTTACCAAGAAGTGAAGGAGATAGCCCAAGAAAGCAAAGGCTGGCTATTGCCTCACCGACAAGAGCGCAGCTCTTAAATTGAAGAAGAAAAGATATTCAATTGTACCGGCTGGCTGTGCCAATTAACTAGCTTAGGGCTTGTGCACAAATCACGCGAGGTTTATTCGGCTACTTTTTGACCCGCCCTCCACCCTGGTGATATTTGGTGAGGTTCTTTGCTCTCCCCCTCACTACCACACGTGTATTTTTTCCCGCCAGAATTTCGTAAAATAGACGCTATTTTAATTTAACAAGTGAAGATTAATTTTTAACGAAACCGGAAATAAATATATTGATTTTTCATAGTTCGTTCACTGTAGAAAAATACACGTGAGGTCACCTTATACCCCTCCCTCCCCCAACGTGATCTATCATAATTTTTTCGTGACCCCCCTCTCGAACCTCACGTGATTTGTGCACAAGCCCATGTGTAGCTTAAGTTGCATTTATTTATTTATTAACCCAATATTTCTATTGTTACAGAAAAAATGGACGAAACGTGACCCCAAACTAGAAACGTCGACCATCATAACTGTGATTCCTCGATCTCTAATGCCTATATATATAGTATCATAAGGACAACAAAATGCCGGCCATATTGACGAAGATTAGAGAACAGGCGTCGAGGGTACAGCCGTCGATCGCCGTAGGGGTGGGAGTGGGGGTGGCGTTGGCTGCATGTGCACTGTATGGAACAAGGGAAAGAAAGCAACAGCCCTGTCCGAATAATAATAATAATTATAAGGTGAGAGCAAAATATTCAACTTTTGTATTAAGCGGTACACTCACGTGAAATTGTCAGGAACGGCCCGACATGTTTCGAACTCGCATGGAACTCTTCTTCAGGGACTGTTAATCATACAGCACCGCGGCTAGCAAATCTCTGGTTTGGTTTGGTCTTGGTAAAAAGTTTATAATATTTTTTATACTTACTCGCGTACCTACTCTAATCTGTCAATTACTATAATTTCACAGACAAAATCACAATTAGTGGGTTTCGAACTCGTATGGCGCTCTTTATCAGGGAATGCTACCCGTACAGTCGCGCGGTAACTTTGTCACTGATTTATTTATGTCACTAATTTCGAAACATATCTGGCCGCTCCTGACAATTTCATGTGAGTGTAAACTGCCTAATACATTGAAAAAGGTTGACTTTCGATATTTCAAGGTCGACCCTACAAAGAATGAATCTTGGTTCTCGGCGATGCCTAACTGACAAACATATTATCATTTGCACCAGTTACATTTAACTGATCGATTCATTCCAAACATCGTGCTGACAGCTATTATTAGAAAAAAGGGCTGTTGCGATTTATTGGTACCTATAGTTTATATATATTTGAAACCTATAGATTGAATTTTTCATTGATAATGATAACCAATTTTTTTTTTTGCAAAATCTACTCGAAAACTGTTTTTTTTTCAACTTATTTTCGACTGCACGCAATGAAAGAATGAAATAACTAAGTATGTTACTATTTAAAACTCGTCGGAAAAGTGTTACATATTTACTTTAAAAATTGTTTTAATTATCAGTTTGTCATAATATGAAGAAAAAAAAACATTTTAAAATCGCGGCCGTCCTCTAATCTTTCCTTATTTCTCTTGTTCAGGTTACGAAAAATGGTCAATTACATTCAGTACAGAACGGCTCCAATGGCCAGACGTGCGGCGGACGATGCGGAGCCGACCAGTGCGCCCTCTGTCGAGGAGACGTCGATACCGACAACAAACAGAATATTGTGAGTACCGTCAACTTATTTGTTCAACGGCATGCAACCAATAGCTAGAAGGAACCTCAACCGAGAAACCGGTCAGTTCTGTGGTGTTTTCTTGCGCTCAGCCTTAAGGAGATGCGACGGGTTTGCGCGACCAATGGTGCGTCGAGCGGTTGAGTGAGAGATCTGAGAGCTGAGTGAGCGAGACACACGTATCGCGCAGAGTTGTGGCATCTCCGTTAGAAGATGCAGTAGCCTAGTATATCACATCAGTCGAAGTAGGTCCATTGCTGGACAAACCTCATGGCCTCCGAGATTTCCACACCGACCGTTGACCAGTTGTGCACCGCTCCAATGCCATGGCTTCCTGCGATCTTGAGCAATAGTTGGTTTGGAGCCTTTTCCTATCCTTGTTACGCCATTAATCTAGCCTTGTTATTAAATTACAAAAGAGAATGTCAATAGTAAATGTTTTAGCTCCTTTTGTGTGTGAATTGCAAGCCATTGATTCCTAGCTAGTATCGTATATTTATAAATTCACCTTAATTCATCGCAATTTCCAGGAGGACGCCGAAGAACCAGCGCCAGAAGAGAAGCATATCCCAGGCCTAAATCTAGAGTTCCTTAGGCAAATGCTCTCGCTGGCCAAGATCATGGTTCCGGGGGTCCGCAGCCATGAAGTTGCGTTACTGACAGGACACACACTGTGCTTGTTCACGAGGACATTGCTTTCTATCTACGTGGCAGCCTTAGAAGGATCGATAAGTAAGTCTTAAATTCGATATTATAGATATCAAAGAAGACTCAAAGTCATCAATCAAGCAATAGTTTATTTTAGGACAGAGAAGTCACCCAGTTGCACATTTTCGTGATAGCTATCTTTTTCATAGGTCCTTCAGTCTATTACAAACGATTTATGGTCTTCAGTCTGCGAAGCACCGTCTTTGGTGGCTGAAAATACCGATACGCGATCGGCATATCCGACCGCAAACTTGACAAGAGACACTGGCCGTGGTTAATGTAGGGTCGCCCTGATGTCGTTTCTGCTTCTTGTCAGTCAATGCGTCAAACCATGCAGTGTCACACTACCTGCGACCGTCTGCCACACACTAGCACCAATCTGTGCGCCTTTCCGCGAGAGCTTATCTATCTTTCACTTTTAACCTCTTTTCTCTATTCCAGTGAAACACATAGTCCAAAAGGACCTCAAAAAGTTCGCAGCGCTGCTCCTCCAATGGTTCGGCATCGCGATCCCGGCCACATTCATCAACTCCATGATCAGATACTTGGAGAGCCGGTTAGCTCTGGCTTTCCGGACCAGGCTGGTCAACCACGCCTATGACATGTACTTTAAGAACCAAACCTACTACAGGGTGGCTAATTTGGACGCTAGGATCGAAAATGCTGATCATAGGTGAGCAAAACTGCAAATTATTGTGAAGCTCGTAAAAAACTTAAAGGTTGTAGTCGAAAACATCTTTTCCTATTAGCTTCCTATAGATGCCAACGTTCACTAAAAAGGAAAAGCGTTCCTCTGCCAGTTAATATCAAAATACAGGTTCACTGTTTTGGATGTAGATCGTCGCCAAAAGTACTAGCCATTTTTGGTGTGAAAATGCTACTCAGGTCAGGCGCATTTGAATCCAAAATTCACGACAGTTTAACCCTGAAGTTTCTCTATAATGTCTGTCCCCTTGTTTCCAGACTAACGGAAGACGTGTCAGTCTTCACTCAATCTGTGGCGCACCTCTACGGTTCACTGACGAAACCCTGTTTCGACTTGCTCCTCATAGTGCTGACTCTCGCTAGCTATTCCAGCAAAATGAAGGGAAATATTTTCATTGGTGAGTGAACTTCAGGAATTTTGTGGATTCTCTACACAGAGCTATATACAATAGTATCATTATTCTCGACTTTCGAAAAGTTTACGATAAACAAAACCGGCAATGCATTCGACCTTCAGTATCGTGGGACAACTTTCAGAGCCAAAGAATGCATAGAAGTCAAGAGCCAGAGATAGCCTTATTTTAAGCCCCTCATTACCTTTTATTTACTGATCCTGAAGAAAACATGACGCTCTGGCTTACCCTCGATGTTTTTATCTGTACCACAGTGTTTTGAGCAAAGACAGGGGAAACTAGGGGGGATCGACTGGCGATGGCCCCTATAGGTTATTACTGGACTAGGTCTAGGACACCAGAGCGCTACACATTGAATCGCTCGCGCAGTATGGCTAAGGCCAGACCTGTAGGGCTAGCATATCTAGCCGCGACTTTGCTTATCGTGTGACTCAGTGTCACCTGTCTTGCTCGCACGGTATCGAAAAGAAAGTAACAGGTAATGACGCGCGACAAAGAGTCGAGTGTCACAATTATGCTACAAGTGCTGGGTAAAAATAAGGCGCGTTTTAACGCCGCGCTTTTAGTTGCGCCTAATTCCTTCATCTGCCGAACTATTAAAGTATGGAACTCCTTGCCGGCTCATGTTTCCTCCTTCTTATAACTTCCCTTCAAACGAAAGCGTGAAGAAGCATCTCTCGGGCGCATGGCAGTGTCAACTGACTTGGCACCGTTGGTTTCTCGTCAGTTGCCATTGCGACTTGGGCTCCCCTTTTTGCTTACCATCAGGCGAAGTGGAGCCACTATGTTGTGCCGTTATAAAAAAAAAAAACTATCGATTTGTTGGTCTCACTCACCAATCCCTACACTCCCCAGGCCCCGGGTTCGCGACGGTGGTGATCTGCATGACGGGCCAGGTGCTGCGCATGCTGTCGCCGCGGTTCGGCGCGCTGGCGGGCGAGGAGGCGCGCATGAAGGCCAACCTGCGCCACGTGCACGCCTCCATCATCGCGCACGCAGAGGAGGTCGCCTTCTACGGCGGACACAAGGTACCTGTCTGGACAAGCGTGTATCTAGGTCATTTTCAGTTCAAAAACAAAAGTCCCTTCGGTGGTCAAAAGTTAAGGGCTTGTATAAATCTATACTCGACGCCACGTAGCTAGGCAACTTTTTTTTGTTCTCCGTAACGACCATTTTTACTTTTATTGCTACACCGTGGTAGAGGGTCCGCTCCCTCCACGCCCAGACACCCTCTACCACGGTGTAGCAATAAAAGTAAAAATGGTCGTTACGGAGAACAAAAAAAAGTGTCGTTATTAGAAATTGAGTTTCATGGTAGGAGGAGTCATTGGTCGCTATTGCCAAGCTACGTGGCGTCGAGTATAGGTTAGGTATAGAAGAGGGAACGTTTTTTATTCTCACAGGCATTTAATCAGAAAATTAGGCCCTGGCATCCTTAATTTCGCAAATGTCCACCGGAAAGACGCGCACCTAAATCTGACAATGACCCATCTGTGCGAGTTCATAGGACAGGTCCACAGGCAAACCCCAGTGGAGATGACAGTTAGAGTGGACCATAAAGCAGGCTGCAAAGCAGATCACAGAGCGAACCACAGAACAGACACAAAAACAGAATATAATTAAAACTTATTGAACCGGGTCTATCGCGATATTTTGATTCGCCTTCATTGCCTGACGTTTCAACACGGTTTCACGTGCCGTGGTTTTAGACGTACTGATAAAGCCGCGTTGAACAGAATAGACAAAACAGACTACAGAACGACACAGCAGATTATTACACTGATCAAAAAACATACAGAACTACAGAAAATTTCTTCCAGGTTTTTTGGGATGTTAATTTCATAAATCTGCCGTCCTAATCGCAAAACGTAGTTAACGCTTTCGTGCTTAGCACTGCAGAAATTACAGTAGACAAGTTATTGTAATATGTGGTTTACATTCACGTGAAATTGTCAGGAACGGCCCGACATGTTTCGAACTCATATGGAGCTCTTCATCAGGGCAGGCTACCCGTTCAGTGACGCGGTAACTTCGCTTAATACAATAAAATAATAGGATTACAGTAGACAATATTTTTTCAAAGTAAAATGTCATGGGTCGTTTTTTCGGTTCTTTAGAATAACATTAATTTTGGATTACAAGTCGATCGCTTGTTATTAAAATTACCAATTTATAATCGCTTAATATATACCTCTTTGTTACAATTTTATGTTTTCTCTTCCAGGTGGAACTAGGCCAGCTCCAATCCGCCTACAAGCAGCTAGTGGCCCAGATGACCTCAGTGTTCAACAAGAAGCTGTGGTACGTGATGCTGGAGCAGTTCTGCATGAAGTACGTGTGGAGCGGCACCGGCATGGTCATGCTGGCGCTGCCCATCCTCACCGGGACCAGCGGGGATGGTGAGTGCTGCCGTCTCTCTGGTACTAGGGATAAGGGAATACACAGTAAAGATATGCCGTTGATGTGTCAACATCATCATCCTCCTAGCCTTTGTCCCATTTTTTGAGAATGAATTCTCAATCGGGGTCGGCTACCTAAATCCCAAGATGTGGCGTAGGCACTAGTTTTTACGAAAGCGACTGCCATCTGACCTTCCAACCCAGAGGGGAAACTAGGCCTTATTGGGCTTAGGTGGTTTCCTCACGATGTTTTCCTTCACCGAAAAGCGAGTGGTATAAATATCAAATGACATTCCGTACATAAGTTCCGAAAAACTCATTGGTACGGGCCGGGTTCGAACCTGCGACCTCCGGATTGAAAGTCGCATGCCCCAACCACTAGGCTACCACCGCTTACCGCCGTTGATGTGTCAACATATCAAATTGAATTTTACCACGCGTGTGAATAGCATTATGTTAACACGCAACGCAATTGAATGATGGTGAATTACTTACTACTAGAATTATTGTACGCTTCTTAGTTTAAAACACCTATGTTTTAAAAGAAAGTAGTCTGTAGAACTGGGGTTCTACTTCTAGAGTATTCTTGATTTTGTCTTACTAAGCGCCAATCCTTACATGGCGGCATTGGCGACCCTGTCAGGATGGCTGCTCTAGGCAGCCTCAGCCTGAATGAATTTCACATCTTATTTGTCCGCAAGATTAATGATCTTAAGTATCTAAGGTTTGTGGGACGACAAGTTAGTCAAAACAAGGTGTTTATGTGAAATATTACAAACAATTGTTTAGTTGTTATGATAAAGGAAATAAATGATATACTCGTAGTACCAATGTCTCTAAAAATAGAGAAGACACAGAGTTTATTAACTATTTACCTGCTTGCAGCGAATAGTGCGGCATTTTGGCCATGTTGCACGCAGAGAGACTAATAGTTTGGAACGCCTGATGGTAACAGGCAAAATCGAAGGTACAAGACCTTGGGCAGCGGTGCCAAAAGGTGGTCAGACCAGATATCTAAACAGTTGGACATATCAGGCAGTGCTGCACTCCACCAAGCAACGGAACGTAACCGTTGGAGACAACTATTTGACGGAATCAGAAGGAGTCACGATCCTCAGCAGTGAGGGAACGATTGAAGAGAGAGAGAGAGAGAGAGAGAGGGAGGGAGACTCGTAGCACTTTGGGCACGTGCAAGCGTCTCTGAGAATAAAAGATGACACAACTGCCACTCAACTAGAATGCCTTTTTCTCCAGGTTCGACCAGCGAAGGAATCAGCGCGCGCACAGAGTACATGACGACGTCGCGGCATCTGCTCAACTCCGCCGCCGACGCCATCGAGCGACTCATGTCCAGTTACAAGGTATATTCTAGAATCTAGATAGAATAAAATATAATTAATTTATTTCTAAATCACAGGTACGTACATACAGTACGGTTTTATGTGGTTTTATTATATTGAAACTAAAGTAGTTAAGTTGAGCTTTTTGAAAGTTTTCATCCATACCCCATTGATCGACTCTGGCCATTACCTCTTTTTGAAGATGCCTATGGTGAATCTGTTATACGAGTTCATCATCATCATCATTTATTTATTGCATATCACATTATAACATATAGATGGAATTGTAAAAAATAGTGAGACATGTGACACCCCAGTTGTCTTCTTCTGTTCCTTTTTTTAGGGTTCTGTACCCAAAGGGTAAAAACGGGACCCTATTACTGAGACTTCGCTGTCCGTCCGTCCGTCCGTCTGTCACCAGGCTGTATCTCAAGAACGGTGATAGCTAGACAGTTGAAATTTTCACAGATGATGTATTTCTATTGCCGCCATAACAACAAATACTAAAAATAGAATAACATAAATATTTAAGGGGGGCTCCCATACAACACACGGGATTGGTTGCGTTAACTTTGCACCTCATTTGTATGGAGCGCTATACATACCAGGTGCAAACTTAACTTAACCACTTAAGGATGGAAAGTGTTTGTACGGAACCCTCGGTGCGCGAGCCCGACTCGCACTTGACCGGTTTTTTCCGTCTTCCGTGTTGTAGGCCTCGAGTATTTGTTCTCTATTTGCTCGTTTAAAATTAGCTATTGATTTCAATCTTAGGAAGTAGTAACGCTGGCGGGGTACGCGGAGCGCGTGTCGGACATGCTGGACGTGTTCGGGGAGGTGGCGCGCGGCGAGTGCGTGCGCAGCGTGCACGTCGCCGCGGGCAAGGACAACCCGCACCAGTTCCAGGTCACCTTCCGCGACAAGCGACCCGTGCCGCAAGGTGAGCTCCCAGCTCCTTATACACTCCTGGTACTGGCGCAGCGTGCACGTCGCCGCCGGCAAGGACAACCCGCACCAGTTCCAGGTCACCTTCCGCGACAAGCGACCCGTGCCGCAAGGTGAGCTCCCAGCTCCTTATACACTCCTGGTACTGGCGCAGCGTGCACGTCGCCGCGGGCAAGGACAACCCGCACCAGTTCCAGGTCACCTTCCGCGACAAGCGACCCGTGCCGCAAGGTGAGCTCCCAGCTCCTTATACACTCCTGGTACTGGCGCAGCGTGCACGTCGCCGCCGGCAAGGACAACCCGCACCAGTTCCAGGTCACCTTCCGCGACAAGCGACCCGTGCCGCAAGGTGAGCTCCCAGCTCCTTATACACTCCTGGTACTGGCGCAGCGTGCACGTCGCCGCCGGCAAGGACAACCCGCACCAGTTCCAGGTCACCTTCCGCGACAAGCGACCCGTGCCGCAAGGTGAGCTCCCAGCTCCTTATACACTCCTGGTACTGGCGCAGCGTGCACGTCGCCGCCGGCAAGGACAACCCGCACCAGTTCCAGGTCACCTTCCGCGACAAGCGACCCGTGCCGCAAGGTGAGCTCCCAGCTCCTTATACACTCCTGGTACTGGCGCAGCGTGCACGTCGCCGCCGGCAAGGACAACCCGCACCAGTTCCAGGTCACCTTCCGCGACAAGCGACCCGTGCCGCAAGGTGAGCTCCCAGCTCCTTATACACTCCTGGTACTGGCGCAGCGTGCACGTCGCCGCGGGCAAGGACAACCCGCACCAGTTCCAGGTCACCTTCCGCGACAAGCGACCCGTGCCGCAAGGTGAGCTCCCAGCTCCTTATACACTCCTGGTACTGGCGCAGCGTGCACGTCGCCGCCGGCAAGGACAACCCGCACCAGTTCCAGGTCACCTTCCGCGACAAGCGACCCGTGCCGCAAGGTGAGCTCCCAGCTCCTTATACACTCCTGGTACTGGCGCAGCGTGCACGTCGCCGCCGGCAAGGACAACCCGCACCAGTTCCAGGTCACCTTCCGCGACAAGCGACCCGTGCCGCAAGGTGAGCTCCCAGCTCCTTATACACTCCTGGTACTGGCGCAGCGTGCACGTCGCCGCCGGCAAGGACAACCCGCACCAGTTCCAGGTCACCTTCCGCGACAAGCGACCCGTGCCGCAAGGTGAGCTCCCAGCTCCTTATACACTCCTGGTACTGGCGCAGCGTGCACGTCGCCGCCGGCAAGGACAACCCGCACCAGTTCCAGGTCACCTTCCGCGACAAGCGACCCGTGCCGCAAGGTGAGCTCCCAGCTCCTTATACACTCCTGGTACTGGCGCAGCGTGCACGTCGCCGCCGGCAAGGACAACCCGCACCAGTTCCAGGTCACCTTCCGCGACAAGCGACCCGTGCCGCAAGGTGAGCTCCCAGCTCCTTATACACTCCTGGTACTGGCGCAGCGTGCACGTCGCCGCCGGCAAGGACAACCCGCACCAGTTCCAGGTCACCTTCCGCGACAAGCGACCCGTGCCGCAAGGTGAGCTCCCAGCTCCTTATACACTCCTGGTACTGGCGCAGCGTGCACGTCGCCGCCGGCAAGGACAACCCGCACCAGTTCCAGGTCACCTTCCGCGACAAGCGACCCGTGCCGCAAGGTGAGCTCCCAGCTCCTTATACACTCCTGGTACTGGCGCAGCGTGCACGTCGCCGCCGGCAAGGACAACCCGCACCAGTTCCAGGTCACCTTCCGCGACAAGCGACCCGTGCCGCAAGGTGAGCTCCCAGCTCCTTATACACTCCTGGTACTGGCGCAGCGTGCACCTCGCCGCCGGCAAGGACAACCCGCACCAGTTCCAGGTCACCTTCCGCGACAAGCGACCCGTGCCGCAAGGTGAGCTCCCAGCTCCTTATACACTCCTGGTACTGGCGCAGCGTGCACGTCGCCGCCGGCAAGGACAACCCGCACCAGTTCCAGGTCACCTTCCGCGACAAGCGACCCGTGCCGCAAGGTGAGCTCCCAGCTCCTTATACACTCCTGGTACTGGCGCAGCGTGCACGTCGCCGCCGGCAAGGACAACCCGCACCAGTTCCAGGTCACCTTCCGCGACAAGCGACCCGTGCCGCAAGGTGAGCTCCCAGCTCCTTATACACTCCTGGTACTGGCGCAGCGTGCACGTCGCCGCCGGCAAGGACAACCCGCACCAGTTCCAGGTCACCTTCCGCGACAAGCGACCCGTGCCGCAAGGTGAGCTCCCAGCTCCTTATACACTCCTGGTACTGGCGCAGCGTGCACGTCGCCGCCGGCAAGGACAACCCGCACCAGTTCCAGGTCACCTTCCGCGACAAGCGACCCGTGCCGCAAGGTGAGCTCCCAGCTCCTTATACACTCCTGGTACTGGCGCAGCGTGCACGTCGCCGCCGGCAAGGACAACCCGCACCAGTTCCAGGTCACCTTCCGCGACAAGCGACCCGTGCCGCAAGGTGAGCTCCCAGCTCCTTATACACTCCTGGTACTGGCGCAGCGTGCACGTCGCCGCCGGCAAGGACAACCCGCACCAGTTCCAGGTCACCTTCCGCGACAAGCGACCCGTGCCGCAAGGTGAGCTCCCAGCTCCTTATACACTCCTGGTACTGGCGCAGCGTGCACGTCGCCGCGGGCAAGGACAACCCGCACCAGTTCCAGGTCACCTTCCGCGACAAGCGACCCGTGCCGCAAGGTGAGCTCCCAGCTCCTTATACACTCCTGGTACTGGCGCAGCGTGCACGTCGCCGCCGGCAAGGACAACCCGCACCAGTTCCAGGTCACCTTCCGCGACAAGCGACCCGTGCCGCAAGGTGAGCTCCCAGCTCCTTATACACTCCTGGTACTGGCGCAGCGTGCACGTCGCCGCCGGCAAGGACAACCCGCACCAGTTCCAGGTCACCTTCCGCGACAAGCGACCCGTGCCGCAAGGTGAGCTCCCAGCTCCTTATACACTCCTGGTACTGGCGCAGCGTGCACGTCGCCGCCGGCAAGGACAACCCGCACCAGTTCCAGGTCACCTTCCGCGACAAGCGACCCGTGCCGCAAGGTGAGCTCCCAGCTCCTTATACACTCCTGGTACTGGCGCAGCGTGCACGTCGCCGCCGGCAAGGACAACCCGCACCAGTTCCAGGTCACCTTCCGCGACAAGCGACCCGTGCCGCAAGGTGAGCTCCCAGCTCCTTATACACTCCTGGTACTGGCGCAGCGTGCACGTCGCCGCCGGCAAGGACAACCCGCACCAGTTCCAGGTCACCTTCCGCGACAAGCGACCCGTGCCGCAAGGTGAGCTCCCAGCTCCTTATACACTCCTGGTACTGGCGCAGCGTGCACGTCGCCGCCGGCAAGGACAACCCGCACCAGTTCCAGGTCACCTTCCGCGACAAGCGACCCGTGCCGCAAGGTGAGCTCCCAGCTCCTTATACACTCCTGGTACTGGCGCAGCGTGCACGTCGCCGCCGGCAAGGACAACCCGCACCAGTTCCAGGTCACCTTCCGCGACAAGCGACCCGTGCCGCAAGGTGAGCTCCCAGCTCCTTATACACTCCTGGTACTGGCGCAGCGTGCACGTCGCCGCGGGCAAGGACAACCCGCACCAGTTCCAGGTCACCTTCCGCGACAAGCGACCCGTGCCGCAAGGTGAGCTCCCAGCTCCTTATACACTCCTGGTACTGGCGCAGCGTGCACGTCGCCGCCGGCAAGGACAACCCGCACCAGTTCCAGGTCACCTTCCGCGACAAGCGACCCGTGCCGCAAGGTGAGCTCCCAGCTCCTTATACACTCCTGGTACTGGCGCAGCGTGCACGTCGCCGCCGGCAAGGACAACCCGCACCAGTTCCAGGTCACCTTCCGCGACAAGCGACCCGTGCCGCAAGGTGAGCTCCCAGCTCCTTATACACTCCTGGTACTGGCGCAGCGTGCACGTCGCCGCCGGCAAGGACAACCCGCACCAGTTCCAGGTCACCTTCCGCGACAAGCGACCCGTGCCGCAAGGTGAGCTCCCAGCTCCTTATACACTCCTGGTACTGGCGCAGCGTGCACGTCGCCGCCGGCAAGGACAACCCGCACCAGTTCCAGGTCACCTTCCGCGACAAGCGACCCGTGCCGCAAGGTGAGCTCCCAGCTCCTTATACACTCCTGGTACTGGCGCAGCGTGCACGTCGCCGCCGGCAAGGACAACCCGCACCAGTTCCAGGTCACCTTCCGCGACAAGCGACCCGTGCCGCAAGGTGAGCTCCCAGCTCCTTATACACTCCTGGTACTGGCGCAGCGTGCACGTCGCCGCCGGCAAGGACAACCCGCACCAGTTCCAGGTCACCTTCCGCGACAAGCGACCCGTGCCGCAAGGTGAGCTCCCAGCTCCTTATACACTCCTGGTACTGGCGCAGCGTGCACGTCGCCGCCGGCAAGGACAACCCGCACCAGTTCCAGGTCACCTTCCGCGACAAGCGACCCGTGCCGCAAGGTGAGCTCCCAGCTCCTTATACACTCCTGGTACTGGCGCAGCGTGCACGTCGCCGCCGGCAAGGACAACCCGCACCAGTTCCAGGTCACCTTCCGCGACAAGCGACCCGTGCCGCAAGGTGAGCTCCCAGCTCCTTATACACTCCTGGTACTGGCGCAGCGTGCACGTCGCCGCCGGCAAGGACAACCCGCACCAGTTCCAGGTCACCTTCCGCGACAAGCGACCCGTGCCGCAAGGTGAGCTCCCAGCTCCTTATACACTCCTGGTACTGGCGCAGCGTGCACGTCGCCGCCGGCAAGGACAACCCGCACCAGTTCCAGGTCACCTTCCGCGACAAGCGACCCGTGCCGCAAGGTGAGCTCCCAGCTCCTTATACACTCCTGGTACTGGCGCAGCGTGCACGTCGCCGCGGGCAAGGACAACCCGCACCAGTTCCAGGTCACCTTCCGCGACAAGCGACCCGTGCCGCAAGGTGAGCTCCCAGCTCCTTATACACTCCTGGTACTGGCGCAGCGTGCACGTCGCCGCGGGCAAGGACAACCCGCACCAGTTCCAGGTCACCTTCCGCGACAAGCGACCCGTGCCGCAAGGTGAGCTCCCAGCTCCTTATACACTCCTGGTACTGGCGCAGCGTGCACGTCGCCGCGGGCAAGGACAACCCGCACCAGTTCCAGGTCACCTTCCGCGACAAGCGACCCGTGCCGCAAGGTGAGCTCCCAGCTCCTTATACACTCCTGGTACTGGCGCAGCGTGCACGTCGCCGCCGGCAAGGACAACCCGCACCAGTTCCAGGTCACCTTCCGCGACAAGCGACCCGTGCCGCAAGGTGAGCTCCCAGCTCCTTATACACTCCTGGTACTGGCGCAGCGTGCACGTCGCCGCCGGCAAGGACAACCCGCACCAGTTCCAGGTCACCTTCCGCGACAAGCGACCCGTGCCGCAAGGTGAGCTCCCAGCTCCTTATACACTCCTGGTACTGGCGCAGCGTGCACGTCGCCGCCGGCAAGGACAACCCGCACCAGTTCCAGGTCACCTTCCGCGACAAGCGACCCGTGCCGCAAGGTGAGCTCCCAGCTCCTTATACACTCCTGGTACTGGCGCAGCGTGCACGTCGCCGCCGGCAAGGACAACCCGCACCAGTTCCAGGTCACCTTCCGCGACAAGCGACCCGTGCCGCAAGGTGAGCTCCCAGCTCCTTATACACTCCTGGTACTGGCGCAGCGTGCACGTCGCCGCCGGCAAGGACAACCCGCACCAGTTCCAGGTCACCTTCCGCGACAAGCGACCCGTGCCGCAAGGTGAGCTCCCAGCTCCTTATACACTCCTGGTACTGGCGCAGCGTGCACGTCGCCGCCGGCAAGGACAACCCGCACCAGTTCCAGGTCACCTTCCGCGACAAGCGACCCGTGCCGCAAGGTGAGCTCCCAGCTCCTTATACACTCCTGGTACTGGCGCAGCGTGCACGTCGCCGCCGGCAAGGACAACCCGCACCAGTTCCAGGTCACCTTCCGCGACAAGCGACCCGTGCCGCAAGGTGAGCTCCCAGCTCCTTATACACTCCTGGTACTGGCGCAGCGTGCACGTCGCCGCCGGCAAGGACAACCCGCACCAGTTCCAGGTCACCTTCCGCGACAAGCGACCCGTGCCGCAAGGTGAGCTCCCAGCTCCTTATACACTCCTGGTACTGGCGCAGCGTGCACGTCGCCGCCGGCAAGGACAACCCGCACCAGTTCCAGGTCACCTTCCGCGACAAGCGACCCGTGCCGCAAGGTGAGCTCCCAGCTCCTTATACACTCCTGGTACTGGCGCAGCGTGCACGTCGCCGCCGGCAAGGACAACCCGCACCAGTTCCAGGTCACCTTCCGCGACAAGCGACCCGTGCCGCAAGGTGAGCTCCCAGCTCCTTATACACTCCTGGTACTGGCGCAGCGTGCACGTCGCCGCCGGCAAGGACAACCCGCACCAGTTCCAGGTCACCTTCCGCGACAAGCGACCCGTGCCGCAAGGTGAGCTCCCAGCTCCTTATACACTCCTGGTACTGGCGCAGCGTGCACGTCGCCGCCGGCAAGGACAACCCGCACCAGTTCCAGGTCACCTTCCGCGATAAGCGACCCGTGCCGCAAGGTGAGCTCCCAGCTCCTTATACACTCCTGGTACTGGCGCAGCGTGCACGTCGCCGCCGGCAAGGACAACCCGCACCAGTTCCAGGTCACCTTCCGCGACAAGCGACCCGTGCCGCAAGGTGAGCTCCCAGCTCCTTATACACTCCTGGTACTGGCGCAGCGTGCACGTCGCCGCGGGCAAGGACAACCCGCACCAGTTCCAGGTCACCTTCCGCGACAAGCGACCCGTGCCGCAAGGTGAGCTCCCAGCTCCTTATACACTCCTGGTACTGGCGCAGCGTGCACGTCGCCGCCGGCAAGGACAACCCGCACCAGTTCCAGGTCACCTTCCGCGACAAGCGACCCGTGCCGCAAGGTGAGCTCCCAGCTCCTTATACACTCCTGGTACTGGCGCAGCGTGCACGTCGCCGCGGGCAAGGACAACCCGCACCAGTTCCAGGTCACCTTCCGCGACAAGCGACCCGTGCCGCAAGGTGAGCTCCCAGCTCCTTATACACTCCTGGTACTGGCGCAGCGTGCACGTCGCCGCCGGCAAGGACAACCCGCACCAGTTCCAGGTCACCTTCCGCGACAAGCGACCCGTGCCGCAAGGTGAGCTCCCAGCTCCTTATACACTCCTGGTACTGGCGCAGCGTGCACGTCGCCGCCGGCAAGGACAACGTCCACAACTGTGCGCTTTTCTAGAAATTTCCTGCCTCGCACGACTGCATTGTGGAATGAATTGTCGCTTGCGGTATTTCCGGACCGATACGACCTTCAAACCTTCAAGAAAAGAGCGTATTCCCATCTGAAAGGCCGGCAACGCACTTGTGACTCCTCTGGTGTTGCAGTTGTCTATGGGCGACGGTAATCGCTTTCCATCAGGCGATTCGTTTGCTCGTTTGCCCCCTATGACATAAATAAAAAAAAAAAAAAACAACCCGCACCAGTTCCAGGTCACCTTCCGCGACAAGCGACCCGTGCCGCAAGGTACGAGTATGCTGTATAGACTTGTGTAGCACTGATGAAAGACAAAGAAGAATTCACCGTCATCCATGATTAACTTCATCATACCTTCCTATTCTAGTCCTATTCCTAATATAGTTCAGTAAAAATCTGTCTACTAGGTCTCTTCTGGTATGTGCTCTGACCTTTAGTGGTCCTGTCTTATGATATGACACGCATAGCATAAGCAACAGTTTCGTGAGTTACACGTCAAACCTCACTGCGCAATCATCCCAGGCGTGATGTCCAAAGCTATTTAAGTAATCAGTTTCATGTACCATGTCACCGTGGCTGGTGTGTATGTACAATATGTACATACCTACAGACTCGGTTAACAAACTTTAGCTATTACGAATCTTAAGTCCTAATAAAATTCCCGATAATGATTAATTTGTGTTGCTCTTTGTACACTTTTATTGACTCAGACAAATAATTTCATGATATACTTTCCAGGCAAAATAACGTACACCAACGATCTCTCCATCCACCTCCGCAACGTGCCCATCGTGACGCCGGCCTGCGACGTGGTGGCCAGCGGCGTCTCGCTCGACATCGCGCCCGGCACGCACCTGCTCATCGTGGGGCCCAACGGCTGCGGCAAGTCCAGGTAACTGAACACCACCAAAAACCATCCAGCCATCTTCTGTGCTAGTTTTCAGGACATATGCTCATCGTGGGGCCCAACGGCTGCGGCAAGTCCAGGTAACTGAACACCACCAAAAACCATCCAGCCATCTTCTGTGCTAGTTTTCAGGACATATGCTCATCGTGGGGCCCAACGGCTGCGGCAAGTCCAGGTAACTGAACACTGCCAAAAACCATCCAGCCCTTCTGTGCTAGTTTTCAGGACATATGCTCATCGTGGGCCCCAACGGCTGCGGCAAGTCCAGGTAACTGAACACCACCAAAAACTATCAAGCCATCTTCTGTGCTAGTTTTCAGGACATATGCTCATCGTGGGGCCCAACGGGTGCAGCAAGTCAAGGTAACTGAACACCACCAAAAACCATCCAGCCATCTTCTGTGCTAGTTTTCAGGACATATGCTCATCGTGGGGCCCAACGGCTGCGGCAAGTCCAGGTAACTGAACACCACCAAAAACTATCAAGCCATCTTCTGTGCTAGTTTTCAGGACATATGCTCATCGTGGGGCCCAACGGCTGCGGCAAGTCCAGGTAACTGAACACCGCCAAAAACCATCCAGCCATCTTCTGTGCTAGTTTTCAGGATATATGCTCATCGTGGGGCCCAACGGCTGCGGCAAGTCCAGGTAACTGAACACCACCAAAAACCATCCAGCCATCTTCTGTGCTAGTTTTCAGGACATGCTCATCGTGGGGCCCAACGGCTGCGGCAAGTCCAGGTAACTGAACACCGCCAAAAACCATCCAGCCATCTTCTGTGCTAGTTTTCAGGACATATGCTCATCGTGGGGCCCAACGGCTGCGGCAAGTCCAGGTAACTGAACACCGCCAAAAACCATCCAGCCATCTTCTGTGCTAGTTTTCAGGATATATGCTCATCGTGGGGCCCAACGGCTGCGGCAAGTCCAGGTAACTGAACACTGCCAAAAACCATCCAGCCATCTTCTGTGCTAGTTTTCAGTATACAGACAGGGAGATGTCACACGACCACCAAGAAGCTCAACTTTCCAGTACCAAAGACTTACGCTCTCCGCACACTACGGCTTCTAGTGGCCGCCACAGTACACTTCCACGCTCCCTTTCCTTTTCCACGCTCGAAGTGAAAAAAGAGAGATGACTGTGGTGGCCACTAGAAGCCGTACTGACAAATATACTACAACAGAGAGGAAGTTCCTGACTGTAACACTAGTATGAGTACAGTTAAGGCGAAGGGATGGCTGAATGACATTGCTCGATTGAGATCCTCCCGCGCGCCATCTAGGCGGGACCAAGTTTAGTTGATGAGCGAATACGCTTAATCATTCATTGACCTGTTGCACACTTGACGGTCTAGATGTCGCTGTGACGGCTCGGCATTGATTGCCAACGAATTTTTCGTTGGCTTTCAATGTGTCTATTTACAGCAACTGTCTATTTACAATATACTTTGAAAATTACTCGATAGAATGAAATAACTTCAATCGTACCATGTCGATGACGATCTGATAGGTACTACAAAATTCAAATGGGAGCATGGAAACACTTGAAACAAACTTCAAATCAAAACAGCCTGACTGACACCAGACCAAGGAATAGATTCATTCATTCGCTCACAGAATTCGTGGGTTCAAAAATTTTCAAATTAATATTTTATGTATTTTAAATCCCCTTCAAAAGTACTTTTTGTAATGTTTTCGGTTTTTTCTACTATCTTCCAATACTTCTTTATTTTTTATAATTCGTAGTTTTCAATTTCACAAAAAAAAAACATTTCTGTTTACGATCAATTGCCTGGTCAAAGTTGCGAGCAAATTCATTTATTGTTAAAACAGTAGGCGTTAAAGGTTAAATCTATAATAAACCAGCCTTTGGGATAAATAGAACTGGATAAAATAGGTAAAAGATATATAAGTACCCACTCCAAGTTTGGTTTAAAACGGTTTTGAATTTCCGGAGAAAAACGAGCCCAAACAAGATAAAAACTGTTACTTCAAAACGTATCTGAAGGAAAACCGTGCAAAAAAGTAATGTTTTTCGAACTGGAAGAAAACCTTGAGGATATGCTTGTTACGATACGTATAAGTATCGAAACTCAAAATGATGCGTTATAGCCACAATTCATGACCAAACGCAGCATGTTTTTGGGGTTTCACTATACCCTTCGCCTTAATACTCATCGCGGCGATAATCTCATTAGCGGGTTACACTCCCACACAAGGTCCGACTACTGGTAGTGAGGGCTAAACAGCACTGATAAAGTTTAAGTCATGTTTTAAAAAAAAACTCATGGCGGCGTTCAGCGGCTGTGACAAGACTAGCTACACTACCCATTGAATTGAACAGACACTATCAAAAGTGTCATGAAAAAGAAACAATGTCATTCGTGGCTCGCGAACGCAAAAATTAGCATAAATTGGCCGAAGTTAACCAGGAAAAAATTTGCAACAGGTCAGGAAAAATTATGGAAACTTGCAAACGGTAAGTGGCATAGACAAAAGATCTTTGATGAATCATGGGAATGTAGAACACTCGCAGCCAAACGTGCCTAAAACCTGCCATTTATAAGAAAATTGAGTGGAATAAACAACAAATGCAAAGAAACCCTGTTTTGTTTCTACTAACTAATATTCGTAAACGTCTCTCTGAACCAACTTTTTTTTAATGTATCAACTACTTGCTGTGCCCCGCGGTGTTACCCGCTCATCCCACGGGAAGACTAAATTTATCCGGGATGAAAAGTATCCTATGTCCTTTCCCGGGTCTCAAACTATCTCCATACCAAATTTCATCTAATTCGGTTCAGCGGTTTAAGCGTGAAGAGGTAACAGACAGACAGACACACTTTCGCAGTTATAATATTATAGTATATATAGTATATAGTATGGATTGTTATATTCTGTGGATGTGTAATTATAGTATTTTCTTGCAGCCTGTTCCGCATAATCTCCGGTCTGTGGCCGGTGCACGGCGGCTCGCTGTGCGTGCCGCGGCCCTGCGCCTGCGCACACTGCGCCGACGACAGCGACCAGACCGGACACTGCACGTCTAGACCCATCATGTTCTACATCCCACAGAGGTACTCCTACATAGTTACAGCTGCGGCCTATTTCATCAAAAATTAAAGAAATAAATAAAATTACAGTACAACCGAAAGGGAGCTCCTGGTATAGTTCGAATCCCATTTGCTAAGCGAATCCCATTAGCTTTGTACCCGATGAACAATACTTATTATCTGTATTGTTAACGGTGGCCACAGCTGCCACTTCGAACGAAGTAAACCTTATTTCGTTTGAATTAAAGACTAATTTAGTTTAAAGGTAATTTGCACTTATAACGCCTTACATTTTGAAGTGGCAGTTGTGGCCACAGCTAACAATACAGACAAAGAGTATTGTTCATCGGGTACAAAGCTAAGTGGATTCGCTCAACCAAAAGAATTACTTCTATAGCAATACTGATATGGTGCAATTTGTATGCCTGTTTGGTTTACTTATTAATTAATGACTGTTGAATTTCGTTCTGCGTTTCTATGGTGATGTCCTATCTTATCTTGGATAGACTTACGCTTGTAAACGTACGCGTGCGGCCTTCTTAATGCTGATTAATCTCATTATTTTTTACTAAAAACAACCAAGACTACGTCGAGCATCGTAGACTTATTTTATTATGTTCTTGATACTCTAAAAGTACGCCATCTGTTGTTGAATAACAATAGTAATAGTACATTACTGCAGACGCCGGGAAATAAGGGCTTGCCGGCTGAGTAGGTATAGACGGCCGACCGTAAGGGAGGCCGTCTAGTGATACGAAGCCGGCAAGCCCTTTTCACGGCTAAGGCATGTATAGTGCTTTTCTCAAACATATGCAATGAAATAAAAAAATACACCACTCAAAAAAACATAATTCAGCTGTTCAGCCAGCTCATGAACACAGACGCCATGTTTAAAAAAAGTATTTTTAATTTTCCCTCCAATCCCTCTATATTTTTTTTCTTTAATAAGTCCACGTGTGTAGTGTGCGAATATTAGGGCCATTATACACAACCTGATAATAAGAATCTTAGTTTCTATACTAAGTAAAATAAAGGCAGAGGATTTTTAATATTGTCTATGGTCTCTGGTGACTTACGTATAGACGGTATTTTCAGTTCGTGTGTACTAGGCATTAACACGGATATTGTTGGTCCGATGGCTGAATGGGTAGCTACTAGAAAAAAAAATATATCAGCTGTTCATACACACAGACGCCATGTTTACATTAAAATTAAAAACAAATTACTTCCCGGCTTAGGCCTTCAATTTTGTATGAAATTCCTTTACAGTTCTCTCGAATTGTTCCGCCCGAAACTTGACACTTCGAAGCCTGTTCTAACGCACGTTACGACGATATTTCATTGCATGTTTGAGAAAAATAATAAAATGCAACCATTCCTCCCCAGGGGGTGCGGTTCAAGTTGCATAAAAACTTTTAGCCTATTTTCATTTAACTACTTTCAAAATGTCATATCAAATAAGCACCGAATAAAAAGTTGTTGAGTACCTACTGAAATATTGCTATGGTTTTTTTTACCCTAAAAACGAAACTGCTCCAAGAGATAGGTAGGTTAGGGTTATTTTTTTTTATGACCTTAAAAACGGAACTGCTCCAAGAGATAGGTAGGTTAGGGTTATTATTTTTTTATGACCTTAAAAACGGAACTGCTCCAAGAGATAGGTAGGTTAGGGTTATTTTTTTTTATGACCTTAAAAACGGAACTGCTCCAAGAGATAGGTAGGTTAGGGTTATTTTTTTTATGAGCCTAATAACGAAACTGCTCCCCAGGCCCTACATGTCGATGGGCACGCTCATGGACCAGGTGACGTACCCCACGCGCGTGGCGGGCGAGGACGGGGAGGCCTTCGCGCGCGCCGCGCACATCCTGCGCGTCGTGCGCCTCGACGCGTGCGCCGCGCGCCACGGCGGCCTCAGGGCCGTCAGCGACTGGCGCGCCACGCTCAGCGGCGGCGAGAAGCAGAGGATGGCCATGGCCCGGATGTTCTACCACAGGTCGGTGATGCAAGGGGATCTAGCCTTCGGTGTAGCCTCGACGCGTGCGCCGCGCGCCACGGCGGCCTCAGGGCCGTCAGCGACTGGCGCGCCACGCTCAGCGGCGGCGAGAAGCAGAGGATGGCCATGGCCCGGATGTTCTACCACAGGTCGGTGATGCAAGGGGATCTAGCCTTCGGTGTAGCCTCGACGCGTGCGCCGCGCGCCACGGCGGCCTCAGGGCCGTCAGCGACTGGCGCGCCACGCTCAGCGGCGGCGAGAAGCAGAGGATGGCCATGGCCCGGATGTTCTACCACAGGTCGGTGATGCAAGGGTATCTAGCCTTCGGTGTAGCCTCGACGCGTGCGCCGCGCGCCACGGCGGCCTGCGGGCCTCAGCGACTGGCGCGCCACGCTCAGCGGCGGCGAGAAGCAGAGGATGGCCATGGCCAGGATGTTCTACCACAGGTCGGTGATGCAATCTAGCCTTCGGTGTAGCCTCGATGCGTGCGCCGCGCGCCACGGCGGCCTCAGGGCCGTCAGCGACTGGCGCGCCACGCTCAGCGGCGGCGAGAAGCAGAGGATGGCCATGGCCCGGATGTTCTACCACAGGTCGGTGATGCAAGGGATCTAGCCTTCGGTGTAGCCTCGACGCGTGCGCCGCGCGCCACGGCGGCCTCAGGGCCGTCAGCGACTGGCGCGCCACGCTCAGCGGCGGCGAGAAGCAGAGGATGGCCATGGCCCGGATGTTCTACCACAGGTCGGTGATGCAAGGGGATCTAGCCTTCGGTGTAGCCTCGACGCGTGCGCCGCGCGCCACGGCGGCCTCAGGGCCGTCAGCGACTGGCGCGCCACGCTCAGCGGCGGCGAGAAGCAGAGGATGGCCATAGCCCGGATGTTCTACCACAGGTCGGTGATGCAAGGGTATCTAGCCTTCGGTGTAGCCTCGACGCGTGCGCCGCGCGCCACGGCGGCCTGCGGGCCTCAGCGACTGGCGCGCCACGCTCAGCGGCGGCGAGAAGCAGAGGATGGCCATGGCCAGGATGTTCTACCACAGGTCGGTGATGCAATCTAGCCTTCGGTGTAGCCTCGACGCGTGCGCCGCGCGCCACGGCGGCCTCAGGGCCGTCAGCGACTGGCGCGCCACGCTCAGCGGCGGCGAGAAGCAGAGGATGGCCATGGCCCGGATGTTCTACCACAGGTCGGTGATGCAAGGGTATCTAGCCTTCGGTGTAGCCTCGACGCGTGCGCCGCGCGCCACGGCGGCCTCAGGGCCGTCAGCGACTGGCGCGCCACGCTCAGCGGCGGCGAGAAGCAGAGGATGGCCATGGCTCGGATGTTCTACCACAGGTCGGTGATGCAAGGGATCTAGCCTTCGGTGTAGCCTCGACGCGTGCGCCGCGCGCCACGGCGGCCTCAGGGCCGTCAGCGACTGGCGCGCCACGCTCAGCGGCAGCGAGAAGCAGAGGATGGCCATGGCCAGGATGTTCTACCACAGGTCGGTGATGCAAGGGATCTAGCCTTCGGTGTAGCCTCGACGCGTGCGCCGCGCGCCACGGCGGCCTCAGGGCCGTCAGCGACTGGCGCGCCACGCTCAGCGGCGGCGAGAAGCAGAGGATGGCCATGGCTCGGATGTTCTACCACAGGTCGGTGATGCAAGGGATCTAGCCTTCGGTGTAGCCTCGACGCGTGCGCCGCGCGCCACGGCGGCCTCAGGGCCGTCAGCGACTGGCGCGCCACGCTCAGCGGCAGCGAGAAGCAGAGGATGGCCATGGCCAGGATGTTCTACCACAGGTCGGTGATGCAAGGGGATCTAGCCTTCGGTGTAGGGTTGCTAGTCAGCTCCTTTGGGAATATCATCAATATATCCAGTCTGAAAATAATTTTCATGAGTACCTTTAGCCTAACAAGTGTCCTAATAGCCTAATAGTAGCGCTACAAACAGCTTTCATATAGCAATGATGTGCATACGTCATATTGTACGTCATTATTAAACGTCAGTAGCGATTTGTCAAGGTTTTACCATTAACCAAGTTCAAAATATTGTTTATCGGAATGCTTCTCAATCCTTCGTTCTTGCGAAATAAATATTGAATCCTATTGAAAAAAACTTCACAACTTCATCACTGTGTATAGGTTTCGGCTTTATTATGCGAAAAAATACTTGTTATTTGCGGAATATTTAGTCCGGTTTCCTCTTTGTTTACATCAGTGACATCCACCGACTTACAACGTCAGTTACCAAAAAAGAAGGTGGGCTAATTGGCCTATATGATCAATAAGGACAAGCGATATGTCACTGGATAGCTTATTCTAAGTTTTAAAACGTTTACTATGGCAGGAAGTATGTAAAGTTATCACTACATAAAAGAAGTTTGAGTCCAAACGTTATTATGTAAGGTTTTTCGATAATAAGTTCCTGTATCGCTTTCTTATTAACTTTTTTTACACAGGGATTCGAGATTTCCCGCCATAAAAAATAGTTGTAGAATATGAAAAAAACATTTCCAATGATATTTAGGCTTATCGTTATTGGTCCCTAGGCCAGAGTCCATACAAATCTGCCCATCCTCCTTCGTCGTTGCCAGTGAAATAAATAAGTACTGGTGAAATAAACTAGTGGGTTGAAAAACACCCTGGTGGGTTATAGAAATTACACATATTTATCATTTGACCCGATGTCATTGTTCCAATACTGACATCCCGACACTTTACAACGATTACCACCTATGGTCCCACCGGAAGATCAGCGCTGGCTCTCGAGCTAGCATCTTGCTGAGGTGGGACCTTTTCATGGCACAGCCATAAAAATATAGTTACTTATTGTTTTATTTTATTTTCTTATTTCTGTCACACCTTTTATGTAATTTTTGGAGTAGTAGGGCCTCGTGCAGGGTCCGTCCGGATTGTTACTACCGTCTTGCCTGCTAACCCACCGCCAAACAGCAATGTTCGCATTGTTGTGTTCCGGTGTGGGGGTAAGATAGCCGGTGAAATTACTAGCATAGAGGCATTCTATCTTCGTCCTCCGGGTAGGCAAGCACTTGTGACTCCTCTGGTGTTGCAGGTGTTTATGGGCGACGGTAATCGCGCACCATCAGGCGATACGTTTGCTCGTTTGCCCCCTATGACATAAAAAAAAAAAAAATGTTTTGTTGCAAGTCACGAATAAATGTATTTCTTTCTTTCTTTTTATTACTAACCGTTAACCAATTCCAGGCCGGTGTACGCGTTGCTGGACGAGTGCACCAGCGCCGTGTCCATGGAGACCGAGGTGGTGATGTACGAGGAAGCAGTGAAGGAGGGCATCACGCTGCTGTCCATCACACATAGGCCTAGCGTTTGGTGAGTACTATTTGTTTTTAAAACGAAATGTATTTAAGAAGCCTTATTCCTTTTAAAATTCATTTTTTTCATATTATGACAAATATATTGATAATTTCAACCAACTTTTTGAATGAAATTATACTTTTCCCCGAGTTCTAGGTAGTAACGTAGCTACTTCATGCTTTTATTGCGTGCAGTCGAAAATAAGTTGAAAAAACTAATTTTCCGCGTGAATTTTGTCAATTTCGAGTAGTTTTTAAAACAATAATTATCAATGAAAAATTCAAACTGTAGGCTTCCAATATATACCAATAAATCCCAATAGCCCTGTTCTAGGTAGTAACATCAATAATATTTTATGAAACATGTTTCATCATAGAGAAAAATGTCTAAAACAATCAGCATTTTAAAAGGAATAAGGCCTCTTAAGACTCCTTATCCGTACAAAAATGCTGATTGTTTTTAAAGCCTGACCAGAAATATATGAGGATTGTCAAGAGGGCGCTATTTATAAGATTTATATGGCAACAATTTTGCAACCGATCGCAACCGCACTCTAATGACATTAGTTTAAATACCTGTCAGTTCTTATGGTAACCTAGTAATATCATTTAATGGAATGCACTCTTTTCCTGGCTGTTTTTCGTGTCGTGTAGTAAACACATGTACACTTTATTTATAATATTACGTGGACGATTGTGAATGGTTATAGGCATTTTGTTTGTTTATTTTTAAATATTTGTCTTTTAAAGAAAGCACCTCGAATGACATTGACATTGTTGACAAACCATTATAAAATCATTGCCAGAGTAAGAAATTAGTTCCAGTGAAATTCCGCAATATGGCGCATCCTCATATATTTCTGGTCAGGCTTTAACAGTTTTGTCTATGATCAAATATGTTTCTTAACATATTATCAATGTTACTACTTATAACATGGCTATTGCGATTTACTGATATAATTATATTTGAAACGTAGTTTAAATTTTCTCATTGATAATTTTTGAATTAGAGTTAGAATATATATTACTAGCTGTGCCCCGTGGTGTTACCCGCTCATCCCACGGGAACACTAATTTTTTTCGGGATGAAAAGTATCCTATGTCCTTTCCCGGGTCTCAAACTATCTCCATACCAAATTTCATCTAAATCGGTTCATCGGTTTAAGCGTGAAGAGGTAACAGACAGACAGACACACTTTCGCATTTATAATATTAGTATGGATGTTTTAATCAGGAAATACCACACCCACGTGCTGGAGTTCGACGGCGCCGGCAACTGGTCCTTCCGCCCGCTCGAGAAGGACGCGCCCGCCGTCACGCCCGCGCTGCCGCTCGCCGCTCTCCCCGCCAGCGACAGCGACAGCGACACCCAGCCGGCACACTAGCAGAGAGGTTACTTTGATTGACAGTGATAAATAGGCATCGGACTTCTGATAGCCTAACAGCGACAGCGACACCCAGCCGGCACACTAGCAGAGAGGTTACTTTGATTGACAGTGATAAATAGGCATCGGACTTCTGATAGCCTAACAGCGACAGCGACACCCAGCCGGCACACTAGCAGAGAGGTTACTACTTCGATTGACAGTGATAAATAGGCATCGGACTTCTGATAGCCTAACAGCGACAGCGACACCCAGCTCGCACACTAGCAGAGAGGTTACTACTTTGATTGACAGTGATAGGCATCGGACTTCTATAGACAGCAACAGCGACACCCAGCCGGCACACTAGCAGAGAGGTTACTACTTTGATTGACAGTGATAGGCATCGGACTTCTATAGCACGGTAGGACTAGAGAGCTGAGGAGCCGATATCACTCATCCTCATCCTCCCAGTCTGTCCCATTTTTTGAGAATGAATTCTCAATCGGGGTCGGCTACCTAAATCCCAAGATGTGGCGTAGGCACTAGTTTTTACGCAAGCGACTGCCATCTGAGCTTCCAACCCAGAGGGGAAACTAGGCCTTATTGGGCTTAGGTGGTTTCCTCACGATGTTTTCCTTCACCGAAAAGCGAGTGGTAAATATCAAATGACATTCCGTACATAAGTTCCGAGAAACTCATTGGTACGGGCCGGGTTCGAACCCGCGACCTCCGGATTGAAAGTCGCATGCCCTAACCACTAGGCTAACACCGCGCTCGCCGCTCTCCCCGCCAGCGACAGCGACAGCGACACCCAGCTCGCACACTAGCAGAGAGGTTACTTTGATTAGAGAAGTTACTACTTTGATTGACAGTGATAGGCATCGGACTTCTACAGTGTGTATATTTGATATAACCGCATATTTTACGGGGGCTTAGTATAGGCACTTATTAATATATTTATCCATAAATTATAAAAAAAAATCGAACACTTTTTTTTCCATATAAAATAAATCAGCAAGCAATGTACTTGTTTGTTGTTGTTTGTTGACACATAACATCGTGATGTCACAACTGTCACTAGTAATAACTACGCCATACATTGCTGCTCAGAAAATTTTCAAAAATTAATTACGCTATGTCAGTTAACGCTAAGTTAATAATTGTTATAAATATCAGATTATAGCACTAAAATCTCCGTCTGGCTACAATATGCGGTTGTATCAAATATACACGCTGTATAGCACGGTGGGACTTTAGAGAGCTGAGGAGCCGATATCACTACGTAGTATAAAACAAGTCGCTTCCTACTGTCTGTCTGTCTGTCCCTATGTAGGCTTAGATCTTAAAAACTACGCAACGGATTTTGACGCGGTTTTTTTAGATAGAGTGATTCAAGAGGAAGGTTTATATGTATACATGCATAATTTATTGGCATTTCACCCGTGCGAAGCCGGGGGCGGGTCGCTAGTTGACATTAGAATGCAATTCATCCTCATACTCATAAGTGTAGCAATATTTGCGACATTTTTTCATGTTTCCTGGAGTAAACAGGCTTCTAATATTGATCGAATCTATATTCGATAGAGTTATGACTAGAAAATACATGAAATCGTCAATTAACAAAATATTTTATTTATAGTTAATCATTTAATGCTTGGGATAGTAAACGTCAATAACCATAAAGGCAGTTTGGAATGACATATAAGATGAATTGCATTTTAACGTTAATATTGGCTCCATAGTTTTCTAAAGTCATATCGTGCTATCAAGAATCCGATGCCTAAGTGATAACGCACTAACTTACTGCAGAGAGGTTAGGTTTTTGTGTTTGCATTTTTAGTCCAACATGTTGATTTAGTTAACGAAATAATACTTGCAGCGATGAATATTATTGCTTGGAACGAACTTCTCTTTTCTCTTTCAATTTACACTCATTGTAATGCTTTGGTCTTACTTTATGAATAAGCGCTAATACAGCACTGATACGGCCTTTATTCGGCTCAAATTAGCGGTATAAGGGTTGTATAAGCGCATGCGCATGAGTGCTACTCGGGTTCCGAGTCAAATGAGTGTTCTTACTATTCTTGTTCGGTACACATTATATCACAAGAAAACAGGGGGCCTATGATGGTTGCGTTTATCGCGTGATAAATAAGTGACAAAGCATATGTCACTCACACTCGCATTATGTCAAAGCGTGACGGATGCTTTATCACTTATTTATCGCGTGATAAACGCAACCATCATAGGGCCCCAGGACTTTAAATGGTTACCCAGGGACCACCAAACTGTAGTAAGTTTAAAATTATTACGATGTCACTAAAGTTCGATTCGACCAAAAAGGTTTATTTTTAAAATTAATGACAAATTTCTTAGTAATTTAGTCACTTAATGACTGAATAAACCTTATTCCATGGTTGGATCTAGCGTATATGTTTTATTAGTGTTTGGAACAGGAATGCTAGATAAACTAAGACTACCAAAATTATTATCTTGTATATTATAATATAAAGTAGTGTTATTATTTGAAATTAGATTATTGCTTAAGCCTTAAGACGTTCTAATGGCTATGCTTATGGGAAGATGTAGTTATTTTCGGGTCCAAACAAATAGTAGTGTTGCATAACACACTATTAGCTTCTAGCTAGTCTTTCACAATTGCTAGAGAAAAGTAGTAAACAGCAATGTAGTATGAATCGCACGCAACCGTGAAGGATACCAATATGTCCTGCCAATGTACACCATAAATTAATGCACTTAAAATAATTATATTCACAAAATTTGTGTGTATGTGAAGACTTGGACAGGATATTAATATGAATGGGTATGACATCACATAATTACTAAGTAAATGAGATACTTTACGACCGTTTTTTGAGTGCATATAATCAATAAAATATAATCAATTGCCACTATCGATGGCGTGCTCGCAAATTTTAGGGTGACAAAGTTTTGAATGTACTATGTACTCTAAATATTCCATGGACCGACAGTTTAACATCCTAAAAATATTTGTACTTAAGTGCATAACTATATATGTAGTGTATGTAAAGTGTGAACGATGACAATCTTATTTTTATAAATATGTGTAATATGTTTTTGTGTCATTATTTATAAAAATAAAAATGTGGTATTACCATATAAAAAATATGAATCGATAAAAAGATTCTATACAAATATTGATGACAATCTTAGTTAAATAAATATATCTGAACTGAACTGAATTTACCCAGTTATTTTCAAATGTATGTTTTTTTTTTATATACTGGGCTATTAAATGCTCTTCCCAAGTCTTTATAATTATAACACTTAGTATGGGATAGTAAGTAATACATTAATCAAAGTATCAAAAATTGGAGATTCTTAGAGATTTTTCCATTACTAATAAACTGGTTGTTTATTAACATATACCTGTGTAATTTAGCTGTGTTATTATTATTATCCTAAAATACCAGTTTTAGTGTTATTTATTGTTTTAAGATTCGGGTGATAATGGGTGGCAACAATAATAATGTATATATAATTAATTTTGATAAGCTGCTCAATGTTTTCCTCGGTCCTCGCCATTTTTTATATTATTTTTCAAAAATGTTGCCGCCCAAGAAAAGATGAGAAAATTATTTTGATAGAGATTATAATTCGAATGGCTGTTTATTTCTAAGGAGTTTTTATTATTTTTTTATCCTTTTGAATGTAGGTATTATATGATTAAATATATATGTACATAATTTAACCTTAATTGTGATGGTCAGGAAAAGTATTTTAGTCTGAGATTTTAGTGACATTACTTTTTGGTATTTTGTGTTTTTTTGGGCAGATTTTATATGTAATTGTGACATATCGTGCGTTCTTGTGGACCTAACTTAGCGATATATAGCGAAATGTATTATTTATTTACATGGAGATATTCCTACGATTTGTAAATTGTAAATAATTAGTTTTAAGCAACTAGGGGGATGTTCATGTGAAATAAACGGGGTTTTTATAACTACACACTTGTTTTGTATTTTTTTTTCGTTCAAACAAACCTGAACCTTATACATTTAAAGTCTGGCTAATGAAATATTACTCAGTTTTAGCGGTAAATTTAAAAATATTGCGGTTGGTCACACTTTGTGTAGTAGGAATTATAGTTTTGATACTTGAAAATATCTTTGATTTTCCATGCGCACGTAAGGTACCTAAGGAAATAAGTGAAATAAAATTATGTTGACGTGCACTCATAGTCAGCTCCAGAGATGGGCGCTCATGGGTAAATACCCGATAAATACCGGGTAAATACCCAATCTACCGGGCAGTAGTAGTACCTAGTAGATTGAGTATTTACCCGGTATTTATCGGCTATTTACCCATGAGTGCCCATCTCTAGCAGCTCACATAATTTCTACCACTATGTACAGTACAGTCAAGTCAGTCCGCCATTTGTACTGACTTTTTTTGTGCAATAAAGTTTAAATAAATATAAAAATAATAGCATAAAAGAGCCTGCGTGTTAATCCAGGGTGTGTCTGCTTCCTTCTTATAAAAAAATATCGAAATTGGTCCAGTCGTTTGAGTGTGAACGACAACAAACATACACACTCACAAATGTTCGCCTTTATAGTATTAGTGTGATTGTCCGAGCGAGCGTAGCGTCTCTGCTGCAGCTTCGCCAATTTTTCTTTCGTATCTCCGGATGTTTTGATGTTCGGGTTTCCGGCTGTTCTCGAGAGATCGCATTTCTCTTCCGATTTCATAGAATTTTGTAAGTAAGTACGTTCGTTCATTTTACAGTTTTTTTTTCGATTCAGTTTCTCGATTTTTTTTCAAAATGGCGGGGATTTGGGGGTTGAAAACGTACAAAATTACAAATCAGCTTACAGAACGAATAGTTTATCGTGATACACTGGGCACGCTTTTATCCATACCCAACACTTTAATTTATAGGACTAAATGTTGCCCTTTGCCCTTTATAAAGTACAATGATTCTAGACAGTTGCTGCGCACATCTAGTAAACAATGCAGCAGGTGTTTGACACTTGTCGTTTACCTTATCTGGTTTATCGCCTAGAAAACTTCTATACTTAATTAATTGTTTTTACCTTATGCTATTTGCGTAATTAATTCGAAAAAACATTTGTTATCGTCCGTTGTCCTTTCTGAAGGACAGAGAAAGGACCTTGACCTAAGAAAGTTGTTTGTTTGTGCAATAGGGCGTCAATAGGTAGTTGCTACGTTGTTTTCATTTAGCACCTAGACTTCATAACCGATGTTATTGTTAGTAATCAGTAAATGAATTGTAATTAGAGCCTTATCACACTTGCGATTTGCGAGCGTATTTTGTATGAAGGCGATCGCGCAGCGTGTTCGCCGCGTCGCTTATTTGTATAGAAAATACGCTCGCAAATCGCAAGTGTGATAAGGCCCTTATAGTATACGTCACCCATTTTGTTAAATTCCTATAACAAGTTCAGATATTATAGGTAAGGACCTACATTACTTGGCAGCGACCAAAATCAGAGATGTAATTTCATAACAGTACCGTAGCCACCGCGAGGTCACCAGGTCATGGTGACCTCCCCTCCGCTGCGCGAGTCACCTCGTGTGTTCGTCTGCTCCGCGGACTGACTGCAGGACTGAGTGTTTCATATTTTCATAAAAGAAAATCTATGATAATGATTATGAATATGTGTGTAGATAAAGTAGTGTATGCAACTGCACATAATTAGGTCTTAAAACTGTCTGGTCACCACATATATGACAGGTATAGCCTAGCGTGGGACCGCTGGACAATTGTAATATGTTATTTATGTTCTTTTTAAATAAACAATTTTTTATTTTATTTTTTTTAATCACTAGTGTGATTCTTTTGTGAAACTCGCCTACGGCTCGTTTTTTAAGACCACACTCGTATTTTAAGACCTCTCGTTATGTATCAGTTTGCATAAACTACTATAATAAAGAACGCAGAAAAGGACTATAGGTACTGAAACTATCCTAAGTAGGCCACTAATATTAGAGTTAGAGGAGAAGGGGGCACGACTCAATTTTTTTGGATTTCCGAGGCAAATATTTACAAAACTGCTGACTTTATCAAAAAATTTTGTTTGGAGACCACTATTATTTTTAAAAGACATATTTAACAACACCCCACACACTAGTTTTGGAACGAAAAAAAATCACCCCAACTTTAGGTGTACGGGTAACCTCCCTGCCTACCCGAAAAAAAGTTTTTATTTTACCGTTTTGTCGGCTTCAGCTTTCTAGTACTAATGATCACGGAGCTAAGCCGCGGACGGACATACGGACATGGCGAAATTATAAGGGTTCCTAGTTGACTACGGAACCCTAAAAACGAGGGGTTTAGTGATTTACGAGTAAAAACAAGAAATATTATTTTAAATACAAACCATCAAAAATTGGGCAAGTGCGAGTCCGACTCGCGCATGAAGGGTTCCGTACCATAATCTATAACAGTTTGTTGTATGGGAAATAAATAATTATTTTATTTTATTTTTAGTATTTGTTGTTATAGCGGCAAGCTAGAAATACATCATCTGTGAAAATTTCAATTGTCTAGCTAACCTAACACCGTTCTTGAGATACAGCCTGGTGACAGACGGAGCGAAGTCTCAGTAATAGGGTCCCGTTTTTACCCTTTGGGTACGGAACCCTAAAAAATCTATAATAAATATGTGTGTATTTTCTAGATGTTCCAATTCTACCAAATGACAACCGTGGTGGTTGTGATGCACCACAGTGTTCGAACGTATTTTTTTCTTTCAGTTAATTTTTATTGTCATTTATTCTGTAAGTAGCAGGTATCTATTTATTAAAAACATCACAAAATTCAGCAACTAAGACAACACCATTTATGGTTGAAAGAGCATACGTACAAAAAATCCAATACGGTCTCGCTGCTGAGCTGAAAAGTTGTGTGGTACACACGTGTTACACGAGAGAAAAGTTTTTCGTCTCGTGCTGTTGAATTCCTCACTACGATCAGGATTCTAACTTAGAATCACACGCTACGCTCGTGATTCAATCACAAAATCCTTCGCTTGCTCGAGATTCAAAATCAGCACTCGAAGCAAAAAACAGCGTTGCACAAAAAACTATTGTATCGTGCAGGGTGTGTGTTGATTTTCTTAAGGAAACAAACTCCAATTGATAGCCGGGTGCGTATAAGTATTTTTTTTCCTTGTAGAAAACCGAATATTATATCAGTTTACGATAAAAAATATCCCGTTTGATAACTGGGTTAGGCTACGAAGAATTGTTTTCCTTGTAGCGTAACCTAAGACAGTTATCAAACTGTTATCTACGGGAACAGCAAGGCAACATACTTATTTATAAGGTTAAATTAAAGGAAGTCAATATTTAGAGTGCGTCTCGACTGAAACGGAGCGGAGACGTGCGGAATCCACCAATCACAAAAACGGAGCGGAGCTTAGGTTTAATGGAGACGCACACTTAGGGTACCTTTTTTTTTATAACGGCACAACATAGTGGCTCCACTTCGCCTGATGGTAAGCAAAAAGGGGAGCCCAAGTCGCAATGGCAACTGACGAGAAACCAACGGTGCCAAGTCAGTTGACTCTGCCATACCTGTCCACAGAACAAGAAGCGGAGATGTGTAAAATAGACTAATCTGAGAAATATTTAAACGGTCTTCCTTCGGTCGCAGCCTGATTGAATCGTTTTCTCCTCTCCGCTTTCCGCTTCATTAACCAGACAGCCTTAGGGTACGTCTCCACTAAAGCGGAGCGGAGCGGACTCGTGCGGAATCGACCAAAATGTAAAGCAGAGCTGAGATACAGATTTCAACTCAGGTGATTTGTCTATTACCCACGTAACCCCTCCGCCTTCAATATACATATATATTAATATACAGAATATTATATTAAGGGACAATCATACACAAATCGACCTAGTCCCAAACTAAGCAATGCTTGTACTATGGATACTAGACGACGATAAATATAATATATAAATATAAAGATAACAGTCATGACCCAGGAACATATATTCGAGCTCATCACACAAACATTTGCCCTGGCCGGGATCTGAACCCAGGACTGCCGGCTCAGTAGGCAGCCCTACAACATCTGCGCCAGCCGCGTCGTCATTACTCATTGTGTATGCAATCAATGGGGTAGGTAAGTAGTTGTATGTTATGTCATGACAATGTACTGTCAAACAATTTGATTTCTAGGCCACTATAGAACCTTGTCACAATAACAATGATATGAGATCGAAAGCGGCTTTCATATTGGCGTTCACTGTGACAAGGTACGAAATGGCCTAGGAATCAAATTGGTTGACTGTACAGTGAGAGTATGGACTAGAGTCACCAGGCGGCCACGTGCTTGTGTTATTAATAGTGGACATAATAATTATTATAATAATTTCTGATAGCATAGGAGATACAAGGTCGTTACCGTTATTCGATGCTATAATCTACTACGGAGAACACGAATAGGTACGAGCATTTATTTATTAAACTAGCGACCCGTCCCGGCTTCGCACGGGTGCAACGCCACATAAAAACCTTCCTCTTGAATCGCTCTATTTACAAAAACCGCATCAAAATCCGTGGCGTAGTTTTAAAGATCTAAGCATACGTAGGGACAGACAGACAGAAGCGACTTTGTTTTACACTATGTAGTGATAGTGATGTTTACAGTGAAGGGAAATTTTTTATGGTTCAGGCAGAGTTCGAACCTACGTCTCCAACGGTTTTCCGGACAAACAGGGGTATCCTACCTATTTGACCACTGAACCTATAAAGCGAGAGCCACTGAAATTTTCAACCAGTTGCTTCTTGCATAGGTACATTAGGGTGGCATCGTAGCGCCATTTCATTTATTTATTTAATACCTACTTCATTGCATAAAACAAAAGTCAGCGCAAATGGCGAACTTAATACCAAATGGCATTCTCTACAGGGCCAAACAGATATACCTCCCATACAACCATTTTCGGTCGCGAGAATTAAATAGTAGTAACACGTTTGCTAAAAGTAGTCGCCGAGTAGTAACTGTTACAACACATACAAAAAGTTGCAGTTCGGTTGCGAAGTGTGGTAACATTGTGAACACTTTGTGACTGACTGAAATTTTGGTAATTATTTTGCGGAACGGTTACTACACGGTTACCACTCAGTATTACAAGATTTTTTTTGAAAACATTGTGTTGAGTTTGCAACTGTGTACACTTGGCATGGAACTGTTACAACACAGTGTGGAAACGATTTTACTGGTTCCTATCAATTCCACACAAAGTTCGATAACTGTGTCTAAACGGTGTCAACCCCATAGAATAAAAAAAACCTCATATTGAACCAGCAGTTCTCAAAATGTATAACCCACCTTGATGAGAAATTTGGCTTAAATATATTTTTTTAAATTATTTTATATATTAATATTTTAATTTTAGCTGTTGCCCGAGGTAGACAATGGCGGGCTGTTTCCGAAAAAAAATGGTACTTTATTATTAAACCTATCTGCACCTGCGTTTTCAGTATTGCCATCAAAAAATACTGCTTGGGAAATTGACCCAAGTGCATACCCCTTTGAAAGCATGCTTTTTAGGATAAAAAATCTTTTACGAAAGGGTGATCTACCGTTAGCACAGGTGGCAAACCGTTTACAAGAGCTGTCTAAGCTAGCTCAAAATAATAATAAGGAAATGTATCCTTCTGTAAAAAACAAAATGGTATTACCTACTGGAGAAATTGTCTTTTTGACAGTGCTCTTGAGAGAAAAGTGTAAACTATCATTTAACGATAAAGATAAATGGTTCCTCACGACCGATAACCAAATTGTTCAAATTTATTTATTTAATCGTATGGCGCATATACATAAACATTCCGACAATCTAATCAAATTTGACCTGAAACTATTTGGATTTTATTTCTCGAAAGTTTATCGAAAGTTTATTTCGCCTCTAAATGGAATATGCAGAATCAAAAAGGGAAATAAAAAGCGCCGGTAAAAAAATTCGAAAAACCTTTAATTTTTTCGATAAACCATTACAATCTTCACATTTCATCTTGGAATCCGGCGTAAATTTCTTACAATTTTGTAGCTTCAAAAAAAGTATCTATATCCCTCATTTTCACTCTGCATTTCTGCTTTCTCCACTTCACATCATAAACGCTATTCCCATTGGTCCTCAGGGTTTCTACATCTTTTTTTTTGGCCGTTCTTGGCCAGTATAATATATCCGTTCCTTCCGCAGTCTTAATCCAGCCACTAGGCACGGCAGTAACGGCGTCTGAACCACCTTCTTTGGTAAATACCAAAGAAAATGGCATGCTTGAAAGAAACAAAGTTTGAGAACCCATGTCAATATATAACATCACCACGTCCATTTAAAAATTGTATCAAATTTAGTAACCGGTCGACACATTGTGGACACAGTGTTGTAACAGTGGAGATAGCATTTTCAACATGGATCTCTTTGTTTACATTATTATAAATTTTGAATCTGTATATTTTTAACCACGGTTAAGTTACAATACTTATGGCATTTAAGAAAATAACGATATTATGTTCTATCAATGCCATTTTTATAGCATTTTACTACAAAATTATTTCTCCCAAATTTGCATTTAAACATAATAACTTACTTAATTTTTATGAATCCGTGGGCGCGTGGATAATACGAAGATATTTATGAAAAGTACACGAAGAAATCCAACTCGCATGCACTTTCAGGTCATTGAGAGACACTCAAAGACAATAAACAATTGTCAGTCGACAAATTATCGCCATTACAACTTTTCAAAGTAAACATTTTATACTTACATTTAAATTGGCCCTGCGATGACAACAAAATGAACGAACGAAATCAAGTGAATGAATGAAACTCTCTTAAAAGTAGTCGCGCAATCACGAAACATGTGTCCACTTTGTGTGTAAACTTATTATCCAAAATGTAACCGTTTTTTTTGTGACTAAACTTCCCCATTTAAGTTGTGGCGACAGAACTGTGACCGAACAATAACCAAAAATGTGTCGTGTGTCGTCACAAAGTGTGCATACTGTTACGTAACTGTGACTAAAATGGTTGTATGGGCTACTTCAAATGGAATATTTATTGTAAGTTCTAGGCACTGTGTAAACCCATATATGGTTTAGTATAGGGTTGGTACTTTGGTCACAAATTATTTCAAATCTACAGACCATTTTGATTACTAAATTTATGAAACATTTTTTTCGGCTGCTAAAACACGAAACATTGTCAAACCACGAAGAAATGGGTTGCTACTTCAGCCACAGACCTGGCTGAGCATACATGGTAAGGTCAGGTGTCAGTTAAACAACTTTTTGATTAACAGGTCACTAAGCGCGATATCTGGGTAGAATTAGCCAAGAAATTAATTTCTTGATAACAGGTCAACGAACCCGGCTTCTAGGTCGAAACTTGACGCTCTGTAGTTGTTATAAAACACTTGGATTCTTGAATAGGATACCATCTAATATCACTTAAATATAGTAATAAACTATACTATATTTTATTATATTATACTGTATGATATAATAAATTACGATATTATGCTAATTGATATTATGTAGTAATAGTGTAATAAGGGAACGCTGTGGTGTGAACGACAATGTAGTCACTAGAATTGAGAAAGGGATGCTTAGGTAGTTGGTTTGGGCATGTAGAGAGGATGCGTGAAAAAAGATCACGAAACAAATCTACAAGGCGAATGTGAATGGAAATGTTGGAAAAGGAAGGCCTAGACGAACGTTTCTTGATGAGATTGGAGACGTTCTGAAAAAAGGGCAAGTCAAGAGTACTTTAAACCGACGAGCATGCATGAGGAGATTAATGAATGTTGATGAAGCGAAAGATGTATGACAGGACCGTAGCAGGTGGAAAGATGTGTCCTCTGCCTACCCCGTTGGGAAAAAGGCGTGATTTTATGTATATTATGATAATTTATCAATAATAATCATAATTTCAGCGATGTTTTAGCCACAAAGATTGTTGTTATACCTAAGTTGGCTTGACCTACTTGAGTATTACTCTGCTCCGGTCACTCACCCCGCGAGTTCGCAAAAAACCTGCGACTACACTAAGAACTTACATAAAATAAATAAATATTAAGGGACAATCTTACACAAATCGACCTAGTCCCAAACTAAGCAATGCTTGTACTATGGGCACTAGACGACGATATACATAATATATAAATACATATCGTCGGGGATAGTGCAATACCGCGTAAATGGCCAGTCTGTGGGGAACTGTAAAAGCCTTTGCTCTACAAAAGGTGGCGTAGAAAATGTTTTGACACAATATTGTTTAGGTATGGTAGGTTAATAAAAATCCAAGTTCTCGACCTTGAAGGACCCAGGCGTTAGCCGCCATCTTGAATTAAAGGTGCCAAAATTAGGTATATTTTAATTAACTTCTCAATTGTTTACTAAATCACAAAAGTGTCTATGAAGAATTCAAAGAAGACAAAATTGCCTACATTTTTTGCATACATGATTATTCTGTAAGTCTTATAGGTAAAAAGTTACAAGCGACAGATACAATAACATTTACAAAAAATAATTTAATTACACTTAAGTTTTTGTATCAATTATACGGCGCGTTAAATACCAGATGACTGGGGCTGGAGATATATGACACCAATAGGCTCACTCCAATAACAACGACAGAGAAAGCAGCACCCCAGACGCTTTTAAGTGTAATTTCTTGGCACTGTAAAAAAGGATGCAGCAAAACATGTAGTTGCAGAAAAGCTGGATTAAAATGCTCTATTGTTTGTGGATTCTGTAGTGGTCAGCTGTGTGAAAATGCAGTAGAGATTCAGATAGCTAAGGAAGACTGTGATGACGACGAAATTTCATGGTTGGAAACTAAAAATACAGACAATGAAACAGAAAATTTCAGCGACGATAATGAAGAAGGCACCATTAACCAGCCCGGGCCATCAAAAATAATTAAAAAATAGCTATACAATTTTTAAACAAAATTAAAATGATATTAATGATTTTTGTAAATATTATTATTTCCGTCGCTTGTAACTTCTTAACTTTAAGACTTACAGAATTAACATGTATGCAAAAAATGTAAACAATTTTGTCTTCTTTATACCTCTCATAGACATTTTTGTGATTTAGTAAACAATTGAGAAGTTATTTAAAATATACCTAATTTTGGCACCTTTAATTCAAGATGGCGGCTAACGCCTGGGTCCTTCAAGGTCGAGAACTTGGATTTTTATTAACCTGTCATAACTAAACAATATTGTTTCAAAACATTTTCTACGCCACCTTTTGTAGAGCATAAATACCTACTGACTGGATTAATAGGTAAAGCTCTAATTTCAATAAAATACTTTGCATTTGTTTAAATATTAATTCGTATCTACACTTGTTACTTACGCGGTATTGCACTATCTCCGACGATATATAGATAACATCCATGACCCAGGAACAAATATTCGAGTTCATCACACAAATATTTGCCCTTGCCGGGATTCGAACCCAGGTCCGCCGGCTCAGTAGGCAGACGCACTACAAACTGCGCCTACCGCATCGTCAAATACATAACAAATGTGGAAATAGTCCAGGTATACTATTTATTATTTGCCTCAATTGCTTCGGAGCTTCTCGACCCTTAAATACGACGAAATTACTTAAATAATAAAAAATCGTTATTAGTTTCATTAAAAAGAGGTAAATTCGGTAAGAAAAGTGTAATGTGATCAAGTGCAATGTAAGCAGGACACGAACCTACGACCTTATGTTTCCGGTGTAGTGCTATCAATCACATCGTTACGCCAATTAAAGTGGATTTAGATACCAAGGTGACAAATTTAAATACCGAGAAAGTTTACGTTGTTTCATCTCGCCTCTGTTTCGAAACTCCTCGGTCTCCCCTACGAAAATGTTTCTTAAATGGTGAGTGATACAGCAAGATTTTTACAGAATCACGGCATTCGCGGCTGCCGAAATATGTTTATAATTTCTAATCAGTAAAATATAATCATTCTCTGATCACATCGCGAGCATGCGCAGTATTTTAAGAGGCATTTACGAGTAAAAATATCCATAAGACATTTAATGAACAATGGCTTTTTATTGGAATTAAAAAAAAAAACAGAATCAGAATCATTATTTATTTGCTAGAATACAGTCAAGTGGATGTCAAATTCATTTTCGAGGTACAGTGTATTCTGCCTGCTAGTGCGCATGTAAATATTGTACAATTAAAAATAATAATGGACTAAAATTAACTAAGACGTGGTATTTTTCCTATAATTACGACTCAACATGCAAGAATAATAATAAAATGTTAACTTATACTACAATAATTTTATTAAAACTTTCGTGAGACATATTTAATTATTGTATTAAGCGGTTTACACTCACGTGAAATTGTCAGGAACGGCCCGACATGTTTCGAACTCGTATGGAGCTCTTCATCAGGGACGGCTGCCCGTACACCTCCGCGGCAACCTCGTCACTGCTGATACTTTGATCGACGTTCCGCTCTGAGCGCGCGCGCTGATGGCGCGGGGGCGGGAGGTGCTTTACCTCCAGCATGGAAGCCTGTGCTTCCGGCGGCGAAACATATTGTGCGTTTAGACAATCCCGTGGACACCATTAGTCAAGTGTGCGTAATGTCTATTGATGACAAAAGTGACGTTGGAGTGCTGGACGGACAAGTTGCGGGCTTGCAAGCACCCCCCGCCCCCGCGCCATCAGCGCGCGCGCTCAGAGCGGAACGTCGATTAAAGTATCAGCAGTGACGAGGTTGCCGCGGAGGTGTACGGGCAGCCGTCCCTGATGAAGAGCTCCATACGAGTTCGAAACATGTCGGGCCGTTCCTGACAATTTCACGTGAGTGTAAACCGCTTAATACAATAACTTATACTACATTACACTAAATTTAATAAAGATGTGGCATTATAGATAATATATTTTTTCACTGAGTAAAATGCATTTTGTATCAAAAAGTCCAATAAATATTCTCTAAATTTAGGCATTTCAGGTTCTCTAATTAATTTAGGTAACTTATTATACAATTTTGGTGCCATGCCAAAAACACTTTTCGCTCGCAAAGCTGTTTTTGATTGCTGACAATTGATTTTATGTCGCTGCCGTACTCTATTAAAAACATAAAATTGGTTATTATTTGACTTGACATACATAGCAATTTCAAATATATGTAAACATGGCAAAGTTAAAATTTTTAGTTGTATGAATGCTTTGAATGGTTTGCATGAATCAAGCATCTTTAGTCCACAAGCAGAACGCAAACACTTCTTTTCAGCCTTAAACCCCATATCCCGATCGTTTGAGTTACCCCAGAACATGATACCATAACGCAACGTATCTGTTACATATGCGTGGTAGGCCATGAGTACCTCAGTCTGGCTTACTATTTTATTTAAATTGTACAATGAATATGAGAAACTATTCGACTTCTTAGAAATACTGTCAATTTGGTTAATCCAATGTCAACTTATTATCTAAATTTAATCCTAAAAATTTCGTATTATCAGTTCCCTCAATTATATGATTATTATGTCACAGTTACATCGTTAATCATGCTATTCGTCCTTCGGCAGAAAATCATAATTTTTGTCTTGTCTAAATTTATATGTAAGTTATTACGATTTAAACAATTGATTATAAATTCCAATGCATTATTTATATTAGTTTGGCATGTCTGAAGATCTTTTCGTGTCAATATAACCGTGCTGTCAACGGCAAAGAGAACCTGGGTAGTCAACAGCCTGAGGCAGATCATTTATGTAAATGAGGAATAGTAATGGACCTAATACGCTTCCCTGCGGAACGCCACAACTAATTTCTCTGCATTTTGATGAAAGAGTAACCTCACATCTCGTTTTTAGGCTTATATAATCTATTTGGACCATTTGTTCCTACCCTCTAAGTACGACATTAGCAAATCGTGTATGTTTCCGCGTATTCCATATCTATAAGTATAAGTTTCTGCATTAAAATATTGTGGTCAACTAGGTCGAACGCCTTAGTTAAGTCCGTATATAGAGCACAAACTGGTTGTTTTTTATCCATATTAGTCACTATTACTTGTAATAAATCAAAAATAGCCATATTTATTGACTTATTTTTGCGGAAGCCCTTGTCTGCTCTGGCACAAAAAGATCATTGGATTCAAAATATAAACTAATTCGAATATAATAAATTTTTCAATAATTTTAGAAAAAATAGGAAGAAATGCGATCGGCCTGTAGTTGTTTATTATTTTCTTTATCCCCCTTTTTTAAAAGTGGTCGAACAATACAGTGGATAGGGGTTACTTTGATCCACGGGGCAACTTTGATCATCGGTTTTTAGGCATGAATACGTCTAGTTTTTAAAGCACATCTAATGTATTTATGTCAAGGTTGCCTACTCTAACCAAGAAATTTTATAAGCGCGTTCAAATACAAGCTTCATATAGTTAAAAAAACTAATGCCTAATGTAACCCCGTGGATCAGAGTAACCCCCTACCCACGGTAGCGACTTTCAACTTTTCAGGAAAGACACCTTGCTCTATGCACAATATTTTTTTTGTATTTTATGTTATTTAAAATGTTTCTCTAAAATTGCGGCGTTTTTGGTGTCGACAATTAGTATGATAAAAGTCTTTAATGTAGCAGAAAAATCAGTATCCATACTTACCACATTTACATTTTAATTCATCATTATTGGAATTGCCTCGAGTGGACAAATACCGGGCACAACACCTCGGGTCTCCGAGGTCACTCCCAGAAGTCGTCGGCAACATCAAGGGACTGCTAGGGTTTCTTGTAGTTGGGTTTGCAAGAGTAGTGCCAGCAATCCTTCACGCTAAATAGGCCCATTGTAAGACGTCGAGTTGCGGAAAACCAGCCCTTATCGTGGGCTTGTTTTGGTCTTCCTCAGGTGGGGGACCCTACCATCATTGACAAAATGTAAACATACGTCATCTGTTGAACTGAGTCCCTCCAAGGATGTTCAGACTTCACAATGACCGCCCTTGTCGCACGTTTTCTCGCGGTCCTGACAAGTAGAGTTGTTAGTCCGCTGTTTTCTAACATATAAAAATACCTATAGTTTCCTGAATGTACAAAAATCAATCATCCCTATTATTACACTTTTTTGACGGCATGCTCGCATATCATGATCGTTAGCGGTTACTTGGGCCTATATATGATGCAATAGTTTAGATTTAAAATTAAACTTAAATTAAATCACGCTATAAAAATATATCTATTTCGTCATTCACGCGGTGATCATTACATGCTTCACTGCTTCTTAATTAATAAATATTGAGATAACTTGTAATTAAACGCCATGTAGGTACTTACATTTAGGCCCACTTGCACCACGCTGGGTTAGCAAAATTAACTCGGAGTTAATTGCTACTCTAGGGTTAAGTAATTAGTACGTCTTGCACCACCGAGAGTTAGAAGTAAACCTTGAGTTAAAAATTTAATTTTTTAACCCGCCGATGTGTGAGGGTTAAAGTCATTAACCCTGGGTTAGTAGTGTCAAACAAGTACCAAAATCGACTTGACGTATAGCTTAGGTTATGTTATGTTGTTATGTTTTTTCCAGGATAATGATAATTGAATAGTTGTTGTCTGATGATGATTTATTTATTGAAAAACAGGCTACATAACATTACAGTTTACACCAATGCGTCATGAACCGAACAATGTTTATTTTGACGGCGAAACGGCGTGGCCCCGTTGTTCCGACATCTCGGGTGTTGGATTTGGTAGGTTGCCCCGGAACCGACGAAACACGACACCTTTCGGCCAGAAATCAGCACACGCGATGGTGTCCAGGAGCGACCGCGGCACGCGCACTACAAACGAGCTGAAGTGCACGTAGTGGCACGAATGCAACTGGAACACCCTCAGCGAGTAGCCGGTTTTCTTGCGAACATACTGCGTCACTTCTTCAGCAGGGGCAGTGTGATGCAGGCGCGACACGTACAGCACCTTGCTTGGTGTGGAGACCCGCAGACCACAACCAACCGGTTCTGCATTACCACACTGACTCTTGCGTGTCTTACGCTTTCTTGACACCGTTGTGAAACCCATGATGAAGAGATCATCAAATACATTAGTTCGGACTTTTACAATAGAAAAATTGCAGAAAAGGATAATTTTTACTCGCAAAGAGACAATGCTTTTTCGACTGGTTTTTTGTTTTCAAGTTTATGCTTAAACTTCGCTGCTAAATCACAAAGCAGTAATCTGTCGCTATTTGTAAAATTTGGGGCACGTAAACGAGATTTGTTTTCCATTTTTAGCAGTTTAAAACAACATAATAAAATATAGAAAGCAGACACAACTCGCGCAAAAACATTAATGACGCCTGACTGACATTTAATACAGATATATAATACGCTAAAAAACGAAATGTCATTCCAAATCTGACATAGTGGAATAGACTTATGCAAAGTACTGTAGAGTGACAGAGAGCACAACACTTAAATCATTCATCATTTATTCTATCACATTTGGTCGGATATGAATAGAGCGAATGAATGTTGCATTAACCTCGGGTTAGTTAACTCGGACTTAATTTCTATTGGTGCAACGAAAACTATGAGTTAAAAATTTAACATATTAACCCTGAGTTAGTAAACCCTGAGTTATATATTTAACTCGAAGCTTTGGTGCAAGTGGGCCGTGTGTCATTTTTGTTTAACTTTAAAGGCCTTATTCCTTTTAAAATGCTGATTGTTTTAGACATTCATTTTCTTTATGATCAAACATGTTTCTTAACATATTATTGATGTTTCTATCTATAACATGGCTATTGGGATTTATTGGTATATATTTGAAACCCACAGTTTGAATTTTTCATTGATAATTTTTGTTTCAAAAACTACTCGTAATTGACAAAATTCACGCGGAAAATTAGTAGTTTCAACTTATTTTCGACTGCCCGCAATGAAGAACTCGGGGAAAGTATTATTTAAGTACTTCAAAAAGTTGATTGAAATTATTAATATATATATCATAATATGAAAAAAATCAATTTTAAAAGGAATAAGGCCTCTTAAGTGTGCAACGTAGCAAAATAAAATATAACGGAAGTTTCTCTGTTTAGAACTTCGAAAATCATGAGTTGCGATGTATTTTATCGGTCCTTTGTAGTGTTAAATGCAATTTTTTTATTCAAGTAGTAACGTATACTAGCGTTTTAAAGCAAATGTTTTCAATGAACCGAAACACTTAAAAAAATGTTTATCCCTGTCTGAATTAAGGTTTTCGCTTAATTAAACATTTTGTACGCGCCTTAGTTCTTATCCCAGGCGACGCGAATGTGCTATACCTCATGAAGGCTGTGAATAAAGGTCGAAGGCTGAGCAGTTCTTTCCATTTGTTATGAATATTAGTATTATTTATTTGTTTCTCAATGGTAGATGCAGTATTTATTGTATAAAGAATAATATACCTATAACGTGGAATGGAACTTATAAATGGGGCAAGAAATGTTCGAAAACCGCGCGCCTCTTTCTTTGAAATCCATCAAACAGTTAACATATTCTGTAAAAATAATATGTGGCCGTCCATGAGAAAAGGGTCCTTATGGCAGTTTCTAGTTACGGAGATATTTGCTGTTTTGTAAAATCCTTCAAAATTATCATTTTTTTGTTTTATGCATTATAGTAAAATACAAAGATAGAGCTGTATTTGTACCTTGGTTTCAGTTGTGTACGTTAATTCTTTCTTTATTAAAACGGAGTTTTAAGTTTAGTAGAAAAGGGTCTTTGTGGGAAAGTGCATACAAGAATGACAAAGGTCAATAGATAAACTTGCTTCGACATGTTATATTTTGATTGTTGTTAGTTAATTTAAAATTTAATGCAAAAATAATATGTACATATAGTCAAGGTCATTAATATGTGTACCTACACTTTTTCACCCAGTCGAATGCGGTCGCCTACAATTTGTAAGCAAACGCATTCGACAAGGCCAAAAAGTGTATACATTATTAATGACCTGGGGGGCATTACTTACTAGCAAATGATTATAATTGGAATGTGTGTGTCCCCCCCCCCCCTCGCCCTTATCGCGTCAGATCAGAAATCGCGTGAAATTATCTTTATTACGTGATTTATGAATAGTTCCTTAGTAGTCACCGACTGTGTAAATTATTCGTTGACGTTAATTGAGAATAACTCCTTACAGATAAAGATTTTGAGTAAATTTATAATAACCTTTTTTCTTCGGTATTCTGTGTTAATACAAGATTAGGAAATAAATAATGTTAATATTGTGCCATATTGGAATTATTAATATGTTTTGTCTTTGATTGGTCATAAGGACCCTTTTCCCAAATGTATGGGAGTCAAATTTACGTAACTTTAATCGTATATAAATAAAAAAATAAAACTTGTAGAACAATAATGATAATTTTGTGATACTCCAGTGGACTGAATAAATATATTTTAGAACTCACTGTACTAAATTTGTTATTGTTATAGGGGAAGATGAAAAGTATAATAATTATCACGTTTACATTATAATAATGATATTTCGTTAACTATGTGATTTTATTTATATCCTAAAATGTAAGTTTAAATATGTCCTACTTTATACAATAGTTCAGATTACAACATAATTAAAGACAAAGCTGAAAAACATGTTTTATTAATTTCATTCTTATAAGCGTGTTGCTGTTATCAAAGGCTGTTTTCTCAGGATCTGGAAGTCACATTGATGAAACCATGACTGAGTTCAATAGAAAAACCCCTTGAGATACAAAATCAATCATAATCTATGTAACTTCCAATGGGAACATACTTAAAGTTAGTTTCAAACTTCTTTTGACGTTTTCTCAAAAGTGAAATTTTAGCAAGTGTAAGTATGATGTTTTTTAAAAAAAAAAGTATGAGACTTAGGGTCATGATTCTTTCTGTGTTAAATAGCTTATTTAACATAGATTTAGAACCTGTGCTTAACTCAATACCTGCCATAAGGACCCTTTAGTCATGGACGGTCACATATACTACGTTATCAAATTACGTTACTCTCATCATTACTTTATCTCGCGAAAACACTCCATGCACGCAAATGAGAATAAACATTAAAATAATTAACACGTTTTTAAGTATTTTAATTTCCACTGATTCCAATTATTTTTTATTAGACTTTCGATAATCTTCTGAACTGTCGTTTACTTTTAAATATGACTTGCATTTTGTTCTTCATTGGGAATTAAGCTTTGCAGCTAAAGTAACATGAAAGTGAATTCATGCTTTATGAATTTCATGATTTACAAAGTTTAAACCGACTGCGAGTCTGACTCCCGCACCAAGGGTTCCGTACAAATACTTATCCCATCTTAACGGCCGGGTTAAGTTAAGTTTGTACCTGGAATGTATGGCGTCAGATACAAATGAGGTGCGAACGAAACTGATCACGTTTGTTGTATGGGAGCCCCCTTAAATATTTATTTTATTCTGTTTTTTAGTATTTGTTGTTATAGCGGCAACAGAAATACATCATCTGTGATAACAACTAACTATCATGGTTCATGAGATACAGCCTGGTGACAGACGGACAGAAAGATAGACAGACGGACGGACAGCGAGTCTTTGTTATAGGGTCCCATTTTTTACCCTTTGGGTACGGAACCCTAGAAATCACTAATTATCTTGTGAATAGGGCATAATCAGCATGCCTGGGCCTGGGACGGATGTCCGCTGGTTGACTTATATGTTATCTTAGATTAAAAAAACTCGGCTCGGACTTTGGTCACATTGGTATATCCGTAACTAAATGGTAGGCAGCCAGTAGGCAGCGGCTGTAAAAAAATTAAGATATATATATTTCTCTTTTGTACAGATTTAATTTTTGTCATAATATCAAAGTTGGACGTATTTATGCAAAAGGGAACCAGTCCACATATGAAAACCGTTTACATTGAACCCTGTAGGTAACCATAGCTTAAAGTACAAACGTTTAAATGGGGGTTGGTTCCTTTTTGCATAAATACGTCCAGTTATTTGATAAATATGTTTTGTAGTACATTGTTCTGAATGAGGACCTACTGTTGTTTAGATAATTTTCACATAATATTATAACCTACAAACCTACTTATCTCTAAAACTATATCTGTTTTTTTTTACTGCTTTTTCCTTTTTGCTTTTTCCCCGATGCAAAATTTTTTTCCCATTCAATAGCAGTTTGTAGCACAATATTAGGTATAAATAATAAAATATATTTATTACATTCGCGTACCGTACTGTAATCGTCAATTATGATTTTACAGACAAAATCACTATAACGCACTTTTAAAACCTGTATACACCTATATTTAATATTTCATAAGACTCTACTCAACTCAAATGAGTTTCAAAAAGGGAACATAAGCATATTTGATGAAAAAGAAGACGCTTCTGTTCCCTGATTGGTTAAAATTACCTACTTGTCAAAAAAAACCAATCATGGAACACCCGCCATGACCATATCACGATCATGTTTTTTGTCAATACGTCAGTTTGAGATGCACTATTAAACAATAGTCAGTTTTTGGCCTAAACGCGGTGCTCGACCACCCTTAATTTGACAGTGTTCGCCAGGATGAACATACTCTTTGACCATCTTTTTCTATTTTTTTTCGAACGAGAATTGTTTGCTCTATTCAACCTTAACGAGGCTTGAACTAGCGACCTTCGTTTTTTTTTTGCCAAATTAAGGGTTAAGAACCTTCACTGTGCAACTATTGCATAAAGCTTGCATTACTGCAGACGGGAAAGATGGGCTTGCCGGGAGAGTAGGTATAGACGGATAGTGATACGAAACCGCAAGCCCTTTTCACGGCTAAGGGCTTGTGCACAAATCACGTGATGTTTTTTCGGCTACTTTTTGACCCCCCCCTCCCCCCTGGTGATATTTGGTGAGGTTCTTTGCTAACCCCCCCTCCCCCTCACTACCTCACGTGTATTTTTTTTCCGCCAAAATTTCGTAAAATAGACTCGCTATTTTGAGGTATTTAACAAGTCAAGACTTATTTTTAACAAAACCGAGAAAAAAATTTTGACTTTTTCTTAGTTCGTTCACTGTAGAAAAAATACACGTGAGGTCTCCTTATACCCCCCCTCCCCCAACGTGATATTTCGTGATTTTTTCGTGACCCCCCCCCCTCCCCCTATGGAACCTCACGTGATATGTGCACAAGCCCTAAGGCATGTATAGTGCTTTTCTCAAACATATGCAATGAAATAAAAAAATACACCGCAACAAAATTCAGCTGTTTAGGCTGTTCGTGAATACAGACGTCATGTTTAAACAAGTGCGAGTCCGACTCGCGCATGAAGGGTTCCGTACCATAATCTATAACAAGTTTGTTGTATGAGAGCCCCCCTTAAATATTTATTTTATTTTATTTTTAGTATTTGTTGTTATAGCGGCAATAGAAATACATCATCTGTGAAAATTTCAACTGTCTAGCTATCACCGTTCTTGAGATACAGCCTGGTGACAGACGGACGGACGGACGGACGGACAGTGAAGTCTCAGTAATAGGGTCCCGTTTTTACCCTTTGGGTACGGAACCCTAAAAAACTACTTCCCGGCTTAGGCCTTCAATTTTTACAGTTCTCTCGAGTTGTTCCGTTCGAAACGTGATACTTCGAAGCCTGTTATAACGCACGTTGTGACGACAATTCATTGCATGTTTGAGAAAATACTATTAATCGTTTTCAAAAATACATGTACACACTTGTATGATCAACTAAGTCTATGTACTATTAGATATGATATAGGTCTGTCCGTAGTTTGTATTTATAGAGACAATGTTTGTTTTCTTTTCGTCCTTTGACGTGAATCTATAAATACAAGCGGAAGGAAGCCGTCCGTCTGTCCCGGGTGCGGTATTGTTTTCGAAACGTGATAACTTTGAACACGAATGAATGGTGTTGTGCAGATAATTTTACTATAACAGACGGCCGCACGGGGTTGCCACTTTAATCTTAAATTTATGAAACGTAATGCTAATGTGGGTACACCACATATTTTTTTTATATTGTACCATTGATGCAAAGATCAAAATACATAGAAAAATTTAAATACATGACCTGGTGGAAGAAACCGGGAATCGAACCCGGTACCTCTGGATTACCGGTCCAACGTTAACCTTTCCAGTTCCACCACCCTAACGCCATCTATCCTTTCGAATTTTTCCTTATGCTGTGTGTGTCGATCTTTGCATTGTTTATTTGATAAGCTTCACACCTTAGCGACCTCTGTGTGAATGCGTTAATATTCACACCTCACCGCATTACTTTACAGGAGTGAACGAGTAAGTGAGAGAAGGCGCTGTTACTTAATAATTTATGAAACATGTAAACTCATTATTTTTAATAATTATAATATTTTTAATGTGGGTACACCTCAATTTTTATTTTAAGTTAATACCACCAGCCCGCCAGCCCGTGTTGTGGGCAGAAAATGCCACTTACGGCCTAGCGTGACGTAAAATAATTTATATTACGTAGGGTCGCAACAGGCGGTTTTATCGCTATAGCGCTTCCAGGGAACCTTTGGGTAGCGTAAAATGTCGAAGAGGATGGCGTTGCTGGACAGGATGGCGTAAGCGCCAAATCAAATTATGATTGTTTGTTATAAATGAAAATCTAATAAACCAAAAACTATTAAACCAAAAATCATTGTTAAAGATGGGATGTCCTTAGAGATCCAACAAAAAAAAAAGGGTTAGATTTAAAAACAAAATTATCGAGAAAATTATAACCAATCGGGTTTCCACTTTTTGACGACTGAAGAAAAACAGTTTCACTTCAATATTTCTAAAGGACAGATACTTGATTACGATAGATAAATTGAGTTCTAGGTCTCAGTTAGTGCCTATTTTAACTTCGGCTATGTTTTACTTTTTGTTCATACTATAGTTCACCAAGCTGTTGGTGGCTGAGAGAAAGATCCTCCGTAAAATCCTGGGACCTGCGCGGAAAGAGGATGGTAGTTTCCGTCTCAGGAAAAATACAGAAACAGAGCAGCTAGGAGCCACTGCTAATATCATTGGAGAGACAAAACCTCTCTACATGACCAAACCGTCTCCGATGGTTTGGTCATGTAGAGAGAATGGGCGAAGACCGAGGCGTTAAGGGAGTGCATTTGGGACGACCAATAGGACGAAGGCCGGTTGGCCGGCCCAGACATCGCTGGATCGACGTCGTCCATTCGGATTTGCGTAAACTCCAAGCCGCAATTGGCGCACTCTAAAAAAGTATTATGTTATCCTAACAATTGTATGCGTTGCATCTACTATTAATTTGTTGGCATAATTATGTAACGTAGGTTGATTCAATCCTTTACGTATCTTAGTTGATCTTTCTAGGATCAATTAGTTAGCATAATTATTTTTCATGTAAATATTAAACAAGATCTTCATTGAGCAATCAGTACTACCTTATTTGATGTGTCTATGTTCGTACAAGATTCTCCAAATATATGTATAAGATAAACTGATTTTATTTCGAGGCGTCAGGACATGCAATATTTATTAAATAATTTAATTCCGTTGAGATGTATAAGGTCTCAAGGCGTCAAAGTAAATAACTGATGCTACAAAATAACCATTTAATAAAATTTTCTTAGAGATGTACATGACCTGGCCTCATAACATGCAACAGAACAAAAAAAAACCTTAAAAACTGTTATATAGTTAGTCGACAACCCTAGCTACTCGTATGGGTGCATACCCCGCATATACGCATAGATACGGGTCGGACCTTGCCCCCGGATCCCATGTCGTCCGTATCACCCATTGTTGCGATAACCGCACCCGGCACAGAACACGGCTACCACGTGGAGCGCGGAATCCGAACACGTCGTGTCTGGTAGGCCTCATTCATCACAGTCCTCAGTTTTTTAATGATAACATAACGAGATGTTATCTTTAATGAATACGTCTTATATTTTCAAAATCTGTAAGTATTTTAATAATTAAACCGAAATAACATTATTTCCGCGCTACCAAGCACGCACTTCCATGTCGCTCACGCCTACGCTCAGTGAAAGAGAGCTGACCAAAGCCCCGTGCCCTCTTAATTTTCAATAAAATACAAAATATTTACTTTCGTCTAAGACATATATCACCCCCTTAAAGCTTTGCAACTAGCTACCAAACATCCTGTATAAAATGCATGTACAATTGAAGAGATGTTTACAAAAAAAACATAGGTAACAGATTAGCAGTGGCGTGGCGACAAACAAATTTCTAGGCACGCCGGAACTTATTTAGGGCTACTTTTTCTTCGGTAGCAATAGAGAACGGTGTTCAATCGTCCTGAAGTGGGCAAGCCAGTGGGAATCGGGTCGTATGGACGCCACGCCACTACTGACTAGACTGGGTTGACACCACAATTTTTTATTTACCTACTTCCCTAATAAAATCAGCCCAATTAAATTACCCAAATATGCATATACATACATACAAATTCAATTAGTTGTTTATTTTATGGAATCACCTGGCTCCTGAATACCTACCTAAAATACCAAACGAGCGAAGGCACGAGAAAAAGCTAGCGTTTACATAACGGAGGCAACCCTAGCGCACATTCCAATGACATTACGTCACCTGCGTCCAATAGGAGCGAGTCAATGGAGGGGGCATCGATAGCGGTGGCAACGCCCACCGTCCATACAACTGGTGTATCTGTTACGTAGTAACTTGTATATAATCTGTGGTCGCGTGTCACAGTTGTGAGAGAGCTGCTGGTCCAAATTAACTAGTCCTCCGCCTTCCTCTTCCTCTCCGTCCCTTTTTACATTATCTTCTGTATTAGATCGTCGTGTGTTAAATGGCATGTACCCCTTATATTCCAAATTATTAGGCTGCCTGTCCACTAAAGCAGAGCGGAAAAAATTAACCAATCAGACTGCGAAATGAAATGAAATAATTTATTCAGTAAGTAGGCCACAAGGGCACTTTCACGAGGGTACACCGTACTCCGAAGTTTAATATGTCCGAATCCATCATCATTCCGAAATTTCATAATTCCGAAAACCATGTTCTGATGAAATATTTAGTTTTTTTTGGAAGAACACATTAGCACATAACCCTAACCTAACCTATTTATAATATGTAACATAAATGATCCACGGAAAAAATGATCGTTTCGCGTTATTTCATTTTCGGAATTTTGAAAGTTCGGAATATTGATGGTTTCGGATAAATGAAACGGAATTTTTGAGTGATCCTCTTTTACAAGCGCGCGCAACCCTTTTTCTTTCTCTTTACCATAATTGGGTAGGTATACAACAACTATCTTTGAATGTCCAACCAACTCTGTACCACAGTTGGATACAATCTGTTCAGCTATTTAGGCGTGATGTGATAGCAAAGATGTTCCAACCGATAGCTGGCATTGTAATTAGGTAATTAATGTCCATTATACGCGTCTCGTTCACAGTTGACTTGTTTCCATTCTTAGTTGTTGTCTCATTTTTTGTGCAGAGGGCTCCGCCTGCCGAAACCCCCGTCTCTTACTCACCGTCTCCTCAGTTGACTTCATAGAACCAGAAGAAAAGCTGTTTTGTTTCCGTTCTTAGTTGTTGTTTCGTTTTTTGTGAGGAGGGCTCCACCCCCCGAGCCCCCCGTCTGTTGTACTCACTATCTCCTCTCTTGACTTCATAGAATCATAAGACAAGCTGTTTTGTTTCCGTTCTTAAAGTTGTTATTCCATTTTTCCTCTCTTGACTTCATAGAACCAGAAGAAAAGCCGTTTTGTTTCCGTTCCTAGTTGTTGTTCCGTTTTTTGTGAGGAGGGCTCCACCCCCCGAGCCCCCCGTCTCTTGAATTAACAATGTCCTCTCTTGACTCAATCAAAAGAGAAACTCTCTTGTTTCCGTTTCTCACTGTTGATTATTTATTGTTGTTTCAAAAGTCTAAATTAATGTAATTAACTTCAGAGCCGCGAGCTTACGTGGCACGAATACTAACGGTTTCAACGTTATCATACTACAATGCGTAGTAGGTATCTCGGGTCCATTGTCCAGCGATATCTATGACCCCTACACTACACGACACACCGCCACTACACCGGCGCCTGCGCAGAATTGCTCCGTGATCTTAACGGAGATTCCCATCCCAACAATGTGTCATGTCATGTACAGCAGGAAACGACTTTGTTTTATACTATTTATGTAGTGATTACACCTCGCATAGAGTTGTGATATGATGTTACCTACTAAATGAAATGAAAATGATTAACAGAATGGAAGTTAAGTATCCTATACCATTTTATTTTTATTTACAAACTGACCGGTGATTGACCTCAGTATCACCTGATGGTAAGTGACTACGGGGTCGAGGATGTAGCTCGCTGGTTCAGTAATAGCCTATTCACTCTTACCTTGAAGATACCAAAATCATAATTTTCTAGAAATACACCACGATGGGACCGAGTTCCATTCCTTAGCGGCTCGCAGTAGAAATGATGAATAAATCGCTTCGTGCGAATAAGCGCTAAACTGACAAGTCTGACAACATAAGGGTGAAATCGGTCCCCTCGCCTGGTTGCAATTCCTACGCACACTCTCCAAAATACCTATATCCGATAGAAAACAGACAAGTCGGCAATGATGAGTCTAATAATTTTGACCACCATTTCTGATTTTGAAGAAAATACTATTTAATAATTATAATAACGGTAGAAATTCACGTTTAAATTATCAGGAACGGCCGGCCGGACAAATTTCGAACTCATATGCCGCGGGCCGCGAGTCGCGTGGCAGCACGGATACTCCTAATGAAGAACTCCGATGTATTTAGATTTAGCATAAATTTAATTGATTGTTTTAAGTATGATTTACGAAACAATAAGTTACTGTTGAGTTTTTTTCGGCTTTCTATTCTCAACAGCGTGTCTCCTCCTGGGAAATGCCGGTAAATTTACAATGTAACTAGTAAAACTGCCTTTGTGGCCTACTTAATGAATAATTAATTTATTTTCATTTCATTTTAACAACTGCACACTGACTGCATGCAACAGTCGGGTAGTGGACTGCAAAAGGCAAAACGATTGTTTCCGTGCAGTTTTCGACTGCTCTAAGCACTCCTTTTGCAGTTTTTATTCAGTTGTGATCGACCGCAATACGCTCCTATTCTATCAGTTGCAATCCACCATGGTATAAGAAAACAAGGTATGGCACTCCGGAATGACAGGCGAGACTCACGCTATGATTGGTTGGTCGGTTCTGACAAGTTTCAGTGTTGCCAATGGAGTATCATAATACTCCCCGATTACCTTGTTATCTGTATGAATCTCATAAAATTGTGAGTGTTTAAAGGGTCGGTTGCAAAATAATTGTACATAGTTGAGGGCTTTAATTAAAACAATGTTAATTGATTCCTTTGTGTGACGAAAGTTACCCATACATTTTGTATGACTAACTTTCGTCACACAAAGGAAGCGATCGTATTTTATGATAACTATAAGCTTTTAACTATGTACAATTTTTTTGCAATCAACCGTAAAATCAATTTTTACGACAAAATAACATTTATTCAAAGAACATGACAATTGTATTGCAAAAATATTTTTTTTTGTATGGTTGGCGGTGAACATTTTTAGGGTTCCGTAGTCAACTAGGAACCCTTATAGTTTCGCCATGTCCGTCTGTCCGTTTGTCCGTCCGTCCGCGGCTTAGCTCGGTGATCTGAAATTTGGTATGAGTATGTAAATGTATCACGCCAACAAAACGGTAAAATAAAAACTAAAGATTTTTTTTTTCGGTTACCTCTTGAACACCTAAAGTGGGGGTGATTTTTTTTTTCGTTTCAACACTAGTGTGTGGGGTGTCGTTGAATAGGTATTTTAAAAATAATAGGGGCCTTTAAACATTATTTTTTGATAAAGTAAGCAGTTTTAAAAATATTCACTCTTAAAATAAAAAAAATAGCGTCCCCCCCTCTAACTTTTCAACCACGGGTTAAAAAATTATGGAAAAATTCATGAAAATGAGGCGTTAGGTATAAGTACTTTCAATGAAAACTATATTGAACAAAATCGGTCAAGCCGTTTTTAAATTATAACAAAATTTCACAATTTTCTTTAAAAGGACGTAAGTTGACTTCCAGAAGGTAATAAGTAATTACAGTTACTTTGACGCTTACGACCTTTTTATAGAGCTTAAAATCTTTCTTGTAACTTGAAACCTGTTTTAAGCCCGTCTATTGTGAAGGATGAGCTACTAAAAACTCTACACTGAGCGTGGCCCGACATGCTCTTCGCCTATTTATTTTCCTTATAATTATTTTGTTACCATAAAGTGGCAACTATTCAGTGACGTAGAAAGGCTGACTTGCCGGAGTGCTATACCTTATTCTCTTATAACATGCAATGCACGAAATAACCGAACGCAGACACTGAGATTGGGGAGCAGCGGGTTGGGCGGGGAGTGGACGCTTTAAAAAGCACATTTTGTGGTTTAATCGCATTTTTTTCCAAAAGAACTTGAATAGAGGACTGAATAAATATTCGAATTGGGTTATGGAGGGTTTTCTATATAATTATTTAAGTATATATTTTATATATACAGGTAACATATCGTTTTTTTTTTCGTATTCTAACATGCATTTTATTTAAAAAAAAATTGGGCAAGTGCGAGCCCGACTTGCGCATGAAGGGTTCCGTACCTATACATATATATAATTTATAACAAGTTTGTTGTATGGGAGCCCCCCTTAAATATTTATTTTATTTTATTTTTAGTATTTGTTGTTATAGCGGCGATAGAAATACATCATCTGTGAAAATTTCAACTGTCTAGCTATCACCGTTGTTGAGATACAGCCTGGTGACAGACGGACGGACGGACGGACGGACGGACGGATGGACGGACGGACGGACGGACGGACAGCGAAGTCTCAGTAATAGGGTCCCGTTTTTACCCTTTGGGTACGGAACCCTAAAAACAGACACAAAATAATAAGTATATAACTAAATCTTAAGAAACTTTTTATCTAATTAAAGCTAACTTACACTATTGGGACCTACACTATATGTACATTATATCCCCTAGTTGGGTATTTAGTTATGTATTTTATTGATATCGTTGTCTAGTGTCCATTAACAAGTCTCTACTAGGGCTTAATTGAGGATTAGATCGCTTTGTATAAGATAGTCCGATTTTATTCATTAATTAATAACCAGAGAAGGTTCCTTTACTACGTATTACGTTGACGAAGCCATGAATGAAACGTAGAAGCTAATCATTATTAATTCAACCACAATTCAACATAGTTTATTTACTGACAATTGATCCTAATTTCCTAAGTTTCTTATCCAAGGTTTTAAAGTATATTTAAATAAAGAGTCAAATTATCAAGTCCCAATTTGACTAACCCTGTAACCTTTCATAATTAGCTAATTAACAACATAGCGTGAAGTATCCGTAGTAGGCACTTATTAATACTATAGAATGAACTACTAAACTGTACACTGCGATGTTATCTTAAAGAAACTTTGTAATCAAACTTTAAAAAGTTCAAGGAGGCGACGAAAATCCAAGAAGTCTTGCATCATTCTTAAAAAAATCTGTTCCTGTTTACCGAAAAATTTACTAAAATGTGTTTTGCAAATTCATTTTCCAACTCCTTCAATACAAATACAAATATATTTATTGAAAAAACATAATGCACAGAGGTACGGTCAAATTCTATAGTAAACAAATAAATTCAAAGTTTACATATCCTGAACTGGGGTTCCCCATGTGTTTCAGGCAATAGAAAAGCCTATTATGACATTATTTAATTTAAATAATCATCTATATTATAACTAGCGACCCGCCCCGGCTTCGCACGGGTGTAATTATGATAAATTATGCATGTATTATACGTATAAACCTTCCTCTCGAATCGCTGTATCTATTAAAAAAACTCATCAAAATCCGTAGCAAGATCTAAGCATAACATAGGGACGGTCAGACTGACAGACACAAGGAAGCGACTTTGTTTTATAGTAGAGTTGTTAGTCCGCTGTTTTCTAACATAATTTTGCGCATCGGGTTACAAGCATAAAATTGCTACCACAGATAGAGTGTTCCTCGGTGATTATTTTCAGATGTGGAGGGAAGTCAGATTCGTCCCCTGTGAGGCGGTAGAGCGGAGTGAATAGGACCAAGTATACCTCTTTTCTTTCTTTATTGCTGGTCAGTTAAGTCTACTAGGACTTGTCTGGTATCGATTCCGTGTAAAACAGATATCAGAAATTCATATTTATGTTATTTTTGTATAGTTCAATATAAAAATATGGGTGTATGGCGGAAAAGGTAAAAATCACAACAAGTTTTTTTATTCAGTGAGGTAAATTAGTTAATTTTCGTTAAAATTTTCTTCTTATTATTATTATTCCCTTTATTCATTTTTATACTTAGGCTAGGTTTTTTTTACAATAAATTTATATAAAAAGTAAAATATAAAAAATACATCACAAATATAAACACATTCTAAAAAAAATCTAACCTAGGGTGCCGCCGGCAGCGGGGCAGGGCCCAGGCTACCGGTGGTTAGGGCTGCAGAGAGAGGAACCTCCTGACGATGCGCGCCGTGTCCAGGAGTACCGCCTTCTGTATCTGGCCCTTGATCCAGCCATCTAGCGAGAGTCTCTTAAGATGTTTGTCGAGACTCTTCGCTATAAGACCATTCGCCGAAACGACTATCGGGACAATGATCGTATTATTATTATTATGTGTTTCTCATTTTTTGAGTCTCGGGCTCATACGTCCCGGTCTTTTGGAAGGCTTATTATTATATATATGACGACGCGTTTGGCTCGGTTTGTAGTCATTAAAACAAACATTTATTTAACGACAGTCAGTAAAAACACGTAACGTAGACACGTGACGTAGTCAGTAATAAGGTATTTGATGACAGCTCAAATCAGCAACTTTTTATGAAATGTCAAAAATGGTCTGTTAGTATGACTTTTGTAACGCGGCAAAACCTTCATGGTGCAGCACTGGCCGCTTACAAACGCCATTAAAAAAGACAGGCGTTCCACGCTCGGCTTTTGTCTTTTTTCTCAGACACGCTTGGACTTGTGCTGAACTAACTGGAGTCTGAATGGCTATTACTTGTATATTTTAAAAATTAAATGTAATACTGAGATTGCTTATGTATTGTGGTGTTACGAGTTTTACGTAATTGTGCATAATTACTGTAAATATAACGCTGTATCATATATTGCTGATAGTTCTAACACTTGTAAGGGCTGCCGCTTTGCAGGTAATATTTGTATATACTTATTTTTCTTTGTTTTCTTTTTATTTATATTGTTAAACTCAATCCAAGTCTTATTTCGTTCTCACTGGTCTTGACAAATACGAAATAAGGCATGGATTGGTTTGGTGTCACCAACTAAGTGGGATGTTGTTCCAGCCCTTTTTACTTGGCTGAAGATTGCGTGCTGTGGTAAACGCACCTATACCGACGGTTATTCCTGCCTGATGTGCGTGGAAGCTGGAACCACGCAGACGCTTGAAACCCTGCCTTTCCCACCATCCTGCCCAGCTCCATTAAGGCCAGTGTTTCCCGTTAGTGCCGCGTACTGACTGATTACCGTTTTTCTTTATTTTTTATATTGTATATAGTTTTTATTGTTTATTAAATTATTTTGTTTATAACCACGGCTCGTCTTTCACTCCCGACGACTAGCCGGGCTACATTGGCGCCCAAGGGTTTATTCAGTCAGTACGTGGGTTTTTTAGACTTGGATTGGGTTATGTACATACTTGTAAATAATATACGTGTTTGTACATAGCTTACTTTGTTGAATTTTCTGTTGTGTTGTTTATATTGTGTTTATTTTCTTATGTTTAGGTTCAGTTAGGTTAGATCTATTTTACTTGGTAGGTTGCAGGCTGCAGCTTTCACTTTACGTTTTTTTTTTTTGAACAGTTATGTGTTATGTAAATATGTTTGGGTGTATGTATGTTTTGTAAATAGATATTTTTCTTTGCGGTTTAGAAAGATTCTAGTAGGCAGTAAATATGGAGTTTTCATTTGTTAGTGTAAATATGTTAAATAAAAATGAACTTACTTACGAAGTAAGTATTAGGCATGAAAAGCCTCGCGATACGGTTGTGGAGCTCCGACAGCAGTTGAGCGACTTATTGGGTAAATATGTAGCTGAGGATTTGCCAACTAGCTTTTCAGTGGCCGATGACTTGGCAGGGACTGAAAAATCAATTTCTTTTGTCGAGGATAAAATCGTTCTGTATGAAAGTTCCTATGACTCGAAACTTGTAAATAAAATTCAATCATTTCTTGTACATATATACTTACGTCTTCAGCGAATAGATATCTCGGATGATGATGATCACCGTGTTATGTACAAAAATCTTGTTACAAAATTTAGCGCGTTAAAGACGCGTTTTGATTTGAAAAATAACAGTTCTATTAATAGTTCAGCCGCTTTATTTGTAACAGCGAACTCTGAAAGATGCACAGAGAATAAAGTCGTTGTACAGTGTGACCGCGCGGTGACCAGTGAGTTTAGAAAATTCTCATACTCGGGTAAAGGCTGTCCGCGTAGCTTTGTACAAAAGGTTGAGGAGTTTGCCTTGTCTAGGAATTTGCCAACAAGCACCTTGCTAACTCATTGTTATGAGATATTCACGGACGCAGCACTTCATTGGTTTCGTGCTTATAGAGACGGTTTTACCACGTGGGATAGCTTAAAAGTTAAACTGTTTGATGATTTTGGTATTGTTGATTACGACTATAAATTACTTCGTGAAATACAAGACCGCACACAAGGCAAGGAAGAGTCAATTGTAGCGTATTTTGCTGTTATGTATGGTTTATTTGCTAAACTTACCTACACTATGTCTGAGTCCGATAGATTACAAATTTTACTTAGAAATATTCGTCCTGAATACGATATTATGGTAGCACAGGCTGATATTAAGTCTATTGAAGGTTTGAAGGCTGTGTGTCAGAAGTATGAGGTGTGCCTTGATAGGTCGCGGAACTTTAAGGAACCTCCTACCCACAGCTCATCTTCATTAACTGATGATTTTGTATATAAGCCTTTAAATACTAAGTCTGTAAATATAGTTAGTTCTAGTAAACAATTTTGTGTTCGCTGTAGAGTGAACGGACACAGTTTACGCATGTGCAAAGAGCCACGCTCTCTAGTGTGCTTTAAATGTGGTTTATTTGGCTACCGTAGCACGAATTGTCCTAAGTGCAATAAGGCCAATCCTGAAACTGAGGTTTTTTCAAAAAACGCGTAACTGAGGGTCAAAGACTTGCTGTAAATAAAAATAGTAAATTTTCGCGTGATGAGTGGGATGATTGGCTATCAGTAGTACGTCTGTTTATGCTGTCTTCCAAAACGTCTTTGATCCTCTTCGACGATCAAAATGATTATGAACGTCCTTATGTAAATATTAATGTAAATAATTTAACACTCTGTGGCTTACTCGATAGCGGTAGTTCTATTACAATACTTGGTAATAACTCTCATAAGGCTCTACTAGATCGGGGATTTGTACTTAACTCGTCGTACAAAATTTCTGTGCGAGCTGCTAATGGGCAGCCTGTTTATTCTATTGGCTACGTGGAATTACCTGTACAATTTAACGGTAAATGTCTTTACATTACTGCACATGTAATTCCAGACATTTCGTCTTATTTAATTCTGGGTATAGACTTTTGGAAAAGCTTCAATCTGTTGCCTAATTGTCTCAAAAACGCTGAACTGAGAAAACCTTCCAATTGTACTTCCTTAACTATTAATGACACGCTAAAACAAGTTCTTCCATTTGAAGACTTGTCCGCGGAACAGCAGTCTCAGGCCAATAACATTATATCTCAGTTTCATGAGGCTTCCACGGAATCTAGTCCTCTTGGTCGCACACACTTGGTCGAGCATCGTATTGACACTGGTGACCATGCACCTATTAGGCAACGGTGCTACAGGCTCTCTCCTGAGAAACAAAAGGTGCTGGTGGAAGAGGTAGACAAAATGCTTGCTTTAGACATCATAGAGCCTTGCGAAAGTCCGTGGTTAAGTCCTGTTCTCGTTACTCCCAAAAAAGACGGTACTTGGAGATTCTGTTTGGATAGTAGGAAGCTTAATTCTGTCACTAAAAAGGATGCTTATAAATTACCTTACATAAATGAGATCCTTGACAATTTGCGTGATGCTAAGTTCTTGTCTAGTATTGACATCGCTAAGGCATTTTGGGAAATACCATTATGTGAGGGAGATAGGGACAAAACCGCTTTTTACGTTCCAGGACGTGGAATGCTAAGATTTAAAGTGACCCCATTTGGTTTGACCAATGCACCGGCCACGCAGCAGCGTTTAATGGACGTGTTGTTTACGCCTGAATTCGAAAACCGTGTTTTTTGGTATTTAGATGATATAATAGTGATATCGAGTACGTTTGAAGATCACATCAGTTTGTTATCTAGAGTACTGGAAAAACTGAAATACGCGCGTCTTACCATTAACTTTGAAAAGTCTACTTTTTTCCGACGCGAACTAAAGTACCTCGGTTATATTGTAGATCACCAAGGCTTGCGCACAGATCCTGATAAGGTGCAAGCGATACTTGACATTCCTGTGCCAACTACTAGACGTGAGCTAAAAAGATTTCTAGGTACAGCTAGCTGGTACAGACGTTTTGTACCTAACTTTAGTACATTAGCCGCGCCTCTTAATTCTTTAACGTCTACTGGTAAGAAGGCTCCTCCATTCAAGTGGAATGAGAAAGCTGACGTTGCCTTTAATAAAATAAAGGAAACGCTTATAAGTAGTCCTGTATTAACTTGCCCGGATTTTTCAAAAACGTTTTCAGTGCATTGCGATGCATCTAATTTTGGAATCGGGGCTATGTTAACTCAAGAAGAGAACGGTGTGGAACGACCTATTGCCTATTTTAGCCGTTCTTTATCTAAACAACAGCAACATTACTCGATTACTGAACGTGAACTATTAAGTCTCATTGTCTCCTTGGAACATTGGCAATGCTACTTAGATAATGGCCAAAAATTTATTGTATATACCGACCACGCGGCCATCAAGTGGTTTTTAAATTTGGATAACCCGACAGGTCGATTAGCTCGATGGAGTGTTCGTTTGTCCGCGTTCAACTTCGAAATTAGACATAAACGAGGCAAAGACCACGTTGTACCTGACATTTTGTCACGTTCGGTACCAGTTGACCTTATTTATGTTGATTCTGATGATGATTGGTTTAACAACATATTTAAAGGCTGCCAAGATAATCCTGCATCATTTCCTGACTATAAAATTGTAAATAATAACTTGTATAGACTAAAAAGAACTAGTTCTTTTCTCACTTCTGATTATGATTGGAAACTTGTCATTCCAAAGGAAATGAGAGAAAACATTATCCATGACAACCATTCCGAGCCCACTGCTGGTCATTTTGGCATATTTAAAACACACAAAAGAATAGCTTTACGCTATTTTTGGCCGGGTATCTATAGGGACGTTTGTAAATATATAGCTAATTGCGAGACCTGTTTAGCATACAAGTATCAAAATCATCAAACTCTAGGAATAATGGGTAAACCTAAGGAATGTTCTAGGCCATTTCAGTGTATTTCAATCGATCTCGTTGGCACATTACCTATGACTCGTAAACAGAACCGTTATATATTAGTCGTCAATTGTTGTTTCTCTAAGTACTGCCTGATATTTCCCATAAAAAAGGCGACTTCTAATATAATATGTAAGATCCTAGAAGACTTCATATTCTTGGTACATGGCTTTCCAAGAACTATTATAATGGATAACGGTACGCAGTTTATCAGCAACGAATTACAGGAACTTTTTACTAAATATCAGATCCCACAGGTACATTTTACTCCCAAATACTGCCCGCAAGTAAACTCTGTCGAGCGCTACAACCGTACTATTATGACTGCAATTAGTTCGTTTGTTGAAAACGACCATAGAAATTGGGATCTCAATATTCCGCAGATCCAGTTCGCTATAAATACCAGCGTTAATGAAGTGACGGGGTTTAGCCCTGCCTTCCTGGTTTTTGGCAGAGAACTCGTTCCGTGCGGGTCGTTCTATGGTGTCGCTGACTCTAATGATGTCGATTATGACGACCTTATATTTGCGCCGCGTGATATTTACGCTGAAAACTTAGGCCACTTGTCGCCTATTTTAGATAAAGTGCAGGCTGCAATTTGGGATGCTCATGTAAAAAATTGTAAATATTATAACTTAAGGCGTAAACAGGCCGAGTTTGATGAAGGTGATATTGTATGGCGTCGTAATTACCAATTAAGTGACGCTGGTAAATATTTTACTGCAAAACTAGCTCCTAAATTTGTAAAGTGTACAGTATTGAAAAAATTGTCACCTCTCGTGTACGAACTGGCCGATGACCATGGCCGTGCCATTGGTAAATGGCACATCAAAGATTTGAAATTGTAAATATAGGTTAGAACTTTAAGCTAGTTGTATGTATTCTCCTTTTTTTTTTTATCTTAATCTCTTTTGCTGGAATTTTCCTGCGTTTTCTCTTTTGGAAAATTCTCCTGGGCGCGCGGGGTACTGTAACGCGGCAAAACCTTCATGGTGCAGCACTGGCCGCTTACAAACGCCATTAAAAAAGACAGGCGTTCCACGCTCGGCTTTTGTCTTTTTTCTCAGACACGCTTGGACTTGTGCTGAACTAACTGGAGTCTGAATGGCTATTACTTGTATATTTTAAAAATTAAATGTAATACTGAGATTGCTTATGTATTGTGGTGTTACGAGTTTTACGTAATTGTGCATAATTACTGTAAATATAACGCTGTATCATATATTGCTGATAGTTCTAACACTTGTAAGGGCTGCCGCTTTGCAGGTAATATTTGTATATACTTATTTTTCTTTGTTTTCTTTTTATTTATATTGTTAAACTCAATCCAAGTCTTATTTCGTTCTCACTGGTCTTGACAAATACGAAATAAGGCATGGATTGGTTTGGTGTCACCAACTAAGTGGGATGTTGTTCCAGCCCTTTTTACTTGGCTGAAGATTGCGTGCTGTGGTAAACGCACCTATACCGACGGTTATTCCTGCCTGATGTGCGTGGAAGCTGGAACCACGCAGACGCTTGAAACCCTGCCTTTCCCACCATCCTGCCCAGCTCCATTAAGGCCAGTGTTTCCCGTTAGTGCCGCGTACTGACTGATTACCGTTTTTCTTTATTTTTTATATTGTATATAGTTTTTATTGTTTATTAAATTATTTTGTTTATAACCACGGCTCGTCTTTCACTCCCGACGACTAGCCGGGCTACACTTTTCTATGAAAATACTGGCTAGTGACTTCATAAAAATCAGTAGTCTATTAAAAAAGCCAGCCAAGAGCGTGTCGGGCCACGCTCAGTGTAGGGTTCCGTAGTTGCCCATCCTTGATCCTAAAACAGCGGTTTTAAGCCCGAGTATTAAATTACGAGAAAGATTTTAAGCTCTATAAAAAGGTCGTAAACGCCAAAGTAACTGTAATTACTTATTACCTTCTGGAAGTTATCGATTATACGCGCCAGATTGAGCGGTATGTTTTAATGCAGTATGGCACTTAACTAATATGTGTAACGTTCGAAGTATAAGGACACCGCGCGGCAATTACGTCTGTTTAAAGGAAATTATGTAATTTTGCGATAACTCATAAACGGCTTGACCGAATTTATTCAATGTAGTTTTCATTGATAGTACTTATATTATATTATAAGGCCTCATTTTCATGAATTTATCCATAATTTTTTGACGCGTGGTTGAAAAGTTAGAGGGGGGGCGCTATTTTTCGGATTTCCGGAGCGAATATTTACGAAACTGCTGACTTTATCAAAAAATAATTCCTGGAGACCCCTATTATTTTTAAAAGACCTATTCAACGACACCACCACACACACGTTAAGTGTTCGAGATGTACCTGAAAAAAAGTTTTATTTTTTAGTTTTATTTTACCGTTTTGTCGGCGTGATACATACACATAACTCTGGCCTCAGCTTTCTATTATGTACTAACGATCCCGGTGCTAAGCTGCGGACGGACAGACGGACAGACGGAAAGACGGACAGATGGACATGGCGAAACTATAAGGGTTCCTACTTGACTACGGAACCCTAAAAAATAGTATACCTAATGTCTTAAAGGGTCAATCCATACTAATCCATACTAATATTATAAATGCGAAAGTGTGTCTGTCTGTCTGTCTGTCTGTCTGTCTGTCTGTTACCTCTTCACGCTTAAACCGCTGAACCGACTTAGATGAAATTTGGTATGGAGATAGTTTGAGACCCGGGAAAGGACATAGGATACTTTTCATCCCGAATAAATTTAGTGTTCCCTTGGGATGAGCGGGTAACACCGCGGGGCACAGCTAGTTTTACATAAATCGTCCTAGGGGTCTATGATGGTTGCGTTTATCACGTGATAAAATAAGTGACAAAGCATCTGTCACTTACACTCGCATTTTGTCAAAACGTGACGGAAGCTTTGTCACTTATTTAACGAGTGATAAAAGCATCAATCATAGGCATATCAAATAATATATTATGTGTATAAATATAACAATTTTAAATATTTTTTTGTAACGGATAAAGTTACTTCGATGTACAAAATTTCCGTCTCGTCTTGTTTTAATTTAACTTGGTGAATGGGATGATAAGATTCCCACTTGTTATTTTCAACTTCGGAGTAAATATTATCAGACATCCTCACACAAATCGATCTAGTCCCAAGTTATGCTCAAGAAGGCATGTGTAATGGGTACATGACGACGATAGACATATGCTTATATAGATAAATATATACTTACTTAAATACATAGAATAACCATGATCCAAGCACAAATATTCGAGTTCATCACAGAAATATTTCCCTGGCCGGGATTCGAACCCGGGACCGCCGGGTCAGTAGGCAAGTGCTTACAAACTGCGCCAACCGCGTCGTCAAAGCTTCATTAAACGGTCAAACCAGCCCGAAAAGGCGATTCCGCTTCGAGTTATGGGCAGCCTCCAACGCAACGGTCCTGGCTTTCCATATCGGTAGTGGTAGCCAGGAGAAACGCACATATCTGCGAGATATTTATACATTATACATGGTATTTTACCATAGAACGGGAGCTATGTGAAATACGCAGTATCTTCCGTCTAAGGACACATTTTTCGCGTCCACATTCAACCCGCATGCAATATTTACTATGGCAAAAAGTCATACCAGTTTCGAATTATGGCTTTAACTATTATGGGAAATGTATCTTCGACCGACTTAAAAAAAGATGAGGTTCCTAATTTGGTGTACTTATAATTTTGCTATCTCAGAACCCCGTCATTTATGAACAGTTATGAATCGATTTAATTTTTTTTTTATACAAGATTCGACATTCCCAAGTTTGTTCCATAAATTGTACATTCGATATCTATTGAAACTTTTCTGATATCTGTTACAGTTACAGATATATCGCCTCGTCACATCTGACGATTACGACCTGTACCTATATACCTACAGCCCTCTACAGCGCTCCAACCACTACAAGCATTGTGGCGAAGTCCAGCTCGGGAAAACGAGCAAGTCTTCCCAAGGTCGCCGTCCACGCCCTCATCAGCCCCGTACCGACCCTCAGCCTTGAACCCCTAAACATCCGGGTATTTAAGCGCGTGCCGACCCGCGACGCGCACTCGCGCGCAGCCCGCCGCGACGCACGCATGCGTCTCGATCTCCTCTCCTATTTCAACTGCCTCCGCCGCAGAAACCTGACGCGATGAATCGTGTGATTGTGTTTGTTTTTCTAGTCAGTGTTATGAACCCTGTACAAGGGTTCTGCGCGAATTGTGTTGGGGATGGTGAAGATTTAACTAATCTTAGGTTAGAGTTCGTTAAGCAGCAGATTTTGAAGAAGCTGAGGCTCAGCAAGAAGCCGTCGGTGGCTGTGCCCGTGAACAGTCTGCCGATGCCCGTGGCTCAGGGGCAGACGTTGAACCCTGGGATGGATAAGCAACCAGAGTTTGATGATTATTATGGAAGAACGGAACAGAAGATCATATTTCCTGTTGAAGGTAAGTTTTTTTGTTGATGTTGGACGCTTCAGAAAATCACAAGTTGTTTAAATAATCTAACAGTTACGTATACAGATGTTGTGAAAAATTACGTTTTCCATTAAAAATATTTTAAATGTGTAAAACAGAAAGTTGTGAAATTAATAATAAGTAACTTCACTTTTGAAAATAACGTGCTTTGATCTTTGCATCAATGCTTCAAATAAAAAAATGTGGTGTATCCACATTAAAAATAATGAGACATTACATGTTTCACAAGTTTAAAAATAACGTCTGCAACCAAAAGAGTTGGGAAAGTCTGAAAAATTAAATTGTAGGATTTTACTTTGCAAATTAGCTGTTCTGATCTTCATAATACATATAGAAACGACAGGGAGCGGTGTTTTTTGAACCTTGTTATTTTTATAATCTAGTTTTAATTGAGTTATTAATTATTAAGTCATGAATTTATTGTATACATAGTATTTTTAATTAGTAGGTATATGTTTTTTAAATACCTTTTTAATTAAACACGCACGAAAAACATACGCAAGATAGAATTCATAATATTTAGGAGCTACAAAATTATACGCGAACGAATTAGACATAAACGGGTGTCTTGGGTTAAACCGTTTTATTTTTTATTTTATTTATTTAAGATTTATGAAATTACAATTTACAATTATATTCTTGCTCTTCAAACTGTAACGTTTAATGCCGTTTCGAAGTGAGTGAGTGATAGTATGCAACAATATACTCGTAATATGAATGTAATTACGTAAATACAACAAACAATAACACCTTTAATCTAAGAATCAGTTATTATACGAGTTGTTTGTATGAACCGACCAGTAACCCAGTTGTTACCACTTGACAAACATGTGGGTATCACGGGTTCGGTGCTCGTCTAATACTTGGGTCATAATTAGGGCTGAATAAAAAATATTGAGTTAATTTCGAAAACGCTACTTTCTTTTAGGTACCTACTGTTACTTATGATGTACAGACCGACAACAAATTGTAGAAATTAACAAGTGGCAATACTGTAGTGTAATCCCGTTTTCTTAGATTGATTAGAAAAGGACGACACTACCTATATACATACAACCGTACAACATTACACCTTGAAATAAAATAAAAATTTCAAGTCTAGGCACTGTAACTTTTTGTAATTTAAGTTTAAACGAGTCTTTATTGAGATTTTCCAAAAAAATTAAAACAAATGTCATAAAAAAACCGTGGGCCTAAGAATTTTTGTAGGGGCCGTAGGGGGTAGCAAATGACCCCTTCTGTCCCCCATTTTAATTTGGCAAACAAAGTGCAATAAAGATAAATGATAGATATAACTATAATATGTAGAGTGGACACTCCCTGGGAAAAATGTTCTATTTACTCGCTATATTTACTCGCCTCTTGAAGAACCGCATACTGTAGCCCCCCAGGGAAACCTCGGCAGGGAGCTCATTCCACATGCGGAGCGTTCGCGGTTCTTTATTAACACAACTAATATAGATATTATTAGCGCCTTACTCATAACATAATCTATAAATCAATCGATTAGACAAATCCGTCTGAATTTCAACACCTACATTAATTTACCTGTAATCTGTGTTAGGTAACACATTGCACAACATTTCCAAAGGTAGCATCCGCGTTTGCAGATACGGGCATCTGCAATCTTATACATGTATCCGTGAAAGATATATTTATAAATAGAAATCACTTGTGTATTGATAAATATTTTGTTAGATAGCTTATAAGGGTAGGGAATGCAAACCAGTAATTTTTTGTTAGGAAATTACAGGATTACAGGTAAATTACCGATAATTTCAATAGTTTTAATTACCGGTTTGCATTCGCTATGTGAGAATAGTATATGTATAAATTAACTGAGCGACCATAGCGTCTTTTTTTTCAGTTACTGTAAAAATTCTTTCGTAGGTCCGTTTGTCCGGATATCCGGCTGTTCTGCTTTAGGCCTACAGGTTGCATTTCGCAACCGATTCTTGTGAAATTGCGTGAGCAGGTTAGATGATATTTTTGTCGAATTAAGTAGTTTTCCATATTTTTCGATATGGGGGTTGAAAATGTAAAAAGTCACATACTTATCAGCAATTCCGAAAAATGATGGTGAGGTCTACTGGCTCAGACCCACTAGTATTTAATTAGCCCAACGGTTAACAGTATTTATGGAAAACCCAAAACTAAAAAAAAACTGAAGTGTACGAAACTGACTGCCAACCATACATAATGGTGAGGTACTTGAAGAAAACTTTAAATGTTCACGGTATTTTACTAACAACCTACCTATATGGGTCAATTAACCGAAATAAATGATTTGAATTGATTTGAAGAAGGAGAAGCAACTTAAGATTACAAGACAAATGCACTTGAAAATCTTAGAAAAACTGAGAAAAATCTAAACTAAAATATTTAATTGTCATTTTATAGGTATTTTGATAACGTGCCTTGAAATGTTATAATACTTTTCTAATTGACTGCATATTTTTCCCTATTTAATTTTCTGGCATTGTACTTTTGTTTCTCTTAATTTGTGTTTTTATTTCGTATAAGTACAGCATGTATCTTTGATATAACCGCATATTGCAGCCAGACGGAGATTTTAGTGCTATAATTTAATATTTATAACAATTTTTAATTTAGCGTTACTGCCATAGCATTATTAATTTTTGAAAATTTTCTGAGCGGCAATGTATGGCGTAGTTATTACTAGTGACAGTTGTGACATCGCCGTGTTAAGTGTCAACAAACAACAACAAACAAATACATTGCGTGCTGAATTATTTTATATGGAAAAATAAAAGTTCGATTTGTTTAACAATTTACGGATCAATATATTAATAAGTGCCTATACTAAGACCCCGTAAAGTTTGCGGTTATATCAAATATACACGCTGTTTACAGCTGTTTACTATTAACTACTTATTACTTAAATTTTAAAGTCTGTAAACGCACTAATATTTGCATCCCTGCAAGCGAGCAAAATACACGAAATAATGATTATTTAAATCTATGAGTTTGAGAAAATATTATCTGAAGTAGGTACTTTGTTTGCATAGCAAGATTTGTGCAGCTGACTCAACATCACATGAGATGACTCGTCAATACTTCAGAAGATTACCTGACCAAATTAACTTTACGCGTATAAATAATCCAATTATAATTTCATGTGCTCAAAGCGTGATAGTGTTTGATCTTAAAACTTCAGCGGTGTTCAGCTATTCAAAAATATTTCTTAGTTAGTCGAGTTAAAGTTACGTTGTGATTCATCTGGTTTTAATACGTATTATCCCCGTAATGATGATGTTTCTCACGGAAAATCGCAAAGGTCATAGATAGAGAGAGCTTAATTAATAAAAGAAAACAAACATCTTATCAGTTGTGGAGATTGTTCAACTTGTGTGATACTCGTGGGAATTGATTTAAATTAACGACACCAGGTATATATAATGTAATATCCTCGTGACCCCCCTGGATGGGTGGCGTGACCCCTAGGGTCGCAACCCACACTGAAAATGCACGGATGGAGCGATGGCGCATGGGCAATTAAAACTCTCATTACAAAATTACAACTAGGTATTAATTTTTCACCAACAAATACTCTTTAAATAAATCAGATTCCTAGCAATTAAAATAAAGAGACAGAAATAACAAGTTATCTTTATACCCAGGGGTTTTCGGTGCACAGATGATTTGACACTAGGCCGACAGTAGGCGTCAAAATATCATTTGTGCACCCAAAGCCACGGGGTACGATTGTTTCATTTTTACAAAAGTCTAATTAAATATTGGTTTCTATTTAAGATTATATACATGGTTTTTATTTAAATAAAATTCCAAACACTAAAGAAACTTTTTTTTTTTTTTAATAAATTACATATTTATTTTCTTATATCTATAGTATTATTAAGTCTAGTTACATCAATATGACTGTGTATAGTAGGTACTCTTCTGATATTGTGACTATAGTTTCTATTTTACATATAAAACTCTCGCGAATTTTAGACATATTAAAATACATATAAAACGGGCTTACTCACATCGTTAAAAGTCGAACAACGCTCTACATTGTTTCATATCGGTTCTCGATTCATCTTCATGAGCTCCGATCAGTCGCGACGGCGGCTAATTGCAAACATGTCAAGCGTTATTCGTGCATAGTCATGTGTTTTAAGACGTTGTATATATTATGTTTAATTTGGCCTAAATTTAGGTAGTTACGTCTTTTTTTCCATTTTTATCTAGGTATCCTTTTTCCATATCTATGTTTTGATTACTGCGATCGCCAACCCGCATTCCAAGTGTAGCGATTATGGAATAAGCCCCCAAAATGAAAAATATAACCAATCCATATACATAATATACATAAACATGTATTCTGTCTTGAGCTTATCCTGAGATAAACTAAAGGTACCTACCTACCTAAATATGATGAAATGTTCAATATTTATTGCACCTGTATTGAACCTTGGACCAACAGTATCACGTGTTCATGTTATACACACACTGCTATGCTGCGATTTCAATATTTGCTACATTTATATAATGCTTACAGAGTATTTTTGTTGGACTTTGTTTCACGAGATTTTCTGGTATTGAATAGTTAAGCATTTACTGACGTAGTTAATGCTCCTTATCTGTTAAGAAATGCTGATTGTTTTAGACATTTTTCTCTATGATCAAACATGTTCCTTAACATATTATCAATGTTACTACTTAGAACAGGGCCATTGCAATTTATTCGTATATATTTCAAGCCTACAGTTTGAATTTTTCATTGATAATTTTTGTTTCAAAAACTACTCGAAATTGTCAAAATTCACCCAGAAGACTGGCTTTTTTCAACTTTTTTTCAACTGCACGCAATGAAAGCATGAAATAGCCGTGTTAATAACTGGAACTGAGGGAAAAGTATTATTCACTTCAAAAAGGTGGTTGAAATTGACAATATATTTTTCGTAATATGAAGTTTAAAAAAAAAAAGGAATATGGCCTCTTATGAGTGTGGGTGAGGTCAACTGCAGATATAGCACCACTTGTTTCTTTGTTATAATCTCTTTAACTATGGCCTTTTAAGGAAGCTCAGAGTCACTCAGCGAGCTATGGAAAGATATATGCTCGGGATTTCTCTACGAGATCGAATCAGAAATGTGGAGATTCGTAGACGAACCAAGGTCATCGACATAGCAAATCGGGTAAGCAAGCTGAAGTGGCAATGGGCGGGGCGGGGTATGTAGCTCGAAGAACCGATGGCCGTTGGGGCAGAAAGGTTCTCGAGTGGAGACCACGTACCGGCAAGCGCAGTGTAGGACGGCCACCCCCAAGGTGGTCGGCCCACCTGGTTAGAGTTGCGGGGACTCGCTGGATGCGGGTCGCTGCTATCCGGCCCATGTAGAAGTCCACTGAGGAGGCCTGTGTCCAGCAGTGGTCGTCCTATGGCTGAAAAGGTGATGATGATCTCTTTCATGTGTTGCACAATAAATAATAATAATTAATATTTTAACGCGTCATTTTATCATGGTCGGCCACATTTAAAACTCAAGAAATTGTAATTAAATTATTACATAAAGCCAATTCACCATCATTGTCGAATCATGTGTGGTAAGTAGGTACATGTATAATGAATTCAATACATGATTGTATTATACATACAATACAATACAATAATTCTTTATTGCACACCAACAAGAAAAATGTTACAATTGAAACCTTAATTTATAAATGATAGACAATAGGCGGTCTTATCGCTAAAGAGCGATCTCTTCCAGACAACCTTTGGGTAGAAGAATAAGCAAAAATAAGCAATGAAAGAGTAGGTGGTGCGATAAAAAAAAAATCAGCAACAATAATAACATAAATATATCATCATCATCATCATCATCATCTCAGCCATAGGACGTCCACTGCTGAACATAGGCCTCCCCTTTGGACTTCCATATATACCGGTTGGAAGCGACCTGCATCCAGCGCCTTCCGGCGACCTTTACAAGGTCATCTGTCCATCTCGTAGGTGGACGTCCTACGCTGCGCTTGCTGGTCCGAGGTCTCCACTCGAGCACTTTACGGCCCCATCGGCCATCTGCTCTGCGTGCTATGTGGCCTGCCCATTGCCACTTCAACTTGCTAATCCGGTGAGCTATATCGGTCACTTTAGTTCGTCTACGGATTTCCTCATTTCTGATTCGATCACGTAGAGACACCCCGAGCATAGCCCTCTCCATTGCTCGTTGAGCGACTTTGAGCTTTGAGATGAGGCCGATAGTGAAAGACCACGTTTCGGTGCCGTAAGTCATCACTGTTAACACACATTGGTTGAAGACTTTCGTCTTGAGGCACTGAGGTATGTCGGACGAAAAGACATTGCGTAGTTTCCCGAACGCTGCCCAGCCGAGTTGGATTCGGCGGTTGACCTCTTTCTCGAAGTTGGACCTACCTAATTGGACCACTTGTCCTAGGTAGATGTATGAGTCAACAACTTCGAGTACCGAGTTTTCAACAGAGACTGGGATGGGCACAACCTTGGCATTTGACATGAGTTTCGTCTTGTCCATGTTCATTTTTAAGCCCACTTGTTGAGAAACTCGATTGAGGTCATCGAGCATCATGCTGAGTTCCTCCATCGACTTTGCCATGACTACGATGTCGTCGGCAAACCGAAGGTGAGTGATGTATTCGCCATTGATGTTGATGCCAAGTCCTTGCCATTCCAGGAGCTTGAAGGCGTCTTCCATAACGGCGTAAACAGTTTCGGGGACACAACGTCCCCCTGTCTCACGCCTCTTCTCAATGGAATGGCCTTTGTGCTCTGCTCCTGAACTCGGACCGACATGGTGGCGTTACTATACAAACACTTCAACACTTCAATGTACCGATAGTCAATATGGCATCGCTGAAGTGACTCGAGCACCGCCCATGTTTCCACCGAATCGAAGGCTTTCTCATAGTCCACAAACGCTAAGCATAATGGCAAGTTATACTCTTCAGTCTTCTGTATAACTTGCCGCAGCGTATGTATGTGGTCTATGGTACTATAGCTTCTTCGGAAACCGGCTTGTTCGGGAGGCTGGAAGTCTGCATCAAGTCTATGTTCGAGACGGTTCGTGATGACCCTTGAAAACAACTTATAAACATGGCTTAGACACATAAATATATACATACATGTATTTATATTGCGTAAGATCAAATCTGCACATGGCATTAATTATATACCTACGTTGGTAATAAAACTAATAACTGATTAGCGGTTATTGCAATCAGCTCTAAGTCCCGGTTTCTATTACTTACTAATGATGTTTTATCTCAAGTAAAGTAACCTTAGCATACCTAGTATAAAGTAATGACCTAATGACTCCGCTTATGCTTCTCTAAGATTACAACGGTAGGTACTACGTAATTCGCGAAGATACGAATACGATTCGTAGAATGGCTGCTTTCATAGAATTTCCTTGACAATCATACACAAATCGACCTAGTCCCAAACTAAGGAAAGCTTGTACTATGGGTACTAGACGACGATATACATAATATATATATATACATATTATAGAGATGTATAGATAACATCCATGACCCAGGAACAAATATTCGAGTTCATCACACAAATATTTGCCCTGGCCGGGATTTGAACCCGGGACCGCCGGCTCAGTAGGCAGCTGCTTTACCACTGCGCCAACCGCGTCGTCAAAAAAGTTTATTTTATCCCTGATATTTGAAGATTTTTGCAAAATTCGTGTAATTATCGAACCTGCTCAAAATTTTCACGAGAATCGGTTGAGAAAAGCAGGAAATCGAAATAATTTTGGGCCAAGCTAAAACAGAAACGCTTCGCTCGCTTCTGCCCTTCGAATATCAATCTCAAAAATGTAACGGTTTAAGAGACCCGCTATCCTCACGCTTGCTCTCAGGTACGTAGCCAATTTTCGCAGCAAATGTGCGACCACATTCGCTGCATATCTTCACCCCACCGACAAAATTATACGGGATGGCCGCTGGTGGTCGGGCCTTGAGCTCCTCGCGCTTAGCGTCGAGCTCACTCCTTCTTTTCTCTTCGAAGGCTTGCACGCTTACCGCCACTGTTTGCCTCCACTTAGGCCGATCTTGTGCCAAGTTCTCCCAATGCGATGGGTCAATGTCACCTTTCTGCATATGGCGCTTCAGTGCATCTTTATATCGCAGGAATTGGCCGCCCTGTTTCCGCTTGCCGTCCTGCAGTTCCGAGTAAAAGATGCGCTTTGCCATTTTATTATCGGACATTCGGGAGACATGACCACACCATCGTAGCTGTCGCGGCATTAGATAGGCTTCGATACCGCTGACATTAGCGCGCCGCAGAACCACCGTGTTTCTGACATGAAGGTGTGATGGTGTGATGTTTGTAATAAAGGGTAGTTCAGCGGGCCTATGATGGTTGCTTTCGCGCGATAAGTGATAAAGTATCCGTCACGTTTTGACAAAATGCAAGTATGAGTGACAGATGCTTTGTCACTTACTTATCACGTGATAAACGCAACCATCATAGGCCCCCTGGTAGTTCTAATTTATACGTCAGTTTGTCACCGACCAGTACACGCTATTCTGCAACTTCTGTGTTTTAATATAAATTCTATCCTGAAAACATCATACGATTATACGATTAACAAGGACAGCCAGACAACAGACGGGACAGACATTTTGTTTTACATCGGTAGAATACAAAGAAAGGGATACAAGAGCTTTAGTTAGTCCATCTTCCGTGCACTAACAGATCAACGAAGTAGTGTTTCATACACTCTATCTGTGTCTACATGATCAGACCTTACAAGTTTCACGGTTAAAATGCACGAAGAAATGCCCACCCACTTGCAGTCGGATTGGTTGAGACTTAAATTGAGTGACATGGCTTTTCAATGTAATAATATATAGACATTAAAACAAATTGACACTTAAAATATCCCTACTCATAATAATCTAGATCAAACTAACCTTAAATGTTAAATAGAAACTAAAATTAGAACTAAACTACGTATAAATTGGGGCATTGTGCCAAGATACTGGCAGCATTTCATCGTTATTCAGTTACAATACTGATCCGTTGGGTAAGGAAGTTGCCTGCCCTTTGCGAGCAGATTTGAAGAGATCATGAGTGACATGGGTACCTACTTTTAACCCCAACAAACACATGCACTACTAGACTGGTATACCTACACATTTTCGATTACATAAATTATCAGTAATTTATACTTACCGATAATTTAGGGTCATTTTACGTCTAAATAATTTGAACTTGATATTTCGTTGTTTTCATAACAAAAACGTAGATAACTGGCGCAAAGTATTGCGGAGAAAATTTGAGTCCCGATAGCGAATATGGGTCATCGGGGTGTTACATCACTAATCAATGTTGTCTGTTAGATAGGGCGTCGCTTCCGTGTCATGTGAGGGGTGCGTGCGTGAATGTGTGACTTCGGAATACTACCCTAGGGAGAGGAACAAATAGGTGAAGGTGTGGAAAGTTGTAAACCCGGTATACAAACCGCTTAACCGGTACTGGTTCGTAGCTAAACACAATCTGGAACACGTCACTTCAAGATATATTTAAACAGAAACGAAAAATTTAAAAAAAATATGCTTTGAGCGGGATTTGAACCCACGGCTTTCCAGGCCAGACGGATGCATTACTAACTAATTATACTATCAAAGCCACAACATCGAATTTCAACCAGTTGCTTCATTCTACATGACTTAGGGCAGTATCGTAGCGCTATCTACCGTAAAGATTTTGTCTTTCTGTTCGGCACCTAGTAGACGTGCTTTAATAAAAAATTATAAGTAAGTCACTTGAAATAAAAAAGTAAATCAAAATTAGATCATCCGACAGCTAGGTACAATGGAAGCTACAATACAATGCAGACCGCTAGACTTAGCCTTTTCTTTGCTTGGTAAAACATCGACAACATGCGCGTGATGCGGTGCGTCTGATATGCATTTCTTCATAGGTTTCTCAATAAATATTTAATATGGACGAACAAAATAAAAATACTGTGTTTTGTACAACTTTAAGATAAAGGTAATAAGGACAAGGAAAGATAATAAGGACTTACGTTATACAATCCACTGGTTATCAAAGTTTACTGTTGTCACTTCTGACCCACCTACCTCTGCCGTATCCACAGATTATAAAAAGAGATCCATGACGCCATCATTACACACCATCACAGCTTACATAGCCCTCCTTATCACGTGATCCCCGGCCATGCCTTATCGACACCGTGTTGGTTTTGTGGAAATATAAACTAAGCGACCCATAGTGGTCATAGTGATAAGATTGTTATCTCAGTGGATGAAGAGTACTACTCAGAATCCGTACTTATCTCAGACTATTTGAAACCAAATTTGATTTCTTTTTATCCATGTTTATTGAGCTGTGGTTTCGGTTGGACCAGGCCTCCCATCGGGAAAGCATCGTTATGAAACTTGCCCATTGAAAATAACAATAAGTCTCCCTTCCTGATGTGGCGCGAACACATTTCCTGGGCAAATTAAGAGGACTTTACAGAGCTACACGTAGAAAACACAAGAAGAAAACCACACGACTAAACACAGCTTGACTATTGATCGACTCTTCATCTCAAAAACCCGGAGTGCTGAATTCAGATAATCCATTGCCTCCGGAGACGGTGGGTATGGTTATGTGATAAGTCTGTCCAGTTGACCATGTATTTAGGATGGCTTGGGTGATATTTTTCGTCGTGAGAAGCGCTTAAGTCTCCATCTATCTTCCTGAGTTTTCGATCAGAGTTCGAGACCTACTGTCCAGCCCTGGTTTTGAAAGCGTACGAGGCGGCTGGGTTAGCGATATATCTAGTCTTTTGGGTTTGATGCTTTTGGATTTCAATCCTGTTCATCGTGACTGCAAGGGTGTAGCGTAAGCAAGTCATAACTGGACAAAACTACTAAGAAAGCTACACGACTTGATATAGGTACGAGGCACTATGCGGCACGCACGGCAGGGATGGCGATAACACTAGAGGGGTCAGCGGGCCGCGGGCAGCCGTTTTTTATTACCCCGCCGCTCCAATTCGAGAGATAGGCTCAGTTCCGCTCCAATATTATAATTAGACGTATACGTAATTTAGAAGATACGTGTTACCTTTAGAGCCTTATCACACTTGCGATTTGCGAGCGTATTTTGTATGAAGGCGATCGCGCAGCGTGTTCGCCGCGTCGCTTATTTGTATAGAAAATACGCTCGCAAATCGCAAGTGTGATAAGGCCCTTACTTCTGGTGTTTCTTCAGTCAAACAATGATGGTCACATGTCACATACGGTCCCACACCTTATCCCATATCAAGTCAAGAGTAGCTTAGTAACTATTTCAGAATATCGGACACGCTTCCATATTTTTCCACCAAGCGATTTCGCGAAGTCCAATATGAAGTTTGTACAGAGCTCAGGCCAATCTATCTGTCTTTTTCTTTTATCACTAATGTGGCACACCGTCGTAACGTTCCACGTCTCGGAAATAAGTCGTGAATTTTTATAGCACGTCTTTGATTTTCTCTTTTTCCACGTCATGAGGACAGAATGATACACGTAGGTGCAACGTCACGTCATGCATAACAAGGTTAACGTGGCGGTGTTTTCTCCCGAAGTCGCCTGGAACTGAAATGCGGTATATTAATTTTAAACTTTGACAGTTCATGGATAAAGATAATGGCATTGTTTTCAATGCAATAAATATGCGTACAATGCCACCAGCTTATCAAAATGCAATGACGTTTTATAATACATACGAAACGTTAACTCACGTCGTATACAGGGTGGAACAGATCGAGGGACTTTTAAGCAAACAGGAAATTGTCCAGGCTGAGTACTTTAATTTACACCAATAAACTATATAAATATTTCTATCCATTTTTGAGATACAGTTTGTTAACGTTTATGTAAAAATCTGCACGTATCAACCCTAGCAACTTTTGAACATCACTTAAGTTAAAGACAGGTTTCAATTCAAAATGTATATAAAACTTTAATTAAGTAGGGTTGTCTTTGATATTAAAATATTTTATTTGTTTTTTTTTTACTTTTCAATCCAGCTTTACAATTAACTAGGTAATTTTCTTTCGTTGATAACCAGTGATCGGGGATTTCTCTGCCACAACGCGGTATTTCGTGTATATTATATTATATGGACATGGTAATTATATAGTAATCCGGCTATCTTGGCCGAAAAAATATTGTATTGAGATTTGATGAGATAATCATGACTATATTGATATTAAAAAATATATTTCTTTGAAATCCTGCGTTGTGGCAGAGAAATCCCCGATCACTGTTGATAACACAGTACTGCCGTCTGTCTTGTGTGTGCAATTCTAGTTACACTGTTCGGGGATTTAGCTGGAAAACAGTCTATTTTTGCCATCCTAATCACGAATAAGGACAAAACGCTTTGTGTAATTTGGTGGTACCTATATCTCATGATGACGAAATTATTTTGCTTATCTCCTTTTTACTAAGGGTGATTGAGAATGCAAGTTAATTACGAACTTATCTGCCAATATGCGCTTATTATTCGTATTAAACTTAAGTACAGTCCAACCAAAAAGTGTAGAAATTAAAAAGTGGCAATACTGTAGTGTCGTCCCCCCCGTTTTCTTATATTGATTAGAAATGGAGGACACTACAGTATTGCCACTTTTTAATTTCTACTCTTTTTGGTCGGACTGTATGAATTACTTCTGTACGTTGGCAACACCAGACTGACCCTTAAGTCTTTGATAGACTCGATTAGTATCATCTTAATACGCAGTAGCCGGGGGGGTGTGGTTTTTTGTGGGCGTGGCAGGTGAGGTAAACGCCCCAATAATGAGGTAAAATGCGTTTAAAGAGTAGGTAATTCAATGCTATTCAGTTTTTGATTGAGGTCGTCAAAATTTTTAACTTGTTTAGGTCAATTTGTGTAAGATTGTCTTATTTATTATAATTGTTGTATATAAGATGGAGCCTTAGGTAAAAGCATACCGTCCAATGGACGGAACCTCATAAAAACGGCTAAGATTATTGATTATCGGCAGTTGTCCTACGTAAAATACTGGTCGTTATTTTTAAAGATTACTTGCTTAATTATTCGTCGTCGGCAATAAATCATTTTCTTGGAAATAGACTCAAACAATTTACGTTGTTCCTTTCTTTTAAGAACTATGTTACTTAGTAAGAATTATTATTTTTTGTCCATTCTTTCGATTGGCATCATAAAAATAGGGGTGATTTTCTTTTCACATTTAAGTTCAGTTCTATTCCCAGACGAAACAAGTAATTCTTAGAAAATCTTTAAATGCATAATTACTAACTTTAAAAACTAACACAGTCTTCTTTAAGCAAAATATCCTATCTACGATATTTAAAGTACTTTCCCTTGATGTCCCATAGTCTTGGGACATCCTGTATACCTATTACAGGTTGATCAATCCAAATAGGCCAGTATGGAGATGTCAGAAAGCATGAGCTATAGGATTTTAACTCTCGTACATACATACATGAGCGGGGATCGAACCTGGTCAACATTCTGTAGTAATCGTATGTCGTATTTACAGTTTGACCGGATTTGACACCCGGCTAATAAATAAAAATAAATAAATAAATAAATAAATATTAAGGGACAATCTTACACAAATCGACCTAGTCCCAAACTAAGCAAAGTACTATTGGTACTAGATGACTAAAGTACGATGTGGTAAATACATATATAGATAACATCCATGACCCAGGAACAAATATTCGAGTTCATCACACAGATATTTGCCCTTGCCGGGATTCGAACCTGTTAAGGAACACTTCCAGTTACGTACGCTTCTAGCTACTATATGGCGGTTGTGTTTTATATCTGTGTATACGTTGCTATCACGTTGCTATAGTTATTATTGTATTGACTCCTGACATTACTTTCAATATATCTTTTCTCGACAACTGCATTTCTCTTTCTTTAATATGGTAGCAGAGCATAAAAATTAGTGATTTTCGTATTGCAATAGTAGTAAAAAGTTCTCTAATACATGTGCGCGTCAAGCTCAAGCATGAAAATCGAGATCGGCCAATTATTTGGGGCTACTAACTGGCGAACATGGAAGTACAAGGTAAAATTACTCCTGAAAAGTACACCAGGCACGCTGGAAGCGATCGAAGGTACATTAAAAAAGCCAAAGTATCCTGGAGATGCGGCAAAAGCAGAAGATCTACAAAAATATAAATCTGACATGGAAAAATTTCAAACAATTGACAGTCAAGCTTTACTGCTTCTAACGGCGAATATGACTGAAGAGACGTTACAAAAGGTAATGCGTTTCGAGACATCGAGCGAAGTGTGGCAAGAGCTTCATCGGCTCTATGATGGTGCAAAAGAAGACAGGAGCTACGATCTCTGCATGAAGTTCTTCCGTTACCACAAGAGTGAAGAGCACGACATGGCCACACATATCTCTACTCTGAAAACTGTTTGGCACGATTTGAACAATGAGATTGACGGAAACCAGTTGCCAGAAATTTTAATAATATGTAAAATATTGGATACACTTTCTGAAGATTATTTCGGTTTCAAGTCTAGTTGGTTATTGATGAATAAACGTGACCGTAACATCGAAAACCTAACCACTCAGTTATGCGCTTACGAACGGTCTCTACAACAGAAAAAGTCAGAAGAAAGCGGAAGTAATAACGAAGTTCTAATGTTACATGGACAGAAGCGTTATGAAAAGCAAAGACAAGTTAAGAAGAAATTTAAGAAATGCAATTACTGTAAAGAAGGATTTCATAAAGTCACATCATGCAAGAAGTGGATAGCGGATGGCAGACCTCCAAAGCATTCTACAAATTCGGCGATGATGACAGGCCTAGCTCTAGCATGCGACGATAAAACCACTGATGAAGACTCATGGTATGTCGATAATGGCGCGACAAGTCATTTTACCCATAGAAGAGATATCTTTCAATCTTTTGAAAGTTTCGATGATTCTCATAAAGTTTCAACAGCAAACGGAGACGTCATTCAAGCGATTGGAAAGGGCTCTATTCAATTGGAAGCTGACTTAAATAGCTACAATAAGGAGCTAATAACATTAACAAACGTATGGTACGTTCCAAGCATTAAAAGAAATTTATTTTCTGTGCTAGCCGCACAAGACACGCTAAAGAATAGCATCTTTCAGTCAAGTGCTCAGTCTTGCAACTTGAAGAATGATGGCAAAGTCGTTTTGGTCGGAACTCGCGACAAGTACGGTGGCTTGTACAAACTAAATGTCAAGACACTGATGCCTACAGTTGAGATTAACCAACTATCGACGTCACAAAATCTTCAACTCTACCATGAACGCCTAGGACACCAAAACAAGAGACATGTAGCTAAACTAATACAAAGAGAGCTCGGAGTGAAGCTAGACTCAAGATCTTCGGATATTTGTGAAGGCTGCGTCTTCGGCAAGAGCCATAGGCAGAAGTTCGGAGAGAGACCACGAGCTACTAAACCTGGAGAGCTAATCACAACTGACGTGTGCGGACCTTTCCCGTATTCGATCTCTAAATGTCAATACTACGTTTTATTCAAAGACACTTTCTCAAAATATCGATGGATTTACTTTCTTAGACATAAGTCTGAAGTTCATGCAAGCTTGAAAGATTTTTTGGCAGAAGCTAAAACTAGCGGACACGTAGTACAGGAGTTACTAAGCGATAACGGAGGAGAATTTGCTAATGAACAAGTACGAAAGACTTTGAGACAACAGGGAATAAGACAAAGGTTTACTATGCCATACACACCTGAACAAAATGGTTCCTCAGAACGAGAAAATCGCACGATTGTGGAAATGACAAGAGCACTAATGCACGCTCATGATGAGATACCGAAAGGTTTGTGGGCTGAGATCTCCAAAGCATCAGTTTACATACTGAACCGAACGGGACCTACACCAATAGATGGAAAGTCTCCGCACGAGCTCTGGTTTGGCAAGAAGCCCAAAATAAGCCATCTCAAAATCATAGGCAGTCATTGCTATGTGCACGTTCCGAAACAGAAGAGAACAAGTAAGTTAGACAAGAAAGCTGAGACAGGTATACTTATCGGTTATGATGGTGACGAAGGATATCGAGTTTTTGACTTAAATAGCCTAAAGTTGACAAGATCCCGAGATATCATTGTTGACGAAGCATCTATAATGAAGAAAAACAAGATTGACGTAACTTCAAAAACACCTGAACCTGAGAAAAATATCTACGAGCTACCTCTACCTTGCACAAGTTGTCCAAATTGTTTCAAGGAAAGTCATCCACAAGTACAGTCAGAAACAAATGACAGCGATAGCGTCGAAGATTTGGATTTTGAGTCACTCGAAGAAGCCGAGATATCTGGAAACAATATAGATCCCAATGTTATGACACGAGAAGACGAAGCTATGCCGCCAGTAGAAAACGAGCGTCAACTTCGTGATCGAAGCCAAATTAAACCACCAGAAAGGTTTAATTTTGAGCAGTTCATTAACGAGGCTGTATCAGTTCCTGAGCCGACTTCTTACCGAGATGTCTTGCAAAGTTCTGAAAAAGATAAATGGATCGAAGCGATGGACAAAGAGCTCAAATCTTTACAAGAAAATCAGACCTGGGAATTGACAAAATTACCTATAAACCGAAAAGCACTTCGTTGCAAGTGGATATTCAAAATAAAAAGAAACCCCGATGGTACAGTCGACAAATATAAAGCCCGATTGGTTGCTATTGGCTACAATCAGAAAGAAGGGATCGACTATGATATAACATTTAGTCCTGTAGCAAAAATGAGCACGATTAGAATTCTGCTAAGCATTGCTGCGAACGAAGGATTAGCGCTTAGACAGTTCGACGTCACTACAGCTTTTTTATACGGTACTGTCAAAGAAGAAATCTTTATGCGACAACCAGAAGGATTTGATGACGGCACTGGTCGTGTGTGCAAGCTAAAAAGAAGCCTATATGGATTAAAGCAGGCGCCTAAATGTTGGAATGAGTGCATTCATGATTTTCTGATAGAAGTAGGCTTTATCCAGAGCGAAGCAGATCCCTGTCTTTATGTCCGTGAACGAGGACAAAACAAAATATTGCTTGGTCTCTATGTAGATGACGGATTATTGGCCGCTACAGACGAGAAAGAGGCTGACAATTTTATTGAAAATGAATTAAGACGTCGGTTTAAGATAACCACGAAAGATCCGTCTTATTTTCTTGGATTAGAAATAGAACAGCATAATGACAGCATCAAGGTTCATCAAGCCGCTTACACCCAAAAATTGCTGCAAAAGTATGGAATGAGCAACTGTAAAGCTGTTGGGACACCAATTATAAAATGTGGAAAAGAAGAAGAGGAAGATTGTCCTGAACAACAGACAGACTTTCCTTACCGGCAAGCGGTTGGGTCCTTGTCTTATCTGATGGTTGGAACCAGACCCGATATTGCATATGCAGTTGGGGTAGTGTCACGAAACCTAGATAAACCTACCAAAAATAATATACAACAAGTAAAGCGGATATTTCGATACCTGAAGGGGACTGTTGATACCGGACTAGAATACAAGAAAGGTGAAAAACGCCTCGTATGCTACAGTGATGCTGATCACGGCGGTGATGACAAAAGCGGATGCTCAACAACCGGAATGTTGTGTATGTACGCAGGGTCAGCAATATCCTGGCGCAGTTCGAAGCAAACTATGGTTGCGCTGTCATCCACTGAGGCGGAGATAGTTGCGGCCAGCGAAACTAGTCGAGAGATTGTTTGGCTGAAAAGATTGTTACAAGATCTGAAAGCGAATATCGTAACGCCTGTTTTGCGAATTGATAATGAGTCCACAATCAAATTGGCATATAACTGTCCTTATACGCAGCATCGTAAAACAAAACACATAAAGTTAAAACACTTCTATGTGAGACAATGTGTGTCTGAAAACGAGATAGCCATTGAGCAAGTACCGACAGCAGAACAACTGGCAGATATTTTTACAAAGCCTCTTTACAAGCCAAGACTAATTAAACTATGTGAAGAGTTCGGCTTGAAAAAGATGAGGGCATGTTAAGGAACACTTCCAGTTACGTACGCTTCTAGCTACTATATGGCGGTTGTGTTTTATATCTGTGTATACGTTGCTATCACGTTGCTATAGTTATTATTGTATTGACTCCTGACATTACTTTCAATATATCTTTTCTCGACAACTGCATTTCTCTTTCTTTAATAGAACCCAGGACCGCTGGCTCCTGATTACTCACGGTGGTTACCTACATGAGCTTGTTGACAAGTTAAAGAGTCGCGAGCTCTACGAACGGAGCGATTAAGAAGAGAAAAAGAATACCTAAAGTTTAGAAAGTCACTCGGCGCCACGCTAAAAAAAGAGTATTGTCCCGATATTGTTAGGTATTGATAACACTTTACGTGACCGATAAGAAATTTACAAACGAATCCAAACATTTATACATTGTACGCTTAGAGTAACCACGCTATTATTTATATTGGATCCAAACTTATCTTGAAACAATTAATTTTTAATGAGCAATCCTTGATAGCTTCTGTTGATCAACACAATAATGTAATATCAACCTTCTCACGTTGATATAGTAGTGTTTTGAATGGCCCTACTCTTGTTTTTACAGCATGTGAGATGTCAGTGTTAAATAAATGTCTTGCTTGATAAACTCACGGAATGCGGCCTGAACTTTGGACCAAAATAAAATAAAATAGCAGCACGGCACGAGAGCGTGATGCATCCTAAATCAATATTTCGATGCAGGATCGGTCATGAGAACTATAACCACCCTAATATTAGAAGCGGAAGTTTGTGAGTTATGTGTATGTTTGTTACTTCTTAACGCTCAAACGGCTGGTATTTTGATAAATTTTGGTATGAAGGTAGCCCTGACACCCTGGATTAACACATGGTTACTTTTTATCCCGAAGAAAAGTATAGTGTCCGACCGAAGTTTCGGTTTCGGTTTCGGTTTCGGCCAGTTTCGGCCTAAAAATCATGTTTCGGCCAAAGATTCGGTTTCGGCCAAAAAACAGTCGAACCTTTCGGCCGCGCCGAAACTTATTACATTGTACTTTTGAGTCACGTCGTCTGACGGCGGATGCGCTTGGCGCGGTTGGCAATATGGCGTCCATCTACAATTTACACCTCGTTGCCTCAGTATTAAAGTTAACGTAACATGTTTACTATTTAGGGTAGTTTAGACTAGACCCAGTGTCACTATTAGGCTTAATAATGTCACTATTTGGGAAAATTGCACTTATTATCGTACACAAAGATCAACACGCAAAAAAAATATTGCGCTCATACGTGGTCCACATCATATTTGGATTGCCGGTCCAGCGTCTTAAGACGATCGACGATCTTTGAATCAATATAGCAATTTAATAAAGTTGGTGTCATTTTACCCACATTACAAACGCTACGTTAACTTTATCTTTCAACTTAACTCAATGCTTGCCAAGCGCGAATTAAATTCTCATGTAAGCGAAACCGTCTTTCTTAAGAGAAATAAATGTATTTAAACCGAGAAATATATATTAACAAATAAATTGTAAATTTCCCAATGCACTTGCGGTCAAGTCCCTATGATAAAATAAGTTTTTGTGCCAAATTTAAAGAAAATTTGAGGCCGTTTAGAAGTTGCGCAACTTAACCACTTTTACAAACAATCATAAAATTCGTAATAGTTCTCAAGTACCGATTTTATCTTTTTTAAGTTGTTAATCATAAAAATCTCTTCATCCACAAAAAAAGTGTTATCCGTAGAGAAGTTTAGTTACAAGTAACTAATCTATTGTATTGTTGCATATTTTCCTTACTTCAAGCTCTTAGCAGATTTATTTAGCCGTAGAGAAGTTTAGTAACAAATATGTTGACATATAATCGCAAAAAAATCTTTTTTGTTACAGTGTGTGTATATAAGTTTCTAGAAATTCATTCGTAGAAGTTATTTATTTTTACGTCTAACAAGTTTTTGTTTTAATATTTAACACCCCACCAAAGGTGAAATCTGTATTCGAATAATGCTCAAGAAACAACGCATTTCTTTTAAATTTGACCATGTTGCGCAACCTCAATACAATTTTCAATTAAGCTGAAATTTGGCACAGAGGCCTTTTTTTGGGTAAGTGCGTTCAAGGTGCGTGCGGTCACATGAAAATCAAAATTTTTGAAATACGAAACACTCTAGTGACTATTATAACAAAAGCGAAGCCTAGAACTCTGTAATATTAAGCCAGAGAGATGTTTAATTATGCATATATCTGGAAAAAACTCCGTACTGATATTTTATCCGACGTTTTAATCGCGTTTATAAAAGGTTCGGTTTCGGTTTCGGTTTCGGCCGAAACTATAATCAAAGCCGAACCTTCGGTTTCGGTTTCGGCAAAAAATCATGTTTCGGTCGGTCACTAAAAAGTACACTTCCCGTGAGATGAGAGGGTAACACCGCGCGGCCCACTAGTGTTAAATATACAGATTCTTTTTGTCTTCAAACACAGCACTTAAGTTAAGTTTATTGCTGGGTAGAGCATGATTCTTGTCAGTGGCGGATTTAGGGGGTATCGACCCAGGCGAGCGCCCAGGACGCTGTTTCCTAAGAAGCGTTTTACTAACCAGGACTAGGCCGGAACACCACACATTTAAATGACTCACTCACGGTGCCTGTATACACCGGTGGCCCTGATTCTGTCCATATTTTTGTAGCTTTTTTATAATGTTACTTAGGGAGACTTCTTTACAAATATGTAGGTCACTCAACCTTTGAAAGAAAACAATGGTATATTGATGATATATACACGTTTTTTAGCTGGACGTGGACGTAGACAGTATGAAGTTCTTCAAAAAACGAGTGTACAGGTTGCGGCAACACGCATGCGTATTCTCCGGAGTCGCAAGCGTCCATAGGCCGTCCACTTGTTTGCCACCTCCGTGGTATAAAAAATACGAAGATTTCTGGGATGAAATAAAATCCTATGAGTTGAGAGTATGACGATATCACCCAGCATTGACAGTTCCTGTTGAACAGAGGAACAGCCCAGCCTTCGTTGATAACGGCTTGTTTATAGTATACGCGCGTAAGATAAACGATCAGACAATTTAAACTAAGTTACTACTAAACTGCGTGAATTACTATTAGATTGTCAATTATCAATATTATAAATAAATAATAAATATCGGACAACCTCACACAAATCAATCTAGTCCCACAGTAAGCGCTAGTAGGCTTGTGTTATGGACACTAGACGACGATAAACATACTTATATAGATAATGACACAAAGGTAAATTAAGAAAGAAAAATTGAATGCGATCTACTACAATCGAAGCGGGGTTTGAACCCGCGACCTCTGCGTTTCCGGTTGTTTAACCCTATGGTTGACTGGTAGAGAACGCCTTACGGCATTAAGTCCGCCATTTGTAAAATGTACTCTTTTGTATTGTGCATTAGAGTCTAAAAAACCCTTCAATCAACTGTTGATGCCACGTTTGCCTGGTTAGACTATAGTTCAGTTTATCTGAGACTTTGCCCTGCCCTGATAACGTGATCGGCCAGATGTAGACGGTATGCTATCAGTTTCTGTTTAATTGGTGTGAGGGTCCGCTCACACCTGCCGGGAAAAGATACACAAATATGAAGACTCTTTCTTACACACACAAAAGCACAGATCGTAATATTAACAATGAGATTATCAGAATAGAGAACAGATAAATGACTGGAGTTCTTTACGTAGATAGGAGCATACTCCGCATGTGAAATGAGCCCTGCCTAAGTTTTGCGTGGGGGCTACAGTATGCGGTTCTTCAAGAGGCGGCGGTAACTAATTAAGATCAGGCGGACCGCATGCTTGTTTGCCACCGTTGTAGTATAAAAAGAAAAAATACTTGGCGAAAAGATTAGTCCATTGCTCTATAAAGTTATAAACACGGATTTGTTATGGATAGACGGTGCTAGTAATACGCGAACTTGTGGCTCGACCACCTTTTCGTTCGCATTGACGTGACACTGACAACAGAAGCGTAAAAAGTCGTCTCTAACTTAAGAGGCCTTATTCCTTTTAAAATGCTGATTGTTTTAGACATTTTTCTCTATGATCATTCATGTTTCTTAACATTTTATTGATGTTACTACCTAGAACAGGACTGGGATTTATTGGTATATATTTAAAACCTACAGTTTGAATTTGTAATAGATCACCTTTGTTTCTAAAACTACTCGAAATTGACGAAATTCACGCGATAAAATTAGTTTTTTCACCTTTATTTCGACTGCACGCAATGAAAGCATAAAATAGCTATGCTACCTAGAACTCGGGGAAAAGTATTATTCACTCCAAAAAGTAGCCTGAAATTATCAATATATTTGTCAAAATATGAAAAAAAAAATTAAAAGGAATAAGGCAAGATGGCGGCGTGTGACCAGCCAGTCTAGCACAACGTGGCTTCGCGACTCTTCGCTTCTCACCCTAGCTCCGTACTACTCGCAAAGTTGACTGAAGTTGGGCGAATACGTCAGTGTCGAAGGGCACTTCGCTGCGGGAACACATACTTTGGCCTATAGGGTCACAGTTATGCTAGACTGATCCTCTGGTTGCAGAAATTAACCCAGTATCTCTAGCACAACTGTGACACGCGAGAAATATTACCTGTCTCTTTCTTCACAGTAATGTGAGAGTGACGGGCGATGCTGTCGCGCAACACGAATCGCGGAGCCAAGTTGAGTAGACGGGCAGAAAATTTTTATAGTCGTTCGTTTGTTAAGAGGCCTTATTCCTTTTAAAATGCTGATTGTTTAGACATTTTTCTCTATGATCAAACATGTTTCTTAACATACTATTGATGTGACTTTCTAGAACAGGGCTATTGGGATTTATTGGTATATATTTGAAACCTACAGTTTGAATTTTTCATTGATAATTTTTGTTTTAAAAACTACTCGAAATTGACAAAATTCACGCGGAAAATTAGTTTTTTTAACTTATTTTTGACTGTACGCAATGAAAGCGTGAAATAACTATGTTACTACCTAGAACTCGGGGAAAAGTATTATTCACTTCAAAAAGTTGCTTGAAATTATCAATATATTTGCCATAATATGAAAAAAAAAAAATTTAAAAGGAATAAGGCCTCTTAATGCATTTTGTTGTATGTCATATGTATGTATGTTGTAGACCTTTTCTTTTGTTCTTTGAACGAATTCACAAGGGCCGCACTGTATGTTTTGTGTAATACGGATAATGTGTAGTGTTGTTGTGATTAGTGTATCTTTGTTAAATATTCCATGCTGTTGAATTAGGTTAGCCTGTAAGGATAAGGACAGTTATGTAAATAATAATAAAAAAAAAAACCCTCATTTGTTGGTTACTGATTGTAGCGTTCTGTATTATCTAAGTTTAGAAGTAGTGTCCGACCGAAGTTTCGGTTTCGGTTTCGGTTTCGGCCAGTTTCGGCCTAAAAATCATGTTTCGGCCAAAGATTCGGTTTCGGCCAAAAAACAGTCGAACCTTTCGGCCGCGCCGAAACTTATTACATTGTACTTTTGAGTCACGTCGTCTGACGGCGGATGCGCTTGGCGCGGTTGGCAATATGGCGTCCATCTACAATTTACACCTCGTTGCCTCAGTATTAAAGTTAACGTAACATGTTTACTATTTAGGGTAGTTTAGATTAGACCCAGTGTCACTATTAGGCTTAATAATGTCACTATTTGGGAAAATTGCACTTATTATCGTACACAAAGATCAACACGCAAAAAAAATATTGCGCTCATACGTGGTCCACATCATATTTGGATTGCCGGTCCAGCGTCTTAAGACGATCGACGATCTTTGAATCAATATAGCAATTTAATAAAGTTGGTGTCATTTTACCCACATTACAAACGCTACGTTAACTTTATCTTTCAACTTAACTCAATGCTTGCCAAGCGCGAATTAAATTCTCATGTAAGCGAAACCGTCTTTCTTAAGAGAAATAAATGTATTTAAACCGAGAAATATATATTAACAAATAAATTGTAAATTTCCCAATGCACTTGCGGTCAAGTCCCTATGATAAAATAAGTTTTTGTGCCAAATTTAAAGAAAATTTGAGGCCGTTTAGAAGTTGCGCAACTTAACCACTTTTACAAACAATCATAAAATTCGTAATAGTTCTCAAGTACCGATTTTATCTTTTTTAAGTTGTTAATCATAAAAATCTCTTCATCCACAAAAAAAGTGTTATCCGTAGAGAAGTTTAGTTACAAGTAACTAATCTATTGTATTGTTGCATATTTTCCTTACTTCAAGCTCTTAGCAGATTTATTTAGCCGTAGAGAAGTTTAGTAACAAATATGTTGACATATAATCGCAAAAAAATCTTTTTTGTTATAGTGTGTGTATATAAGTTTCTAGAAATTCATTCGTAGAAGTTATTTATTTTTACGTCTAACAAGTTTTTGTTTTAATATTTAACACCCCACCAAAGGTGAAATCTGTATTCGAATAATGCTCAAGAAACAACGCATTTCTTTTAAATTTGACCATGTTGCGCAACCTCAATACAATTTTCAATTAAGCTGAAATTTGGCACAGAGGCCTTTTTTTGGGTAAGTGCGTTCAAGGTGCGTGCGGTCACATGAAAATCAAAATTTTTGAAATACGAAACACTCTAGTGACTATTATAACAAAAGCGAAGCCTAGAACTCTGTAATATTAAGCCAGAGAGATGTTTAATTATGCATATATCTGGAAAAAACGCCGTACTGATATTTTATCCGACGTTTTAATCGCGTTTATAAAAGGTTCGGTTTCGGTTTCGGTTTCGGCCGAAACTATAATCAAAGCCGAACCTTCGGTTTCGGTTTCGGCAAAAAATCATGTTTCGGTCGGTCACTTAGAAGTTTAACTTACAAGGAAAAAAGACTACTATTGGTTTCATAATCGTATTGCGATGTGTATTCTATATTGTATCATGGACGTGATACGCGTCTCCTTATCAGGCGGCCTTTAGGGTGATTCCTTGGGCCAATTAGCTGGGGTCAACTATATCTGTATGTTAGAGGTATGTATGTGCTAGTCATAGAGGTGATATAGCGGTTCAGGTCTTATTAGTTATGTTAATTTAATAGGGGATGCGACTGATGATGGATTATACAACATAGTGTAGTTATATGAATAAAAGTAGCTCAATATGACATGAAACAAAGAAAAAAAAATTGAATTATGTGACTTCAAAGGTAGGTATAGTCTATCCCGAATTCTAAGATCAAATTATGTCAAACTGGCACAAGTGAAAAACGACTTTAAATTTACATGTATACGGTTGATTGTACCTTGTGCCAAAGTGACTTCATTTAATCTTAGAGTCGGACAGGCTATACGAAAATCCTAATATACTTTTTTATCGAAAATACATTTTGAAATAGTTTTCAGAATCCTCATACTTTAACAAAACAATAATTTTATGACAACCATGAACTTAAACTCCTTTTTTCACGGTGAAAATGGCAAATTACTTATTGTCTCCATACAAATATTGGTACACAATCCAGATGACGTCATATGTAGGTAGGCTATTTGTATGGAGCGTTTTAGTGCTCTGTAGAAATGTTGAACTTTGACGGTAATTTCTGACTTTAGAGCAGTCTTGAGTTAGTCCCATATAGATAGTCCCTTATAGATCCCAATAAAAATAGAATCAATTGGCATCCAAAAAAAAAACATTGTCCGCTCACCTATTGTTATAAATCCGGGCTTAAATTTATGATGATTCTGATGACATCTCTAAAATATCACATTTATGTCTACTTTAGCGTTATAAATCGCCATCAAATATTAAAACTTAATAATGTCACTCCAGCTCGAAAAGCAAAGTTTTCAAAATAAATACATATATGGGTAATTTCACCGTCATACGGGCGATTACTCAAATGGTAATGGTTGAGAGTAAGTACCTATATTCATTTTAAAATGCTGATTGATTATGTTTCTGAATATAATAATATTATTGACGTTACCTATATATATTTGAAAGTTTTGAAACCCACAGTTTGAATTTTTCATTGATAATTTTTGTTTCAAAAATACTTGAAATTCACAACTCACGCGGCAAATTAGTTTTTACAACTTATTTTCGACTGCACCCAATGAAATAGCTATGTTATGGAAAAGTATTAATCACTTCAAAAAGTTGGTAAAAATTATCAATATAAAGGACGATGGGCAAAACGTCCCCACCCACCAACAGAGATGGGACATATCTCATCTTGTAGATCTCAACAATGTGATTGTTTTTCAGTATGGGAACAATCACCGGAAATATGGGGGTTTCCTGGAAAATCGTGTTTTGTTAAGAGGAATGTGGACAAAATTGGTACTATTTAACTAATACAAAACGACTACTTATGCATAGACGGTGGCGCCAATATTAAATTCCACTTTTTGTTCAACGGTGGGGGGCAATGTTCCCGATAACCAACAGAAATGAAACATATCTCTATTTATAGGCCTTAAGAACATGATGTTTTTTCACTAAGACAGCATTCGGCTTAAGCATGGTGTTTTCTTGGAAAATCGTATTTTGTGTTCGTATATATATTTTGTCTATTTACTAACGAGCACTCTGTTTTGGAGGTTGGCCTATGAACGTCCCGTGATAGTTTTCATTTTAAATGTTGTAGTAAGTAGTGTTATCTTATTATTACACTATTATATTACTTAAACCTAGATTCATGTGCAGATTTTTTATTTCAGTAAACTTGCATATGCTTAGTATTTAAGTGGTATTGCATGGAACACCAATGTATTATGGTAGTTACTGTTTCTAATTATGTACTTATAATCGTATATATGCGTATATCAGTATAGTTATAACCATTTTACACTTTTGATTTAGCAAAATTGCAATTCTTCTACTGCTCAATAGAGTTCGCTAGTGCTAAAAACTAGATCTAGTAGACTACCGACCTCTGGTGGAGAGTAGTTTTTTTTTGAAACATCAGTCTAGCCTTAGCATTAAAAAATTTTAAAAGCATTGTCTATGGGCTAAAAATTATAAAGAAATTATACCAAACAAAAGTCACCTGTCACTTTAAAAATATGTCAAGTCTTAAAAAAGTTGCAAAATTGAATTCTCATCGAGAAAATGCTGTAAAAATATAATACAGGTAGGTACGTAGATATTTCAAATAACATTTCTTTATAAGGCATCAACGATTTATGTATTTGCCTATGGGCCTACTTATTCTCGGAGAAAGTATGTACCGAACCCAAAACCAAACAGAACCGTTTGTTGTACAAATCGCCAGGGAGATATACTTATATATGTATAAAACAGTGAACGTCTTGGGGTCGAAATGATGATGAACTGCATTTTATTAGTTGTTTGTAGAAAATGCAAGGCGATTATTCATATTACGTCGCCATACAAGTGATACAAGTCATCGACGCTATGAACGGAGCCGAACATCCAAGTGTACGCTGATACGCAGGCTAATAGCGCGGTTTGCGGCGCGTAAGCCCATCATCGTCTCAGTTTCCTGTTCAACTAACGTTTGAACTCTCGACGAAAAAAAAGGGATATTTATAAGTTTAATATGTGTATGTGTGTATCTGTTTATCTACATATCTGTGTGTTTGTCTGTGGCATCGTAGCTCTCAAATCGGATGGACCCATTTGAATGCAGTTTTTAAACCAAATGTCTTGTCTGTCCAGATGGTTTTTAGATTTGTTTGTTGAAAATAACCGCAGCCATTTCCGAGATACTCAACTTTGAAACAAGTCATTGGCAACATTTTTTACCACTCATTAAAATGAGGGAGGTAACCAGCATTTTGTGACACGGGGGTTTTAAAATTTTGAATTTAGGTTATTGCTACTTACTAAAGATGGTCTGATATCGAGAACATCCCGTTATGAATCAAGAAAATCTGAATAGCTGTTTCGAGATCATCAGGTTGTTTTCGGGAGATATTAATCGTTTACCGGTGAAAGAGCCATAGACATGTGCGCCGCCGCGGCGGCGTGAAATCGGCGTGGCCTTGTGTACTTTGTATTTATGCGCATACATACGCATTACACGGAGGTGGCAAACATGGGTATGTATGCAAACGTCTTGGGGTCGAAATGATGATGAACTGAATTGTATTAGTTGTTTGTAGAAATTGCATGGCCATACAATCGACGCTATGAACGGAGCCGAATATCCAAGTGTACGCTGATGCGCACGCTAATAGCGCGGTTTGCGGCGCGCAGTAAGCCCATCATGGCACGGTTACCATCGTCTCGGTTTCCTGTTCAACTAACGTTTTGAATTCCTGCCCAAAAAGAGGGGTATTATAAGTTTAACATGTGTATGTGTGTTTCTGTTTATCCACATATTTGTGTGTTTTTCTGTGGGATCGTAGCTCTCAAACGGATGGACCCATTTGAATGCAGTGTTTTTATCGAATGTATTGTCTGTCCAGGGGGCCTATGATGGTTACGTTTATCACGTGATAAATAAGTGACAAAGCATCTGTCACTCACACTCGCAATATGTCAAAACGTGACGGATTCTTTATCACTTATTTATCGCGTGATAAAAGCAACCATCATAGGGCCACAGATGGTCCTTAGATTTGTTTGTTGAAAATAACCGCAGCCATTTCCAAAGTTGAGTACTTAACTTTGATAGTTCGCTACAGACAAAAGACCCTGCGTGTAGTGCATCCACCGCCTCCCCGCGACCCACACGAGGTCATCCGTCCACCTAGGTATTCGTACCTAAGGCCTTCCTACACTGAGTTTTCCTATACGTGGTCGCTACTCCAGGACTTTTCTGCCCCAGTAGCCATTCGCTCACTCAAGGATGTCATATAATATTAACGTATGTATTGTATGCGTGTCTGTGTATGTGTGGGTCTGTCTGTGGCGTCACAATAAACATTCTTTAGGTACAGCAGTTTGGATTTTGGAGCAAAAAAGGTCTAGGTACAGAAAAGAACTGCTTTATCCCTGCATTAATGGATTAAAGTCTGTCTGTCTATTTTTCGTGTTTGTATGTTCCACTTAAACCTTATTTTTATTGTCACAGCCGTGAAACGCAACGATGTTATCAGCTCACTGCAAGTATGGTGATTAGAAGTCTTTTTAGGGATCCGTAGTCAACAACGGACATGGCGAAACTATAAGGGTTCCTTTATAGTTTCGCCATGTCCGTCTGTCCATCTGTCCATCTGTCTGTCTGTCCGTCCGTCCGTCCGTCCTTCCGTCTGTCCGACTGTCCGACTGTCTGTCTGTGCGTCGGTCCGTCCGTCCGTCTGTCCGTCTGTCCGTCCGTCCGTCCGTCCGTCTGTCCGTCCGTCCGTCCGTCCGTCCGTCCGTCCGTCTGTCCGACTGTCTGACTGTGCGTCGGTCCGTCTGTCCGTCCGTCCGTCCGTCCGTCCGTCTGTCCGTCCGTCCGTCTGTCCGTCTGTCCGCCCGTCCGTCCGTCTGTCCGTCTGTCCGACTGTCCGTCGGTCCGTCTATCCGTCCGTCCGTCCGTCCGCCCGTCCGTCCGTCCGCCCGTCCGTCCGTCTGTCCGTCTGTCCGTCTGTCCGTCGGTCCGTCTGTCCGACTGTCCGTCTGTGCGTCGGTCCGTCTGTCCGTCCGTCCGTCAGTCCGTCCGTCCGTCTGTCCGTCTTTCCGTCTGTCCGTCCGTCCGTCCGTCCGTCTGTCCGTCTGTCCGTCTGTCCATCCGTCCGTCTGTCCATCCATCCGTCCGTCCGTCCGTCCGTCCGTCCGTCCGTCCGTCCGTCCACTAGCCATCACAGACCAGCACATAACTAAGTCTGTCTGTGCCTCGTAGCCTCTGAAGAGATGCTTTGATATTCATTAAACGTAGAATTGTGTTTTTATGTAGAGCATCGAGTTCTGAATCAAGAAAATCTGTACAGCGGTGTGGAGAGCATCAGGTTCTTTGTATACCGCGAAAAGTTAGCAGTAAAAGCTTGACTCTGCAACAGATCTAACTTTTGTCATATTTTAAGATAGCTCAGCTTAAAAGTAGTAGTTTTTTTTTCATGTTTATCAGAATGTTTTGTTTTTCAGCTCATATTAAATATAAAATACCTATGAGAATAAAACAAATCAGGTAAGTATTTAAGGTAGTATTAAAATCCTGCATAATTATTTTTATATATTACGGAGGTGGCAAACAAACGTTTGGCCCGCCTGATGGTAAGCGGTTACAGCAGCCTATATGGACGCCAACTCCAGTGGATTCGCATGCATGTTGCCGACCCTTTATACAACTGTACACTCTTTTTTTGAAGCACTCCATTTTTGTAAGTAGTCTCCCGGGAATAACTCGGCAGGGACAGCAGGTCATTCCGTAGCCTGAACGTTGTGCGGAGAAAATTCCTTTGGAACCGTACGGTACGCGACCATTTAGACTCCAAGGTATGAGGACGAACGCCTTACCGTGAACGAGAGGTGAACGGTGGAGGTGGATACGATTCTGAATCTGCTAGTCTCTCGGCAGCTAGTGTGCTAAAACAACTGTTAAATTCTCAAGCTTCTACCAATCTATCTATCTGCCACGGACGTCGTCACTGCTAAACATAGGGCTCCCCTATAGCTCGCTTCAGAAAAAGACCCAGCGCACAGTGAAACCGTCCGCTTAGGTGGAGGCCTTCCAACGCTTAGTTTTCCTATACGTAGTCACTACTCCAGGACTTTTCTGTCCCAGTAGCCATCCGCTCAGTCAAGCCTTGCAGGCAATAGCGCAAGCAGCATAAATATGTCATAATTTTAACGTATGTATTGTATGCGTGTCTGTGTATCTGTGAGTGTCTGTGGCGTCACAATTGATAAAAGTCTGTCTGTCTGTCTATTTTTCATGTTTTTATGTCTGTGTAACGTTTAATAACGTTGGTTTCTGTATTACACATCAACGGTATGTTATTATTCCACTTACGAGTAAACCTTAACTGGTGAGACCAGAGCTGTGTAAACGCAACGATGTCTTTAGCTCGCTGCAAGTATGGTGATTAGAAGTATTTTTTATCAAGCTAGGGATCCTGGTTCGATTCCCAGTGAGAGCGCGGTTCCCCCGTGGTTACTAAACGGTTGCGTCCATTAGGTGGTGATATTTATTTCCTTCGACCTCATTTCTTTAGAGAACAGTCAGGCTGTTTTTGTATTGTTCACTAAAATAAAATTGTTTCCACAACATAGAATGACAATTATTTGTTACTTCTCATATTATTTAAGTTCTTATTCCACCATCTATATAATTCCTTCCTGTTTAATTTTGTTTTCTCCGCTACCGAAAAGTTGTCTGGAAGAGATCGCTCTTTAGCGTTAAGACCGCCTATTGTCTGCCATTGTTTAATTTAAGATTTTTCATGTTATATTTTCCTTGTTAGTGTGCAATAAAGTACCTATTATTGTATTGTATATGTAGAATGTACGGGCGCTCACTACGAACCGTTCGTTATGGAAGTCTTTATCTATTAAATAATGGACGTCTCGGACTCAAAATGATGATGAACTATATTTTATTGGTTGTTTGTGTAAAATTCAAGGCAAACTCTTCTTGGGACATGATGACACGAGCTACCGACGCGTATCCACCGCTACGTCTCGCCGGAGTATCCTCGACCCTGTCATATCCCGCAGCCTTCCTGCATTTCATATTTAATACTTTTTAACGCATTTACAATCTCATCCATAGTATGTGTTTAATTTCCCTTTTGTTTTTTTAGTTCACATCGAGAAAGAGTTCTTGTCCGGATGTCTTGTTCTACACGGTCTCACTACGCTTGGTTCGGTCACCATTTTATGTATGTATGAACATATGTGAACGTAATTTCCTTCGTTTTCTACTCGAACATCCATCAATTATTCACCGAGACGTTTTTAAAGAGTCCAAATTCGGTAGGATTATGTAATATTTTTACTGAGTTAAATCGGTGACCTGAAAGTGCTTCAAATCCTGCTTGCTTGATATGACCAAAACATACCTGCATACATAGATGCAAGTAAAATAAAAGCTAGTAAAAATAATCGCTTTTTAACTCTGTTTCAGAAATAAACCAGAGATAACAACCCAGCGTGGACTGACAATCGAGTGAGACGAAATGAAAATGTTCTTAGAGTTGGCATACAAAATCTTACTGGCGGTGAAAACGACCGGTTTTTGGACCTCAGAGGGAGGCAAAGGAGCTTTTTCTAGGGAAATGGGCATCGGCTACGCGAGCGGGCTCATGACACCGGTTCTGGGTCAATCTTGGGGCAAAGGCTGTCCATCGTGATTCATCGTAATCTAGGGGCCTTTTGCGCCTGTAAAGATTAGAGGCGGGCAATTTGATTAGATAATCTATTTTATATTTGTAAAATATTGCTATAATTAATATTTTGTATCAAATAAACTTTTTATTACTTAACAACATAGAAGATTTAGGCCATAGTTAAATATCTAAGTAGCAGTGAAAATGTCCGCTACATAAAATCATTAATTCTATATTATTTTCAAGTACATAAACTTCCCACTTAACTAACTCCATACAAAAAAAAATCTCCATAGATCCAGTTCTTAAAAGTGGATACAATAATGTATCGGGTGATGAAGTTACCAACGGGAGCGAAGCGTGGCGGTCTGGTGTATCGAGTACCTAAAAAGGAATGTGAGGGGTTTTGGGAAAGCGTAAGACACGTTTTAAAGATTACAGCGGGTCCTCGCCGAGAAGACGAGGTGAGAGCGTAGTTGAGAGTACCTAAGTTATACCGCGTTTTCAATATGTGTTGGAGGAAAGACCGGGGACTGGTGCACGGTTGTAATCGTGCCGCTGTACCTATAAGACTGCAGAAATTACCGCATAATTGGCCTCCTCAGTTCTGTTCAACATCCAAGAAGATAATAGACGTGGATGTGTAACGGTAGCTGTTCAGTTATTTATTTATTCGTGAATAACTATCTGACAGAATAAAAAGAGAGTGATTGTGGATTGATGATAGAGGAATGACGTATCAATTTTTTCCTAATATATGCTAATATATTTTTCTAATATATATTTCATGCTCAGTAAAGTGTCACTTCGATCGTGGCACTCGCACTAGCCGACGGATTGAATTATGCAGGAGATTGTGACAATCATGAATAAAGCTTTGTAGAAAGGAATTAAAGTGGATGCGAAAAAGGCAAGAGATGAAGAGCCATGGTATTTGAAAAAGAAAATAGTATAACAATACCTAGTGTGTGTATGGTTGCTAATGAGAGATTGGAGTTTGCCGAGCTGCCCAGCCATTAAATCTCTAAAAAGGCGTTTTTGGAGGTACATAGAGGTGTATTGGTTCCAACACTTGTGTACGGAAGTGAAAGTTGGATGTAGCAGAGGAAGCAAAAAAAAAATGCAGTTCGTAAACTTTAAGGTGTGAAAGAATATGTAGTAACTCAAATTGAGAAAGGGATGCTAAAATAGTTTAGGTATGTTACAGAGGATGCATAGAAGGAGATTGAGCAGACAAACTAACATTTCTCGATTAGATTTAACACGTTCTAAAAAAGGACAGGTCAAAGGTAGGTACTCTAAACTGACGAGCCTGCAGGCGGAATTAATTAATGTTGAAGTACAACGTGCATGCCAGGACCGTAGCAAGAGTATGAGCGGAGCTCTGTCTACGCCGTTGGGAGAAAAGCGTGGTTATAAAATATCAATTGAAAAAACTCCTTAGATCATTATTTTAGAACAACAGATCTGGGTGGAAAATGAAAGCTGATAATGATAAAAGTTGAATGGATCTTAAGATAATGATGCAAACTGTATGCTAGGTCATAAGGTAGAGAGAGACCTGTTTGAGGTATTTGCAGCTGAAAGAGTAAATTCTCGTAAATTAAAATATCAGCATCGTCATGTATATATAAATATTTAATTTTTAAAATATGTATAAATAGATTATAAGAAAGAAAACATTCATATTAAGGGAACTAATTGGGTAACTTGGAGCCCGTTGCAGGGTGAGCGTCAGGAGGGCTGGACTACTCGATGTTGTATGGTCAGATTAAGTACGTCTTTGGGACTATTTAGAACATCTATATAATAATCATTTAAATATTTGGGCCACTGGGTCACCGAGGATCTGAAGTATAAACTTGACATCGATAGGGAACGTAGGTCGCTGGCTGTCTGTTGTAGGTAATATGCTGGCTCGCAGATTTGCACGCTGTATAAATACCTATACACAAGTTAATTGTCAGTTTATGTACACGTGCTGTCTGTGGGCCTCATATTCGTGGTGGGTACGCACTCAGGGTGCTGATGGAGCTGCCATGGCGGTGTAGCGCGTCGGGGATGTTTGCGGATGCACCTACAGACGGTTTCCCGGCCTTCATGAGGAAGCGGTGTGTATCAGCATTAAATTGCTTACGTGAGAGCTTCAACAGCATCTTTCATGTATTCTCAGACTGGTGGGACTCTCCACTCCTGCGGAGATGGTTCCAGGTCCAGCTTTCGAGGCCCTGTGCGCCCAATACAACAATGGGTTCAGAGTGCTGTTTGGGCTACCACGCTTTTGCACCGCGTCAGGTATGTTCGCTGAGGCGCGCACTGATTGCTTCAGTGCCATATTACGCAAGAAAATTGCATCTGATGCGGCGCGTGTGTGAGAGTTCCAACACCCTCTTGCGCCTATTGTCGGAGTATCCTGCTAGCGCTATATGGAAGCGCTGGAATACTATCCATGTGGAATCGAGAGGCTGTGTGTATGATGTTTTTTTTAGGTTAATAATAATCATTTATAACTTTTATGTAATTAACAATATATGGACATGATCAGATAAAAATGCTTTGAATTGAATAAATGCCATCTTGACATCGGAATGGCTGAACCACATTATGAAATGAAATGAAAATGAAATGAAATTATTTATTGATAACAGGCGGTTATAGGTCACAAATATTATTACAAATTAAACACTATTAGGTACATTTACAATGTAAAAGGTAAATTATAATAATCTTCAAAATTGTAGAAATTGTTCTCGTGGAGCCATTTTTTCAATGTTCCTTTAAAACTTGGAACGGAAGCTGCATTTCTTACCGCGTCAGGCAACCGGTTATAGACGGAAGGCCCTGAGTAATGCACGGACCGCTCTGATTTGGTAAGTTTGTGCGAATCTGCCACCAGCCTATTCTCGTGCTTGTTGCTACGCAATCTATAATTTCAATTACTCCCCTTGCGCTTGAAAGCATCAAGATGTTCGTGAGTGAACACCGCCACCTGATACAGGTATAGACAAGGCAAGGGAAGGATATTCAATTGTTTGAAGTGCTCCCGTGCTGAGGCGTCCGCCGGCAGGCCCACCATCGCTCTAATCGCTCTCTTCTGCATCGCGAACACTCTCCGCCAGTCCGAAGCTCGGCCCCAGAGCTCAGTTCCGTACGTGAGCAGAGAGTGCACCGTTGCAAAATAGCACTCGCGTACCGCGGCAGGCCCGGCCGTGCGCGCCAGCCGCCGCAACGCGAAGCACGCGCGCCCGAGCCGGCCGCACACCTCGTCTATGTGCGTCTCCCACTTCAGCGCGCTGTCGATGTGGAACCCGAGCAGGCGTGTGCAGGTCGCGTGCTGTATAGGGGCATCGCCTGCACACACCTTCAGACTCCCATTCAGGTGCCCGTTCAGTTTAAATGTGATGAAGCACGTTTTCTCTTTTCTTTCCGTCTGTCCGTCTGTCCGTCTGTCCGTCTGTCCGTCTGTCCGTCTGTCCGTCTGTCCGTCTGTCCGTCTGTCCGTCTGTCCGTCTGTCCGTCTGTCCGTCTGTCCGTCCGTCCGTCCGTCCGTCCGTATGTATGTTCTTGAACTCCTTTGAAGTGAGGAAACAAGTCCGAATCTGCCTGTCGCTCGGCAGGTAGTGTGCCAAAAGAACTGTTAAATTCTCAGCCTTCTATCTATCTATCAGCCATGGACCATGGACATCCACTGCTGAACAAATAAGGCCTACTCTTTAGCTTGCCACAAATATAGATCTTGCGAACATCGCATCTAGCGACTACAGATACGTAGGTTTCCTGTACATACATAGTCACTAATCCAGGACTTTGCTGCCCCAGTGGTTATCCGCTCATTCAAGCTTAGCTTCACATTTACGAAGTGTAAATTATTTGCAGAAGTATTTAGTTTGATTTCAATGATACTTTTTCCTAGGTAAACAACTTAAATCGATCAACTACGATTTTACTTATCGTATTCAAGAATCTTCGCTGAAAAAGAAACAAGAAATGTTTAAATCTCCATGGCGTTCTACAAACATAATCCACGCGAATCGCTTTGTAAATAATGGTAAGTATAATTGTCAAGGTTCACTCCGTCCACGTTTCCCTAGTTTTACTTGAAAAATCAACATATCGCAAATCATCAAATTGAAACTATTCATTCATTTCACAAGCACTTCAATTGGCAAATCAACTTATGGCATAGTAACGTTTAGTAAAAAGGCATTCTTTGATGAATACCTACTTTATTTAAAAAAAAAACATCAAAAATCTGACTGTACGAGTACGAGAACATAAGTATGTTATTATTTATGTAAGAAAAGTTTATTGATTCTTAAAGTTCTTAATATATCACTTATGATATGAAGAGCTTGTGAAATGATACTGTGTGTAATGTATATTTGTTAAATTACCATTGGTGATATGGAAAGTTTGCGAAATTACATGTTTGTGAAGATCTGTTTGTGAAACGTTATTTATAAAATTATTGTTTGACAAACGTTTTTTTTTAAATAATACTAAACCTTAGGGCTGATTCACACCGGAAGGGCAGCGGCCGACAGCGGTCAGCAGCGGTCGGCAGCAGCGGCCGCCGGCGGCCGCTGGCGACCGTGCGCCGCCTCCCCCGACCCTTCTAGAGTACAGAGAACTGGTGGTGTCATTATTTATAAAAGTAGTTTGATTTTAATGATATTTTTATTTTATAGGTCTACGATTGAAAGCGATCATCTACGAATTCAAAATTCGAATACAGTATGTTTCACGAGATATTCATGGCGTTCTACAAACTTACTCCACACGAATCGCTTTGTAAATAGGTTGAATGGTAAGTTTAACAGTCCGACAATTTTGGAAAATGTATAGAATTTACAGACAACTCAATTTTATAATAATAGTAGCTGACGCTACAGTCATTCAGTCGAAACATAAAAAAAAATTAACATTAGAACATTTATACATTGATCCTTACAAATTCCATTGAATTTAAGTTATTACAAAGTACTGAATTGCTCAGAATTTGTAAGATGACATTCTGTTCCATTAGGTGAAACTTGTCCCGTAGGAAGCCTTAACACTTATAACGAAAACAATTGGCGCGAGTAATTAACACGGTTTACATTCATTTCGTCCGCGCGCGCGACTGTTTCAATAGACTTTGCCACGTGAAAAATAGATGTTGCTTCTAGAAAGTGGTATATGCCACTTACGGACTTATCTACGTATATTATACAAAAAAATTGGGCAAGTGCGAGCCCGACTCGCGCATGAAGGGTTCCGTACCTATACATATGTATATATAATTTATAACAAGTTTGTTGTATGGGAGCCCCCCTGAAATATTTATTTTATTTTATTTTTAGTATTTGTTGTTATAGCGGCAATAAAGATACATCATCTGTGAAAATTTCAACTGTCTAGCTATCACCGTTGTTGAGATACAGCCTGGTGACAGACGGACGGACGGACGGACGGACGGACGGACGGACGGACGGACGGACGGACGGACGGACGGACGGACGGACGGACGGATGGACGGACGGCGAAGTCTCAGTAATAGGGTCCCGTTTTTACCCTTTGGGTACGGAACCCTAAAAAGGCCTAACAAACAAAATAGTAAATATGAGTAAAAGCACTGTATCATTTACTTATTTTCACTGGATTTGTCTGTATATTTTTGCCCACGTAAAATTTACTAGGAACGCTTATAGCTATAATTGCGCCATGTCCATCTGTCTGTATCACCTTTGTCGTTCGTCTGTGTGTATACCAAAAACCGTCAAAGTAACAAAACTGCGTTAGAACAAGTTTAACCTTGATATGTTATATTAGTTATTCATGATATGTACTGATTACTTACGGTTCTGATACCACTATACATATATAAACGAAAATTTTACTATACTTTCTGAATTGCTGGTCATTATTTCAGGGCTGGATTTTGATTCATACAAGGTTGTTAACTGATATTTTTAGAGTTTCGTACCTCTCACTTCGGTGTATGTTCGTCCGTCAGTCTGTCTGTCAAGTTTTATAATAAAGAACTATAGAGTATCCTCTACAAAGTAGTATTCAAAGTTTGACTCTGGCCCTCGAAAAAATCCGCAAAGCAATATCCCGAAAAATGAGCTTCTGAACCCACTGGTATCACCAGTGGGTTCAGAAGCTTTGATCATGTCATGAGCATCAGCTCATGACATGATCAAACTGAGAAGATTTCTGTGATCCTACTGGTAACGCTTATGGTAGCCAAAGTGTTAAAAATGCATCGGCATATTCTGCTATTGAAGTGAGTATGTATGTGTAAGGGAAAAAAAGGAAATATGCAGAAAAGAAGCTGATTAGACTATGAAGCAAGATTAGACCTCAAACATACAAACATTGCTAGTTAAATAAAAGCTAGTAAAATAATCACTATTTCACTCTGTTTCAGAATAAAACAAGAGATTACAATTGACAATGGACTGACAATCGAGTGACAAGCGTACTAGCTGATAAGGGGGCTGAACGCAGACTCGTGTACCTAAGAACGACGACATTATTAGCTCGCTGCAAAGTATGGTGATTAGAAGAAGTCATTTTTATCAAGCTTAGGGATCCTGGGTTCGATTCCCAGTGAGAGCGCGGTTCTCCCGCGGCTACTAAGTGATTGTGTCTACGATTGTATGTTATTTTATTTCCTCCGACTTCATTTCCTTAGAGAACTGAACAGTTGGACTGTTTCTGTATTGTGCTTTAAAGTAAAATGTTCTCCATCCATAACATAGGATGTACACAAGCAGTCAGTGGCGACCAAAATCAAACCCGTACCAAAACGAACCGTTCGTTATGGAAGTCTTTACGGAGACATATATTAAACAATGGACGTCTCCGAGTCAAAATGATGATGAACTGTATTTTATTGATTATTTGTGTAAAATTCAAGGCAAACGCTTCTTGGTACGTGGCGACATGGAGCTACCGACGCGTGTCCACCGCTAAGTCTTTCCACCGTATCCTCGACGGATACGCAGCCTTACCTAATTTCATACTTTTCAACGCTTTCACAATCTTGTCAATACTATGTATTTAATTTCTTTTTTGTATATTTAGTTCATTTCGAGAAAGGACTCTTGTCCGGATACCCTCTCATATACGGTCGTATGTATGAACACATGTGAACGTAATTTCCTTCGTTTTTTTTCTTTCAACATCCATCAATCAGTCACCGAGACGATTATAAAGAGTCCAAATTCGGAAGGATTATGTTATTTTTTTACTGACTTCAATCAGTGACTAGAAAGTGCTTCAGATACTGCTTGCATGAATTGTCCAAGATATTCATACATATATAGAAGCGAGTAAAATAAAACCTTGTAAAAATTATCACTATTTAACTCTGTTTCAGATTAAAACAAGAGATAAAAAACCCAGCTTGGACTGACAATCGAGTGAGACGATGTTCTTAGAGTCGGCATAGAAAATCATACTGGCGGCGAAAAGAGGGCTCATGACACCCTTTCTGGGTCAATCTTGGTGCCAAAGGCCATCGTGATCCTTGGTCCATCGTGATTCCACGTGTTTTTGTGACTGTAATGATAAGAGTCGAACTATCTGATTAGATAGTCTATTTTGTACTGTTTTTTGTTAGTAAATATTACCATATTTTCTTTGTTTCCAATAAACTTTTTCTATTTAGTAACATATCTTTCGAAGATTAAGTCCCCAGTTAAAATGTCTAAGTAGTATTGAAAACGTCCACTACATAAAACAATTAATTATGTATTTTTAAGAATGTTTACTTCCCACTTGAACTGACTCCATAAGGACAAAGTAAGATCTATCTACTAAAAAATAAAAGTTTTCTATAAATCCATTTCGTAAAAGTGGATACAATAATGTATCAAGTGAATTTACCAACGGGGGCGAAGCTTAGCGGTCTGGTGTATCGAGTACCTAAGAAGGAATGGAAGGGGTTTTGGGAGAGCCTAAGAGACGTTTTAAAGATAACGGCGGGTACCCGCCGGGAAACCGTGGGCCAGCCAGAGCGTAGTGGAGAGTAAGTTATACAGCGTTTCAATTTGTATTGGAGGAAAGACCGGAGACTGGTGTACAGTTGTAATCGTGCCTCTGTACAAATAGGATTCAATAAAACTGCAGAAATTACCGCAGAATTAGCCTCTGTCAGTTTAACATCCAAGAAGGTATTGTAATGGATGTATAACGGTAGCTGTTCAATTATTTATTCATGAATAACTGTCTAATAGAATATAATAGAGAGTGATTGTGGCTTGATGATAGGGGAATTACGTGTCAATTTATGTTTACTTTGCGCCGATGCTCAGTCAAGTATCGCATTCATCGTCGGCACTGGCCGATGGATTGAATTGCAAGAGATTGTGAATAAAGAAAAGGAATTAAAGTGAATGGGAAAAAGCGAAAACCATGGTATTTAAAAAGGAAATAGTATAAAATTGGTGTGTGTACGGTTGCGAATGACAGATTATGCACAAGAGGCAGTCGAGCCATTTGCCGAGTTGCCTAGCCATTAAAAAACACTTAAAATCCATTAAATTAAGTATAGTCTCTGGATGTGCATAGAGGTGTATTTGGTTCCAACACTTGTATACGGAAGTGAACGTTGGATGTAGCAGAGGAAGCAAGAAATTAAAATATAGTTTGTAAAACTTAAGGTGTGAAAGAAGATGTAGTAACTCGAATTGAGAAAGGGATGCTAAGATAGTTTGGACATGCAGAAAGGGAGATTGAGTAGACAAATCTACATGGCGAATTTAAATGAAAATGTTGGAACAGAGAAGACCTAGACAAACATTTCTCGATCAGATTGAACACGTTATAAAAATGGGCAAGTCAAAAGTACGCTAAACCGACGAGCATGCAGGCGAGATTAATAAGTGTTGAAGTGGAACGTTCATGCCAGGACCGTAGCAAAAGTTTGGACGTAGCTCTTTCTACGCCCTTGACAAATACTCTAACTAGATCGATCGCAGAGATGAGATCCAATTTCTGAAGTTTCCATGCTGCGGTATTTACCAGATTCCGTTTTTTACGGAATCGTTTATAACCAAATTATGAAATTCTCAAATTCCGATTTTTCCACATTCGTTTTATTCCTGATTTTGAATTATCCAATTTCTGATTGTTTATTTGTTGTAATTGATTACTTCATTGATTACTATACAAAATACGTATTATGGAATAACACGCATGCGTACAAAATAATAATTGGTTAATTTAATCATCATCCTCCTAGCCTTGTCCCATTTTTTTTGAGAATGAATTCTCAATCGGGGTCGGCTACCTAAATCCCAAGATGTGGCGTAGGCACTAGTTTTTACGAAAGCGACTGCCATCTGACCTTCCAACCCAGAGGGGAAACTAGGCCTTATTGGGCTTAGGTGGTTTCCTCACGATGTTTTCCTTCACCGAAAAGCGAGTGGTAAATATCAAATGACATTCCGTACATAAGTTCCGAAAAACTCATTGGTACGGGCCGGGTTCGAACCCGCGACCTCCGGATTGAAAGTCGCATGCCCTAACCACTAGGCTACCACCGCTTTTTGGTGGTTAATTTAATAATGTGGAAAATTCTGAATATGACAAAAGTCGAAATGGAAAATAAATAAATGTGTAAAATATCAGAAATTGGATAATTCAGAATCAGTAATAAAACGAATGTGGAAAAATCGGAATTTGTGTATTTCATAATTTGGTTATAAACGATTCCGTAAAAAAACGGAATCTGGTAAATAACGCAGCATGGAAAATTCAGAAATTGGACCTCATCTCTGCGATCGTTACGGTGATTGGATAGCAGTCGCTTAAAGGTCACAGCACACATATCAACTCGGAAAGGGATCGTCACCCTATCAACTCGAGCCGTTCAGTATCATTTGTATGAAACTATCTACTGCAGACTAATCGGAATCGTAATGTAATCGCCTCACCTCGGGACAAGCTCACGAACCGCGTCCACGCCCCTCCCACGGCCGGCGTTACCGAACAACCGTACGGTCGGCGAGCCGTAGGCGCGGCGTCGCCTAGCCGTAGCCGAGTTGACGTGCCGGAGCTTCTTATCCGCTTAAGTTACGTCAGTTACGTGGTTACGTTACGTGGAAGCCTGTTTGACGGCAAGGGGAAAGGCGAGGCGGTGTTGATCTGCTCATGAATTGATATGTGTGCTGTGACCTTAAGGGTGAGCGTTAGGATGGCTGGAGTACTTTATGTTGTGTGGTTCGGAGTTTAATAATTAATGGGAACCTCGACATAACAAAATTATACCTTGTTTAAAAGAATTAAAAGCTAAAAAGGATGTGATTTAGGCATTCTGACACCAGAATGGCTTGATCAAGTCCGTGTCACTTTGTTCAGATTTACAACTTGCATGCATCTTTTCATAAAAAAATGGTAATAACGTCCTGACATCAAAATGGTTGAACCACATTCATTATAATTTTATACAAGGTTTGATTGAAGTTTCTGAATAGTACTTAAATAGGTCCTTAATCTGGAAACTACATCATCGAAAATCGCATAATCCTGACGATCACTCTGAAAAAGGTATAAAATGATTAAGCTTCAGCATATAAAATGATCAGTCAGAATCAAAGCGTGCCGTGAAAAACAAACAAAACGTTAGGGAAAAAATCCACATTTAACTTCTAGGGAAAGTGGTGGTACAGATAGTCGGAATCAGGGGGCATGATGATGATGGTTAATTTTCTGTTAAGTCTAGTCACATATTATATAACTTTATACTACAGTGATGCATGCACGACTTTATCGGAATTAACAACCAACTTCTCATGTCTACTGATAAGCACTGATTAAGTACTTTAAAACATATCCTGGTTGGTCGGAAATATTGACATAGGTAAGTTTTTGTATAGTCCCGAGGAGTTTTTTTATACCCATCGTAATACCAGACATGGAATAATACTTAATCTTATCATAATAAAACGAAGCTGCCTGGTAGACATCTGATAGAGCAGTTCCAGAGTACTATATTTTGAGGAGAGTAGGGAGATTTGCATACTTCATTGAAAGTGTGCAAGCGAAAATATTTTGGAAACGACAAGTATAAGGCTACCACTGCGACAATACATTTTTTGTCTGTTTTTCACCTTCATAATGAGAAGAAGACTTCCACATATGCGATTGAGATAAGAACCTTTCCGATTTCACCCAATCCCGAACTCCAATCTTAAAGCTTAGAGCCTGTTTGTAAAATGGGCTAATATCCGACCGCTCCTTATGCTTTGGAATGCTCGAAATATGGCAAAAGCTGGTTTATTAGTAAGTAATGGGGACGCATAGGTATCAAGTTGCAGGAATGTAGATAAATATCGTAACAAAATTATTGTATCATCGTCCCGCTCTAATCCATATAGCATGAGTAAGATAGATAATGTACATTTATGCTCTGAATTTTCGTTCCGTACCTATACATACTTTTATGTATTGCTTACTGTCTTTGGCGCGCGGCGTTTTTAAACGATTATATGGATCTAGCATTATTGACGTATATCATTAGTTCGGCTACTCAACACGTTTAGTAATTACTGTCAAGAATAATGTCAGTGTCAGTTCTCCTATTCCACACTAGATGGCCAGTGTAGTTTCAATAAAATTGCATTTTATTGCAATATAAACATTTTATGACTGCAAGTTAAGCATATTTACTAAATAATATAATTATATCATTCATTTCCGACCATTTCTAAAGTTGTCAAGCTATTTATTAATATACTGGCGCTACCATCTATGTAAAAGCTCTAAAAATATATGAGTTAATTAGTACCAACTTTCGCCACATGCAGTTAATTACCGAACTTTAAACTCTAATTACGGGAGAACCCCATTGATTTTTAAGTTAATAATTATCTAACCACCTTTTTTGGGTCATCATAAAACTATCTGCACCGGTCTCATCTCTGTTGGTGGGTGGGGACACCCCCCATACAAATTTGCCCATCGTCCTTTGTCATAATAAGAAAAAAAAAATTAAAAGGAATAGTGCCTCTACCTAAAAGAGGCGCAACGTTAAATTTAATGAAATCACGGCATCGTAACATAACGTCACTTCACGGTGACGCGAGAAGTTACAATAATATATTATTGCACACTATTAAAAGTTTACAAAAGAAACACAATTTTTAAATACCGGTAGACAACAGGCGGTCTTATCGCTAAAAAGCGATTGCCTCCAGACAGAAATTGTTGTTTTTCCTGAACTAGTTGACTCATATTTATTAGCGGTGATTCACTAATTAATTTTCTACTTCAATTACGATGTATCAGCACACTTATCACGCGTAAATATTATGTTTAATTATAGCGGAATTCTCATGGTAGGTAGCAAAATATCAATTGTGCGTAAAAATATGTTTTCAATTTGAACTCTGACTGCAATTACGGGGACTAATCGACCGTTATCAGGATAATTGGAATAAATAACTAGTATGTAAACATACGCACACAATATTACCGTATTATTATTGGGTATCCTTGTGTTATGTTGTTGTAATAAGTTATTTATACACAAGTAGTCGCGTATCGTGTTGACATTTCGTGTAATTATCTTAGAATAAGTAGGTAAAGCTAGAACGAGTCTTCGTACAATAGATTTGCGAAAAAGAAGTCACTTCTATACCCTTACAATGAGTTTACAGTAACTATACCTACTCGCTAGCGACTACGTAAAAGGTTTGTATGGAGAATTGTAGTTCTACAAAGTAACCACTAGGGGCGCTTTACTATCCTCCATGCAATTTTTTACGCTGTCGCTACCGAGTACGGCCAAGTTAACTAAGGGTGAGCGATGATCTGTGGGTAAGCGTAAGGGTTCTGGTTTTATGTGTGCCTACGAACCAATCATAGAGACGTTTAGCTTGTGACAATGACGCTGTGACAGATGCTACGGATGAAACTTAGCCCGTGGCTAACCAAAAATAAATAATAATAATAATAATAATATGAAATAATAATTTCGGCTCGGGGGCGGATGTGGAAACGTAAGGGGTTAGTTGGCTGCGGTTTAAAGCCCAGTATTACACCTCTCCGCCCTTAGCCTTCCGCACTGGTGTTGCCCTTAGGCCACTCTATGTGTCGCTTTTTATGGGGGCCCATCTAGCGGGAGGCGAGTCATCGTCTACCAGTTTTTTTTGCTATGAGACACTTTTCTTGGTAGACGTCCGGCTGTCTCAAACAATAGCCCAGTAGTTAGTCCATCGCATTTCATGTAATAGCCTAGTACCATATTTAGACTCCATATAACCACAATAGTTCTTACATCTTGCGGGTGCTGTCTCTGTGTGCGTCCCATGACACAGGCAGGGGGAGCATCCGCATGGTGTACCCCTTACATTTCATTAAATTGTCGAAAGGGCCTCTGCTCGTTGGCTTCGGCTCCGTGCACGCCTCCCAAAGGTCCGGGACACTATTGTCCCGTGAGCGGGTGCGACATACAGGAATAATAATAAATTATAAATATCAGACAACCTCACACAAATCGATCTAATCCCAAATTAAGCTCAAGAAGGCTTGTGTTATGGGTACTAGACGACGATATACATACTTATATAGATAAATATACTGGATGGAACATTTGTAAAGACTGAGCTGACAGGATAGTGTCATCTGAGTTATCTACAATCCACCTATTATAATTGTAAAGCTGGATTTAAAAATAAAAAAATCATCAAAATAAAATATTTTAATATTAGTGACAACCCTACTAATTCAAAGGTTTTATTTTTATTTTAAATTTTGACACCTGTCTTTAACTTAAGCGATGTTCAGAAGATGCTAGGGTTGATATGTGCAGAATTTTACACTAATGTTTAACAAACTATATCTCAAAAATTGATAGAAATATTTACATAGGTAGTTCATTGGTGAAAAATGAAGTACTCAGTCTGAAAATTCCCTGTTTGCTTAAAAGTCCTTCGATCTGTTCCACCCTGTATACTTAAATACATAATAGAACAACTATGACCCAGGCACAAAATATTTCTTTTAAGCTATAATTTATTATCCTCACTAAAATTTCAACTTCTTCATCGGCGCACAGTAAAAGTCATAATATTCCTTTTTGCTTTTCTGTAGTTAGCGTACTTAAAGTATCCTATATCAATTCCAGGAAGTATTTAAGACCACTTAGGGCCATTACTTAATTTAGTTCAGGTTAGGTTATAAGATAAATCTTACATGCAACGTAATTATTACTAACATAATGATGAAGATAGTTGCATTTCGAGTAAAAATAACTACTTTACCAAATAAGATAAGTAACTACTAATTAATGCGTAACTATTTTCGTGAGAATATTTTGTGTAATTACATACTTGTATACATATGACAATATTTACTTGTGATAAGCTGATAAGTAACATAAGTACAATTTTTTTAATTAACTCGTTCTGGATACTAAACGTTCTCGTCTATTTATAATTATTGTACTGAAGTATTATTATTGTATTGTATAATACTCACACAGTTAAACATTGACCCAATTACACACTAATTGTACTCGTAAATTTGTGAAACATGTACCTAAGTAATGTTTCCTTTTTTTTAATGTGGTAATCACCACGTTTTTTAACCATTAATTCTCGCAAAGATTATTATAATATTAATGGGTTTACATCTCTATGTGCGACCTCTTCGCTAAGGCGTACAGCCTTTCAAACAAACAATGTAAAGATCAACATACAAAGCAGAAGGGAAAGTTCGAGAGGTCTCCTGGCGTTGAGGTGGTGGAGCGTCTGACACGTTGGGGCGGTAATCCCGTGGTACCGGGTTAGATTCCCGGTCATTTCCGCCAGGTTACACACAAAGCAGAAGAGAAAGTTCGAGTGTCTCCTGGCGTTGAGATAGTGGAGTGGTTGACACGTTGGACTGATTTTAATCCCGTATCCCGTTCGATGATTATTCGATATCCGGTCTCTACCACTCAAATCAAACCACAAAGATTTTTTTTTGTGGTTTTATTATTGTATTTATGGCTCAATTATACACTCGTGGACTACAGTATGCGGTTCTTCATGAGGGCGTCGTAAGCGTCCTAGACAGGGGTAACTGCTTAACATCAGGCGGGCCGCATGCTTGTTTGTTACCGTCGTAGTACATAAAAACAAGTTTAAATCTATAAACAGGTTTACTATTTTGACAGGTGTTAACAGTAGTCTTTTATTGTTCTAGGGGAATGTCTGACGTCGGGGCGGTACCCGTTCACGTGTCTGCAGTTCGAGCTGCCGCCAGACGTGGAGCCTGAAGAGGTCACCGTGGTTGAGCTCTGGTTCTTCAAGGTAAACCTCAAACTTCGCCTATTTCCTTTAACCTCCTCCTCACACACTGCAGGAGCCTGAATGGTCGAGAACTGTGCGGTTCCGGTGGAATTTCCTACCGCGAACGCTCCGCATGTGGAATGAGCTCCTGTCGAGGTGTCCCGGGGACTACCGTATGCGGTTCTTCAAGAGGGGAGTAAATAGGTTCTTAAAGGGTCGGCAACGCGCGTGTGATGCTCCTGGCGTCGCAAGCGTTAATAGGCGGCGGTAACAGCTTAAGAGGCCTTATTCCTTTTAAAATTTTTTTTTTTCATATTATGACAAATACATTGATAATTTCAACCAACTTTTTGAAATGAATAATACTTTTCCCAGAGTTCTAGGTAGTAACATAGCTATTTCATGCTTTCATTGCGTGCAGTCGAAAATTAGTTGAAAAAGCTAATTTTCCGCGTGAATTTTGTCAATTTAGAGTAGTTTTTGAAACAAAAATTATCAATGAAAAATTCAAACTGTAGGTTTCAAATATATACCAATAAATCCCAATAGTCCTCTTCTAGGTTAGTAACATCAATAATATGTTAAGAAACATGTTTGATCATAGAGTAAATATCTAAAACAATCAGCATTTTAAAAGTAATAACGCCTCTTAACATCAGACGGGTCTGCAGACCTGGAATCTGTGCTGATGATGTGTATTGTGATCAACGTTTAAGGAAGGTCGCACGGCGACTTTATGTAGCGATACAGTCGCACGATTTGTTGCGATGCTGTGGCCCTTTGTCGCATTTGCAACGCGTGACAGAAGCTACGTAGATCGCGTAACGATGCAAAATCGTGTTTACGTCTAACACACCTAGGCTTCGCGACTCTTGTCGCGCGACATAAATTCGCCTGTCACTCTCTCACAGTACTGCGAAGAAAGAGACAGGTAATATTTCTCGCCCGAGAAAGAGCCGCGTATCACAGAGTATAGTCGCGTATAGCTAGAAGTGCAACTGTAATAAAAAAAAATAGGTAAAAAACGTATTATATATTTTCAACACGTGTATTTTGTGTAATAACTAATAACCACGGTTGCTTTATAATTTTTCGAACGAATATGAATCGGACGTAAATGTAACTATTAAATGTACCCAATCTTGTTCATGACCAAAGTAGATGACAGAATATTCGAAACGCATCAATGTAGAGCATATCTTTAAAGGACAACACATTTAAATGTTTTTTACATTCTAGATATATTCATAACAAAAATCTAATTTAATCTAATCTCGTAAAAATAAGTTGTAAAACCTAAGATCATAGAGTATATTTGTATAATATGAGATAGAGATATCACTTAAAGATTTGACATGTAGCGCCATCTCGTGCTTTGTGCCGGTAAACTATACAGCTACATGCGGCGTGCTACGTACCTAGCTCAAGATATTATTTTCGAACTATTTCTATTACACTATGTATCAATTTACATAGTGTGATAGAAATAGCATCAAAATCGGTTTATTGTAAAATAAAACAATATTAAATGCGTACAAGTTTATTTTCTGTGGCGTTATCTACAGTAATTTACTGCCATCATTTACACTTAGTTAGTCGAATTGGTCATAATCAAGTCTACACTACACTACACTACACTACACAAATACTAGCTAAATAAAAGTCTTATGATCCTCGCAATTTATAAACGAGTAGTCCATTACAACTGAAAATATTGTCGTAATATATAATTGCGTAGAAGAAGCAGTCATCACAATCCAGTAGGTAGATAGCCAGAGTAGTCGTGAATAGAAGAAACGGCATCCAAAAGCAAAACCAGGTCGTCGTAAATAATCAATTAAAAGCAGAGAAAATGTTTTGAATGTATCCGAAATTGAAATTGAGATGTGAAACGGTAAACTTTTAATTTAACAAATCAACACAATCTATACGTCAAATATGTCAATATCACGTTCTATTTCACAAAAAATACAGCATGTCATTATTTGTAGTAATAATTCATTAAAATAAATAAATTATAAAGCAAACGCCTTACATCATAAAATATATTCGTTTCAAAATTACAAGAGTGCTCACACTTTTAAATCTGTTTCGGTAGTGACAAAATCATTGATAATACTAATTCAGAATATTCTGATCTAAACATTTCATGCGTCAATTGGAATCCGCAGTAAATATTGGAAGATTTTGTTACCATAATTTATAATGTTGAATGATACCATTGCAAAAAAAAGGCATTTTGATTAAAAGTGTTTGTTTTAGTGGGACATATGTTAAATAATATAAATTAACTATTTTACAAAATATGGTAATAAGATTTAGCGTCTAAAATTCTTCTCTTAATTTAGACGATAACAGTGACATCTCTCGCTAAGAACCGGTAAACTTTTCCAATGTAACTCGACTAAATTGGATATCACTTAAAATTGATGCAATTTCAGATGTTAGAATGACCACCTAAATGAGTAGCATAAGAATCTGTTAATTTGTTCTAAGTTATAAGACCGTGCCTAAGATTACTCTGGGTAATGTCATGATTTGAAAGAATTGTCTCGCCACGACGGTTGACTGCGTGGTAGTACTACGAGGGTGGATCAAAAAGTACCTGTGTTGAAAATGAAGACGCATATATTTTTTAAGTTTTATTTTATTTTTGAACATAATCTCCTTCTAGGTCCTTACACTTTTCCCAGCGTTCCGGTCACTTCTTTAACCCCTTCAAAAAATAGGATTTGTCAAACTCTTCAAAATACGCTTCTGTGTCAGCTATAGCCTCCTCGTTTGAGCTGAATTTCTTTCCCCCGAGCCATTTTTTCATGTTGGAGAACAGAAAAAAGTCACAGAGAGCCAGATCCGGTGAGTAAGGCGGCTGTGGCAGCAATTCGTAACGTAGTTGGGTTTGGCAGTGGAAATTTTGGATGAATGCACTGGTGCGTCGTCATGATGGAACAACATTTTCTTCTTTGCCAAATGGGGCCGTGGCTCCTTTCTTTTTTTTTTACCGGTCCAATAACTGACTTTAGTACAGCTCTGTGATAGTTTTCCCTTTTTGTAAGAAATCTATAAGGATTATTCCCTTACTATCCCAAAAAATCGTGGCAATGACTTTTCCGGCTGATGGGACCGCTTCCACCCTCTTTGAGACAGATTCGTTAGAAAAATCTATTGTTTAAACTGCCGCTTGGTCTCAGGTGTATACTAATACATCCAGGTTTCACCAACAGCAACGACACGACGGAAAAAATCCTGCGGATTTCATAAACAAGCCCAAAGACTCCTTCGACATTGATAGCCGTAACCGATTATTTTCATCCGTGAGCAATCGCGGCAGCCATCGGGCGGCCACTTTTTTCATATTTAATTTATCGTGTATTATATTAATTGCTGTTCCGTACGATACCCCTACAACCTCTGCTAATTCATGCACTTTGGTACGTTAATCGGTGACCATTTTTTTTATACCTTTCGCACGACTTCTTCGGTAACCACGTCTGCCGGGCGCCCTGAGAGGTCCTAGTCGAAAACAGATGTACGACATCCTTCAAACTCACTAAACCAATATCTCACGGTTTTCATAGACGACGAAAGACCTCCGTAGACAGCATCTATTATAACTTTTATTTGTTCGCATGTTTTTCCATCCAAAAATAAGAAGCTAATTACGGAACAAGTGATAGTTTTCATTTTATTATTTGATAAGGTCAATAATACACGATGGTAATGCCAACTTTCCTAAGTAACGGCACTTGCCATCAAACACGCTTACTATTTGATCCACCCTCGTACAGCTACCTAATAGAGCTTAATATAAGACTATGTCGATTTGTGTGAGGTTGTCTGATATTTATTTATTATTATTTCTTTATTTAACTATACACTTCGAACCTAAGATAGATCTTAGTAGAAACCGAGCTCATTTCTACATAAAATTAATTTCTCCTCTCTCTCTTATCTAATTATAATGAGTTACAACTTGATAACACTGTCTGTAACCGTGTCTTTTCCTGTATCCGGCCTAGCTGGAGTGTTAGTGTATTACTTAGAAATATAAGTATACTTGACATTAAGAGGCCTTATTCCTTTTAAAATGCTGATTGCTTTAGAAATTTTTCTCTATGATCAAACATTTTCTCGTATTATTGATGTTACTACCTAGAACAGGGCTATTGGGATTAATTGGTATATATTTGAAACCTACAGTTTGAATTTTTCATTGTTTTTTTTTCAAAAACTACTCGAAGTTGACAATATTCACGCGGAAAATTAGTTTTATCAACTTATTTTCGACTGCACGCAATGAAAGCATGAAATAGCTATGTTAGTACCTAGAACTCGGAGAAAAGTATTGTTCACTTCAAAAATTTGTTGAAATTATCAATATATTTGTCATAATATGAAAAGAATAAATTTTAAAAGGAATAAGGCCTCTGAAGCGCTTCAGAGGCCTTATTCCTATCCAATTGCACATTTTTTTTTCATTTATTTAAGTTAAGTAAACACAAATAATGTCCTATTAAGACATGTGGTTTCAACGTGACGCGAATTTGTAGCATTGCTCACAACAGTGCATAGATTAGGTAGGTAATATTTATAATCATACTAATTAGACCTACACCAGCAATCACACATTCCTGTGCGTACTTAAATAATATTTTTTTCACCTCACCACCTCAAACATGGTGACTATTGGTGATTGCTTCGTGATAACAGTGAACAGAATGCGATTTTGTTTTGAGCGTGAGTACATAATTTTTATAATTTTTGATCACGTATTGTAGGGTGTTCTTACCATACACATTTACATAATTAGGTAGAACATACCTAGGTTGATACGTTAAATTACCTAATTGTTTCATTCTACATATATAGTATTTGAGAACCTGAATTGAATCACAGTCGGATGCTGTCTGTAAAAATCTTCTCTTTAGGTAGATTTGTGTATTTATCGTATACAAAAACTGCAGCAATAAAAATCAAGTTAGATTAGGATGAATGTTCCTACTTCTATGAGCCACGACTGCATGGCGCACAGAAAGATTTGGCGAGCACAAAGCTTTCTTAGGCAGTGTAACTATTATATACCCCTACATTCCCTAGTTTTCTATCAGTTAAGTTTTAAGTAGAAATAAGTCATGTAAGTTTGACGACGCGGTTGGCGCAGTTTGTAGAGACCTGCCTACTGAGCCGGCGGTCCCGTGTTCAAATACCGGCCAGGGCAAATATTTGTGTGATGAACTCGAAAGTATATATTTATCTATACAGCGTGTATATTTGATATAACCGCAAATTTTACGGGGTCTTAGTATATAGGCACTTATTAATATACTGATCAGTAAATTATTTAAAAAATCGAACTTTTTTTTCCATATAAAATAATTCAGCCTGCAATGTATTTTGTTTGTTGTTGTTTGCTGACATTTAACATAGTGATGTCACAACTGTCACTTAGTCATAACTATATACGCCATACATTGTTGATCAGAAAATCTTCAAAAATTAATTACGCTATGGCAGTAAGGTGACGCTAAATTAATATTTTTTATGAATATCAGATTATAGCAGTAAAATCTCCGTCTGGCTTCAATTTGCGGTTATATCAAATATATGTACACGCTGTATAAGTATGTATATCGTCGTCTTGTACCCATAACACAAGCCTTCTTGAGCTTAATTTAGGACTAGACCAATTTGTGTGAGGTGTTCTGATATTTATTTATTTATTAAGTACGTACAAGTTAGATAATTTCTGGTATATAAGGATTGACCTCAAATTTTGAAATAATTAAATCAGCTGGCTTGTGGTAACGTTAACTGCGCAAAACAAATGACAATACATTCTTTACTCTTACATTCGTGTGGTTAGACACCACCTTAAAGAGAGACATGTGATTTTTTTTAATGCTGCGACGGTGGCAAACAAGCATACGGCCCGCCTGGTGTTAAGCAGTTACCGCCGCCTATGGAGGCTTGCGACGCCAGGAGCATCACACGCGCGTTGCCGACCCTTTAAGAACCTATTTACTCCCCTCTTGAAGAACCGCATAGCCCCCGGGGAAAACCTATTTATCAATAATGAATAAAATAAATTATGTAATCATCAAGACCCTTCTGGTGAGAAATAACGCCGATTAGCAGAAATACTTGCCCAATTGAGAACATATCATATTTTTAAGACTACAAATTTGTTACTTTTCCGTAGCTATTTCGCTTAAACGAATGACGGTTTGGTTGACATTGTTGACAGCTTATTTTTTTTCGCGGATAGGTCGATGACGACAACTCTATTCAGGCATAGTTGTCGTAGATTTCGGTTATTTTATGTATTTTTATATCCGTTTACATACCGAAAAATTAATAGAAAAAACATTTTAGCGTGTACACGACGCAAATAAAAATAAATTGGAACAAAGATTTTAGCGTGTGACGCAAAGCTCTCTCAATTTTCATCTGTTGGAAAGAAATGTTGTTAAAAAGTAAAATGTTTAATTCCAGGAGCCTGACCCTCTAGACGAGTACAACCAGACGTTCGTGATCTCCGAAGCAGCGCACTGGGACAGCCAGCAGCAGTTCAAGAAGACCAGACCCATCGCCATCAAAGAGACGGATACTAGTGAAGGTTGGGTGCGCGTGGAGCTAGCCTGGGCGGTGCGCGTCTGGCTGGAAGAGAGAGAGAGGCTGCACACGCTTCATGTGGCTTGCAGGACTTGTCAGGTAAGACCTCCTACCCTATCCTGACACCCTGGTACCTATACAGGTTGATCAAATGGGTCAGTAGGAAGAAAACGAAAACTAAAAGGCCCTTTTCACACGTCCTGGTTGCCGGGTAGCCGCCGCCGGGTACCCGGCGGCGAATGTATAGCCATTTCGACGGTACGTATGAAAGCTAACGTACATGGCCATACACTTCGCCACCGGCCGGCTACCCGGCAACTGGGACGAGTGAAAAGGGCCTAAGAGATAGGAGAATCTGTTCTTAGGAACTAAGGCGTCGATTTTAGATTTTTGCGGTTGACGCAGTTTGTAGTGCACTTGCCTACTGAGCCGGCGGTACTGGGTTCGAATAATATTTGTGTGAAGAACTCGAATTTTTGTTCCTGGGTCATGAATGTTATCTATATATAAGTCATAAGTTTTTTATTTGCTCAAGATAGGGTACCTACATAATTTAAGGTCTTATAAATAAATATTGCGCTCCAACTATCTTGTCACGCAGTGACATGGACATTTTAAGAAAAAAAAAAAAAGATTTCATACTAGTATGTATAACGTCGTCTAGTACCCATAGTACAAGCACAGTACAAGCTTTTGCTTAGTTTGGGATTATGTTTTTTTGGTGAAAAAAAATCCTTTAATATTTTTTTGTTATTTTCTTAACCTCTTTTTTTCACAGCTCCGCCGCTCACCTCTCTCCTTTCACGAGAAGCGCCGGCCATTCCTCGTGCTATACACGAAGTACGCTGGAAAACGTCGCAGGAACCGAGCCCTGGAGTGTGGCTCCGGCACGAGCGAATGCTGCCGAGAACCACTATATGTCGACTTTAAAACTATCGGTAAGACAGGTAAAATTTCAGTTTCAACCCGCCTCGTGGGCACTTGTACGTAACTTATACTCAGCTGCCGGCCCAGCTCGTGGTGGATTGTACAGTAAAAGCGCCCACCAGGCGGGCTCTGTCAGTGACTGGGGTGGGTTGCGCCCATCTAGCGGGCTCTGTCGCCTCTGTCGGTTTCTGGGGTTTTTTTTTTTAACTGGTCGTGAGAGTATTAATTATACCCTGGGGATTTCGGTTCACGAATGATTTAACACTAGGCCAACAGTAACACTTCCATGTCCAGGTAAAAAAATTAAGGCTAGAAAAACGGTGGGGCGCAACCCGCCCCAAACGCTGACAGAGCCCGCCAGCTGGGCGCTTTTATAGCACAATCTGTCGGCTGGCAGCTGAGTAGAAGTGACGAGTACCCACTAGGCGGGTTGTTGGTCTACGACTAACATAGAAAAAAATACACATACTCGTACAACAAAACGGTGTTTAACCCATTGCACAGTATATGTTATTGGGTAAGGCTTAGGAGCGTTTTATTTTTGTAAAAAAAACCCGAATTGGTGAGCTCAAGCGCTTGTTGCGAATTGTGATGGAATCCAAAAATAAGATTATATTCGTCTAAATTTCATAACACATGCGAACGAGCAGTTGAAACGCTCCTGAGCCTTACCCTATTAAGTCATTCAGTCGTTAACAACTCATTTGACTACTCTTTCCTTTTAGCGTGAGATTAGGTATACGGTAACAAAAGTCGTTGTGACCTGTCCCAATTTATCCCATTATCTGAATACGGCTAGCTTTGTCTCACTTCCCAGTTTTTCTCTGGTTTGAGCTCCTTTGTCGTCAATTTCACTCCTTCAGATCCTTTAGACTGTCGTCAATGTAAAATATAACGTTATATTGACGTGATAACTTCTTATAAATCGATGAACGCCGGCTGCACGCACGAAAAAGCATGACTCATTGTCACGTTCCGCCTGAGCCGAGCGTGCAAGCGAGAGCGCGGAGCAAGCGGTAGAGAGGCACGATCGGCCTAAGCGTTCGGCTTGTGACGCATCTATCTCTCTTCCACTCATCACGTAAAATTATCGTCCGTAAACCGACTTTACAGACAACCAATTTTGTTTTGTTCTAGGTTGGGCGGACTGGATCATCAAACCGGCGGGGTACCACGCGTACTTCTGCAAGGGGAATTGCGCGCCGATATCAGCGGTCACGCAGACGGGGAGCTACCACAATAACATTATAAGAGTAAGTGCTTATTTACTTCGACTAATGCTAGCCTGTCTAGCACACTCACTCTTGTCGCGTGACATAGCGTCGTCTGTCACTCTCTCACAATACTGTACAGAAAGAGATAGGTAATACCTAGGTATATCTCGCGCGAGAAAGAGTCGCGTGTCAAAGTTGTGCTATTGGTGCTGGTCAGCCCCTAGGTGCTAGACTATATAGTTTTAGTCTTATGACGAGAGTTTAGGGTTAACAAGACTAGGCTAGTCGTGAGGCATTAAGAATTAGTTGACTCTTAAACCATTCATACAAAGATCAAAGCTTAAAGAAAAATTGAAAAAGGAGCTACCTGGTGGAAGAGACCGGGAATCGAACCCGGTACCTCTGGATTACTGGTCCAGCGCGTCAACCACTTCGCTACCCTAGCTCCCACTACACAAGTGGTTAACGCGCTGGACCAGTATTCCAGAGGTCCCGGGTTCGATTCCCGGTCTGTTCCACCAGGTAGCTCTTTTTTCAATTTTTCTTTAAGCTTTGATCTTTGTATTAATGGTTTAAATAAAAATTGTGGTGTACCCACATTAAAAAAATTAGACATTATATATTTCATAAATTTATAGTTGACTCAAAATGCCTTTAAAGACTGAGTTCCTCTCATCACTAGTCTAGCACAACTATGCTACGCGAGTCTTATTGTCGCGCCTCGTCTGTCCTGTCGTCACTCTCTCACAGTGGTGCATAGAAAGAGATAGGTAATATTTCTCGCGCGAGAGAGTTTCGTGTCACAGTTGTGCTAGAGGTAGTAGAGGTGCAGGTCCTCAAGTCAGAGATTTCCTCCTAATAATATGGAATTAACAGAATTTCAATACAACGTTGTATGTATGAAGATGGAGTGAGATGAGAGTGACCAAGCATATCAACAATTCTATTTCAAATGGAATCATACAATTAAATATATTTTTTGATTGCACATTTTAAAGATTTATTTTTATTTCATAATTAATCGCCCTTCTAAAATTTCTGCAAGGGCCCTTGCAAGTGTAAGAAATCAAGGGTTACGAAACCAGAACAAAAAATGTTTGACGATCCGATACCAGTTTCGAATAAGCAATTACCTTTCACGTCCTACACACGTCCTATACGCGGAAAGAGTAAATGAAGTAAATCCTTATTATTTTTATAATATACCTAAGTACATGCTGCTCATCTAGCACAACTAAGCTTCGCGAATTGTCGCGCGACATAGCGCTCCCCGTCACTCTCTCACATCCCTGCATAGAAAGAGACGGGTAATTATCTCGCGCGAGAAATAGTCGCGTATGACAGTTACGCTAGAGGTGCTGAACTCAACTTGCAACATCTCAACTAACACTCCCTTTCTTTTCAGAAATATTTCTACACGGTGGGCAACCCCGAGTTCAAGCCATGCTGCGCGCCGACTACGTTCAGTTCCTTACAACTTCTCTATATGGACTCAAATAACACCGTCACGCAAAAGACCTTACCCAACATGGTGGTAGAGACTTGTGGCTGCATGTGATGACGGTCGTATAGTCACCCGTTCTTGGGTCCGTTGGTATTGAGACAATTAACTAATGTCAGCAAGTTAGGCACACACAATGAAGAATAGTGTGTGTGCTATTTAATTTGCTTGAAGCGCATATTTTCATTGGCAGATAATGAAAATTAGATCAGGTATTAATCTTATGATTATGAAAAATTAAGATAATTCAATATTTTAGGGGTACGAAACTTGATTTCTTGTCATTTTTATAAAAAAATTGGAAACTCAAGATCATGATTTACAATAATGATCAAGAAGTGTTGTTTTAAATATATTAACTGCAAGAATTTAACTTTCTGAGCAATGGATGGAATGTAATTGACTTATCAATATTTTTTCTTCACTCATTTTCTAGTTGTAAGATAAATGAATGATATTAAAATAAGTGTGTGGACTTTAAACATATTATTTTATTGAAGGAGAATGGATATACATATATGTTTTTGAAATCCACCATTATATCAATAACTACAAATGTTACTGAAATAAGTATGGATGAAGATGAATGCGAGAATTATGCCCGGCGCATGTATGAGAGGCCTACTTAAGCGTAATGTGATATCTAGAGTTCACTCGATAAGATATTGAAACATGTATATTATACTCCTGGTATATGGAACATTTTACAGTATGTTCCAATGTAATAAATTGTTCCATACTAAATTCAATTAAAGTTGCCTTATGACTTACGTAACGTGGCAGGTACCACAACGTATAAGACAATAAGTAATAAACATACCGAATTTTGAATTGATTGGACATTTAATATTCATTAATTTTAATTGTGACTATTCTGCCTGTTATATGTAGCTTCTTTTTTAGATAATACAGCGTGGAACATTTGTAAATACTGAGCTAACAGGATAGTGTCGTCTGAGTGATCTACAATCGACCTACTATAATTGTACAGCTGGATTTAAAAGTATAAAAAGTTATCAAAATAAAATGTTTTAATATCAGTGACAACCCTACTGATTTAAAGGTTTTATTTACATGTTAAATTGACACCTATCTTTAACTTAAGCGATGTTCAAAAGATGATATGTGCAGATTTTTACACTAAAGTTTAACTAACTGTATCTCAAAAATGAATAGAAATATTTACATAGTTCATTGGTGAAAAATTAAGTACTCAGTCTGAAAAATTCTCTGTTTGCTTAAAAGTCCTTCGATCTGTTCCACCCTGTATAACAGTAAATATGTGATGGTTGTGTCAATGCACAGAAATAGACTTTTTAACGTATTTTTTAACGTTCACCATACAATTACGTGTTGTTTCATGGTTACTACGATAATCATTGACACAATTAATAATCTACAAAATATCAATTATTTTTTGTGATTTAGTTTAGGTAGGTTAAGTTTATGTCCAGTGCATTTATATTTAAGTTGTACTTATGGTTAATGGTAGAATGTTTACATGTGTGATTAAAATCTTAATATGTCGGAAAACGATGTAGCTTAAACTATTTGAAAAATCTTGGTGATAATATAATTTAACATGAGCAATTTCCTTTATTCAAAACCTGATGAAGATATTAAGTTACATCTCCAAAAACACATATTAAGAAGTGTGTACGAAATATAAAAGTTATGACGTAACTGTTAGTATGATAAATTATCAAATACTGTTAATATAGTGTTTAAAGTTATTGTAAATATTGTTCCTATAGTGATAATATATTTTGTCGATGGTAGTAACCATACAAAGTATCTGAAAAAGACAATAAGTTTTAGCGTTTTTAATATCTAACGGGCCAAAAGTAAAACAAGTAAAAGTTCACTTTAAACTTATAGAAACAATAGTAAAATTTGTAAAACTGGGGCTATAATGTTTTTGTAGTATGGACTCTACATTTTCATCTATTGTTATAAAACACATTGCAAATGCTTTAGACTATCGTAAACTTTAAACAGATTGCATATGAATATTTATTATAAATAAAGACACTTTTTTGATTAAAACGCACACAAAATGTACTTAAGTAGATCTGAACTTCATAGAATCATGTTTTTTTGATACGGTGTCTAAGTATTATAGAAATAAGTTACATTCCAAATAAGAGTAAAAATAGAATTTATCTATGTTGTTTTATTTGTCTTAACTATTTCAAACTGCTCTATCATAATCGTACCTGTTCAATAAGCAATAATCGAAATCTATAACACCTATGCCATGCATAAAGTTGTAGTCGTCGACCTATCCCCGAAAAAAAAAAAGCTGTTAATAATATCACGCTCTACGTCATTCTTTTTTTTTTAATAGACACCCGACTAAAGTAACCATTCAATTGTGTCATACCTTAGAATGAGTCAATATTAATAAATGTGTAATAAAAATGATCTTAGAGAAAAATTCAAAACAATGATTACGTCCTCTTTCTAAGCTGAATAGAGAAATGTAATAAAATTGGAGTTTTAAAATATGAAATCTTGTCAATTGGGTATAAAATCACAAATTTTCAAGGTAACTTATTTGAAAAGATAACCGATACTTAGGCAGCCTTAGCAAAACGGATCAGATTACGGTAGTAGTCTTGATATATATTACTTTACTCTTTGGTAGTATTTCCATTAAATTTTTTAAGAATTTTGACAAAAAGGCATAATATAAGAAAGTGGTAGGCAACAAATGCTGGAGCAAAAAGTGAATCTAAGTTTATTAATTCTACAAGGATACAAAACAACAAAATTAATAGCACAAAACATTCTGTAATGATTAGGGCTTCCCTAACTGTGCGTCGCGACGCCCTGGGGCGTCGCGGCACTAACCCAGGGGCGTCGCGAGGCGAACCGCATTTGGTAGTTTGTATCGACGCATTCGACGCGACTACGAAATGAGTTTTACACTTATCTACAGACCGAATCACACAATGATGCACAAAGTTTTATTAATACTGATTTTCTAATAAAAAAGGCATATCTCTGCGACATATTTCAAAAATTAAATGAGCTTAATAAGTCCTTGCAGGGAAACAATACTCACATACTGCAACTGGCAGATAAAATTACTGGGTTTCGAAAGAAGTTGCTGTTATGGAAGAGAAAATTAGAAGAAGGTCAAGTAAATACTGACTGTTTCCCTGCTTTACAAGGCATTCTTCATGAAAAATCGATAGAGACCCTCGATCCCTCCATAAAAATAATATTTACACAGCACTTGTCATCATTAAATGAACATTTTGCCAAATATTTTCCTGAAAATCTGGAGCAATACGACTGGGTTAGGAACCCTTTTCAGTCGACCCCACCATCAACACTTTCGACAGCGGAGGAAGAACAACTGATTGAACTGTCCTGTGACTCCAGCCTTAAGCTCCAATACGACAAAGACAAACTGCTCGAATTTTGGAGCTCAGTTTCTCATGAATATCGTGCCATCAGCACTGCGGCATTGAAGGTTCTGCTACCATTTGCGACATCGTACTTGTGCGAAACAGGCTTTTCTGCAGTTGCAGTAATTAAAAATAAGTACAGATCGAAAATTAATGTCGAGAAAGAAATGCGAGTAGCTATTTCCAATCTTGAGCCCTGCTTTGAAAAGCTATGCTCAGAAAAGCAAGCACATCCGTCCCATTAGTTTCGGCTATGTTTTTATTTTGTTATTGTCTAATAATAAAAAAATATAAAATTTATTCGGAGTTTTTTCTGATAACTTGTTACTAGGCTAGAACTACAACTAGGCATGGTAGGCAGTTTTCATCACTGGGGGCGTCGCAAAAAAAATGGCCCATCTCCAAGGGCGGCACAGCAAAAAAAAGTTTGGGAAGCCCTTACAGTGTAATCAAAAAGCAACATATCTCACCAAACGAGACAACTGCCTTATTTCTGATACAAAACATTTTCTATTCCACTATGTGACATTGCCAAATTAAACGCAAAAATTAAATTTCATAAACCACTATTAAATTTAATCTGCAAATGAAAGAAACATTTTAAAAGTAGCTTACGTAATGAAGTTTCCCGATTAGTGACTATTTTGTAATGTCGGAGGAGGGCCTGCGTTGCATCGGAAATTCTATAATTCTATATGTTTAGGCACACCCTGGTCTAATCTCGATTATTTATTAACGATCAATGTGTTCAAAACGGTTTTTTTTCGGATTCCAACCATGATAAACTTTGTGTACATATAACAGTGGTGTGGCGATGGCGACAAACATATCGTTGGTAAAGTCGGAGTTGGTTTGTTTTAATTTATCCTTTGGAGCCACTGCTCCAGTGCTGCTCAGTAGATGATAAATTAGCAGGATGCTAAAATTCTTTAAACCTAGTTGTATGGACGCCTCGCCATTGATTAATAACATACAATTCTGTAATCACTACTACTTGTGGAAATTTTAAGATATAGTTTGTTATTTTACATGCTCCGATAACTCCTAGTTGATGTTTTACGTCGATACAATTTTAGCAAATAATCTTGTAAGATTTAATCAAGGTAATATAAAAGAAAAGTGCACTTTTGAAAACATTTATTTCTCGTTCTAAATCAAAATATAACAGGTCAGCTATTTGTATATTTCAAAATTGTACAGTTTATAATAAGACATTCAATAAAGGCTAAAATTACCAAAAACATGTCTATTAAAATAAAATAAATAAAAATGGCACTATATATAATGGAAAAATAAAATGTTTCACTTTCACACCACATGTCTAGTCTAACTAACCTTATACATATAAATGCTGCAAATTTATTTTTGGAATGATTCAAAATCACAAGCCTTGTAATTTGGCAATCGTACAGGGTGTTTTAATTGCCAAAAACATTAATAAATACAATTGAGAATTAAAAATATATGACTTCGTAGAGAAGTATATATTATACTTGAAATTGTTATGTTCATGACGTTAAAGTTGTACTTACTCAATGGAGCTGCTTCACCCTGTACACAGCACATCGAATAGGCATAATATAGATAGTTATAAAAACGGTAAATTTCCATATAACACGATATAAGTATACACGTCTCACCTAAACTATTATTTGTACGTATAAAGTTATTTTGTAAACAATGCCACTTTTTAGTATAATAAAAATACATCCGCTTTAAACAGGACGAAATATATAAAAATTAAATTGTGACTACAAACTCGTATACGTCAATTCCACAGAAGCACCATTAATAACATTTAACACATGAAAAATATCTAATAATAAATTAAAAATATTATCACTAACAACTAAAACTTGGACATTTGCCTGGTTATAGTCAAAAAATTATACTAAATTTACAAACTACATTATATATGCTTAGCAAGTTGAAGCGAAACAAACGTGAAGCTTAATAAAAAGTCGTTTTAACGTCTTTCCTACTCTAGTGCATAAATCGACTAGATTTTTCTGAAACCCTCGCTCCATATACATACATAGGGTTTAGCATACAGTAACAAGCAAATGTCTATAAAACACTAAAGCGTTAGATTATATCTAAATCCTTTAATACTGAATCGGGAGTTTTTAGCGTCGTCATTTTTTAGTTGTAACTAAGGTTTCGTTAATACCAAAATTAAAGTTGGATACGATTCACGAAAGTGAACAAACCTTCATAAATTTGGCAGAGTTAATTTTAATAAAACATATTTTTCAACATTCAAATATTAATTTACATGTCGAAAAATAACTTTAAGCAGGTAAGGACGACGAGACCTTATTTACGAAATCGGAAGAAGTTGTCCGTATAAAAAGAAATAAATATTAAAAGCTATTTAAATAATTCGTATAACAAAAATATTTTACAACTCAGTTTCCACATTCTTGCTATTTGAAAATGTCGGATATTTTATACATGTATATGTAATTGTATTTTATTATTTAAAAAAAATAAATCAGTTAATTTTTTATTAAAACAGATGCGAGTTTTATTTGAGGCAAGTATACTTAATATAATTTCAACTAATTTTTAATCTCATTCAGTTTCACAGTACGCTTGCTGTATGTTACGTGGTTCACGTTTTCTGCGAAAATCACATTTATAGCTTCCTTATTTTTCGTAACCGGTTACCACAATTTATTTCGATATCTCGTAACCGGTTATATCAATGGTCGAACGCTACTGTGTTTTATATTTCAACAATTTTTGTAACTTTTCGCCAGAAAGTTAACCAACTGTTCGTAACCGGTCACAAGAATGTTGAAAACGTCTATTAACTACTTTGCTAGTTCACTTGTAATCCGTTGGGATGATTCACGCACGATTCAACAGCAGGTCATTTTGTCGTAACCGGTTACGAGAACGTTTACCATTTCGCAACTCTACTAAAAAGGTACGAAACATTGTTTACATGCCCAGCTCACTTAGTATCAGTAGTAGTGAGTTTGGCAGTTTCGCTGTCGCTGGGCGGCGCGGGCTCGGAGTGCTGCACGCGGATGAGCGCCGGCGGCGGGGTGGACGGCGGAGCCGGCCGGGTGGCCAGCGTGAGCACGCCAGAGTTCACGTCTTCAATGGCTTTGCGGAGCTGAGAAACAATTGAATACATTTAGTGAAACTCTTTTCATATTCTAGAATTATAGGCGCGTTGACAATTTTTTATTTGAGGATGTCAATAGATTCTATTTTTTATTAGGATCAAATGTCTATATAGGACTAACTACACTTATAATGCTCTAAAAGTCAGAAATTACCGTCAAAGTTCAACTGTTTGAGTAAAATTTCAAGAAAATTATTTATTGCAAGCAAGTAATAATTCTTAGAAAATCTTTAAATGCAGAATTACTAACTGTTAAAAATGACATAGTCTTCTTTCAGCAAAATATCCTATCTACGATATTTAAGGTACTTTCCCTTGATGTCCCATAGTCTTGGGACGCCCGGTATATAATTACCTAGAGAGTGTCGTAGTTACAGTGGAACATCATGAACTTACCTCTTGCAATGAGACCACTCCTATGAGCCGCCCGATGGCGGTGACGTACGCGCGGCTCACGCCCAACGTCGAGAACAGCGAGTGAACCTGAAATTGATAATATTACATTCGATAGATCAATTTAAGTAATCTTTGTAACAAAATCTCATTTTAGTAGTTAATATAATATCAATGCTGCGCTAAATTTTTAGTTTCAAATTGACACATTTTTCGATTATTTTAAAATTCGGACCGCTTTCGAAAACAATCGTAGCCCTAAAAACTGCATATCTAATAGTAAAACAAAAGATAACAGCACACAATTCATTGTGAAATTACGTTAAGTGTATGACGAATATCTTTGACATAAGTACCTATGGATTTCAACTTACACGATTTGCACACATTTTTTTTTATGTCATAGGGGGCAAACGAGCAAACGTATCGCCTGATGGAAAGCGATTACCGTCGCCCATAAACACCTGCAACACCAGAGGAGTCGCAAGTGCTTGCCTACCCGGAGGACGAAGATAGAATGCCTCTATGCTAGTAATTTCACCGGCTATCTTACCCCCACACCGGAACACAACAATGCGAACATTGCTGTATTAATTATTGTATAAAAGCTACACTTAGTCGCGTTCTGAAAGGTTTTTTTTAACAACCTCGAAGTTTTCTCCTTTTTATGGTTCTGTCCAATTATTAGGTTGGTAGGATCAGTTAGATTGACTACTTTCTAAGCTGGAGTTGTGACTTGGCTTGAAAAGCCAAGTAACACAAAGTTTCCCCTTGAGACTCCGTGCTCGACATAACATCACGTCCGAAACGTTGCTACCGCTAAATACACACCTTTAAGTCCAGTTTAGTTATATAAACATATTAGATGATCAGGTATGAACAAGTGGGTCACCTTGAGCAGCGAGGTCCTCTCGACGAGCTGGAAGGGCGCCGGGTCGATGTGACACGTGTACTGACTCTCGTCTTCATAGTCCGTCTCGTCCAAGTTCTGCAAAGTGGTACTGTCATTATAATATTCCGATGACGCAACATGATCAGAGATCGGAAAATCGGATAGATGTTTACCTAAAGTTGACAAAATCCTACTGCTATCTCACTTATACGTCAAACAAAGCCGCCTATACCTACAACTGAACAACAAAGCCGCCGGCAAAGTTTAGGTAAATATCCGAATTTCCGAACTCTGAACACGATGTTTTTTTTTGTAATCCGAAACGATGGTGCCGATCATAATGTCGAAATGAAGCAACTGGTTAAAAAATTCAATGTCTCTTGTTAAATGCCGCTAGACTAAGAAATTTATAAGTGCCCTTGTGGCCCAGTTGCAGAATGAAGTTAATAATTATATGATCATTTTATTCATCATCGTGTGATTTAAAATTGAAATTTGTAATTTAACTTACCATATCCCTTTTTCTCGCGATTTGCAGCATATGGTCAAAGTCGATTTCCTTGCCCATTTCCAGCGTCTCCCACGCTTTCTGGTCTTCAGGAGACATATCACAGACTCGCTCACGCGGCTGGAAAAGACAGGACACATAATATAGACTGGAATAACATTAACAGAGCTCACAATAAGGTAACTCGTTGTATGAGAAGACCATGTTCAAACCTGATTGGAATGCTCCAATCAGGTTTGGAGACCCCTGGTTTTATATGTAACGACCGAACCCTGATATAAATAATGATGATATAACGCTCACCAGTTGCACTTTCTTGTTGATGCTGGGACTCCTGGCGAGGCCGGGGCTGAGCTGGCCTTCTAAGCCTCCTTCGACGTCTTGGAGAAGCGTAGATCGCTTGAATATTGCTTCGAACGCGGCGCGGATTCTGTAATATTATAGGTGAAAGGATGTTGTTTACGATTATACGATATAACATGGTTACCTAAACGCATTATCATATGGATATGGCTGGACAGATTTTAACTAATTTTGGTACAGCTATATCCGGACATACAAATACGGTTATAGGATGTTTTTTACTCGATTCCTGTAAAGAAAAGGTTTTAGTCGAATAGGCTAGTTGACTCATGTCAAATTGTAATAAACTAATGTTTATTCCGTATAGTATTTAGCAAAGGAAACCTAAATATATATTTTTCAATTCATAAAAGTGAAAGATGGCTGAAAAAATTTAATTTGAAAATATGGTTTTTAATCTGTATTTTGAAATGCTTAAAACGCTGTCCGCCATTTTCGCTTATGATAGTGACGTCATTGGTCATGTAAACAAAACTGAAAGTCTACTTTGACGACTTCGAATAGTGCCGTCCCTCTCGATCTCCTGTCAAAGTATATTGGAGTGAGCGGAATGGCATTATACGACGGTCGAATTTCGAATATTTACAGGTAATACTACGACACGCCACAGATTAGCGAAAGGGAAAAATGGCGGACGGCGTTTTTGACTGTTTATGAAATTTCTAATTTTCAATTGATAAAATTTAGCTTTCTAGCTTTCAGAAAAATACAAGACATTTTTTTTAGAGCTAGTAAGATCATTATTAACCATTTCCAATATATTTCGAAACTGGGTCAACTAGCCTATTGTAAGGAAAATAAAAGGGGATAAAGAGTGTGTAGGTGGGTGTCAGTTTGCTGGAAGCGGTACTTGAGAGGTGACATGCGGACGCACCTGGTCTCGGCGCCGGTGACGGTGGTGTACACGGAGGGCTGCGGCGCGTGCGGCGCGAGCGCGGGCGAGCCCAGCCCGCGCGTGAGGGTGAAGGAGTTCGTCTTCTTCAGGATCGACTTTGGACGGAACAGTTGTCCGGGTGCTGTCGAAGGGAAATAATACAGTGTTTACAAATGAAGCGAAAATTTAAAAATTTAATGATTCGAACAGGATTCGAACCTGCGTTTCCAACGGCTTTCCGGGCCAACACGGGCGTCCTCCCAATTGGAACACCGAATCAGATGTCAGAGCCATTGAATTTTTCAACCAGTTGCTTTCAATTTTCGCTTCATTTGTAAACATTTAGTTTACGTTAGCAGACGTTACTGCTTTAATAAAAATAAAAAAAAAAGTAAATAATACAGTGATATAAACGTACATCGTAAAACCTATAAGATCCTTGTACACTAAAACAAGAACGTTTAAGTACTATTTCCACCAAACGGACCGCAACGGATCGGAACGAAATGAATTTTAAGGTCTTTAAACGATATTGAATGAATATGTACTGTTTTTAAGTCTACATTTTTTTTGTAGCCAAAATTATGCAGCGACACGCGATCGGCTCCGTTCGCTTGTCGTTGTGTGCGATCGGAACCTTTCGGCTATCGATGCCGATGGTTGATGGTTGATGGATGGGTGCGGATACGTTCGCAAGCAACCGTACGGTGCCGATCGTGACCGGTGCCGTTCGGCCGACAGGATGCCGCGGCCGCGAACGGCTGCTACCGCTCGATCATGCGTCGACATACTGCCGGACACGATCGGTCGTCGCCGCATCCATTCGTATTCTTTTCGATCCGATCCGATGCGGGCCGTTCGGTGGAAATAGTAATTTAATCAAACTATAAGAACATAATATTTTATTCATATAAATACAATAGGTAAGATGAGATATCTTATGTTTAATTGTATTTTTATCGTAAGCGAAAAACATATCCTCAAATTAAAAATTTAAGTTTAAATAAATAAAATGATTACTTGTACTAAAAGGTCTGTTACGATATAAGTTTATTCTACTCGTTAAATGTTCAATTAACGAGTGAAGAATGAAAATTATGTCAGAATGTTACTCGGCGCTCTTTTTACCGATGTTTAATTACGACTCTCCTCTACGCACAGCCATAATCATATATTAGCCTAAAACCTTTCGGTCGATTTGAACCGTACATTTTGCTACCAGTTATTCAACAAGAAGCAATAATCGTGATGCAAAACCAGTCGCCCAAAGATACCGTTTCGAAATGTTCCTGTTTCGAAACTAGCGTAGACAAGAGGCAGAAAAGACATCGACCACGGCCAACGTCTCTCGTCAGGTTTGCGGTTGGTGTTGATTAAGAAGCCTTTTTCTTTTCTTCATATTATGGCGAATATATTGATAATTTCAATCCACTTTTTAAAGCAAATAATACTTTTCCCTGAGATCTAGATAGTAACATAGTTATTTCATGCTTTCATTGCGTGCAGTCGAAAAAAGGTTGAAAAAAACAGTTTTCTGCGTAAATTTTGTCAATTTCGAGTAGTTTTTGAAACAAAAATAATAATTAATGAAAAATTTTAACTGTAGGTTTCAAACATAACCCATGTTCAAAGTAGTAACATTGATAATCTTAGAGAAAGATGACTAAAACCAAGGTAAAACATCCACTTTTTAACGGATAATGTTCCTTAAAATATTGAAAACCAGTAACTGACAGAAAGGCAAAAATGAGTCGCATGTCAATAAAGCTAGTTTGGCCGGGTTAAGTTAAGTTTCCAACCTGGTATGTATGGCGCCGCATACAAATAAGGTGCAAAGTTAACGCCATCGATCACGTTTGTTGTATGGGAGCCACTGTTAAATATTTATTTTATTCTGGTTTTAGTATTTGTTGTTATAGCGACAACAGAAATAGCATGTCAACTATCACGGTTCAAGAGATACGACCTGGTGACAGATGGAGACAGATAGACAGACAGAGAGGCAGACAGACGGACGAACAGCAGAGTCTTAGTAATAGGGTCCCGTTTTACCCTTTGGGTACGGAACCCTAAAAATAGACAGAAAGGCAAAGATAAGTCGGACGAACCCTAAAAATAGACAGAGAGGCAAAGATACACACCAGGCCAAAAGTATGGAAACAAGCTTATACATATTACTGTACAAACCTGTGTGTCCTTACGGAATAAATTACAATATAACAATATAAAAATGATTATAAACATTTTAAAAGTCAATAACGCAAATTCTGCTTATGAAAATTGCCAGTGTAACATTATGTAGAAAGGCAATAAAAAAAACGAGATGCACTTTGTCCCGGAGTTAGGTAAGTATATATATATATATATCTTTACAATATGCAGAAGTTTTAATAGTGGATGTTTTTATTTTTTTAAGCTTTTATTTAACTTGCATGGTATGTTTAAAGTATGTTTGTTCGGGTGAAATCTTGCAACTCAATTTTGAAGCAGATATCGTCAACCGATTGAGCTGAAATTTTGCATACTTACTTAACTTTGATGACAATACAATAATATGGTACCATGGGGCTGATCTGATGATGGAGCCGGAAAGTGTGATCTGATGATGGAGCCGGGCGGTGGCCATAGGAACTCTATAAAAGAAAAAGCAATCCTACCGAACTTGGGCTCTTTAGAATCGTCTCAGTGAGCATTTGATGGATATCCAAAGAAAAGTACAGTCGGCTATAAAAGCTTGCCACTAAAATGTCATTTTTGACAGAAACTTATTTCTTTTGGGGGTGGCCTAACGGTTACGGCCTACACAAGGAATAATTATTGGAAACTTGAAATATTCAAAGAATAAACTTTGTTTCGATACTTTTGACGTGGGGTGTTAGTCGTGTGTCAATAAAGCTATTTTACCAGGTATGAGTCCGTCGCGGTCCTTGGAGGTGAGCGAGGAGCCGCGCGTCATACCGGCCGGCGGCGGGGCCAGCATGTCGGGCGCCGGGGTCACCTGCGAGGAGGATACAATAGAATAGAATATTCTTTTCTTCACACTTACTCGTAAACAAGGGTTTACAAGAAAAGCTGGTGGTAAGTCGTAAATTACGCCCTAGGGCGGTAAGTTGTATATCACGCCCTAGGGCGGTAAGTAATATCCCCCCAAAGGTTGTCCCAAAGGTTGTCTGGAAGAAATCGCTCTTTAGCGATAAGACCGCCTGTTGTTAACTTCTAATTGTAATGTTTTGCATTGTATTTCTCCTGTATATTTTATGAGGTGTGCAATAAAGAGTACGAGTACTTGTATTTGTATTTGTAATATTGGTATTGACTACTCACAGACAACCCCCACTAGACGGAGCATGTAAGGCGACCCGCGCTCACCAACGATATGGTACGGCAGAACATTAAAGTATCAACACGGCGGCCACCGTTTAGTTGCGTCCTTGTTTATGATCCATGCGTACGTCAACGAAAAAAGAAATTAAATAAATAACATGGTAAATTGTAGTGTTAAGTGGTGTAGAGAGACCTCATAAACATGAACGCAACTAAACGGTGGCCGCCGTGTTGATACTTTAATGTTCTGCCGTACCATATCGTTGGTGCGCGCGGGTCGCCTACGGGTCGCCTTACATGCTCCGTCTAGTGGGGGTGGTCTGTGAAGAACGTACTTCCGCCAAAGATGGCCCTGTTCCTAAGATAGCCCACTTAAAAAAAATCTAGTTATAGCCGTTCGAACGAATTAAAATTTCGCGCCCATATTCGGTTAGTACCATAAACTTAACTTATGTCTATGATAAGACATCTGACCCCAATAAAAATTTGGATGGATCTTCAAAACGTAATGTCTACACCTATATATTGATAACCTGCAATGTAAAAGCTTATATCTAAGATACATTTTGGACTGCCACATCAAAGGCGCTGTACAGCTGTCTCACCTCGAACCTGGACGGCCTCCGCACTCTCCGCTCCGTCTCCCTCCGCCGCTGCTCCGCCTCGCGGTGCCACAGCGCGGCCACCTGCAGCCGTCTCTCTCCCGCTGTACAGCTGTCTCACCTCGAACCTGGACGGCCTCCTCACTCTCCGCTCCGTCTCCCTCCGCCGCTGCTCCGCCTCGCGGTGCCACAGCGCGGCCACCTGCAGCCGTCTCTCTCCCGCTGTGCAGCTGTCTCACCTCGAACCTGGACGGCCTCCTCACTCTCCGCTCCGTCTCCCTCCGCCGCTGCTCCGCCTCGCGGTGCCAGAGCGCGGCCACCTGCAGCCGTCTCTCTCCCGCTGTGCAGCTGTCTCACCTCGAACCTGGACGGCCTCCGCACTCTCCGCTCCGTCTCCCTCCGCCGCTGCTCCGCCTCGCGGTGCCACAGCGCGGCCACCTGCAGCCGTCTCTCTCCCGCTGTGCAGCTGTCTCACCTCGAACCTGGACGGCCTCCGCACTCTCCGCTCCGTCTCCCTCCGCCGCTGCTCCGCCTCGCGGTGCCACAGCGCGGCCACCTGCAGCCGTCTCTCTCCCGCTGTGCAGCTGTCTCACCTCGAACCTGGACGGCCTCCTCACTCTCCGCTCCGTCTCCCTCCGCCGCTGCTCCGCCTCGCGGTGCCACAGCGCGGCCACCTGCAGCCGTCTCTCTCCCGCTGTGCAGCTGTCTCACCTCGAACCTGGACGGCCTCCTCACTCTCCGCTCCGTCTCCCTCCGCCGCTCCTCCGCCTCGCGGTGCCACAGCGCGGCCACCTGCAGCCGTCTCTCTCCCGCTGTGCAGCTGTCTCACCTCGAACCTGGACGGCCTCCTCACTCTCCGCTCCGTCTCCCTCCGCCGCTGCTCCGCCTCGCGGTGCCACAGCGCGGCCACCTGCAGCCGTCTCTCTCCCGCTGTGCAGCTGTCTCACCTCGAACCTGGACGGCCTCCTCACTCGCCGCTCCGTCTCCCTCCGCCGCTGCTCCGCCTCGCGGTGCCACAGCGCGGCCACCTGCAGCCGTCTCTCTCCCGCTGTGCAGCTGTCTCACCTCGAACCTGGACGGCCTCCTCACTCTCCGCTCCGTCTCCCTCCGCCGCTGCTCCGCCTCGCGGTGCCACCTGCAGCCGTCTCTCTCTCGCTGTGCAGCTGTCTCACCTCGAACCTGGACGGCCTCCTCACTCTCCGCTCCGTCTCCCTCCGCCGCTGCTCCGCCTCGCGGTGCCACAGCGCGGCCACCTGCAGCCGTCTCTCTCCCGCTGTGCAGCTGTCTCACCTCGAACCTGGACGGCCTCCTCACTCTCCGCTCCGTCTCCCTCCGCCGCTGCTCCGCCTCGCGGTGCCAGAGCGCGGCCACCTGCAGCCGTCTCTCTCCCGCTGTGCAGCTGTCTCACCTCGAACCTGGACGGCCTCCTCACTCTCCGCTCCGTCTCCCTCCGCCGCTGCTCCGCCTCGCGGTGCCAGAGCGCGGCCACCTGCAGCCGTCTCTCTCCCGCTGTGCAGCTGTCTCACCTCGAACCTGGACGGCCTCCTCACTCTCCGCTCCGTCTCCCTCCGCCGCTCCTCCGCCTCGCGGTGCCACAGCGCGGCCACCTGCAGCCGTCTCTCTCCCGCTGTGCAGCTGTCTCACCTCGAACCTGGACGGCCTCCTCACTCTCCGCTCCGTCTCCCTCCGCCGCTGCTCCGCCTCGCGGTGCCAGAGCGCGGCCACCTGCAGCCGTCTCTCTCCCGCTGTGCAGCTGTCTCACCTCGAACCTGGACGGCCTCCTCACTCTCCGCTCCGTCTCCCTCCGCCGCTCCTCCGCCTCGCGGTGCCACAGCGCGGCCACCTGCAGCCGTCTCTCTCTGCCCACTTGCTGCTCGATCACCTTCACCAGCTCCCAGCGGTGGATGGACCCGAGCAGGACCATGGACGCTGGACTGTCCACGAGTGGGAAGCTTTTAATAGCCTGTGGAAAATGGAGGGGATTATAACCTAGGGATTATAGGCTGGCATATTGTGCCGCGGCGTCGCTTGTCACGCGCCTCAGCATCACCTGTCTTGCTCGCACGGTATCGAAAGGAACGTGACAGGTAGTGTTTGTCGCGCGACAAAGAGTCGCGTGTCACAGTTATGCTACATATGGAGTACACTATTTCTGTATAAGGTGACTCGGGGCTATTGTAGCTATGGGGTTATTGTATCTTATTACCATTATAATGGCCTGTGACCATTATAATGGTCTGCGTATATATAGGATACACAGACCATTGTATTGTCCTGTGTATCCTATATATACACAGACCATTATAATGGTCACAGGCCGTTATAATGGTAATTAGATACAATAACCCCATAGCTACAATAGCCCCGAGTCTCCTTATCCAAAAGTATCCGTCGAAACGTGTCATATTGGTGGCGCTACTGTAGTAAGTAATAGAAAAACATAGATGATTGAGTCACAAAACGGATAGGTACTACAGAAATCAATCTACAGACAAAAACGCTCGAGCAAACGCACACATAGACATTGCTCACAGACACGTCAAGCGGATGGCACTCGCGCTCGCACTGGTCTGAACTGGTCCGAGATATCGTGTCCGTGAGCAATGTCTATGTATGCGTTTGCTCGAGCGCGCTTATATGTAGATTGATTTTTGTACCTATCTGTTTTGTGATTGAGTTTATCTATATACCTAGGCGAGATTAATTTTCATATAATTTACCGGTTAGCAATCCCTGTCACGCGACATGAGACTTTACTTAACACATTAGCGCCATCTAGTTATCCATTCAGAAGCTGTTCTTGATGGAACTGTTTAAGCAGAAGTCTAAACATCACAAACATCATGTGAAATGTATGAGCGACCTTGAACTATTGCTATTGACCTACTTAAGTAACACTACTATGATACTAATAGGCAGACATTAAAAGTTGATAGAACATTATTTAAGAAGGCAGAAGAACAACGTCTTTGGAATATGTATATATTATTGAAATGTCGTCATTACGTGCATTATAAGTTATAACAGGAACCCCCCTGTTATAACTTATACATCGGAGTAAGTGCGTTATAAGTTATAACGCACTTACTCCGATGTTAGAAATTCGAACTCCGTATCGTGCCATCCCGCTCATCCAAATATTGTTAGGCACGAGGTCGAAAGGGATAGCACGATACAAATTTCGAAATTCGATCGTCGGGGCTACTCCGTGGCTTCGAAGTATCACGTTTCGGGCGAACAACTCGAGATAATTGTAAAGGAATTTCATACAAAATTGAAGGCCTAGACCGGGAAGTAATTGTTTTGTAAATCCAAATGCGTCTGTGTTCATAAACAGGCTAAACAGCTGAATTATATTTTTTTGAGTGGTGTATTTTTTTTATTTCATTGCATATGATTGAGAAAAGCACTTAGCCGTGAAAAAGGCTTCCCGGCTACGTATCACTATCTACAGTAATATACTATTGTCGCGCGAGTCAGCATCTCCTGTCTCGCTCGCACGGTAAACCGTATCGAAAATTCAGCTAGCAGCAGCAGCAGCTAGGTAGCGATATTACCCGGTTCAATAAGTTTTAAATATGCATAAAGATTTATTCGATAGTGTCATTCCGCAATACCCTTTGCTCGTAGGTATCAAAAGTTCATTGGCCGCTTATCAACGGAGTTTATGGGTTTAAGCCACTCGAAACGTGTTATTTTCTAATAAACAAAGTATACCGTCTAACTGATTTAAATTACAGAAGAGAATACATTGAAATAGAACTTGATTTATTTAAAGTATCGAACCCATATTTATGATTATTAGTTTTAAAATGTACATCTACAAAAATAATGCAGTTAGATAAAAAGTCTCTTCTTTTGTTTCTTGTTTTCGTTTTATTGTGAAAGATTTTTTTCACTCAGATATGAACCAATTATTTCGAAATAATTAAGTTAGAATCGTCCGAAAAATGAAAATACTTAAAAAAAAAAAAACTAAAATATATCACCTTATTTTCTTTTAATAAATCCTTCAGTTGCTGGAACGTCATCCGATTCCAAATATACTTTACATCTCGGACCATGAAATCTTCCACACAAATGTCATACATTCCTGCAAAACAAAACAAAATAAGAAAAAATACAAATAAATATGGCGCACAAATCAAGACGATAAAATAATAAGTAGAACGAACATAATATTAAAAACAAAAAAGCAAAAAGTCCTCGACGAGGATGGGATTCGAACCCACGCGTGCAGAGCACATTGGATTAGCAGTCCAACGCCTTAACCTCTCGGCCACCTCGTCATATTTGCACCGTGCGAAATAACGCATTACAAAATGAACACTTTTTTTTAAATACAAACAATCAGGTTTTCGATTTTATTGTATAATCAATTAATCACTTCCCTTGTTTCGCTGAATATTTTTATTACAGCGGTTTTATAAACGTGACCATTTTTGATGACTTGATATTATTGTTATTACTCAATTAAGTAGTTTGCTTAGTGATTATTAATTTATCACTCATGTAGGCACATATGTAAAGTAGTAGTTATGTAAATGTTTTATTTAATTAGTTTTTTAGATCAATTAACATTGTTTGGTATATGTTAACAAAACTGAACTTAGACGTTTCACATGACACGGTAATTGTTATGAGCTGAGTCTTCCTTTCACTATAACGGTACCAATCGCTATTAGAGATTGGACACATATTTATTCACAAAAACAACTAATTATGACACTTAATACTCGTACTTATACGTTTTTGTGAGTTTTGAAATACATATATTTATGACTCCAATGTTTTCTTTTGTCTAATTACCAACGAGTGAAGTTGGGTCGTTCTCAACGTTTTGAATGGAGCGAAAACATTTCTGATAAAAAAAAATTTTTACAAAACGGAGAACTTTTCTGAAAATTCCAGGGAACCATAAATCTATTGTACAGGAGTCCTTTGTTCTTGAATAATGAATATTTTCAGTTTGTGACATATTCTTCTCTTGTTTTCGTTTATATTGCTACTGTGACTATAAACTACCTGATTATTAATTTTATATAACTGAAAATCTTTTTGTGAATCATTCTATTTTATCTATGACATGTAAAATCCATACTAATATTATAAATGCGAAAGTGTGTCTGTCTGTCTGTCTGTTACCTCTTCACGCTTAAACCGCTGAACCGACTTAGATGAAATTTGGCATGGATATAGTTTGAGACCCGGGTAAGGACATAGGATACTTTTCATCCCGAATAAATTTAGTGTTCCCATGGGATGAGCGGGTAACACCGCGGGGCACAGCTAGTATCGTATAATTTTCAAAGAGACATAAATATTTTATTTTATTTATTTTTTTATTTTTATTTATTTATTTTAGGAGAACCAACAGCTAATACACTAAATATAGAAACTTAAATAGAAATACAGAGCCAATTACAGGAACTCACAAATAGTTGCTGTACATAAAACATAAACTTAAGTAAACAGCGCACATTGATGTACCGACGCGCTATGTAATCTAATCTACTATTACTCACGACTAGCCGACGACAGGAGATCCGGTAGATATGGTAGTTTCTTGATGAGGATGATGCTGTCGAAGCACGAGGGTTGTAGAAGAGCTGCTACGGCATTCGCGGTAAGAACGGCGGCCATGATGGGTAGAATGTGAGTGACCTGCCCCAAACAAAACAATTTTATTCAGGTGAATGTGTTTTATTCGATTCTTTTTGTTTTTGTGATGGGGATTGGATGAAATTAGAAAAAATCTTGAATCCCCCCATTCTTAAAAAAAATACAGATTTTTCTTTAACTTGAAAACATATAAAAAGAAAAATAAAGTTTGTGTGTTTATGTGCATGTTTGTTACTTCTTCACACTCAAAGGCCCGGACCAATATTGATAAATTTTGGTATGCAGGTAGCTGACAGCCTGGATTAACACATAGGCTACATTTTATCCCGAACAAAATGAATGTTCCCGTGGGATGAGCGGGTAACGCCGCGCAGCTAGTCCATATCCATACTAATATTATAAATGCGAAAGTGTGTCCGTCTGTCTGTCTGTCTGTCTGTTACCTCTTCACGCTTAAGCCGCTGAATCGATTTTGATGAAATTTGGCATGGAGATAGTTTAAGATCCGAGGAAGGACATAGGATAGTTTTCATCCTGGAAATTATCCCTAAAAAGATTGAAAAGTGAGTAAGTAATTCATGATGACATTGATGACCCTGTAGAAAATGTAATGATTAAACCAAAAGCACAATAGGCTAGTTGACTCATGTCGAATTGTAATAAACTAATGTTTATTCCGTATAGTATTCAGCAAAGGAAACCTAAATATATATTTTTCAATTCATAAAAGTGAAAGATGGCTGAAAAAAATTAATTTGAAAATATGGTTTTTAATCTGTATTTTGAAATGCTTAAAACGCTGTCCGCCATTTTCGCTTATGATAGTGACGTCATTGGTCATGTAAACCAAACTGAAAGTCTACTTTGACGAATTCGAATAGTGCCGTCCCTCTCGATCTCCTGTCAAAGTATATTGGAGTGAGCGGAATGGCATTATACGACGGTCGAATTTCGAATATTTACAGGTAATACTACGACACGCCACAGATTAGCGAAAGGGAAAAATGGCGGACGGCGTTTTTGACTGTTTATGAAATTTGTAATTTTCAATTGATAAAATTTAGCTTTCTAGCTTTCAGAAAAATACAAGACATTTTTTTTAGAGCTAGTAAGATCATTATTAACCATTTCCAATATATTTCGAAACTGGGTCAACTAGCCTATTGCTCTTACATTTGCTTAGGCGCTCGTTTATTAATTAAGGTGATTCGGTCTATTGTGTTGTACGAGGTTGCTTCCATACTTCCAAGTTCCACGCGGACGTAGTCGCGGGCAAAAGCTAGTTAATTATAAAGGTGTTATTATAGATGTGGTTACCTGTCCGGTCATCTCGCTGACGATGACGATGGTGGACACGGTGTGGGTGACGGCGCCCGTGAACGCCGCCGCGCCCACCACCGCGTACCCGCCTGAGGACAACCACCAATACTACTATTGTAGTTTGTATTCAGAACTCGTATGGAGCTCTTCATGAGTATTTCCATTATACATTCCTGATATTTCTGTTTAAATGTCATAAAATAAATAGGATTTTGTAATTGTGTTTTAATATACAATTGACGACGCGTTTGGCTCGGTTTGTAGACACCTGCCTACTGAGCCGGCGGTCCCGGGTTCAAATCCCGGCCGGGGCAAATATTTGTGTGATGAACTCGAATAATTGTGCCTGGGTCATGATTGTTCTATGTATTTAAGTATATATTTATCTATATAAGTACGTATATCGTCGTCTAGTACTCATAACACAAGCCTTCTTGAGCTTAATTTGGGACTAGATCGATGTGTGTGAGGTTGTCCGATATTTATTATTATTATATTTATTTATTATTATATTTTATTTATATTAATGAAAAAGAAAATGTCGTTTTAATGCTTGATGTGTTGAGTAATTAATTCACTCACATATAGGTATCATTTCATTTTTCAAAGGTATGTACACTTTTTAATAAATGCATCATAGACATTTTTTTTTATTAAATGAATTTCTATAAATCCGGACACTTGCCAAATCCCGCCGTAATCCTGACAAAGGGTCAAAAATCCGAACATGTCCGGACAAATCCGGACGTATGGCAACCCTATTCATGAGGGACTGCTACCCGTACAGCGGCGCGGTAACTTCGTCACTGATTCTTTGATCGACCGCCGCTATGGGGGCGGGGGTGCGTGCAGGCCTACAACTGGTCCGTCCGGCACTCCGACGTCACTTTTGTCATCCACAGACATTACGCACACTTGACTAATGGTGTTGTCCCGTGCAGTCCCTGATGAAGAGCTCCATAAGAGTTCGAAACATGTCGGGCCGTTCCTGACAATTTCACGCTTAATACAATAATTAGATATACCTGGTTCTATATTATACCTAGTTCACGTTAGCGAGCTAGTATCAGAAATGTGAGAGCGCACGTAATAGGTCAGTGATAAAGGCGACGCATGCGCACCGGGTGAGTTTACATAGCGTCCAAAATTCACTCAACATCTGTCTCTTGTACGGTGCGGAGTGCTCTCTCTTCAACTATTTTTTTTTCTGTATTGTTTCTCGTTAAATCTGCGACTCGGCTTGTGAATTGGATCGTTTCCTGTTTATTGGCTTGTGTTTGTAAGCTATAATCGCAAATTCACCATTTAAAATTCGCTGGAGGAAGCCTTTTTCGTCACATGTAAAAGTCATGATATGAAACTTTTTTTTTCTCCTATAGTTAAGTTACCTGGTAAAATCTTTTGTATATGTCCTCCGTAGGCAACGCCGAGGGGGCAAAAGTAGTGCATCAGTTCTCCAGTGAGTCTTCCCAGTGAAGCTCCCATCTTGAAGGCTGGCACGAAGATACCGGCTGGCACTGGTAGCGTGCACGATACCATGCTCAGGAAGTACTGGAAATATTAGTTTTTGTTACAACTCTGGGTGAGAAGAGACATCAAACAGGGACCGGTGGAAATCTACGGGAGAGGCCTTTGCTCAGCAGTGGGACATACCCCTAGGGTATTAAAAATAAGAATATATTTGGATGAAATTTGAGACCAGATTGGAGAGGTTTTTATTTTTGCTGTCCCTTAAGCTGGCTGTGGAAAAATTAACGTGTAGAGCATTTGATGGAAAATAATGTGTAATCATGTCAAAGGAAATTATTTTTATTAAAGCAGTCACGTCTGGTAGCGTAAACCAAATGTTTATAATGAAGCGCAAACATTTAAAAATGTAACCCCGTACTAATTCAATAAAGATTTAAATTTTTCGCTTAATTCCAAACAAATTGGAAAAAATATTCAAGATTAGACGATATTTTGGTTACATCATTTCCATATCATTATATCATATCCAAATAAACTTTTTTATAATAATAATAATAATAATAATAATAAATCATTTATTTCAGACTATTGTCCATAAGATTGTTAGTGTCAGTACAAATAGGTAACTTCAACTATCATCAGTAAAAATATATATAGCATTATACCTATACCACGATTTTGTCGCATCACTACTCTCAGTCGCACCACTCAAAATGGAAAGAGACAAGGAAAAAGAAACACTTAACAAGCTCAGCGCAATTGTGCTAAAAGTGCCTAACTACTGTATTTAGCTTTTTGCAACGTAAAAAATTCTTCGAATGTCTTTTTGCAAAGATATTCGAAGAATTGCAACCGAGCCTCGAACTCACATTACCTACTTTAATAATTAAGTTATTTCCAACCAACAAACAACTGAGCCATTTAGGGATTAATAAAAGAGTCCAATAAGTTAGGTGCCTTATTAATTTGCTCATATTATGGTTATAACGAAATCAACTACGTTCAAGCAGTTATTTTTCGTAAAGCCAACCTTATTGCATAAACGTAAGCCTAAAATTTGAAAGATACAAATACAAGATACACTTAAAAATCATACTCAGTGTGTCTTATTGTAATTACAATTAGCGATCAACGATGTTTGTACAGTTGTTTTAGTTTTGTACCTATAACCTTTGTCCAGGTATGTTTTATTTAAGCAGTAGGTTATTTAAAAATTGGGTAAGTGCGAGTCCGACTCGCGCATGAAGGGTTCCGTACCATAATCTATAACAAGTTTGTTGTATGGGAGAGCCCCCCTTAAATATTTTTTTATTTTATTTTTAGTATTTTTTGTTATAGCGGCAATAGCAATACATCATCTGTGAAAATTTCAACTGTCTAGCTATCACCGTTCTTGAGATACAGCCTGGTGACAGACGGACGGACGGACGGACAGGAAAGTCTCAGTAATAGGGTCCCGTTTTTACCCTTTGGGTACGGAACCCTAAAAAGGTTACTAAGGTCATGTTGGGTAAGGGAAACACATGGGGGAAGTGGAACACCTTGGAATATTTTCTATATTATAGCTTTAATAAACAAAAAACTACCAACTGCAGTGACATTTATTCATTTTTTACCTAGAACTGTTTCTAAAAATCGGATTCACCGCACATACTGTGATTTATATACCTAGATATATTTCTAGCAGGAACAACAGGCGGTCAGTGATTTCATAATAATTATATCGATAACCACCACGTCGACGTTATGACAAAATGAATCCATACTAATATTATAAATGCGAAAGTGTGTCTGTCTGTCTGTCTGTTACCTCTTCACGCTTAAACCGCTGAACCGATTTAGATGAAATTTGGTATATAGATAGTTTCAGTCCCGGGAAAGGACATAGGATACTTTTCATCCCGAATAAATTTAGTGTTCCCGTGGGATGAACGGGTAACACCGCGGGGCACAGCTAGTAATTATATAAAAAGTCGCTTCTTTAATACGCAGAGTGAGGGGAAGCCCCAACAGTCTCGTACAGGTTGTGGCGGGGAGGCAGGACAGCGCCGTGCTCGGCCGGTTCAATGAGCTGCACGCTTCGAGTGCGCTGCATTGACCTGGGGCCCTATGATGGTTGCTTTTATCACGCGATAAATAAGTGATAAAGAATCCGTCACGTTTTGACATATTGCGAGTGTGAGTGACAGATGCTTTGTCACTTATTTATCACGTGATAAACGCAACCATCATAGGCCCCCTGGACAACCAGTGCTGTGCGCAACAGTTAAATTACTTAATAGTGCTTACTTATATACCTACTAACATAGTTCTTAATATTTTTTTCATGTGTACTAACAAACTATGGACCTATGTTGTCTGGAAATAAAGATATTTTATTTTTTTATTTTATACAGCGTGTATATTTAATACAACCGCAAACTTTACGCGGTCATAGTATAGGCACTTATTAATATATTGATCCGTAAATTATTTAAAAAATCGAACTTTTTTTTCCCCATATAAAATAATTCACCACGCAATGTATGTGTTTGTTGTTGTTTGTTGACACTTAACATCGTGATGTCACAACTGTCACTAGTAATGACTTTGAATAAGTGTACGCCACACATTGATGCTCAGAATTTTTTCTAAAATTAATTACGCTATGGCAGTTAACGCTAAACTAATAATTATTATAAATATCAGATTATAGTACTAAAATTATTACTTCAATTTGCGGTTGTATTAAATATACACGCTGTATAGTTATTAAGAAAATATTAACTACTAGCGACCCGCGCCCCGCCCGCGGGTGCAATGCTGAAAATTATGCGTCGGGCCGTTCCTGACAACTTCATGTAAGTGTAAACCGCTTAATATAACAAATAAATATGTCTCACGAAAGTTTTAATAATATTATTTTATAGGTGTTTCAGATGGGATAGTATATTTGTTATGATACCTAGTATATTAACTACGTAAGTAGTTTGAAAGAATTAAAAGTAAATAATAAGCAAATGCTTATAACTACAGTAATATGAGTGTGTGTAATGTAATCACGTGAGTGAAAATGGCTTTTCAAACGGACCAAAAGGAAGGAATTTATTAAAAATACAGAGTCATATAAATAATCTAATAAAATCAAAAGTACTCGACGAGGATGGGATTCGAACCCACGCGTGCAGAGCACATTGGATTAGCAGTCCAACGCCTTAACCACTCGGCCACCTCGTCATGTACGCAGTCGGTTAAAAAAGTCTACTGGTCGTGCAGTTACAGTTTATTGGCTAATAAAACACGTGCCAATACTTAAATAGTAATTAAGTCCTGAACAGATAATACGGAGGTAAGAAAACGTGCCTTCGATGCGACATCGTCTCTTTGGGAAAAGTAACAAAAACGTGCGTTCGTTCACTACAGCACTAATGCACTTGTGTCTTGTAATAAAATATGTATTGAGGATTTAAATTCATTTATTTTGTTTTGCGTGTCGTGACGCCTAGAGACCTTGACATCTCTGAAAAAAACACTTTATTTTATATAATTTTTAGTGTAAACATTGATTTGGAGAATCTTGTACATCTCCTCTAACATATATATGTATCAATTACCTAGTTATAATATAATTGTATTAGTTTTTAAGTATAATTTACGAAAAAATGACTTACTGTTGAGTTTCTTTCGGCTTTCTTCTCAACAGCGGTCTCCTCTTGCGAAATGCCGGTAGACTCACAATCTGACTTGTAAAAGTGCCCTTGTGGCCTACTTACTGAATAAATTATTTCATTTCATTGACTAATGAAATAGATGTTAATTAATATGTATCAAGTGTATCCGTGACTTCCATATACGAAACAACGTCTACCTTTCGTTTCTTTGTTACTAGAAGGAGACAGCAAAACGAACTTTAACCGCGTGTCAAAATTGCGTGATAACTTTTTTCGTTCTCCGTACCTATTAAAAAATATCCTACCATCTATTGATACTTAGGCCGTATTCCTTTTAATAAAGAGTTTTTCATATTGCGACAAATATGTTGATACTTTCAACCAATTTTTGTAGTAAATAATATTTTCCCCTGAGTTCTAGATAGTAATATAGCTATTTTATGCTTTTATTGCGTGCAGTCGAAAATAAATTGAAAAAAAAAACGGTCTTCTGCGTGAATTTTGTTAATTTAAAAATTATCAATGAAAAATTTTAACTGTAGGTTTCAAACATATTCCAATAAATCATTTTCACCACCACCACCACCACCATCATCATCACCATCATCATTACCATCACCAACACCACCACTATTACACGAGTCAATGCCCAAAAATGCACAGTACACAACCCTTTTAAAATATTATCCGCAGCCAACACGATTCCAACTCGGTGCCTCGGGGCGAGGTAACTAGCGCGGTGCGGGGTGTGTGTGGCCATTCTGTATCTAGTACTATTAAGTATTCTGTGACCAAGCTTCAATCGTCTCGACTGCAACCGGTGCAAAATCGTACGCTGACTCCAAGATATCCATACTAATATTATAAATGCGAAAGTGTATCTGTCTGTCTGTTACCTCTTCACGCTTAAACCGCTGAATCGATTTTGATGAAATTTGGCATAGAGATAGTTCAAGATCCGAGGACGGACATAGGATAGTTTTCATCCTGGAAGTTATCACTAAAAAGATTGAAAAGGGAGTAAGTAATTCATGATGACATTGATGACCCTGCGGGAAATGTAATGATTAGACCAAAAGCACAATTGCTCTTATAAGCAAATTTTGCGCCTAAGCAAATTTAGGCGCTTTTAGTAATCCCTTTTATTAATTACTAGCGACCCGCCCCGGCTTCGCACGGGTGCAATGCTGATAAATTATGCATGCATTATACATATAAACCTTCCTCTTGAATCACTCTATCTATTAAAAAAAACCGCATCAAAATCCGTTGCGTAGTTTTAAAGATTTAAGCATACAAAGGGACATAGGGACAGAGAAAGCGACTTTGTTTTATACTATGTAGTGAAGGTGATTAGGTGGATATCTATCGTGTTGTACGAGGTTGCTTCCATACTTCCAAGTTCCACACGGATGTAGTCGCGGGCAAAAGCTAGTTGTATAATAATAATAATAATAATAGCCTTTATTTAACAATCTTTCATTTAACAATCTAATTTTATTCCATTTCATTTTGAAGATTGTCTTGCTCTCCAGCATAGGCCTCCCCTAGAGCTCGCCACTGAGTGCGATTCAGAGCCTGTCTTCTCCAAGTAACACCTGCCACCCTCTTAATGTCATCCTCCCATCTCCGACGCTGTCTCCCTCTTTTCCTTTTTTGTTGTCTCGGGCACCACTCTGTTACGTCTCTAGACCATTTATCCTTGATGCTCCTAATCATATGGCCGGCCCATCTCCATTTTAGTTTTTTGATACAGTAAGTGACACTGACACCTGTTACTCTGTCCCTTCATTTAATGTTGAGCATGCTTCGTTCCATACTGTGTTGGCAGGTTTCAGGTAGGTTAGTCGTATAGATATATAATAATATATAATAATAATAATTTATTGATAAAACATAATGTACAGAGGTGACGGTTAAATTCTATACTTAAAAAATAAATAAATTCATAATTTACATAACCTGAACTAGGGTTGCCCCTGTGTTTCAGGCAATGGGAAAGCCTTTACATTATTTTATTTAAGTACATATTCATCTATCTTACAGTAATCTTATTGTAGCTTAAATACTAAAATTTACACTAAAGTACTAAATTAAACTAAACAAATATTTATTTAATGACAGCCAGTAAGTTCTCTGTATCTTCGTACGTCATAGTTTGTAGTGACTCACGAAGCGCTTTCTTACATTGAGCGAAGCTAAGTGGATATAGGTCCAATTTCGCATTTAATCTATTGTAAAGAAATGGTGGTGGTGGATAAATGTTATTAACTACTTACGATAGACAAGAAGAATATAAACAGGCAGCCGTACAGGTTGACTTCAGGAGTCTGCCAGTGCGACACCATGGCGGCCTGCTCCGCCGTCAGGTTGTCCGACCACGTGAAGTTGGCGAACAGGGACAGCACCTGGGAAATAAGGAGTTTAACAGTGCAGGAAATACTAGGCGGTGCTTGCGGTAATAGTACATACGCCGCACAGACGCCGGCAAAGACGGGCTTGCCGGGTGAGTAGGTATAAATAAAAATAAAATAAAAATCATTTTACAATGCATGTGCTCGAAAAGAGCGTATTCTAGGCATTCAAACTGTGCGGAAAGTACTACTTTTCCGCACTAGTGCTTTTTACTTTTAAATATTTTTTTTATTTATAGCCGTATCTGACAGCCTGACACAAAGAGGTTTCATTATTTACAAAAAGTTTGATAAATAAGTCAAATACCGATTATTATCACGTATAAAAGTACAATAAAACCAATATTTCATTAATTAATTCGTTTAAAACGTCATTCATTACATTAGATATAAAATTTGATTAATAAACGAACTTTAAATCGTTATTCATTAAATAAATTTGGCTGAATGTACACGCGCTTGTGCCATTTTGACATAAGACGAATATTAAAAAAATACTTTTGCACATGCGCAGTAGTAGATTATGTCGAGCGCGGTTTCCAAATAACTCCGCCATTTTTTATTGATGTAGTTTATTTTGAAGTTGTTTTTTGCAAATCTGCTGAAATAATGGCGAGATAAAGGGGCGAATCATGAATTTAAACCCGTAAAATATTATTGATGAAGTAAAAAATGTGAACGACGGCTCCTTCTTGGATAAATCAAATCAAAATACCTTTTTTCCAATGTAAACAGTCTTTGTGAGTATTAAAGTATTTTCTATTTTCTCGTACATGCATAGTAAAGTTTTGTACGGAACTCGTGTGTAAGATGATTTCCGACTCGTGTTTGTTTAATCACACTCGTCTGAAATAACCTACCTTCCACACTTGTATCATAAATAACTATATTTCGACCAACTGGGATCATAGTTCTTACAAAATACGTTAGTAACAGACTGATTTGCGGTATGATCCATGCGTACGTCAACGAAAAAAGAAATTAAATAAATAACATGGTAAATTGTAGTGTTAAGTGGTGTCCTCATAAGAGACCTCATAAACATGGACGCAACTAAACGGTGGCCGCCGTGTTGATACTTTAATGTTCTGCCGTACCATATCGTTGGTGCGCGCGGGTCGCCTTACATGCTCCGTCTAGTGGGAGTTGTCTGTGCATAAAAGCAATCAACCCCTGCTTCTGCGAACATCGCAGACGCGCTACAGAAACGGGATAGCCCCATCGTAGAGCATTGTATTGTTTTTGCGTGTAAGAGACCCACCGACAGTGTATAGACGGCCCACCGTAGGAAGGCCGGATAGTGATACGAAGACCTTTTCACGGCTAGCACGGCTTTTCTCAAACATATGCAATGAAATAAAAAATACACCACTCAAAAGAAATATCAGATGTTTAACATGTCCATGACACAGACGCCATGTTTAAAAAAATGCATCCCGGCCTGGGCCTTCAATTTTGTATGAAATTCCTTTAGTTCTTTCGAGTTGTTCCTCCCGTAACGTGATACTTCGAAGCTTTTTTAGGGTTCCGTACCCAAAGGGTAAAGACGGGACCCTATTACTGAGACTTCGCTGTCCGTCCGTCCGTCTCTCACCAGGCTGTATCTCAAGAACGGTGATAGCTAGACAGTTGAAATTTTCACAGATGATGTATTTCTATTGCCGCTATAACAACAAATACTAAAAATAAAATAAAATAGACATTTGAGGGGGGCTCCCATACAACAATCTTGTTATAGATTATGGTACGGAACCCTTCATGCGCGAGTCCACCGTTCTTGAGATACAGCCTGGTGACAGACGGACGGACGGACAGCGAAGTCTCAGTAACAGGGTCTCGTTTTTACCTTTTGGGTACGGAACCCTAAAAAAACTAATGACGTTGAGCTTGACATTATTAAAAGCTTATTTTTGTCGCGGATAGGTCGCAGACTACAACTTTGTGCAGGGATAGTTGTAGATTGAGAGGGAGGGAAGTTTACCTGTTCTTGGTTGCCCAGATCAGCTGCCATGTACTTGCCAATGCCGGGCGGGAACAGGATAGACATCACCGCCAGAGTCATGAAGCCCGGGTAGATGAAACGGCTGAAATACAAATAGAAACGTTAAACACGAAACAAATACCAGCAGTTACGGGACTACATTTAAACTAAATCTATGGAAATGAAATGAAATAATTTATTCAGTAAGTAGGCCACAAGGGCACTTTTACAAGTCAGATTGTGAATCTACCGGCATTTCGCAAGAGGAGACCGCTGTTGAGAAGAAAGCCGAAAGAAACTCAACAGTAAGTGATTTTTTCGTAAATAATACTTAAAACAATTACATCACATTAGTGTTATAATATGAATTAATAATAATTTATTCAACAGTAAATAATGCATAAAACAAAAGTCAAATCCGCAACGCAGGCATCGTCAGAGAGAATACAAAATCTAATCAGCGACATGCTTCGTCAAACAACACACCAATAACGTGACATCCGCAACAGGCTTCGTCGAAGTTATAGATCGATCTTGATCTTGGAAGGTGGAAAAAGACTTAAAAAGGCTCACCCCGAGTCGCACCTGGCCCAAACGTTCCCATCACACTGGCAGCGTTCCCACGTTGTATGGCCAACGAAATCTTTTGAACCAGATACCACCCAGAGCGAGGATCAGACCCTCTGTCTCTGAGCCTACGACCCACCTCCCTTATGAAGTGCCTGGCCTCAGTACCACTCCACTGCCACTGGCACAAAATCATACATTGGTTCCAGGGCAGAGTACTTGGTGTGTTTGAGTTTTGCCGCACATTCCGCGGCGGCCCCGGCAGATCTAGTAGTGTGGCTCAAGTGTGACGGTGCAAACGTGCTAACACACGTAGCGTCCCATAAGAGACACCGTCCCTTCTGCCATGGAACCAATGTTAGGCCATCCGGCCTTTTGCCATCGGTACGGCATAACCCTGGGGGCTCCAACACGCAGGGAACGTTGGCTGAAACCAAAGCCCGCCGAATGACATCGTTAATGGCATAATGCCTTGAGAACCGCCCGGCGCACCTCTGACAACTCAGGCCAGCGAGGATCAGACCCTCTGTCTCTGAGCCTACGACCCACCTCCCTTATGAAGTGCCTGGCCTCAGTACCACTCCACTGCCACTGGCACAAAATCATACATTGGTTCCAGGGCAGAGTACTTGGTGTGTTTGAGTTTTGCCGCACATTCCGCGGCGGCCCCGGCAGATCTAGTAGTGTGGCTCAAGTGTGACGGTGCAAACGTGCTAACACACGTAGCGTCCCATAAGAGACACCGTCCCTTCTGCCATGGAACCAATGTTAGGCCATCCGGCCTTTTGCCATCGGTACGGCATAACCCTGGGGGCTCCAACACGCAGGGAACGTTGGCTGAAACCAAAGCCCGCCGAATGACATCGTTAATGGCATAATGCCTTGAGAACCGCCCGGCGCACCTCTGACAACTCAGGCCATGGTGTCCGTTTTCTTCGACCATGACCCCACAGATGCACCGATGTGGCTCACAGACCTTGGACCCCAGACGCAAAGCCACCGCGATTCTCAAAGAATCATTATCCAGAAGCGTACCCAACTGAGGTGAGGGCAATGCCTGAAGCCACGCTCCTGCTTCCACCTTGGCTGCGGCCCTAATACGTGCTTGATTGGAACCCTGTGCAGCGCCCAACAAAGATGCATATATATCTTTGCACAATAGGTCATCCCAACCTTTCTGAGTGGTAAGGTTATCCGGCCGCTCGTCGCTTTGACACACGGCAGCCCATTTGGTGGTATATAATTGATTAATAGTGTGTATACTCACTTCTTCTGCAGGAAGTTGCTGAGCGGCTTGGTGTTCCTCATGAACAGCACGTACTGCCGGTGCAGCCACACCCACAGCCGCCAGCAGCCCGCACACCACGCTGCAACATGTGGGTATACTCACTTCTTCTGCAGGAAGTTGCTGAGCGGCTTGGAGTTCCTCATGAACAGCACGTACTGCCGGTGCAGCCACACCCACAGCGCCGCCAGCAGCCCGCACACCACGCTGCAACATGTGGGTATACTCACTTCTTCTGCAGGAAGTTGCTGAGAGGCTTGGTGTTCCTCATGAACAGCACGTACTGCCGGTGCAGCCACACCCACAGCGCCGCCAGCAGCCCGCACACCACGCTGCAACATGTGGGTATACTCACTTCTTCTGCAGGAAGTTGCTGAGCGGCTTGGAGTTCCTCATGAACAGCACGTACTGCCGGTGCAGCCACACCCACAGCGCCGCCAGCAGCCCGCACACCACGCTGCAACATGTGGGTATACTCACTTCTTCTGCAGGAAGTTGCTGAGCGGCTTGGAGTTCCTCATGAACAGCACGTACTGCCGGTGCAGCCACACCTACAGCGCCGCCAGCAGCCCGCACACCACGCTGCAACATGTGGGTATACTCACTTCTTCTGCAGGAAGTTGCTGAGCGGCTTGGTGTTCCTCATGAACAGCACGTACTGCCGGTGCAGCCACACCCACAGCCGCCAGCAGCCCGCACACCACGCTGCAACATGTGGGTATACTCACTTCTTCTGCAGGAAGTTGCTGAGCGGCTTGGTGTTCCTCATGAACAGCACGTACTGCCGGTGCAGCCACACCCACAGCCGCCAGCAGCCCGCACACCACGCTGCAACATGTGGGTATACTCACTTCTTCTGCAGGAAGTTGCTGAGTGGCTTGGTGTTCCTCATGAACAGCACGTACTGCCGGTGCAGCCACACCCACAGCGCCGCCAACAGCCCGCACACCACGCTGCAACAACACAACTGTCTAACGAAACGCATCCGTACCTAATCAATAGATTGCCGGAGGCAATAAGACGAGAGCCTAACACAAGAAAGAATTCAATCTAATGTTTAAAAAAAAACTTTAGTTATACTATACTACCGTAATAAAAGAAAGAAAAGAACGTTTATTTAAATCGGATCACAACTCGCATCGTTTAAGTTAAACTAAACACCCTCAATAATTCATGGAATATAACATTGATAATAAAAGCGATGATAATGAAATGGCAAAATGGAAATATCCTAATCACATCAAGTAAAAAAACAGTTGAAATTCCAAAATTTAAAAATGGAGATACTGGGTGCGCTAATAAACTTACCAACGATTGATCCCAGTATGATATGTGGCTACGTGAAGTGATTACTGATTATGAAGTGAAGTATTAGCTAAATCTTCGCTCGTGGTGTCAATGTGGCAGTCATCTGGTTGAATCTGCTATTTGATTGAATGACTAGCGCGTTCATTGAATGACAACATTCAATTGAATGACTAGGCCGAGCGTTGATTGAACAAGCGTCACTCAACGTCCAACTAGTTAGCGGAATGTAACATAGCCCTTTGAACAGAGCCGACGTAAAAATCAGTCAGGTGATTGAAATGCTAAATGACGTTCAGTCAAGACGTTGAACGTTATATTACACAACTTGACGAGTTGTCCTTTAGTCATTCAATTGAATGTTGTCATTCAATGAACGCGCTAGTCATTCAATCAAATAGCAGATTCAACCAGATGACTGCGACATCAATATCACCCTATTCACTCTTGCTCTTTCACGCTACTTAGTTCTTGAAATGCCCTGAAACTCACCCCAACAATACGAAGACAGCAAACTCCTGGGGGTCGAAGGGGAAATCTTGCGGCAGGTTGGTGGGGAACAGTGGTTTGACTGTTGGTAACGCGCCCGACCACACAGAAAGAAGTCGGAACATCTGGAATATGAGTAATGATTTCAAGAGAAACTCTAAATTGTCTTGTGAATTAAATAATATGGGGAAATAATTGGTATAATATCGGGAGAAGCCTTGACTTGTGAACTTCCTGACTTGATGTTTTTATCTATACCACTACCCAAAAAAGAGGCAAAAGGGCCTCATTTAATAAGTCGTACGAAAAAAAACAAAGCAACGTAAATAATAATCAACCCCGCTCATATTTAATACCTTGTTTCACTCGTTATTTACCGTCTAGGCATGAATAATTTTTTTTTATTCTTTTCGTATTCTTTAATGGTGATGCTAACTTTGCGTGTATTATAAATTTATGGTACCCAGTTTTTTTTTAACAGATGTTTATTAATGAGACCCCGTATTTGTCTAAAATTATTTTTGACAAATTTAATCACTTGGGGTGAGGAAATAAATAAATACGTAATGGAACCAGAGTGGTCAACTTTTCTTTAATAATTAGTTTATCTTCAAATTTTCGGCTGGTTAGAAGGTTGTGCATTAAATACAGGACACCGTGTCTAATGACGCCCATTTGTCTGATCCCTGGTAATCATGAGAAGGACATTGTCAACTTACAATGGCACTGCAGCAGGCAGCGAAGAATCCGCGCCAATAGTTGCGCACCGCGAAATACGTCGTCGTTACTTCGATCGAGAACAGCACGCCTGGAACAGACACAATCTGTTTAGGACAAGCTTTTTGTACTGAATCAGCACCTAAGGTTGGTCCACTTAAGCTTACCGGGTGAGAAGGTATAGACCGGATAGTGATAAGAAGCCGGCAAGCCCTTTTCACGGCTAAGGCATGTATAGTGCTTTTCTCAATCATATGCAATGAAATGCAGAAATACACCACTCAAAAAAATTAGAATTCAGCTGTTTAGCCTGTTGTGAAAAAATACTTTTCGGCCTAGGCCTTCAATTTTGTATGAAATTCCTTTGCAGTTCTCTCGAGTCGTTCCGCCCGAAACGTGATACTTTGAAGCACGTTATGACGATATTTCATTGCCTGTTTGAGAAAAATTAAGTATAACAGCAGTCAGCATAACATGAATAACATCCATGACCCAAAACAAATATTCGAGTTAATCACACAAATATTTGCCCTTGCCGGGATTCGAACCCAGGACCGTCGGCTCACCTCCAACAGGAGCGGCGAAGCACGAAGCCACACCGACGGCGCACGCGGCGGCCAACATCTCCGTGGTGCGAGATTCGTTCGTGTAGATCCCTTGGAATGTCGTCACCAGCTTAGATAAGAGCTGGGCTACCATTGAGGCGATGTGGACTGACGGACCCTGTCGAAAATCTTTAAGCTTAGTTGTGTTACAAGCTGTGCGACAGCGTAAGAAATAGTCTAATAATAAGGGAGCGTTGTGGTGTGAACGACGATGTTGTCACTATACGTAGAATTGAGTCAGGACCGTAGCAGGTGGAAAGATGTTGTCTTTGCCTACCCCGTTGGGAAAAAGGCGTGATTTTATGTATGCAAGTGTGGGGTCTGAAAAGGAGTCAAAAGTCGGAATGTTCTCAGAAGAACAATTAGCCATCTTGGACTTAGATAAGTCACTCACTCACGTATCAAAACCTCTAGGGTACTGCCCAAGGACCTAGAAAGCTGAGATTTGGCATGGGTCCTAGGGTTTATGTAATACAAAGAATATGAAAATTAAGAAAAAGCAACTTTCACCCTTTTACAAGCACCCTTCTTTATACCTAATAAGGGTAGGTGGGTGAAAGGGGTGTGTAATGATCGATATAAAAATAAATGGTATAAGTATGTTTGATATAACAACATTTGGTATAACAACATTTGGTATAATGACTGATTTGATATAATAAACGTTTGGTATAATTTCAAAATATCTATTTTTATTTCGTATACTTATCATTTGGTATAAAACTTATTTCCTATAACCATCATATGGTATAACAACATTTGGTATAACAACATTTGGTATAACAACATTTGGTATAACAACATTTGGTATAATTTCATATGGTATAACAACATTTGCTATAACAACATTTGGTATAACAACATTTGGTATAATTTCGCTCGTCGTCGTACCTAACCATGACTCTATTACAATTTAACTTTCATGTTTGAGCAGTTTGAGCGGATATTGAGCCTTTAAACGTATTATATCCTTTTTTTTTTTTTTTGCCACTTTTTTCCTCTTTTTTCCTTTTTTTTTCTATCCTAACCTAACCTAACCTACGTTTCTCTTGAACTTTCGGTTTAAGTTTTTTTTTAATGCGGGGGGCTTCGCCCCCCGCCCCCCTATTTCTCTATACCCTATACGTTATGCCATTTGAATGTTAGATAAAATAAACGTTATACCATAAATTCATTAGACGAAATATGCATCATACTAAAAGAATGTTATATTAAATGTTATTCGATAAAATGATCAGTAGATGAAACAATAATTATATCAAATGTTGATATATTAAGTGTTGTTATATCATTCAATCATTATATCAAATGAGCGTTATACCGACTGAAATTATATCAAAAGTTGTTATAGCCATCGTTACGCACCCGGGTGAAAGATCAGTTTATGTCTTCAATACTGTAATAATATTATTAACCTTAATTCCTATCTATAAAACGGACAGGCCAAACTTTTTAAACCAGGGTGCAGGGTTAGTAAAGTCAGGGCTTAGGGTTTTGGCTTTTCCTGGGATCTGATAACTTTTTTACAGCGAAGCGCATGTGAGTCTTGACCGCCAATTAACATGAAATGTTTTTGGTGGGATCAGATGATATTGGATCAACTGTGTATCAGTTTTGAATAAAATAAAGATACTATAATACAATGTTACTGTTAAGGTCTGTCTATGGCCTGTATAAATAAACTTACTTCTTTCCCCAGTGGTAGACCAGAACCAAGCGTGGCGGTGAGACCTATGACTTTGGAAATAAGTGCTCTATACGTTAGGTACTCTTTCAGTTGCACTCCGCGGAGTATCGTCTTCATTTCCGGGATTCCTGAGCCTGGTAAGGAAGAAAAGTTTGTATTTGTTAATTGCAGCAGTAACCACTACGATTAGATATTTGGCAAGGACAAAATAATGATCAAAACTGTTGTTCTTGCGGTGCTCCGACCACAAAACGGTTAATCCCCTAATGTTATTAAAACTATCGTGAGACATCTTTACTAATTATAAAAACGGTATAAACTCACGTAAAAACTGTCAGGAACGGCCCGACATGTTTCGAACTCATTTGGAGCTCTTCATCAGGGGTAGCTATCCGTGCTGCTACGCGACTCGCGACCCACTAGTTTTTATAATTGGTTAATCCCCTCTTTGAAATGTCCATTATTTATCGAAGTATATTTAACGTAATCTTCTTAAAACTTTCGTGAGACATACTCGTATTTAATTATTGTAATTGTATTTAATTGTTTTGACGAAGTTACCGCGCCGCTGAAAGGGCAGCAGTCCCTGATGAAGAGCTCCATACGAGTTCGAAACATGGCGGGCTGTTCCTGACAATTTCACGTGAGTGTAAACCGCTTAATTTAACATCAAAGTATAACTTCGAATTATAATAATAAACATTCACTTTCACCTTACCATAATCATTTGAGATCTTATCTCTATTAATTACAAGCTTTAATTTTATTATTTATGCAATGTATGTAAAGCTACGTTCGGGTGGAATCTCAATTTTGTAGCAGATATCTTCAGCCGATTAAGCTTAACTTTGATGACAATATTGACGATACAATAATATGGTACCATGGGAATGGTCTGATGATGGAGCCGGAAGGTGGCCCTAGGAACTCTGCAATCCGGCCGAGTTTGGGCTCTTTAGAATCGTATCAGTGATTAAAAAAAACGGAAAAAGGAGAATGGTCAAATTTTAACAGGATATTATTTTTGTGATCTGATCTCTGTTGGTTGGTTAACTAGGTTTTCTTACCTATACTTTGTGCGGCGACTATGTGCACGAATCCAGCGGCAAAGAGGATGAGACAGACTGGCAGCGACACCCACGCGACGTACTGGCTGAATGTGGACGTTGCCAGATCCTTGTACATCCACATACGAGCTAAACATTAAATAAATAAAAACAATGTAACCGTGAATACAGAAATCAAAGCATCAAGGGCGGACGATACCGGTATTTGAACCCAGTACCTATGGATCACCAGTGTCAACCACTCCACCACCCCAACGCTAGGAAACATCTCGAATGTTTCCTTATGCTTTGTGTTTTTTCTTTATGATTTTATCTTTGAATCAATAGGTTGTAAATCTTGGTTACCTACGAGTATTGTATTTTATATGAACACTTGACACTTTATACTCTCGCGGTTTGTACACATAGTTAACACAAATTATATCGGGTCTATCGAGATATTACTTATTTACCTTCATTGTGTTAGGTACTATCTTACCCGATCTCCTTTAGATAGCATGAAATAAAAGAAAACGTGTTTGATATGATTTCAAGGACACATCCCATTAATTTTCTTATTCTGTGTATACGATATAGCATATCCACTAGATTGATTTTGGTAACTACGGCTACCTGTCACCGCTCTTATTTTATTATATAAATAGAGTCCAACTCAAAATTCGAAGCAATTGAATGGATATAAAGATAGGGAAAGGAAAATAGTGTTCGTAGAATAGATCCAAGATAGACGAGCTTATGAGCTAAGCTTTAAACTAGTAAATACAGCAAGATAAAAGTAGAAGTCCTCAAGGTACACTCTCGAAGTCTCACGTATCTGCTCGCGTCTCGGCAGCCTCGGCGCCTAAAATTGAACATTCACAGATTACCTACGCACGATGCGTGTCAACCTAAATATACCGATGAGTCGGTGATAGGTCAATATTGAGCGCGTTGCATGCCTTGAACTGCGTGACCCCTAACTATTGTAACTTCACAAGTTCACATATAACAATCCATACTAATACTAATATACTAATACTAATATACTAATAATATTATAAATGCGAAAGTGTGTCTGTCTGTCTGTCTGTCTGTCTGTTACCTCTTCACGCTTAAACCGCTGAACCGATTTAGATGAAATTTGGTATATAGATAGTGTCAGTCCCGGGGAAGGACATAGGATACTTTTCATCCCGAATAAATTTAGTGTTCCCTTGGGATGACCGGGTAACACCGCGGGGCACAGCTAGTAGTACATAACTGCCGACACCGCGACAGAAGGGCTTGTCGGGTGAGTATAGAAAGCCGACAGTAGGAAGGCTGAATAGCGATAATTTTTTTTTTTTTTTTATGTCATAGGGTTAAACGCGCAAACGAATCGCCTGATGGCAAGCCCTTCCTTCCCGGCTAGACATGTATAGTGCTATTCTCAAACATATGCAATGAAATAAAATAATACACCACTCGGACAAAATTTTATTTTGTTGTCGACTTTGTTTTTTCTCAGATTTCAATAAAATTTGGTGATTTGGTAAAGTTGCTTATTCTGAACTAGGTAAGCCCAATTTCACGATATATCCTACAAAATTTTCCATTGAGTTACAAGAAATGTATGGAGTTTTTTAAACTAAATTTCGTATATTGTACTAAAATTTAGTACAAAATAAGGAGCTCGAAATGAAAAATAAATAATTCGACAACAAAATAAAATTGGCACATGGCCCAATTTCTGTAATACATTTTGTGTAACTCAATGGAGAAAAATTTGTAGGACTTATCGTGAAATTGGACTTACCATGGTCAGAAGAAGCAACTTTACCAACTCACCAAAAAGGCCTAGTTTCCCCTCTGGGTTGGAAGGTCAGATGGCAGTCGCTTGCGTAAAAACTAGTGCCTACGCCACATCTTGGGATTTAGGTAGCCGACCCCGATTGAGAATTCATTCTCAAAAAATGGGACAAAGGCTAGGAGGATGATGATGATGATGACTAGGATGAAAAGAAATCGACAACAAAATAAAAATTTGCCCACTCATAAAAAATTGAATGCCGGCTGTTTAGCCATGAAAGCAGATGCCGTGTTAAAAAAAATACTTCTGCTTAGGCCTTCAACATTGTATGAAATTCCTTTGCAGTTCCCTCGAGTTGTTCCGCCCGAAACGTGATACTTCGAAGCCTGTTATGACAGGCTTCTTATCATTGAGAGAAGGATTCTTACCATTGTTGCAAATAGCAATCCCTCTGTCCATAGCGAAGTTGAGAACGGCCATTATGATACCCAGGGCTGCAAGGAATATCCAGTCCTCCCCGAGTCGCGCAAACGTATGCCGCCATATGTAACCTGTGAACCAGCATACTTTTAGGGTGCATCTGCATTGAAGCGAGGCGGAGCGGAGACGTGCGGAATAGACCAATCACGTGATTTGAAATCGGTATCTCAGCTCCACTTCGCTTTTGTGATTGGTTGATTTCGCATGTCTTCGCTCCCCTCCGCTCGACTCGTAGACGGAAAACTATGTCCCTGACGCCAAGCTGTCAGTAGATAGTATGTAGTATGGCATTGTGTAGCGGCAAATGAGGTCGTGGCGTCTGGGACACAGCCTTCTATCGACGTGATTAGTCTTTGGCGCTCAAAAGGTTAACAGAGAGGTTTTAAACATTGAGGAAACGCTATTGGCGACATCTAGTGTGACGTGGTAGGACAATACAACACACTATTGGAGTCTAAATCATCTAATAGTAATAAGCTATTGTATCAATGTGTCTTCGAATAGCATAACGAATTTCCCCGGCGTGGCATAGCTTGTGTCCTTACCCTAGCTCTCTCTCTTGTCCTTCCCTTATGACCGAAGATCGTGGTCATCACTGGATGGCTTACACATGGAGTGATTTGCCTCCATCGAGTCCTGTCCATTGCTTCCCTTATAACCGAGCAAAACTTGGTCGATTCATCTGGTTGCACTTACCCTAGCTAGCACCTTGTAATATTTGGCTCTAAGGTTGGGTTTTCCCGTGAATTTAAGCTCCTTTTGTCGCCTTTAAATGGCTGTAGCAATGTCTCCTTACCTAGCACTTTGAAGAATTTGCCTCTGGGCCGGTGTTTCCCCGTGGCCTCAAGTTCCTTTTGGCGTTGCTTATCGTCTTTTCTCCGTCGCTTGCGCAGTCGCCTTAGACGACGCGCCTCTTCCCGCGCCGCTTCGCTAAGGTCGCGCTGGTAGCGCCCATACATCTGAAAGAGATAAGAAATAATTACGTTAAGAAAAAAAAACTATCAAAAAAGCAGTGACCTAGTTATTTCTAGTCAGTTCCTAATTTACGGTCGCCTGATGCCTGCTTTACCGTAGTTTATTTGACATCATTAATTTTAACAATAGCAAAAACATATAGTAGAGCTCTATAAACTTGTGTGAACATTTTATAGGCGTTATAAAAAGCTTTACATTATGAACATAATAAATTATCCGGTGACCCTTATCGCTTGATAATTTACGAGTACGAAAAGGCAATGACCAACATATTCTAATTTAAACTCAAAACATTTTATCAAGACTCAGATTATGGTCCATATAAAGATAGGTATTTGTTCAGTCACACAAAATTTCACTGAGAATTTTAACTACGCAAAAGTATTTAAGCCCTTGTGCCGGGTTATTCTTGTTTAGTTTAATGCTTCCCTGAAGGGCGACAGACACATTCCAGGGAGAGTTCATAGACCAGATATAGGTCTCTGGTAGACGCTACGCTGTTTAATTATGTCTAGTTTATACCAGGAAAATGTATACCTTCGTGTAATATTGACTCTAGTACAACCAATACGGTTAACACTACGTACCAGCACACGACTGCCTCTTTCTACCATTTCATCCTGATCCATCTTATCAAACACCGCTTCTCGATCATCTATTCCCGTTCTATATCGCAGATATTTTATTACTTTTATTACTGTAGTAATAAATTACTACAGTTCTGTAGTTCCCTATATAGGGATACTTTCGTTCGAATTTTGAGAATGTTCGGTCAAATTCAAAATGTTGGTGTGTTTCTTCACTTTGGGCGTAGTTTTTGATCGACGATACATTTAAACTCATCTCCTTTATCACAACTGCATTACCTATACAAATAGTTGAACGTAGGCAATAATGCATAATCAATTTTAAGTTTTATTCACTACAGTATCAGAATATAAGTATTGCTATTTGGCTTTATTCATTTCTGCCGTGCATTTCACTAACTCGCACCATAGATTTCATCCCATCATTTAATTGCCTCCACTTCTTTCCAGTTTCTGCTAGTTTTGTGGTATCTCTCTTTTGCTTGTTTCACTTTGATACTCTAAACCATCTGACTATCAGACCAAGTTCACCCATCATTTAACACCAAGTCCACAAGCCTTTCACGATGGAAAGGAGTCACAGATCTGATAGAACTCAGTGTTAGAAACTCTTTCGACGATGGGGCAATCCCGACTCTGCACCTATAGCATAACTGCGACAACCGGCTCTTTGTCGCGCGACAAACACTAGCCGTCGCTTTCCTATCAATACCGTGCGAGCAGGACAGGTGATGCTGAGTCGTGCGACAAACGAAGTCGCGGCAAAATATGATAACACTGCTGAATGTGGGAAAACGCGAGAACTTTTCCGTCCATTAAATAAAACTTGGCAGTGAATCTGAGCTAATTACCTACAATGAAAGTCTAATTGCTACTGAAGGAGCCTAATCTTCAGTAGCCTTGAATCTCCTGTTTGCACAGCTATCGGATTATCTCCGCGGATAAGATAATTGGGAAATGCCTAAGTAATTATTTATAGCAATCAAACATTGTCGAGCTAATATTGGGAGGAAAGTTAAAACCGGCAGTAATGGAATTGTTGCTGATTATAAATAAAAAAAAAATGCATTCATCGACGGTTTGGTTTAACATATTTTTTTTTTACTTTACAGGAGAGCGAGCTCATTCGACGGAGAAAAATCTGCCAATTCCGATATAACTCAATATCACCCATTGTAAAATACTTAAACGGGTTTACTCACGTCGTAGAAGTCGAATAACGCTCGACATGTTTCGAATCGGTACGCGATTCATCATCAGGAGAGACGATCAGTCGCGGCGGCGGCCAACCGAACACCGATTCGAAACATGTCGAGCGTTATTTGACTTCTAGCACTATACCTCAATATTTATGGACGAGACCTTTTTGGAGTAGTGACCTACTCTGTTCCTCCACTCATTGTTTTTTTTCTCAATTCGTCTTTCCATCGTATTATGCTCTTTCTCTCTCCGTTGAGACGTGTCCCGCCCTTTCCCACATGAGACTTCTTATTTTTATGTCCGTTACCCTTGATCGCTCTCTTATTTTGTAGTGGTCTCATAGTTTGTGTGGAGTTTTTGATGAATGTATGATTTAACACTAGGCCGACAGTAGGTGTCTTATCATTAGTGCCCCGAAAATCCCGGGGTATGCTTAGGTATTACCTATTAGTTGTAGATTCCTAACATGCTTCCCACCATTTTTCTTTGGTATGTGGCAAGTTTGTTTATGTGGTTGTTTTCGACTTTTGTTCAAAGAGCTCATGTTTGGCATCCATATGTAAGGCACGGAAGAATTGACACTTTGTTTAATTTTGTTTTATTTTTTATACTAAGCTGCGCCTCACGGTGTTACCCGCGCATCCCACGTGAACACTTTTTCAGGATAAAAACTTAACCTAGCCTATATGTTAGCCAGGGTGTCAGCTACCACCATACCAAATTTTATCAAAATTGGTCCAGCTGTTTCAGCGTGAAAAAGTAACAAACATACACACAAACTTTCGCCTTTATAATATCCTTGTTGCTGATAGACCTACTTTGATTCCCCTTAAAGACATTGTGTTAGTCGCCAAAGTCGCTTACTGGGCAAGCTGAAAATCAGCGCTGGAACTGCGTCGCACCACAGCGGCTAGGCTTCCAGCGCATTGCTGAGCTTGTCCTTTTGCCATTGTTCTATTATTTGATCTTTTTATTTTGTGTTTCTTTTTTGTATTTTTTTATTTACATACAACTGTGTTATGTTATTTATGGCAATAAATGCATTTTCTTTCTTTCTTTCTTTCTTTCTTTCTTTCTTTCTTTCTTTCTTTCTTTCTTTCTTTCTTTCTTTGAATATCACAAACTCACCATAAAACACGACAGATGTTTCATCCTTAAAGTAAAATGCCACTTTTACACTAATACAATCTATCACTTCAAACAATGCACGTGCCACATTTCACTCCTGCTTTAAATCTATCAACCCACTCACTCTAATGTTCCATTGTCAAATCTCACAGTTTGTACTTGTATCAGTATCAACGTTAATCAATAAGACGGGCTTTTCCCAATGAATTGTCCTGGAATTTCTACCTCCATTGACCACCTTTCTTTCAGATTTTAACGGTTATTTCCGAAGCCACGTTAACAAACACCAGGTCTTTGAGAGAGTATGATACTGATTTAATTTATACAGCGCAGAATGTAGCATGCCTAACCAATTATCTAAACGGCCCAACCAATCAAGGATGCCATATTTACTGCATAAAAAGTATCCGCTTCAAACTACTCGGAACAACAAACAATGAGAAGGATTGCTGTGTACCGAAATAGCACTTCCTATACGTTTTTGGACTTACCCAATCAGTGTTGTGTTATAAAAGTTTGGAAGACAATCTGAAGTGGAATATTGTTCTTGGTCAGGTTTACTACAGACTCCACAGAGTGGATACCTGACAACACCAGACGGAGCCGAGGCAGATCTCGCCATAGATTCCGGGGCTCTTTATTGATAAAATTATCAGAGACTGTGCAAGTTGGAAGAAGACAGGAACAAAACTGGCCTTTAATGAACTGAAAAACCTTGGCTACTGAAGGACTTCTATCAAACAAGTCATTTTATTTATACTTCGACGGTGACAAACAATGATGATGTTAAAACAGTTACCGCCGCCTATAGGTATTAAATGAAATCAAAAGGTTCCAATGGTAAGAAACCTCAACTCAGTGGTGATGCACTGAAGGGCCTTCAACATATTTCGTGTCTCTTTTAATATAACAGAACCTCGCACCGAAAATTAGCAAGTGCATAATTGGACAATAAGAAACAATTGCTACGAATCCATTGCGGGAAATGTTCGGAAACGATCCGAAACACATATGCGAAACGAGCATTCCGAATACGTAGCGTTATCAATGTCAAGGCGTTTAGGTAGGTGCTAAAAAGGTTGGTTAGCAAAACGATAGCCAGCACGTGTGTGAATACGAGTTAGAATTATGAGTTTTACATTGTTTCGGTATGTAAAACATACGTACATCTATACAATTGTCTATACTATCCATGCAGTCATTGTAGGACTTGTGAGTCGAGGCGTGAATCTGGGTTTCACCCTAATGTTGTTAATGGGTTACCTATCTGAAACACTATTTTTTGTTTCTCATCTGTAATACTTGCCAAATATAATTTATCCGTAAGCCTTTCTCCCAAAACTGTTAATTTTAATTATATAACCGAATAATTTTAAAACAAACCTAACCTAACCTAATAGGTTCTTTAAAACGATGTTTATAATAGCGGGTTTCAGGAAAAATATACTTTTGGACAAATGAAAATCTGAAGAAACGTTATAGATGGGAAACAATGTTTCGGGTTTAGATAGGATGTCTGTCAATGCATAACAACACTACTGACTAGTACAGAGAAATTTGCCTGTACAGTTCTCATTAGCATGGTTAAAGTGTAGAACTCTTTTTCATCCCAAACTAAACCTAATCAAGTTGTCCTTAGCAATTAATCGGCTAACTTTTAGCCTCTCCAAATATTTAGAGATCGCTCCGTGACCAAGGATTACCGTTATCTCGATAATATTCTCAAATAAAGTGATATTCTTTAGTTTGCTGAGCTAAATCCTCTAAACCTTGGAAGTCACGCGGTAATGTGCGTCACAGCGAGAGAAAAGAGACCAAAGTACACTGGCCAAAAAATATTCAAAAGTAAATGAAACTGTTATAGGTACCTACATACTTTATAAATTTCTGCCCGCTCATCCCACGGGAACACTAAATTTATTCGGGATGAAAAGTATCCTATGTCCTTTCCCGGGTCTCAAACTATCTCCATACCAAATTTCACCTAAGTCGGTTCAACGGTTTAAGCGTGAAGAGGTAACAGACAGACAGACAGACACACTTTCGCATTTATAATATTAAGTATGGATGTAATGTCCCATTTTTTATGTGGGTACAAGCCTTTCAAATAAACAATGCAAAGATCGACACACAAAGCATAAGGAAAAAATCGATATGTTGCTTGGGAGTTAGGGTAGCGATGTGGTTAACCCTATACTTGGCAAGGAATTAGATGTGCGTTTTTAATTTTTTTTCTTGTTTTATTTAGTTAGTTAGCGATAATAATACACTAAAAAAATATATAAAAAAATATTTGACTCGTATTTTAATATTTATAGCATGTATCTTATTGGATACATTGCCAAGTGTTCACAAAACTAGATTTGTATCTTTAAGGATACTTTGCCTGCTACATAGCAAAAGAGAATCTAGTGCTTTTTTACAGAAATGTTTAAGAAATTTTCTCAAATCACACCGTTTCATGGATACTACTTACTTATAGAGCTTATTAAAAGTGCTCTAACAAAAACACAAAGGGGGTACCTTGGATTCGGCAGAACGCGAGCTCATTGGTAATGCTGCCGGCTGCGCCGGTTAGGGGCCTCAAACATCGCCGCAAAGTAACCAGCATATCAGTTTTCTATCGGATCTATTTTGGAGATTTTGTGTAGGAATTGCAGGATTCAATCCCACTATCGGTATTTCACCATCGGCCATCCAGGCAAGAGAACCGACTTCATCCTTATGTTGTAAGTTTATATTCTAATTACTATCGCTATAAGGGATGGAACTCGCTCCCATGGTGTATATTGTTGTTGATATTGTTGATGAACCAGCGACCTACATCTTCGACCCCGTAGTCACTTACCATCAGGTGATACTGAGGTCAATCGCCGGTCAATTATAATAACCGCAACCTGGCAGTGTATCCCAAAATGCACATATTAAAATTACTAATAAGCTGGCAGTGTGCATTAAAAGATACACCCAAAAATATGCTAATATTTTACTTGGAAAATTAGTGTTTTTCTATTAATTTTATTTTAAAATCGTTAGTTCAACTATTCGGCAATAACTTAAAGTGATTTTCTATTTACCAAGTCAATATTAAAAATTTATATATTTTTTTTTATCTTGAGCTTCATAGTCGGACGCGTATGGTCTGCCATCTGGCGAGCTACTGGTCAAAATTTGTTGCCAGAGCACAAAAATATTTTTTTGGTAGAAAGTGTGCACATCATGCTTCGATTTAATACTAAACAGAAAATATAAATCGATCGTTACTGACCGGTAGATTTTTTTACTTTACAATGTGCATTATAAGACACACTGCCAAGTTTAGGGTTAACGCGCTGGACCGGCAATCCAGAGGCACCGGGTTCAATTCCCGGTTTCTTCCACGAGGTAACTCATTTTTTAAATTAAAAATGCCAGCATAATCGACCGACTGAAAGCATGTATTGCCCTCGCCAAGACGAAATAAGAAGCGAAGCACTACCTACTTCGCGAACCGCTTCTTCTCATTGTCAAACCCTCATAGGTTCGTCACGTTAACTTTGCCTTTTCCGATGTATGGCATGGTTCGCCGATTGATCAAAGTACACCATTAATAAGGGTGAAGTCAGACGAGCGTATTTCGAGTCGCGTAATTTCGGTCGCGCCATACTTAGTGTGACGTGATCACGTGACATGATGAATAGCGCGACCGAAATTACGGGACTCGAATTACGCTCGGCTGGCTTCACCCTTACTGACCAAACTACATATACAAAGAGCTTAAGTCTTAAGGGATAGCAGTATGATCTTTCAGCATCTCGACTTGTTGCCATTACTGTTTCCCACAATTGTCCATATTTCTTAGCAAACCTAACTAAGAGTGACATATTTCTTCTGCTCACTAAACTCTTTCCGGTTAGATCTAGCAGTACCAGTCTATACTGGGCATTCTTTATTAGCCTATATTAAGCCCTGAAGCCGATAGTTCTTACCCGGTCAATTTCATTAACTAACTTTTTAGCCTCTCCGAATACATTTTGTTTTCTCTTTTTTGTTTAGGGGCATTTAATCAATAAAGAGAAAAAAATATATATATTGAGAGCGCTCCGTGACCACGGATTACCGTTATCTCAATACATCAGATAATCTTCCCAAATAAACCGATATATTCTATAGCTTCGAAGTGTTTTCTAGTAGTTCCTATTCGTGCAATCTCCGTGAAAATTAAACGCAATGTAGCTTGGTATTTACTCTTTATTTCTGTAACAACTGTACAACTATGACACGCGACTCTTGCTCACGAGAAAAATTACCTGTCTCTATCTTCACAGTTCTGTGAGAGAGTGACAGACGATGCTATGTCGCGCGACAAGAGTCGCGAAGCCAAGTTGTGCTAGAGTGGAGTTTCCGTCAATTGCACTATACTCGTATAACCATGTTTGACATTATGCCTGCTCCCCACAAAAACCTCCTCATTCCAGTTAGTCCCAGCAGTACTAGTCTAGACTGGGCAGTCCTAATTAGCCTATATTAAGCCCTAGGGAATGCACCGCTAAGAATAGCCCCACCCACGCATTTGCGTCTTTAATTACCTTGATTGCATCACGCAACTGAGGTTACTAGAGATTTTTTAGCCCATTGGGTCATGCAATATTATACGATCTAAACTAAATAAAATCTGCCTTTAATATAATATCATTACAAATATTTATATCTTGTTTTTTTAAGATATTTTAATATATGTCCAATAATGATCTTGAAGTGTTTGTAGCTCTTGAATAAAACTGTGAGAAAATCGGTTCAGTCATTTGAAAAACATCAGCTTTTTACTCGATGTGTCATAGGGATCGGAAATTCAGGTGTGTATTTACCTAAAGTTGACAAAATCCTATTGCTACCTCACTCATACCTCAATCAAAGCCTACAACTGAACAACAAAGCCGCCGCCAAAGTTTAGGTATAAAAGCATCCGATTATTAGATGCCTAGTCAGAATTTTTAATTGCTTCGTGTTTAACATGTTACATTAATGGTAACAATATGCTTGCCTTGCTTGAAATTTGGCATATATCCACGCATTCTTGCAATACACTCAAAAACCTTGTCTTCGATAATAAATGTCGATGCAAGCTTCTGTTAAGAGGTCATCTGATTTAAGTGCTGTTGCAATGACCCGGATAAAAAAAAGAAAACAATATTTTCTTCGATTTCGTCTGACACACATTTAAATAAAACGATTTAAACTAGCTGCGCCGCGCAGTGTTACCCGCTCATACCACAGGAACACTAAATTTTTCCGGGATAAAAAGTAGCCTATGTGTTAATCCAGGGAGTCAGCTACCTTCGTACCAAAATTTCTCAAAATTGGTCTAGCTCTTTGAGCGTGAAGAAGTAACACATATACACATAAACACACTCCCAAACTTTCGCCTTTATAATAAATAAATAAATAAATAAATATCGGACAATCTCACACAAATCGATCTAGTCCCAAAGTAAGCTCAAGAAGGCTTGTGTTATGGATACTAGACGACGATATACCTACTTATATAAATAAATATATACTTAAATACATAGAACAGCCATGACCCAAGCACATTCGAGTTCATCACACAAATATTTGCCCTGGCCGGGATTCGAACCGAGGACCGCCTGCTCACTAGGCAGATGTCTACAAACCGAGCCAAACGCGTCGTAGTCTAGATGTGTATTTGAAATCAGTTTTCTATGGAGAGCGGTCATGATTTCAGGAAAAATCTTCATAGCGTGATGCAGAATCGTCATTTGTTTTGTATGGGCGCGCGGCGCCATACCATCAGCCTGGCGCCATCTGTTTTCATAATTTCCTTTGTCGTCGCATCACGCCCGAATGGCTGGATTAATTTTAACCAATTTTGGTACAGGGATAGCTGGACATCCAAAGATGGTTATAGGACTTTTTACCTGACTCCGGTAAAGAAAGAAACACATACGCGTACGAAGTTGCGGGCACCTCCTTACTTACTTACTGCTGACTCAACGACCCAAAGTGGATCTTGGCCTCCGACACCAGAGAACGCCATCTTCTTCTATCTTGAGCTACCTCCCGCCATTCCGGTCGATGAAGTTCAATCAAGTCTTTAATGACTTGGTTACTCCACCGATATCGGGGACGTCCAAATGGACGTTTCCCGCGCTGCTGTCCGGTATAAGCTCTCTTCACAGCTCGATCCTTATCCATCCTTTCCACGTGGCCAAGCCAGCGCAGTCTAGCCGATTTGGTTTCACCGATAATGTTGGGCTCAGCCACAAGATCTTCTATTTCGGCATTCTTTCGGCGCCTCCAGATGCCGTTCTCTGAGATCGGCCCCAATATCCTCCGGAAAATATGACCCGGGAAATATGATATAAAATGTGCCCGGAGGCGGGCACCTCCTAGTATTTAATAATTTTGCTTGTAATTTTTGACATAATTCGAAAAATATGACCCATTATCCAGATGAACTACTGTTAAATGACAATAATGTAGAAATTATTCAAATAACCCGATAGTACAACAATATCGGCTGATGTACCGTTCATACGGCGTCCATGAAACTGTCAATTGTACAGGAATAATATTTGCATAATATTTACATATTATGTAATGTGCGGCGATAATGGGCGATCACGATAACTGCGGTGTTATTCGCTTATTTGCATTCGACGCTGCACTGATATTTTTTATACTACTACGGTGGCAAACAAGCATGTGGCCTGCCTGATGTTAAGCAGTTACCGCCGCCTATGGACGCTAGCGACGCCAGGAGCGTCACACGCGCGTTGCCGACCCTTATTTACCCCCCTCTTTAAGATCCGCATACTGTAGTCCCCGGGGAAAACCTCGGCACGTTCCACATGGGTCTTAAGTTTAAATTATTCCTACTTCTAATACGACTGCCAAACGCAACTGTTTGTCACAAAGACGGGTTGATGCTGTGTCATGCGATAAACAACTCGCTTCCAGTTATAACAGCTGCTACGCAACAATACAGGAGTCGAGATGCTAGTCTTTAGAAGTTATCACCAAGGTAATTTGCTAATAGTTATTTGACAATTATCACAAGTTTCCTGAAACCCCCCTATTTTTTTTCAGGATTATCTTATATTAAATTCCACCCAATCTAACCAAGAGCGTAATTGCAAAGAAAAATACGCTTTTAGAAATGATTTCGGGGGTTAAACGTGTACAAAACGTTCTGGTTTACGATGGTCCCTATTCAGCAATGATGGCAAAAGCTAATAGCGTGTCCGTTAAGAAGGATTCCAAGAACGTAATAAAAACTAACACTCCTTGCACCGCGCCAGACGTAAATAAGTGAATAGCAAACTGTAGTGAACGACATAATAGCCATAATTATACACGCATCGTGAGTTATGGTCTCATTTATAATTGACGACTCTCATTACAATCAACTTTACCGTCTAGAGGCCAAATTCGAGATGGAAAATAAGATTTTGCCAAATATGTCCGAGATATGATCACTATATTTGTAATATCACATAGAAAACTACAGTGAGTCGCAAACATATTAAAAATATCTACGAAACGGGGGTATTCTCGCCTCCGCCGATGACGCCCGCGTTTGCCCACGAGGATTCTAATGAGTCCAAACTCTTTACGTTATTTATTACAGTTCCAATAACCACCATACGCCTCCACCATCAGACCAGCTTCATCATACCATATTATTGTATTGTCATCAAAGTTACGTAAGTAGTTGAACTAAATATTTTCTCATGTTTCCGCGACTGTCACACATTTAAATAAAACAATTTAAACGGATTATATCGCATATATTAATTATTTGAGTCTCCCTGACAACGGGAGCCATTGACAACGGTATCTGTAAAGGTACCGAAACGTCAGGGAGGCTCAAATAATTAATATACGCGATATAATCCGTTTAATTTTTTTATTTAGTGGTACTAAATTTCAGCTCAATCCGTGAGCGTGTGGGTCAAATTTAACTTGCAAGATTTGATTGCACAAACACACTGAGACAAGTACTAAATAAAAGCTTGTAAAAAAACAATATATATACCGACCATATCATTTCTATATGTTCCTGTTATGGCCGATATATTGCTCAAATGGGTATATGCCGATGTCAAATTGAATTTTGCCTCAGATGACAAAACAAATACCACCTTACATATTTTGGCAATAGTAAAGTGAGTCTTATAACTGGTCTTATTTGCATCCATATTCTTTTGCTGTTGGTAATTAGTACTTTATTCTGATAATGGCAGTAATTTTGCAGTTTCATTGAGCAAAATAGTTTTAAATTCAAAACTTAGTGTGTCTTAATAGAATAAATTGAGGAAACTAAGTAGTGAAGTATTCGTTTATAGAAGAGATTAGTACCTAAAAGCCATGTAAAAATCATTTAAAATGACTACATTAGTGTACGATAGGTGCACGTTAGTAGAGCTAATATACTATTGTTTATATTTAAATTTATTTACTAACTAACCGCTTTTAGTTTTATGACTTAGGTATTGAGTTAAGTGATTAGAATGATCGATTACTTATCCAAAGTAGTAACTTTTTTTTTATTGTACGTTTCAGTGTTTTTTTTGACAACAATCGAAATATCGCCAGATTTCCGTGAGACACAGCTCTTATAGACATCTAGAGTTTCCGTCTAAAATTTCATTTTTGTGACAAGCTTTCAGAGCCAACTGTACTTTTCTTTGAACATCCATCAATTGCTCAGTGAGACGATTCTTAAGACCCCCAACTTACGATTACGATTGCTTTATAGGTAGGGTTATTAATTGGGATATTTTCGAAAATGTAACACTGTGATAATATTTCATTGTTTATCCTTTATTAGATAATATCGATAAAAATCATGGCTAAAAAAATTGAATGCTGTCAATTAGGCGCCATATCGTGTCGTCTCCGTGTCGTCCACTCTAAAACCGCCGATCGCAATCGACAGGAAAATCGTTTACCCTACAATTTTCTTGCGCACAATCGGTATAATTATCGATGTGAGCCGCGCATCTCTTTAATGACAGATTGCGATGCCTTAATCGCTTCCGTGTTTTAAAATAGGCATTATTGCACGGAGTTAAAACATTGTAGGGCTGTCAAACTGTCTTAAAGTTTAATAGTCTAATTTTATGATCGAGTGTTTGATAACTTTGCACCTTATATCCGGCGCCATCTTAACCCGGCTAGTTACGATGGGGTGGGATAAGTGTTTGTACGGAACCCGCGGTGCGCGAGTCAGACTCACACTTGCCCAGTTTTAGGGTGACGACGATCGGTCTTATCGCTAAAACGACCTCTTTTCCAAACAACCACTGGGCAGCGGAAGATATATCGAAAAAATACCATATCTTGCAATACTGCTTATACCTATTTAATTCTTTGTTTTTTTTTTTCATATTATGTCATTTTTTTTCATATTATGAGAAAAGTAAATAATACTTTTCCCCGAGTTCTAGAAAGCAACATACAATAGCTATTTCATGCTTTCATTACATGCAGTCGAAAATAAGTAAAAAAAAAACAGTTCTCTGCGTGAATTTTGACTTATTAGTCAAACTGTAGGTTTCAAATATATACCAATAAATTGCAAAGGCCCTGTTCTAAGTAGTAACATTGAGAAAATATTTGTATAGAATCTTTTTATCGATTCATATTTTTTATATGGTAATACCACATTTTTATTTTTATAAATAATGACACAAAGGTAAATTAAGAAAATGTTAAGAAACATGTTTGATCATAGAGAAAAATATCTAAAACAATCAGCATTTTTGAACGGATAAGTAGCCTTAAAACGTACCCGTAGCATTGACCACGGCCTTTCCTGACTAGATCCTCTATCCGAACCCATTGCCACTAATGCATCACGTGGCTTCACGTGCATCGAATGCATAGCGCGCGAGTGCACTCAACCCCCACAGTGTATAGAAGGACGTAAGCGACACGGTCTTCCAACTGAAGGTAAGCCGTTTGGAATTAAGCAGGAAAATGTTGCAATTATGACGTCATAAGTAGATTGGGAGCGGAATGTTTGATTTGCTTGATTACTTACTGTATTACTAGGGTTTGCCTGCGACTGTACCTTTCTTCGAGAAGTGTGGATTTTTTGGGTTGAAAAGGCGGCTATGTCAAGCACGGGTCATAGGGTAGACTGGGGTCAATAGAAACAGTTTGCCTTTAACCGCCTGTAACGGTTATATTTTTATGAGTAGAAAGATGTACACTCAAAATAATTCAAGGTTAGTTATCTGGTTCCTAAATAAAACGCACCTGGTTGGTCTATAATCCATAGTTTTTTGACAATCATGTAATGAAGAGAATGGGACAGAATGGTTCAATTGACCACACATGAGTGTCAATTGAAACACTATGTTAGGTCAATTGAAACACTCGAATATCTTCGGCACCATGAAAGTACTTATATCTGTTTTAATCTTTTTCATTACTACCACGGAATACAATGAGATCCTAAAAAATTCGCAAGCATTACATTAACATTTCTCAATTTATGAGCATGTGAAAATCTCAACACAAAAAAGCGTTTTAAGAAAAATACTACTTACTTTTAGTTTTCTTTGTTGCTGCTACTTTATACATTTAGCTAAACCAAAGTTGTTTTAATACAATTATAAGATGTAGCGATTTAAAATTGCAGAAAGCAAGCATAATCATGTTTCATACAAAAGTGTTTGTTTCAACCATAACACTGTTTCAATCATAACCATTCCGTGTACCTGCCTTGTGACAAAATGTTACAAGCGTGGGGATGTATAATGAAATAATAGACGCAATAAATAATCAATTTAAATTGCTTTTATTTTTTAATTAAATTATCAAATTAAATTTCGTGATCTGACGGATTTTACGACATATACAATAACCTTCACCAGAATGTAACAAATACTTTTCTGAAACTGCATCCAAATCGGTTCAGCAGAACGCAGCTAAAGATATTTGCGGACATACATACATATCTACAAATATACGACAGCCTCCTTTTTTGAAGTCGGTTAATAGTCAACATTCACAATCTCAAAAAAAACAACGACACGCTTGCAGTTTTCAGAAGAAAAAGAAACAATTACAATTAGGTCATAAACTACACAAAAACACAAATGAAGAAAAGTGAACAATAATAGAACAAACATATGCATCGATTACAGAACCTCCTTTTATTTTGAGGTCGGTTGCATATGGGGACGATTAAAACGCGAGGACGATTGAAACGTTTCAATCGTCCACAAGCAAGTTGTTTCTACCGTCCCCACAACACGTTTTTAACTTCAAGGTCAAATATTATGTATAAAAAATACTCGAGCGCCGATCAACGGTCATTAAAAACATTCGTTTATTCCTAACCATAACAGCAAAATAATTAGATCAGTCAAAATACAAGAGTAAACGAAGTTATGAGAAAATATACGAGAGCACAAATACTTACTTTTTACCGCGAAAATATGGTTTGGCTCCTGGACACGCCCCCTTGCGCCGTCGCTCGACCGTTACTGGCCAGAGATTCAAACATGGCCGACTGCGTGTTCTGAGTCTTGCGTCAGACGCGTAGGTATTATAGTTTTCGAGAAATTTGACTTGTTTCAATCATGACGTGTTTCTATTGACCCCAGTCTACCCTATTAGACGTCAGAATTAAATGCGGCATGGGCACTAAGATTGTTTTCGCGGAATTTCTTAATTATGTTATTTTGTGCACGACACAGTCTGTACTTAGGATAATAGTGATACGGTGTTACGAAACAATGAGACAAGCTATTTGTGTAAAACGGTCAAATTGAGATCGTAATTATTATAAAATCTAGCACAGCTTTGCTATCGTATTTACATTTATTAAAAAAATAGGCTATGCGTTAGGTTCAGTTCATAGAGTATTTCTATCAAGTTTTTGGATGAGAGACTGAATAATTGGATGAATTTTGCAAAAAATACTCAACCTCATGATTGGTTCTAATGGTTATCTTGATCAGATAGACATCTACCGTCTGTATAATGGGATGTGGTCTGAGGAATTGTTCGACATGATGCCCACGGCTACCTTCTACCATCGCACTGCTCGCCATCGGCGGGATGTTCATCCTCACACACTGGAGCCTAAATGGTCGAGAACTGTCCGGTTCCAGCGGAATTTCCTACCGCGAACGCTCCGCAAGTGGAATGAGCTCCCTGCCGAGGTTTTCCCCGGGGGCTACAGTATGCGGTTCTTCAAGAGGAGTAAATAGGTTCTTAAAGGGTCACACGTGTGATGCTCCTGGCGTTGCAAGGCATGCGTGTATGCCACCGTCGTAGTATTAAAAAAAAAGACAACATTCACTCATAAAAAGTCGATACTATGTAGATTTAAAATCAAGAAGGCGTCCGCAACTTCATTCAAGAGGGGAAGAAAAATGCTATACATAATGCCTTGATCACACGTACCGAGACAGTGGGCGAGACAGTGCTCTCGTCCCTGTCACAAACAAGACAAACGGGCGAGACAGAGCACTGTCTCGCCCGTTTACTCGGTACGTGTGATCAAGGCATAATCATCTTTGCTGGTTTACCATAGTCAGTTCCCATTTCTGTTTTCGTTCTTTATTCTTTATTCAGTAGTAAAGACATGTACAGTGAGCTGCAGAATTGAATGGCCCATTTGTTAATGAATTCATCAATTTAAATTAAACTATTTAAACCGTTGTGAAAAGGTTGTTAAAGGTTGAATCAACCTTTGACAACGGTAACTGGAAAGTTGCCGAAACGTCGGGGAGGCTCAAATAATTAATATACGCGATATAATCGGTTTAAATCGTTTTATTCAGATGTGTGACAGTTTTGGAAACCGAAGAAAATATTATAAACTTTAGATATTACTGGAATACTAAAAGTAAGTACTATTGTAGATATTTTTAGCTGCTTCACAATGGTGTAACGAGCATAGATTTTTATCACCCATGCATGCATCACATGAGATCATCTTTGCACTCTTTATCCCAAGGTCTGCACTCTATTTACATCTCGCAAGTACTTATAATTGATCTTCATTAAGACACGTCTTTAAATACTAAAGATGTAGTGACTAGTTATTCGCTCAGTAACTTTTACACCGGATGACACTGCTGTATTGTTATCATTTCAGCAATTTTTCAAAAGAGTAATTAATCCCTATTATGGTCCACTAGCTGCGCCGCGCGGTGTTACCCGCTCATCCCACGGGAACACTACATTTTTCGGGATAAAAAGTAGCCTATGTGGTAATCCAAGGTATCAGCTACCTTCATACCAACATTTATCAAAATTGGTCCAGCCGTTTGAGCGTGAAGAAGTAACAAACAAACACACTCACAAACTTCCGCCTTTATAATATTAGTGTGATTGAATCACAAATATATATATCATCATCATCATCATCATCTCAGCCATAGGACGTCCACTGCTGAACATAGGCCTCCCCTTTGGACTTCCATATATACCGGTTGGAAGCGACCTGCATCCAGCGCCTTCCGGCGACCTTTACAAGGTCATCTGTCCATCTCGTAGGTGGACAGAATGGATGGTGGTGGAATATATATATAAATCTTGTAAAATGAGTGTGACATGCAGACAGGCGGACAGGCTGAATTTATTTTATAATATTATAATCATGCATCGGAGTGAACTAAGCGTTCATAAACATCTGAAAACGATTATTATTGTCAGGGCGTTAGGGTAAATGTTCATATCTGAAGAAAGTTTGCTTCCATATCTGATGGCGACTGTACCTGTACACATGCGGTGCAGTCTACTTCAGACATGTAACCTCAACCGGCAATCCCGTGCATATCTCATTACCCCGGTTCCTCGCGATTATAGCGGCTACATTACCGCTAACTGGGAAATTTGCCCAATCAGACGGCGCTTCCTCCACCCACGCCCAACCTGGCCACTTGTAGATATTAGCAGGTGTTGAGTTGCAAGGATTGCCCGCAAAACTTGAGTCTTGGCCGCATTAGGATCAACTATTAAGCAAACAGTCATTTGGATCATATGAGTATACTAGACTAGTTTTTGGTTTTACCAGCGTTCCGTTAATATTTCAAAAGGCTTTCTTGGCTTGGGTTTCTTTTCTTTCTTTTATCTTTAGTTCTTAATATTACTTACTTTTGAAAAGATTACCGTATTATATCATACAGTAACCTTTTCATCAGAAGATGCTTAATCCCCACAGATTAGCAGCAGGTGTTGAGTTGCAAGGATCGCCAAACTTGAGTCTAGGCCGCACATTAGGATCTAAATACATACTAGGCAAACAATACTTTGGTTCATATGAGTATGCCAGACTGGCTCTTGGTTTGGCGTCGCGTTGGTATTTCGAAGAATCTTTAATTTTTGATCTATGTACATTATGCCAATAACATGTGTTTATTAGAAGGCGCTTCCTTATCTACGTTCAATTTGGCCAATTGTGGATATTAGTAGAGGTGTTCAATTGCAAATATTGCCACAAAATTTGGATCCAGACCACAAATTAAATATTGAAGGATCTATAAGCAAGACAAACAATAATATGGATATTAGAGTATGTTAGATTCCCTTTCTGTTCTCTGTGTAAAATAGTACGGAATCCTCGGTGCGCGACTTAAATGTCGGTTCGTATTTAGGTAGTGTTGCTTGACGCGTGTAGAAAAGAAGACCCGACGCGAAACAACTGGATTAAGGCAATCACGATGATAATCAAGTGATCCTTATAAAGACAGAACCTTCAATTTTACCAGGATCGCGATGAGGTCAAAAAAACTGGTGCAAATTCAAGGTCCGTGACCGCGTGCTTCCGACAGGATAGACCCACGCGTTACCTTCCGAGACGTGAATCAGCTAATGTGTAAATGCAATGTCATGGAGAGTTAGCACAATATCGGTTTTCTTGAGTTAGTACGGTTTTTTTATTTGGCAACTGACCAGAGGTTCGTCTGCGAGAGGGGATCAGGTATGAAGAGATACGTAAAGTAACCGGCATTGTTCGAAGAATAGGGATGCTACCTGACAGATCAAATCAGCTAATTTTATGAATGTCGAAACGCCGGAATCGGATGAAAATAAGAAAGACATGAACTATGTCACCGATATCTCGTCTACGGTCAAAAAGCTTCAGTTTAATTAATTAGCAAAGATAACTGCAATATGGTTGCTCCGTGCATATTTTTCAACATCAGCAAACTTGCCTATTGCAGACCTTAAGTGGCATTGGACAGGAGCATATTTCTCTGGTTGTTTTTTCCGATAGTTACGAGTACATTATATTACATAAAGATTTACAGAGTAATAGGAATGGTTCTCGGATGTGTTAGGAGCGTAATCATGATCTTATCTATATGACTGATGTGATTTTAATCTCCATAAGCGCCGGAGATGAAATGCGTGGAACCGGTATGGTGCTTGACATAATTTGTCGCTAGTTTTATCAGCTCAGTCCTTCTATATCCTGATAAACTGTCACAAGAGCTTAAACTTTATATAGTGTGGAAAGCTGTTCGATAGTAATCGATAGTATCCTTCTAATGTATAGTGGACGCTCTTTGCCCTATTATGAGGGTATAACTTCTGTAGCACAGGTTTCTTGCTCAGATGAGTTGACTGCTGTATTTCTTAATCAATAAACTTATATTGTTGATATCAAGTGAAGGAAAGCTATGAAAATATTATTGTTATCGTACCATGGGAAAACCTCTTTGAAATTACTGCCACTGAGAAGAGAGAAAATAAAAATAAATTATTACAATTAACAACCAAACTAACACAATTTGCCGCAATTTCTCTTGTCATCCGACTTAACGCATTTTATTCACATGGTAATGAAAGGAAAGAGACAAGCAATATAATATAGGTCGCTCGACATCTTTTGCACCAATTGAAATAAAAAAAAAATATATATATTAAACTAAACCAAGGATACAAAGATCCAAGCACAAAGAGAAATTGATATGCGTAACCTGGCGGGAGAGACACACTGCTGCTGGCGGGGGAATGGACACGCACACTCCTTTACCTCAGCGCCAGGAGACGTCTTGATTTTTCCCTTATACTTTGTGTGTTGATTTTTGTATTAATAGAACCTTTAGCTAATACGTTGGACCGGTAATTTACTACTTATAACGTTTCCACATTAAAAATAATGAAACATTACATGTTAAAAAAATTGCAAAGTCCACGCCATCGCGGGGCGAAATCTACTCAATTATATCGAGGTACTAAATTGGTCACTTGAACAGTTCTGAGTACGCATTACGGCAGACGGAAGGGTTATAATGGGTCTTTAGAAAAACGCATGAACTTGACATGCGCGCACGCGACATAGGGAAGGAGCCTAGGTCGTCTGTCAGCTGTCTAAAATGAGACCTGAATTAAAAGCGCGGGTAAGGCTATTAGGACATTGAGGCAAAGAGTATAGAAGAATGGATGAATAGTAGAAAGGATGGATGTGAGGGTGATTATTTTTGCGTTTTAACCGTCTTATTACTAGTGATCAGCATGACCCGGTAAGAAAAATTACGAAAATTATTGTAATAAACATAAATTTAACATTATTGTATTACACCCAATAGAAGATACCTACCTACTGAGCCGGCGGTCCCTGGTTCGAATCCCGGCCAGGGCAAATATTTGTGTGATGAACTCGAATATTTGTGCTTGGGTCATGGTTGTTCTATGTATTTAAGTATATATTTTAAGTACGTTTATCGTCGTCTAGTACCCATAACACAAGTCTTCTTGAGCTTAATTTGGGACCAGATCGATTTGTGTGACGTTGTTCGATATTTATTTATTTATTTATATTGAGAGGTGTTAATGATACCTAAGTTCATATATTATATTATAATGGACGTCTTGATGTTGCTATTGAATACGGATTATATCAATAATAGAAACATAAATTACCTTTTACACAAGTCATGTGACTCGAGCATTAATTATTTATACGTATGTATATATATTTACACACAAACCATTTACATACAAACTATCGTTACGCACACACTAGCCAGTCATGTGACTGATAACGTTGTTTATAATAATTAATTATTGTTTATTTTCTTCTAATTTACACTTATTATATTAGTGTCACATGATTATGAGTGCCGTTGACTCAATTATTGTGAGTCGTTTGAAAATAGTGCATCAAAGTTAAGTATTTACTACTATTGGATGAAATGTGAAAAATGAAAAATATAGTATTTTGACAAAAAGAAAGGAAAAGTATTTTATTTATTTTATCCACCATAGTATACAGTTTATATACAGTAAATTAGTATTGCTTTTTTACAACTAGGATCAAGTTTTTCAAATATGATAGGATTCAGAACGCCAAATGGAAAAATCCTATAAAAAAAAATATGACGTCACAACTCTCCTTCTTAAAATGTTCTTAGAAGGTTCATCCTGCCAAAGGAGGATTCCAGATCATCAAAAGTCGTCGGGCTTATTTACCTACTCAACACCATATAAAAAGGCGTGAATTTCCAGCTCCTATCTAAAACAAATAACCTTACGTCTCATCTATTTGGCGGTCTATTACCAATTCGCCTCTCGAAGCTCATAATTAAATTAAAGCGAGGCACATGATCAATCAGCTCGCTAACTTGGCAAACTACCCTCTAATTGGCAATAATTCGACGAATGGTTGAGGTAATCGCCAACGTCATTAAGTGGGAATTTGGCATGTTCAGGGTAAATGTAGTCATATCAATGCTCGGAATCTCTCTGCGAGATAGAATACGGAACGCCAACGCACGAAAGTTACCGACATCAGCAAAAGAGTTGCGCAATTGAAGTGGCAATAGGCTGGTCATATGGTCGCAGAGACGATGACAGATCGAAGTCAGCGAGCGCTACAGTGGAGGCCGCGAACGGGTGGCAGAAGCGTTGGAAGACCTCAAGCCAGATGGTCGGACGACATTAAAAAGACGGCAGGGCCGACCTGGAGTAGGATCGCCGCATCAAGATCAGCTTGGAAATCCATGTTAGAGGCATATGTCCAGCAGTGGACGCATCATATATGCTGAGAAGAAGAAGTAGAAGAAGAGGGTAAATGTAACACTTACTGCGGGGCTAGCACATCTTGCCGCGACTTCGCTTGCCGCGCAACTCAGTGTCACCTGTCTCGATAACACGGTATCGACAGAAAAGTGACAGGTAGTATTTCTGGCGCGACAGAGTCGCGTGTCACAGTTATGCTAGACGTGCTGACCCGTCACCCTCTCACATCACGGTACAGAAAGAGACAGGCAACTATCTCACGCGAGAAATAGTCGCTGGTGCTGGTCAGTTTCTTGGGGTTCTGTAGCCAAAGCGTCAGAACCCCTACTTTCGCATAATGTGATCGCTATTACAATAAATACTAAAAATAGGAAAAAAGTTCTAAATTTAAGAGGGTCCTCCCTTAAAGACGCGTTAGGGATTTCTACGTTTTTTTCTCTAACGGTTGAATAGGTAAGCATTTTACTTCCCTGTCACCAACAGCATCAGTACCATCAATCATCTTCAACCACAATCTGACCAAATGACAATTTGGAACGGATCTCATCATTTCGGATTCGATCCCGCAAGGAAACTCCGAGCATAGCTCGCTCCATTGCAATTTGAGTAACTTTGAGCCTTCTTATGAGGCTCACTGTGAGCGACCACGTTTTAGGGCCGTATATCATCACTCTGGCCTCTCTGTTTATATAAATATTGCCTTAATCCTACTTAAAGTGTCAGGAACACTTGAAATATACACGCAATGTATTATTTTAAAGTCTTATTTGGGTGAATAATCGTTGATAAAAATAAAAATGCTAGGAAAACCCCTCAAATACAACACTATCTATAGTAGCAGCATTAAATACACATTTTTGTTTATATATTGTAACGAGAACTGAGTTATCTAAATGTAAATGGAATTAATAGATAAGTCAACGACCCCTTGTCTGTTTATTTCTCGCTTTTAACCTTCGTCAGGACAAAAAATATAGACTTTGTTTGTGAATAGTTCCGTAGAAAAGGTAATCTTGCATTTTTATACCGTACTAGCGACCCGCCCCGGCTTCGCACGGGTGCAATGCTGATAATATCTATTATACATACATATAAACCATCCTCTTGAATCTTGAATCACTCTAAATATCTATTTAAAAATAACCGCATTACAATCCGTTGTCTAGTTTTAAAGATCTAAACCAACATAAGGACAGACAGACAGCAGGAACCGACTTTGTTTTATACTATGTAGTGATGATGAAGAATGGACAAATCAGGTGAAGAAAGTAGCTATTTTTTCTCAAAGACGAAGATTTCCATTGAGAAGCATTTAGCTACAATTTTAGTATGCAATTTGACATAATCCAATAGTCAAACTGTCAGCTACTTTTGCTGCTGAATGTACAATTACTTACTGGAAGAGAATAACCAATCGTTTTTAAGCGCGTCTGCAATAGATTTAAACGTAAAAATCGGCTTGGAAGTAGATGGAAACTAATACATAACTTATTATTATGTACGTTCAAGTGATAAACAGAACCCTAAACGACAAAAACCACTGCCATTAAGTGTCAATTCTCGCGCCTGACCTGCTTTTTTGTCAATCGGTTAAGAAATATTCTGGTCATAATATCCTATAATATCTAATAGCCATTAAACTTAATTAAATAGGTAATTAAGTATAATGACTACTGATAGTTGATTATAAGTTTAACGTTGATTACATTTTTTTTAAGGTCGAAGCAGTTTTCCGAAATATCAAAATGGCGGAGATACGGGGTTGAAAACGTAAGTCTACTGTAATAGTTAAGTACATATCCACTGAAAAAATGTTTTGAAAAAAAAATCTGGCTGTTGAGTTTCTTTCGGCGTTTCTTCTCAACAGTGGACTCCTCTTGTGAAATGCCGGTAGACTCAGACATGTAAAAGTGCCGTTGTGGCCTGCTTGCAGAATAAAGTGCATTATTTCATTATTTCTACAGTTAACGGAACCACTAGTAAATCTAATTTTGAATGTTGCATTGGTAAGCTATAAAATTCAGTATACTGCTTTTTCGCAGAATTATTTTGATCTAATGTTTCATTTCACCGAATTTTCACTTCGGAGATTTTTTGTTCATCTGTCATAAATTTTTCATATTTCTTGCAAATATCATCTTATTGATTGGGTTAGGTTAGGCTTGGCTTGTGCTATAACAATTCCAAACAGTTGACGGTTTCGGAGAAAAATGCTTTCTACGAAATTACACTTCAGCGAAATTAAACATTGGGCTAAAAATAATTCTGCAATGATTTAGTGAACCATTAAATACATCAAATAAAATTGCTTACTCCTAAAGCATACATTTCCCTAACTTCGTTATTTTAAACGAACCTGGAAAAGAAATAAACAGTTTAGATTAGTACTACTACGTCTTAGTATTTCCACGATATCATGAAAGAGAATTACTTCAGTGATCCATGAGGAAATTACTTTTCAACCCAACAAGGTGGCCCGAGGTCCTGGTTAGGTTCGTGGGCAAAAATTGGAAGAGGGCGGCGCAAGACCGCTCCTTGTGGAGAACTTTGGGGGAGGCCTTTGTCCAGCAGTGGACGTATATCGGCTGATATGAAGATGATCCCGCAGGATCACCTGGGTGGCCTTGTTGCATAAAATATTCCACTAGAATGACTCAAAGAAACATTTTTGATCGGTATCCTATGAGAACTCCGAAACATTGTTTCCCATCTGTAACGTTTCGCCAAACTTTCATTTGTCCGAAAGTATTTTTTTCCTGAAACCCGTAATATTTTCAGAATTTTATAAACATCGTTTTAAACAACCCATTAGGGTAGGTTACTTTTGTTTTATCATTATTCTATAAAAAATGTTATGGAAAAAAATGGGTTTCGGACAAATGAACATTTGGCAAACCGGTACAAAAATTAGCGTTTCAGATAGGTAAACCTTTTGGATCTCTGGTGTATCCTACTGAATATACATTTGTGCACTAAAATCAGCCAGCTCCCTGCCGAGGTTCTCCCCGGGCGGGGGTTACAGTATGGGGTTCTTCACGAGGGGAGTAAATAGGTTCTTAAAGGGTCGGCAACGCGCGTGTGATGCTCCTGGCGTCACAAGCGTCCATAGGTGGCGGTAACTGCTTAACATCAGGCGGGAAGCATCCATGTTTGTTACTGTCGCAGTATTAAAAAACCGGAGGATCGTGCTGTATATGCTTACTGACACCTCCCTACTGAGCCGGCGGTCCTGGGTTAGAATCCCGGCCGGGGTAAATATTTGTGTGATTATCTCGGATATAAAATATTTCTGGTTTATAGATGTTATGTATATAATATATAATATATATTATGTATATCGTCGTCTAGTACCCATAGTAGAAGCTTTGCTTAATTTGGGACTAAGTCGATTTGTGTACATTTTTCCCTTAATATTTATTAATTAATCTAAATGGACATATTCGTTGATTTAAGTGGATGCCGGATGCTGTTTTGAAATCGTAATTTTATTAGATATTGTCATCTCTAGGCCCCAGTTTCAATACTCACCAAAGTCCCAAGGTAGCTATGCCCGATCTCATCTTCTGAAGTTTCCTCAGACACCAGCGTTTGCCTCTTGAACCGCATTTCACTCCACAATCACTCACTCTCAATTACAATAAACTAATTCCATTTATTTTATGAGAAATATACGAGATTCACTTTCGATTAAGGCACAATTTTGAAAATGTATGAGAATATTATTCGAGATTGAATTACCAAGGATTCACTTCCGAAAATTTAGGCACAATACTCGTTTCATGTGGCGCTATCGAATTAGCAACCACAACGTATAAGACCAGAGACTATTTATTTACATTTTCAACGACTTTTTTTACTTTGGTATATTTTTTTTTATTGGAGATGGTTAGTCCGCGCCGACCGGACCAGGTAAACTGCAACAATATCAACTCGTGCGCATGAAACTGAAACTAAGGCTCCGCACACCACGAGACTTGGACCATCTTTTAAAACGTCATATCTACACCGACGCATGTCAACTAATACGTCCTTTTTGAATTGAGGCGTTTTTAACTCTGCTGTTAGACCGTAATAAGTATATTACTCTTATATTGGCGCTTGTGACGTTTTAAATCGAGCGGTAAAGCTATTAGCAGTCGTTATCTTGGATAAATATTTCCCCTTCTGGCAAAAGGGCGTAATTCAGTAGCAAAAGTTGGTAAGTTAAGTATTTATGTCAATAGAGTATTGTGCGTGTGTATATATATAACATTATGAAGAGCATTATAATATCGGTTGGGTCATATTTACATTATTCATACATCTAGCAATGCATAATACTATTTTAAGATAGTATCGTATAATAGACTGCATATTTGATATTATTTTTTGGCGACTTGCTAATATGGTCTTCGGAGGCATAGAATATAAGTAATCTAAGTCGGTTAAAAAGCATCCTAATATTATCATCCTTATGTATATTATTTCCCAAGTATCAAAAATTATCGAAATCAGTCCATCCGTTTTGATTTTGATGTTGAATTGAGTGCGACCGTGGCGTTAAGGTGGAAAAACATTTTCACCTATTTTTCAAAGCTACAGAAAATTCCGTAATCTTTTCATATGTCTTTCTTTCTATAAAAAAAGATTCAAGCGTTTTGAAAACATAATACTATTCTTAAACAGAAACTGTTATATTATGAAAATGTTCAAGCTTTCTATTTATATTTCTGTAAGCTAAATCCACTGTAGCTGTAGGCAGTGTATGTGAAATAAACTTTAGAAAACTATTAGTGAGTCGTTATCAGCTCAAATGCAAATAATACTGTGATTATGCTACTCATTTTGGTGTATTACCTGGTATTTATAGTCAAATTCTGTCTAAATTACTACGTCTGAGTTTACCCAATATTTTTAACGTAGAATCTAGGTGCGCTGCTCAGTGATACCTACTTGTTCCAAGGGAACATTACATTTCTTCGGGATAAAAAGTGGCCTATGTGTTAATCTAGGGTGTCAGCTACCTTCATACCAAAATGTATCAAAATCGGTTCCGTTTGAGCGTGAAGAAGTAACAAACATACACATAAACACACTCACAAACATTCGCCTTTATAATATTAGTGTGATAATGTGATTCCCAGACTACAAAGATCAAAGCACAAAGAAAAATGTAAATGTAACCTGGCGGTAGAGACCGGGTACCGAACCCGGGACCTCCATTACAGGTTCAATGTATCAATCACTTCACCATTCCAACGCCACCGCCTATGATGGCTGCGTTTATCACGTGATAAATAAATGACAAAGCATCTGTCACTCACACTCGCATTTTGTCAAAACGGGAGACCTTCCGAATATTTTCTTATGCATTGTGTGTTGATACTGATCTTTGCATTGTTTTTTTTTAAACGAGCAAACGTATCGCCTGATGGAAAGCGATTACCGTCGCCCATAAACACCTGAAACACCAGAGGAGTCACATGTGCTTGCCTACCCGGAGGACGAAGATGGAATGCCTCTATGCTAGTAATTTCACCGGCTATCTTACCCCCACACCGGAACACAACAACAACAATTGTTTATTTGAAAGACTTCACACTTCCGTGACCACAGGGTAATCCAACTTTTTATTTCGTTGAGATTACAGAAAATAATTTCACACCCAAGTCCCCTTAATTTTTTAACAGAAATAATGTTTTACCTCTGAGAGTATCGGAGATGTAAAAATTTTATCGGCTTTAATAATTTATTGAAAACTAGCTTTTGCCCGCGACTACATCCGCGTGGAACTTGGAAGTATGGAAGCAACCTCGTACAACACGATAGATATCCATATCCACCTAATCACCTTAATTAATTATAAAAATATAAAAAAATAAAATAAATATATTTAAGGGATTATTAAAAGCGCCTAAGCAAATGTAAGAGCAATTGTGCTTTTGGTCTAATAATTACATTTCCTACAGGGTCATCAATGTCATCATGAATTACTTACTCACTTTTCAATCTTTTTAGGGATAATTTCCAGGATGAAAACTATCCTATGTCCTTCCTCGGATCTTAAACTATCTCCATGCCAAATTTCATCAAAATCGATTCAGCGGTTTAAGCGTGAAGAGGTAACAGACAGAGTCTGTCTGTGACCTCTTCACGCTTAAACCGCTGAATCGGACAGACAGACACACTTTCGCATTTATAATATTAGTATGGATATGAATGACGTTGCACACCGTAGCTTTCCACGTCACGGCAATGAAACACTAACGCAAACGTAACGATACAGTGCCCTTACCATGAGTTAATGTGACCGTACTCACTAGCCACTGCGTAAACTCTTTGTATGGAGAGTACAGCGCCCCTAGCGGTTACTTTGTAGAACTACAATTCTCCATACAGAGCGTTTACGCAGTCGCTAGCGAGCACGGTCACTGTAAACTCATCGTAAGGGTACTGCAGTCCCCAACTCACTCTCTTGATAAAACGCTCTATCAAGAGCGAAAAAAACGACAAGAAGTTTTTGAAGTGAAACTTCTAATGCGACTTCCAACAAGGGTGCGTTAAACGTTTAACGCTACCGTGGAGGAGGTAGGAAAGCACTGTTTCGTTAAACGTTCAACGCAACAATCCCACGGACAATGCAACGGATTTAAGGTTATGTCAAGGTACGTCTCTTGTGAATATCAATTGATTGTTAGGTTTTCTCTTTTGAAATTACAATTTCTACCCCTTCCTATTTTCATTTCCATATTAAATACGAAGTTTCACTTCTTCCGCGCGGAGGGCCTCCACGCACTATTTTTTTGGTAGCTGACTGTACTTATATTTATCTCATCTCTCATGATGAACCGTGCAAGGACGAAAAACAAGAGTTCGTTTTGAAACTGACTGTACTCATATTTATCGACGTGCCCCGCACTAATCAGTCGATAATTGCGTACGCAAATCGAATCTCACGAGTTAGTTGATCAGGTGATTTTGCGCAAACTTGATTTGCCAAATTGCGGTCAATGCCTTATCAAAATTAGTAATGTGTTACTCATACTCATGATTATTGAAACCATCTTCATTCAATTTTATGTCGCAGCAGCTGACGGAACAATTATTATTATTTCCTATCAAAAGACAGAGTTCGAAATTATCAAGATAATTACGCTTCTTGAGAATCGGATAATTATCGGAAAATTGTCATTAACATTATTGTGGTAGCTATTTACGTTCAAATGTTCAATAATATTTAAGGCTGACTATACAAATTATTACAGTCGCAAAAACCTTAAAAAGATGTATTGCTTCTTTACTGCTTTACCTTATTAGGAAATTAAGGATAAGTATGGATAAATTATACGACCATGTTTCATTAATATTTCGAGTTCTGACGCTAAGGTCGTTAGCCATTGTCAAATCCTTAAATTACTTTTTAACCACCTACGCAGAATTTTTTATTATACCGAAGGGCACACAATTACTTTTTTGCGTTTTTGCCAATTTTGCTCAATTACGGCGCGTGAATTTAGCAAACATATTTAAGTGCCCCGTGAGGGTTTTGCAAAAAATTGTACTTTTACAATTTTGTAAACAAACGACCATTTGAAAAACACCTTTTTTCTGAGGGGTCATCATCATCAATAAACTACGACGCACGTTGTTACGGAGTGGGGCTCAACAAGAATGACAATTTGAGAAGAAAAAAAATTGGGCAAGTGCAAGTCCGACTCCAAGGGTAATGGTACCATAATCTATAACAAGTTTGTTGTATGGGCCCCCCTTAAATATTTATTTTATTTTATTTTTAGTATTTGTTGTTATAGCGGCAATAGAAATACATCATCTGTGAAAATTTCAACTGTCTAGCTATCACCGTTCTTGAGATACAGCCTGGTGACAGACGGACGGACGGACGGACAGCGAAGTCTCAGTAATAGGGTCCCGTTTTTACCCTTTGGGTACGGAACCCTAAAGAAGCGAAAAATTGTAATACACGTTTTAAACTTCGGGCGGGGTTTGATCCCGCGTTTCCCATGGCTTTCCGGACCAACATGAGCGTCTTCGCTATTAGACCACCGAATCCGCGCTCTATAGTTTTTCATCCAGTTGCTTAATTTTTTATATACCTTAGGGTGTCATCGTCGTCGTCACCCAATTTTTTTGCTTCTATATAAACAGTTGGTTTACGCTAGCTTAATAAAAATAATTTTGGGTATTCACAAGTCTTAGGACATTACAGATTATACACATAACACAGCGATTAATATAGATTTATTCGACAACAAAGATATAAAAACTAGTGACGTTGCATCAACTTTGTGCGCGGATGAAAGAAAAAGGGCAATCATCTTTTGTACTTCAGCGGTGAGTTAAAAATATCCTATAATTGAGCGATTTCGAAAAAGTGTACACGATATTTTTTTTATAAAAAAAAATATGTAGGTATACACTGTTTTTTAAAACGCTTACCAGTGTATAAAAATTCGAAATCAGGAAAATATACTAGATAGAAAAAAGAAAATATACAATTATCATATTCATAATAAACATGATAATCACAAAAATAATACATGTTAGATCGATATCTTGCCCTTATAACAAGTGTTATGCTACCAGAAATTGTCATCGAAACAATCACGGCTTTCTAGGACAACGCGATAAGATAATTCCAAAACCAAAATTGAGGGAATTAATACCAGTTAGTAGTTTACAGGAATATATTATAGAAGGAAAAACAGAAATACATGTAAAAGGATCAGAACGACAGATGACACAAACAGTTATTTTTTATACGAGACACTAGGTTAGCTGCCTAGCAAAGAGTATGTTTACTTCCCAACATCCTCCCTTAAACATAACCCCATCATCTTCGCACAGAAAACTAGCTTCGGGTGCGACGTAGCCTTCGTAAGCGCGTCTGCTACCATCAAGTCTGTCTGCACGTAGCACACTTCGATAGCGCCTGCATGTACTTTGTCCCGTACGAAGTGGTGTCTCACGTCAATGTGTTTCGTCCTCGAATGATAGCCATCAGTACCTGCGAGTTTTATACTACTCTGGTTGTCACTGTATATCATCATAGCTTCATTCTTCAGATGTGGCCAAAAACCCTCTTGGAGTTGCTTCAACCACAAAGCTTCTTGAACACACGACGAAAGCGACATGTATTCTGCCTCCGTTGTAGACAGTGCAACAGTTGGTTGGCGTCTTGAATTCCAACTGATTGCTCCTCCCTGAAACAAAAAAGTGTAACCGGTGCACGAGCGTCTGTCAGTTTCAGAACTCGCCCAATCGGCGTCGCAGTAACCATGCGTCATGGTTTCACCAGGACTGTTCTTGTAACAGAGCCTGTAATCATGTGTACCCTTCAGGTATCGCATCACACGCTTCAAAGCGATCCAATGTTGCATTTCTGGCTTGTTATTATACTTGCTTAACAAGTTGATCACAAAGCTTATGTCTGGCCGAGTCACTTGCGAGACATACAGTAAGCAACCAATGATCTCCTGATATGGGATGTCACATAACACTTTTTTAGTTTCCTCAGTACTTTCTACTATCTTTGTGCCCATTTCAATCGGAGTCTTCACAGCTTTGCAATCCGACATGCCGTACTTCTGCAGTATCTCTTTAATGTACTTTTCTTGGTCCAAGTATATTATACCTTTTTCTCTATCTCTTTCGACATGTATGCCAAGACAGTAACACACATCGCCGAGATCTTTCATCTTAAAACATTTATTCAACTGTTCTTTTATGAAAGTTTTAGATTTCTGATTATTTGTGAATATCAACAAATCGTCCACATATATAGCCACAAATATCATATTTTCTTTGTCATCAACTTTATGATAAATGCAGGGATCTAGTTTTGACTGTAGCAGACCCATAGATTTCAATGACAAGTCAAGCTTCTTGTTCCATTGTCTGCTTGCCTGTTTCAATCCATAAAGTGATTTTTTCAGAAGGCATACTTTATCTCCTTTTCCATACAGCTCCGGTTGGACCATGTAAATCTCCTCGTCTATGTCACCTTGGAGAAAAGCGGATACAGCATCCATCTGACATATGTCCAAATCGTGTTTTGCTGCCAAAGCAAACATATACCGCAACGATGTTAGCCTTAATACTGGAGCATAGACTTCATTAAAGTCTATCCCTTTTTTCTGTGAGCATCCTTTTATTACCAATCGTGCCTTATATTTTACAACGTCTCCCTTTTCGTTCGTTTTAGTTTTGAACACCCATTTACATGGTAAAGCACGCTTATTAGCAGGTAGAGTCGTAACTTCCCAGGTTTTATTCGACATGAGAGACTGGTACTCCTCATCCATCGCGTCCTTCCAATTCTTGGAGTTAGTGCTCGAAAGAGCCTCCTTCACAGTTAGTGGGTCGGTAATTTCTTGAATGCACATGAAATTATTCCCTTTCTGGTGTGATCTCAAAGTCATAGTGGGTCCGAAACTTTCGTTGCTGTCATATTCGTCACTTGTACCGGGAACGTAAGTTTCATCATCACTATCTCTGTTCACACAACTGTCGAAAGAAGTGTCTGCACTCGGAGATGACAACGTGACATCTTGCAATTGCATCCTCGATGCATTATCGGTGTCAGTATTTACACTGGGTGGTAATAACGGTGGGTTAATAGTCTCCTCCCTTACTTCATTGCATTCCTGTGCATCGGTGCTCTCGATCTGTGAGGTCAGGGACATGGTGGTTAGCCGTGATACTGCGGTAGGGTACGGTGTGATTTTTTCTGCATTCCCGCAATCCTCCATAAAAATCACATCCCTACTGACCACTATTTGTTTGGTCTTCAAGTTGTACAGCCTGTAACCTTTCGTATTATCGCAATAACCCACGAATATAAGCTCACGTGATTTCGGGTCCCATTTCTGGCGCTTTTGCTTCGGAACGTGGACCATGGCTTTCGAGCCAAATATCTTCATATTTGAAATGTTGGGTTTCCTCCCTGTCCACATTTCAAAAGGTGTTTTCTCAGCAAGAACCCGTGACGGCGATCTGTTTATGACGTATGCCGCAGCGGCCACTGATTCAGCCCAAAAACCTTTCTGCAGTTTTGCCTCATACAACATGCTCTTGCCGCGCTCTACAAGACTGCGATTCATCCTCTCCGCAAGTCCGTTCTGTTCACTCGTGTATGGCGCGCTAGTTTGATGCTTGATGCCGGAAGCTGCCAGAAAATCAGAAAACGTTTTATTACAATATTCTTTCCCATTGTCACTGCGTAAGACCTTAATTTTCTTATTCAACTCATTTTCAACTTCGTTTTTGAATTTAGCAAATACTGATTTTATATCCAACTTGTTCTTTAAAAAGTAGACATATACTTTTCGCGAATAATCGTCTATGAAGGTTATGAAGTACTTCGCGCCGCCAAGAGACGGTTCCTCCATCGGACCACATAGATCGGAATGTATTACTTCCAATACGTCATTCGCCCTCGAACCGGAGTGTGGAAACGGAAATCTAGTTTGTTTTGCTTTACAACAAGGTACGCACACAGTATGTTCTTCTTTACCGGTAATCTGAATACCTTCAGCACAGGACTCGAGCCTCTTAACATCTGCCATATTCAAATGACCCATTCGCTTATGCCAAATATTAATGTCTGCCTTATTCTCACACGAAGAAATCGCATATGCATTGCCAGTAACGGTGTTCAGCTTGTACATGTTATTGGTTAGTCTCGCTGTCGCAACAAGGATCTTTTGACGGTTGTATATCTGACAGCCCGTATCGGTGAACTCAACTTTACATCCGTTCTTAGTGAGTTGACTAACCGACAACAAGTTCGCGCTCAGCTCAGGAATAAACAAAACGTTTCTCACCTGGATCCGATGTTCATCATTGCTTAAGACGGTATGGATGTCTACTTTACCCATATTCTGCACGGAGACGAAATCGTTGTTGGCCACCATTATTCGTTGAATCGGAGGTGCCTCCATCTCATACATCCAGTCGGAACGCCTTGATATATGCATCGTCGAGCCTGAATCGATGTACCAATCATCCTGATTCACTGAGCTGTTAGCTGAAAAAATGGCAGAAAAGACATTATTATTAGATAACTTCTCAGTGCATTGATTTTTAAAATGTCCGTATTTGTTGCACTTGAAGCATCTCGGGCCTTTCGATTGTGCTTTTCCTTTCGGCTGCGCCTGATGATAAGACTTATTCTTGTGCTTCGTAAAGAATGCGGAAGACTCAGAAACTTGCACTTCCTGCAAAAGTTTTGTCTTTATAAAATCTGACGATATTTTCGTGCCGGAACTCTCTAAGCCCATGATCATCGGTTTATATGTATCTGGCAAACCAGCCAGCATGAGCGTTCCCAGCCACTCGTCGTCTACTGCGAACCCAATGTTTCTCAGTTTGTGCGCCGTGCCCAATATTTTATTGACGTACTCTTCAACCGTTGGGCAACTGTCTAACGACGTATTAACCAAATCTTTCAACAAGCCGACTCTCCTCGACAGCCCGGAGTCCTCGAAAGCATTTCTGAGGTTTATCCAAACTGCACGTGCCGTATTGGCCGTCTCAATGTGAACGTAATTCACTGGATCTACCAACAAAATGATTTTGGACTTAGCTTTCACGTCCTTCTTGGCATCGGTTTCGGTTTTGCTCGGATCGACGAAATCCCACAAATCCTCATGCTCGAGGTATGTTTTAACCGCAAACTTCCAAGTAGCGTAATTTTCTCGGCCGACTAATTTTTCTATTTGAAGATTTTGCGACGTCATTTTTCCCGAGTATTTTTATTCTTCGGAATTCACTTCTCGGTAATAATTCGACTACTAACAGGAATGGATTAGCCCATAACCTGAGGGAATTAATACCAGTTAGTAGTTTACAGGAATATATTATAGAAGGAAAAACAGAAATACATGTAAAAGGATCAGAACGACAGATGACACAAACAGTTATTTTTTATACGAGACACTAGGTTAGCTGCCTAGCAAAGAGTATGTTTACTTCCCAACAAAAATCCTCCAACCTCAAAAACCGATTCATGATCGATCGATCACCACTTTCTAGAAATGACAATGCTTAACATCGCAATCAGGATAATGTGTCAATATATGCATACCTACTACAAATAAATTTATTCTTATTTTTTCTCTTTGTCCCCTAACTTTAATAAGGGATAAGATAAACAATATTTTTTAAGTTTAGTAGTCTATATTTATTGTGTTCGAAACGAACGTTAAAGACATACTCCGTATGGAACTAATTGGATTGCTGGCAACATTAAATAAATATATATCTTCAGTACATATAATACGGTGAATAGAGACTAAAGTACTATGTGTGACCTTACAAACGGTCCGGTAGTTTTGAGTTTTTGATATGTTGTCTAGGATGGTTAGTCAGTGCTTAAGATGCAAAATGCACAATTTCCCCCCCTACGCGCCCGCCGCCATATTGAAAAAACCGGCACTTTCTTCATATTTTTGCTCATATCTTCCTTTAGGAGCATTTTAGCTAGAAGAAAGCTTCGACAATGTTATAGAGAGATAAATTTACTACATTCTCCATTTTATATTTTGTTTCTAGGACAGATAGTTACGGAGATATGCACATTTAAAAAAACGTAAAAAATCGCAATTTCCAACTCAAAAACAAACTTCTGGATTATATCTTCGTTTAGGAGCATTTTAGCTAGAACAAAGCTTGGACAATGTTGTAGAGAATTAAATTTACCATAATTTACATTACAAATTTTGTTTCAAGGACGGTTAGTTACGGAGATATGCACATTTAAAAAACAGGAAAAGTCGAATTTTCCGAAAATTTCTCAAAATTCTTGGTTTAGAACGCTGTCATTCAGTTACGGACTAGTCTAGGACACATTAAAACATGTAGGAAATATAATTGCTTATAAAACTCATGTCCATTTTTACATACATTTTCGGAAAATGTGACTTTATTTTTTACATATCTCCGTAATTATCTGTCCTAGAAACAAAATTTGAAATGTAAATTATAGTAAATTTAATTCTCTACATAATTGCCCAAGCACTGTTCTAGCTAAAATGCTCCTAAACGAAGATATAATCCAGAAGTTTGTTTTTGAGTTGGAAATTGCGATTTTTTACGTTTTTTTAAATGTGCATATCTCCGTAACTATCTGTCCTAGAAACAAAATATAAAATGGAGAATGTAGTAAATTTAACTCTCTATAACATTGTCGCAGCTTTCTTCTAGCTAAAATGCTCCTAAAGGAAGATATGAGCAAAAATATGAAGAGAGTGCCGGTTTTTAGGGTTCCGTACCCAAAGGGTAAAAACGGGACCCTATTACTGAGACTTCGCTGTCCGTCCGTCCGTCCGTCCGTTCATCCATCCGTCCGGCTGTATCTCAACAACGGTGATAGCTAGACAGTTGAAATGTTCACAGATGATGTATTTCTATTGCCGCTATAACAACAAATACTAAAAATAAAATAAAATAAATATTTAAGGGGGGCTCCCATACAACAAACTTGTTATAGATTAAGTATATATATGTATAGGTACGGAACCCTTCATGCGCGAGTGGGGCTCGCACTTGCCCAATTTTTTTCAATATGGCGGCGGGCGCGGTGGGGGGGGGGGGGGGGGATTGTGCATTTTGCATTTTAAACACTGACTAACCATCCTAGACAACATATCAAAAATTCAAAACTACCGGACCGTTTGTAAGGTCAAAATCCTTTATTCACTGAATTAATAGACGTCAATAAAATAAAGTTCACTGTAGACTAGGCTTTTTTTATTTTCTTGATCCTAAGTCGAAACATGGCGAAACTATAACGGTTCCTTGTTACCCGCGGAACCCTAAAAATTAGTTTTTCCGACACAATTGGATGGCAAAACTTTATTCACTAGGAAGAAAAATACATATTTTTAAACCCATTTCCCTATCTGATAAAGAATAGATACTACAGTATCTATTCTTTATCATTCTTTATCTTTTTCTTGATTTTTTTTAGTACAGATGTGTTAATTTAAAGATACAATAATTAATGAAAGAGCTCAATTTCTCAATAAACTATTAAACTTCACCTTCCACAACGTAAGATAAGAACATAGACGCAGGTAGATTATCTATGATCTATTTTGACGTAGGCAGCTATTATCTAAAGGAGATAAGCTAACGTGCCAAACAGCTGTGGTGCAACACAGTGAAATTATTTAATATCAGTATCTTGACTCAGAAAAAACGTCATAAGATATGATCAAAAGCACGCAGTAGGCAGGTACGTACATAACAGATATATTAACAATGCATCTTGTAAATTTACGATTCTTACTATCTCTCTCGCGGTCTTCACACTTGCTGTAAAACATGGGGATCGTGCGTGTAAAATGCACATTCTAGAGTAATGGCTACTGCGCTTATGAATTCTAAAGAACATATGATGCAGAGGACGCTCTAGTAGCGTAGAATTATGGAATCAAAGATTTGTCTAATAGCTCAGTTGGGACAGTAACGTAGGGTCGCAGGTTCGTGTCCTGCTTACATTGTAGTAGATCACATTACATTTTTCTTTCATAATTTACCTTTGTGTCAATATTTATAAAAGTTAAAGTACTGATTGATAATGCTTGTGGCTAATCCCATGTGGCATCGGTTACGCGCGGAAGCGTAGCGGCCGTGAGTGGGACCGTAGAGACCGTCTCCATTGTCGCACGGCGTACGGAAAGGAGTCATTGCTCCCTAGAGACGCGATCATTGTCTCAATAAATAATAATAAATAAACTGGTGGCTCTGTGAGCTGAAGACTTCGCGAATTTGTGAAGAGATGATATTGTATTTTTTTTACGTTTTCAACGCCCTCCGATTTTGAAAACTGAATTGATAGAAAAATTCTATGTAATTACGAACCTGCTCACAAAACTTCATGAAAATCGGTTGAGAAAAGCGAGCTCTTGGCGAGAACAGCCAGAAATCCGGACATATGAAACAATTTTAGGCTAAGCTGAAATGAAGACGCTAAGCTCGCTCGGCCAATAAATGGACTGTCACCCAAGTCCCCTAGTCCAACAGCAAGCTCTAATAAGCATGTGTTATGGACACTAGACGACGATATACGTAATAATTTTGAATTGACAATGCATTGTAACATGTACCCATCATTTGATGCGCAACATTATAAGCTAAAAACGCATTTTTTTTGAAATTACATCATTTATTTCGGTGGGGAGAGTCATTCGAATTATGATTGTTGGATGATTTTAGGGGGAGGAGGTCAAAAATCGTCAAAAATTTATCGCGTAATTTCTGAATGCTGTCAAACTAATATGTGATTTTGACATTACTATCCGAGAATTGACAATACTTGGCATAAAAAAAAATTGGTAAAATCCAGCCTAAGAGAGAGATGGCGCTATTCTCAATGTTTAACCTCCTTATCGATTCCGTTTTAATATGGAAATACCTCATTTATAATATAAAATTAAAGATTCATTTCTTCAAGAGCAAAAAAGAAAAGTTACCTAAAATAGGCCAGCCAAACTGTTATATTTCTGTTTTTCAACAGGGATTGCTGGAGCATTAATTAATACTCAAGGTTTAATGCACATGCTATATTCAATCACTTGACATAACGCTACACACTGACAGTTACCTTTATGTTGCCCACCTTATTATATTATAAGATACGACACAAACTATTCGTGCCGTATCCGACAGTGGGCACGGCGGTGTCTTCCCCTTCTCGCCGAGACAATTGCCCATTATGCTTGCTCCTTCAAGCGCCTGCGCAGCCAAGAGATATCCCAAGAAAATCTCAACTATTCATATATGTATATGTAGCTATAGTATATTAGATTGTTTAGGAAAGGGTATCCCACCAAAAACATTTCATGTAATATTGGCGGCCAAACTCACATGCTCATAACGCTTTCGCTGTAAAAAAGTTGTCAGATCCCTCGAAAAGCCAAGCCCCTAAGCCCTGAGTTTACTAATCCTACACCTTGGCTTCAAAAGTATGGCTTGGCCGTTTCATAGAGTAACGTAAATAAGTCCAACGAACCGTCTGGCCCTTACGGTATCAAGAAATTAAGTTTATGTCTTCATGATAAAATATATAAACTTAATTCCTTACCATATAGGCCGGACGGTCCGTTAAACTTATTTACGGTACTTTATGAAACGGCCAAGCCATACTTTTGAAGCCAAGGTGTAGGATTAGTAAACTCAGGGCTTAGAGGGGCTTGGCTTTTCGAGGGATCTTAAAAAACCTTTTAGGGAAGAATCAGATGGAGTGAGTCTCCGACATATCAAAATGCGTACGGAACGGGTTTACTTACGTCGTAGATGTCGAATATCGCTCAACATTTCGTATCGGTACGCGATTCATCATCAGGAGCTACGATCATTTGCGGTGGTGGCCAATCGAACACATCGAGCGACATGCGACTTCAACGACGTGAGGAAATCAGATTCGTATGTATTTTAATAGTAATTATTGAATTAGGAACCTCTTCCTTTTATACCGGGTGTACAATCCAAATGGGTCAGTATGGTGAAGTCGGAAACTATGAGAGATAGCGAGATCTGTTCTTAGGAACCATGACGTCGATTTTAGATTTATTAAAAACTGCATTAAATTTTTTTTCGTATATCTCATGCATAACCGGGAATCGAACCCGGTTAAAATTGAAAAAGAGGAGAAAAAAAATAAAGATGTCAATCGATCCTATTTCCTCCTATTTTTGATCCTATTGTAGTAGATCGCATTCAATTTTTCTTTCTTAATTTACCTTTGTGTCATTAGTTATAAAAATAAAAATGTTATTTGTATTTAAGTATGTATTTAACTATATAAGTATGTTTATCGTCGTCTAGTGTCCATAACACAAGCCTACTAGAGCTTACTGTGGGACTAGATTGATTTGTGTGAGGTTGTCCGATATTTATTTTATTTATCACTACATAGTATAAAACAAAGTCGCTTTCTCTGTCCCTATGTCCCTTTGTATGCTTAAATCTTTAAAACTACGCAACGGATTTTGATGCGGTTTTTTTTAATAGATAGAGTGATTCAAGAGGAAGGTTTATATGCATAATTTATCAGCATTGCACCCGTGCGAAGCCGGGGCGGGTCGCTAGTTTATTTATAAAACGCAACTAATCGCATTCAAAAAGTGTTTATTTATTTAATTACCTCGTCGTTTCGAACGTGATGCAACATGATCGTAACAAGAACATGAACGTAACAAAGTTGAAGTCGGTTGAAACCAGGGGAAGTACCACGAGCCATATTTTTAACGAAAATATTGATGTAGAAATCATGTGTTTATATCGTTGAGGAAAACGCGAAAACACCTACTAATGGAGGAAAACCGCTGGGATGTCGTTTTCCTAACCGCTCACATTTGCGGTTGATTGCGAAAGGTCCAATTACTGCGATAAAATGGGTATTGATTATTGTTATTGAATTATTGGTTTGTTGCGATGTGCTCGTATATGTGAAGTACCTATGTTTATGGTTGGATTAGGGTTGGTTTGATGCTTACTTATTGTTACAGTACTTTTATCTCACGTGAGATAAAAGTACCTACTGTAGCAAGTTTTTAGCTTTTGTGCATGAACGGGAGTAGAGTTGCCAGGTTCAAAAACACGTATGATTTTACGTCTACTGTAAAGAGGACATATATCACTGCTCCTTTTTAGGGTTCCGTACCCAAAGGGTAAAAACGGGATTCTATTACTGAGACTTCGCTGCCCGTCCGTCCGTCTGTCACTAGGCTGTATCTCAAGAACGGTGATAGCTAGACAGTTGAAATTTTCACAGATGATGTATTTTTATTGCCGCTATAACAACAAATACTAAAAATAAAATAAAATAAATATTTCAGGGGCGCTCCCATACAACAAACTTGTTATAGATTATGGTACGGAACCCTTCATGCGCGAGTCGGACTCGCACTTGCCCAATTTTTATCCATACTATAGGTTGAGGTAAGAGTCCTTATTCCTTTTAAATTGCTGATTGTCTTAGACACATTCTTCTTTGTGATCAAACATGTTTCTTAACATATTATTGTTATTGATATTGTATGTTACTACCTAGCACAGGGCTATTGGGATTTACTGGCATATATTTGCAATCTACAGTTTGAATTTTGAAAAAAATGGGTATGAAGGTAGCTGACACCCTGCATTAACACGTAGACTTAATATCCCGAAAAAATGTGGTGTTCCCGTAGGACGAGCGGGTAACACAGCGCGGCGCAACCAGTTTTTCCTAATTTAGTATTATAATTATATTTTCTTCGGTTTCCGCGAATGTCGCCAAACAATTTGTCAACCTTTGACAATTGTGGGAAATAACCCTATATTATGTATAAATTCACGTATGTCGATCTCTTAGTAATAATATAGTACGTAAGTGTTTGTTTTCTACCGTTTAATTACTCATTTACCTGATTTATGTTGCTTATGTTGTTTATGATAGATATTAAGATAAACGTTTTATTTTCTTGTTTTTTACTTACCTATTTAATGTGTGATATGTCTAATAAATAAAACGTGTAATGTTGTTCTTAATTATAAATAAATGAAACCCAAAAGGCAACTCGGAGGCGTGGCCTAATTTTAAGCGCGTTGATGCGCACTCACGCCGAGCGCTAGTGGCGCGGGCACAAATACCCCCGCGCCCCCAGCTACAGCTCACTTACCACTCTACACTCCGAAGCGACCACATCTCACGGTCTCCCGCTTGCCTGGCGGGAATTATTATACTTCATGGGAGTTTTATTTTAATCATACAGTCCAAACTCAACAATGGTACTTCGAGATCCGGATCAATAAAGAAGAAGCAGCATCATACGTCTAAAGAAGCCTCAAGAAAGAAGCCTCAAGATTGCAGTCTAATATAGAAGAGATTCCTGTCTATTATGAAGAGATTCCTGTGAAAAAAGAAGTCTCAAGAAAGAAATCTCAAGATTGTAGTCCAATAAGAAGAGACTCCTCCAAGTACGAAGCCTCAAGATTCCTGTTTACGAAGAGCTCCTGCCCATTTAGAAGATCACCTCAAGAGCCTGCGCGTCGTGCACCTTACTGCGAGCTACGGTTCCCCGTGCGGCGTGCATCATACTGTCTCTTGTGGCCTTAGGGCAACTGTCTCACTAGGGAAGAGCTTGCTCGACCCCGGGAACTTTTGAGAGGCTTCGGCTTCGGTTCCTAAAACTTTCGGCGACTTTAGTCGTATGGTCTGGCTTGGTCCAGTTCCGCCAGCTTTAGCTGGGGCTTGCATTTCTGCACCTAACGGTGACAAACGCAGACTTGTTTGAGCAACCTTTGCGTGGAGGTGATCACGTGAAGAAAGAAGAAAAGAAGAAAGAAAAAAGAAGAAAACGTAGGGAATTAGGTTCTCGAGCGTTACAGTGACGTCAATCTCCAGTAACGCTCGCGTAGGTGTTAAATTCAGTGCTTCCCCCCCCGCGTCCCGCGCACCGTTATCATGTCGACCAATGAAGAGGTTGTGCGCGTCCTCCGTTCGCGAAGTGTTCGTACGGACGAAGCGACACCGTCTCCCGGGTTGACAACAAGTGATAGTACAAATACGTGGAGCAAAGGCACCAGCGGTGGTGGTATAGGTAGCAGTGGCACAGTGAACGCACCGGCACATCCCGCGAACGTTATTCAGTTAGAAGGCGCCGCGCCGCCAGCAGGCCCCCCAGTGAATTACGATTCAGATCCGAATCTGGACGTTCCGTTACATGAACGTCCCCCTCAGCACGATCTACCTAGGCATAGTAGGAGTGCATCGGGCACTGTGGTAGGCGCGCCCTTAGGCAGTGTTAATCCTCAGTTATCCGTTTTAATGGCCGAATTAGAATTACATAACGCCGAATTAGAGCAGGCGAAACGAGCGTCAATGGCGGCGAAGAATCGCTTGGAAATTGCACGTATTGAGGCATCCAACAATTCACATGTGCCATTGACAATCGAACCGACTGCTAGGGACACGCGTGTGTTAGGTTGGGTACAGCAACAACAGCGTTTAGACTGTCCGATGCCGGCAATAGGGCCCAGTTTCGCGCCGCGCGAAGCCCCAGTAGAACGCGAACGTACTGTTTTCGCGAATAGGGACTTCGAATTGTTATCTAACAATTTAGTCAGCGCCGTCAATCGCAGTAAAAGCACGCCGGTCATTCAACGACACGTGCCCGAGTTGACGCCGTTCGACGGCAACATAGCCGAGTGGATAGCATTTCGGTCAGAATTCGACGATAGTTCGCCTCTATTCTCAGACGTAAGCAACATAGGCAGGCTACGTAGAGCATTGCGCGGAGAAGCCCGGCTGGCTGTAAAATCCATTATGTACACCGTGTCGAACCCGTACGAAATAATAGAGGCATTAGAACGGCATTTTGGCGATCCCGAGGAGATCGTATTGGCGGAAATGCATAACGTAAAACGCATGCCGCGTTTAGCTGAAGATAATAGCAACATTACCGCATTCGCGGGAACTGTCGCTAACGTAGTATCCACTATTAAAGCACTCCGCCAAAACGAGTTCCTTTACGCGCCGGAATTAGTAAATAAAATCATTGACAAGATGAATCTGATAGTTCGATATGAATGGAATAAATATAGAATCAATAATAAATCCGTGCCGGGTCTTGTGGCTATGTCACAGTTTTTGAATGACATAAGTGTTGCTACGAGAAAAACCCATAGTAGACAGCGAGTTAGGCAGCCGGTTAATCTCGTGAACGAGATCTCTCACGGCCCCGCCCCGCGCATGCGCGGTGAGGGAGCGAGAGAGCGCCACCCGTCCCACTCGCACGTATCGAATTTTAATTACGACTCATCAGATTCAGATTGCGATGATTATCTCCCACATACTGTGGCGCAGGTTAACACTAGGCCAAATAATAATAAAAATAACTTCTCTAATAACAAAAAAAAACCCCAACGGCCGCGTATGATGGAATCCCAGCGCAATACGCAGACGAATTCCCCGCCTACGAATGGCATTAAATGCATATTGTGCAACGGTGAGCACTCTATAAGTAAATGTGCAGATTTTGTGAAAATGTCAGTAGAAAAAAGATGGGAAGCCGTCAAATCACATAAGTTGTGTTTTCGTTGCTTGGATTCCAATCATAAGCGCCCCGTTAAATGCAAGTACACACCTTGCGGTTTTAATCAATGCGAATCAGGGCATCATAAAATGTTACACGGATTGATACTTAACTCGACTCCTTCGCGCAGTACTAACGGGATAGTTAACCATTTGCGTAGCGAAAATACCTACCTGAAAATCATCCCAGTAGAGCTGTCGGGCCCATTAGGCACCATACAAACGACCGCCCTCCTGGATGACGGTAGCTCCATATCTCTAATAGAGAGACATGTTGCTGACGCCATAGCACCGCGAGAGAAAACTGAAATCCTCGCGATTGAAAGCATAGGCGGAAATTCAATATCGGATAAGGAGTCCTGCAAAATAAGTTTTTCCATCCGTGGCGCATGTAGTAGGCATCTAGATAAAATGTCCGCATACACAATTAATAAGCTCGATCTCGCGACGCAAGAGGTATCGCGTGATATAGTAAGCAAGTGCGATCATTTACGCGAAATTGAAGACGAAATATGTTACGACAAGGCGGCTCCTACCATGATTATAGGGCAAGATCACTGGCCTTTACTGGTCTCTCGTCGCATTTTAAGCGGGGACATAGGCCTCCCAGTGGCTTCCCTAACCCAAATTGGATGGGTACTCCATGGTAGCCATGACGTCCCCCGTAACCGCGCATTCGTCGTAAACCACTTGCGTCCCGCGAAAATGAGCGAAAATGAGATAGCTGACGTGATTAAAGAACATGTCAGTATCGAGTCACTAGGTGTAGAAAACCGTCCGCCCAAGTCCGACCCTGAGCAACGCGCGTTAGAATTATCAGATGCGACTTGCAAACCATTGATAAACGAAAGTAGGTATCAGGCCGGCCTATTATGGAAGTGCGATGACGAATCCTTACCTAGTAACAAGTCACAGGCGTTGAAGCGATTACACTCTCTCGAAAATAAATTGAGTAAAGACGCGAATTTAAAGTCTGAGTACGAAAAGCAAGCAGATAAATTGCTTATTAAAGGCTACGCAGAGAGAATGGAATCGCCACCGCCGGAGGACGCTAGGAAGTCATTCGAAAAATGTTTAAATGACGCGCTCCTCCCAAATCCGGACCTGTTGCAATCGCTATTCGGCGTACTGCCGCGTTTCCGCGAAGGAAAAATTGCAGTAATTGCGGACATTAGGGAAATGTTCCTTCAGATCGAAGTGTTAGAGCGAGACAGGGATAGTCTACGTTTCCTATGGAGGGAGGGAGACGGACAGAGCGAGCCTTCAGAATTTAGAATGAAACGATTAGTTTTCGGCTCAAACTCTAGCCCGGCCACCGCCCTGTATGTTAAAAATAGGAACGCAGACTATCACAAGGACACGTACCCTAAAGCCGCCGAATATACGATAAAGAGCGAATCCGATTGGCAAATAGACAAGTCAGAACGCAGCACGCTGCCCGCGACCGGGGAAGAGCGTCCCATTAAAAAGGTCGTAACCGCCATTAGCGATAGGTCACTTACGTCGTTTCCGTCCTTACCGCTAGTAGAGCGTTTTTCGAAATACTCGCGGTTAATTAGGGCCACTGCTACCGTACTGCTAGCCGCCGAGGCATTTAAAGCCAAATTGCTCAAAATGAAAACAGAAACGGATATAAAAAATGATCACTTGAAAATCGCTGAATTATTGAATATTCAACGAAGTCAACGGGCGTCATTCAGCGAGGAGATAAAGCACTTGGAGGCTGGGCGAAATTTACCGAAGAAGTCGGCGCTCAGCAAGTTAGCCGTGAAAATGGACAGCCACGGAACCCTGCTGCTAGATGGGCGAATTGATCGAGATACTGCTACGCCGATTCTCCACGCGAAAGAAGATTTCACCCGATTGCTGATACAACACTATCACGTGACTTTCAACCACGGTAACCACTTCACCGTGATGAATGAAATCACTCAAAGATATCACGTGATAGGGCTGAGAGGCGCACTGAGATACATATGCAATCGATGCCAATGGTGTCGGACCCGTAGGGGGTTACCCTCAAAGGCCCCCTTAGGCGACTTACCTAAAGAAAGGCTCATGGCTAATCAACCCGCATTTACAGCCACTGCATGCGACCTCTTCGGGCCAATGACCGTCACGGTCGGACGACGACACGAAAAGAGATGGGGAGCTTTGTACACATGCCTAACTACCCGGGCCGTACACCTCGAACTCGTGAGCTCCCTCTCCTCCTCGTCCATGATCATGTCACTAAGAAGAATGATGGCTCGGCGCGGAACTCCGACCGTAATATACTCGGACAACGCTACCAATTTCGTGGGCTCCGAACGTGAAATAGCAGACGCTCTCCGCAACATAGAGACGGACATGCAGCAGTTCGCCGAGCACAAGCAGATCGTGTGGAAGAAAATCCCGCCTGGCAACCCCTCCGCCGGCGGGGCATGGGAACGACTCGTAGGCTCCGTCAAAACTGCGCTACGAGTAACCCTCAAAGAAAAGCATCCTCACGACGAGGTGCTGCACACGCTACTGCTGGAAGCCGAGCACATTGTCAACTCCAGACCACTTACGCCGGTCGTGCTGAACAATGAAGAAGCACTTACCCCTAACCATTTTCTCCTGGGTCGCTCCAACGCTATGTCGCCCTTTGGCGCTTTCTCGGACGTCGTATTGACCTCGAACTCCTGGAAGACAGCGCAGCGCTTAGCCGACCATTTTTGGCAGCGTTGGATCAAGGAATACCGCCCTACTCTGAGAGCTAGACCAAGCCAATCCGCACACGCAAACGTAAAAGAAGGCGATATCGTGCTCATAGTCGATAGCACAATGCCACGCGGAACTTGGCCTAGAGGCGAGGTGATAAAGACATATCCAGGACCCGACGGCAACGTGAGAGTAACAGAAGTACGCACAGCCGCAGGATCCATACGTCGCCCAGCCTCCAGACTCATCGTTATTTCCTAAAAAACTCGGAGACGGTGTTCGCACACGGGGGGAAGACTGTGGGAAATAACCCTATATTATGTATAAATTCACGTATGTCGATCTCTTAGTAATAATATAGTACGTAAGTGTTTGTTTTCTACCGTTTAATTACTCATTTACCTGATTTATGTTGCTTATGTTGTTTATGATAGATATTAAGATAAACGTTTTATTTTCTTGTTTTTTACTTACCTATTTAATGTGTGATATGTCTAATAAATAAAACGTGTAATGTTGTTCTTAATTATAAATAAATGAAACCCAAAAGGCAACTCGGAGGCGTGGCCTAATTTTAAGCGCGTTGATGCGCACTCACGCCGAGCGCTAGTGGCGCGGGCACAAATACCCCCGCGCCCCCAGCTACAGCTCACTTACCACTCTACACTCCGAAGCGACCACATCTCACGGTCTCCCGCTTGCCTGGCGGGAATTATTATACTTCATGGGAGTTTTATTTTAATCATACAGTCCAAACTCAACAACAATGGTAACTGGAAAGTTGCCGAAACGTTAAGGAGGCTCAAATATTTATTATACGCGATATAATCCGTATAAATGGTTTTATTTAAGTTTTGTATTCATATTTATTGCCAAATGTTTACGATAAAGCAAAAAAAAAACAAAATTTAATGGCTCAGGCAGGGCTCGAACCTGTGCCTCCTACGGCTTTTCGGGCCAACACGAGCGTCCTACCTATTGGACCACTGAACACTAAGGGTGGCATCGTAACGTCACCCTGATAAAATAATTTATTGTATTTAATAATAAACTTTCTATTCTTAAAAGCAAGTTTTGATCGAGCGAGCAAAGTGTCTCTACGAACGTTATAATAGACATTTTTAAGCCAATGTACCAATTACCTGTGTACCTCGGTGCCATGCCTATAGTGAAAGCTTTTAATTACTTATGCCTACCTGACTTCTTCGTCATATTAAGAGCCCTGTCTGCGGCATTCCAGACAAGACTGAGAACCTCGGGCATCGAAATTCTGTCACTGATAGCCAACGACTACAGTGACGAGTTTCATAGACACTGGGTTCGCCTGCACCGCTCTGAGAACGCACACCTCTAATTATAATTGTAATTTTATATTTGTGGCCGTTTTATTTCTACGTTTTAGAGTGTTTTTATATTATATTTTAATTTGAATATCATTTTAATATGGGTCTCTTGCCTGCTAATAAACTAATTAATTATTATTATAGCGATTTGATATTAACTTTATAATGTAATAGTGCCTTTTTGTTATTTCGATTAACTCATATTTGTATAGTGTAAAAATCACAAAAACACACAAATAATCACACGATGCGCGGGCTCTCCCCGGCGCCGATGGATCACTATAGATCACTAATAACACTAGATCATAATCACAATAGTGTAAGCAACTAATTATACCTAGTGTACACCACACATAATTCTCTAGAGTGTTGAGGACAATGAAAGAGCTACGAAGATGCTTGCGGTTGAACCTGGTTCCAAAGACTATCCATATAAATAAATAAATATAAATATCGGACAACCTCACACAAAACGATCTAGTCCCAAATTAAGCTCAAGAAGGCTTGTGGTACCTACTAGATGACGATACATACCTTATATACGTATAGATAAATATATATGTGGGGGCAAAAGCGACAAAGGCCTTCTGAACAGCAGATGGGTTCATCTTTAGTGGGCGGTACAGTGGGTACAATCACGCACGCAAGTACAGTTACACAACACAAACACAAGAGTGTCACAAGCACAGTAAAATCGCAATAGTGCTACAAGCAAACAAGTGACAGTAAAGTCACAAATAGTGTCAGTAGTACAAACAAAGTCACTAAATCACTAACGTAACAGAATTGAGTCTGTAATCGCAAAATCGCTACACTAAATAATTGTAAATTAACTCAGGGAACAAAGTAAATGAAACGGAAACGAATCCGTGGGTCAACTCAAGAGGCACTTCGCAGGCACGGTCGGTATGGTACACGTCCCGTCTTCCGAAGCCAGTACTTAGAACAAAACAACGTTATAAAACTTCATTTCTCAGACCCCACGGCTACGTTCGGCAGTGTTTATATTAACATTATAAACTGCCCCGCTTTCATGAACAAAGACTTCCTTTGCTATGCGTCAAATATCACCTAAAGCTCAATGCCGCTAACATAAACATTGAACTGAATGCGCGTCGCCCTTCGCGGGTCTCGATATCAACGTACCTACTTAAGACGCCCTACATAGAACAACCATCACCCAAGCATAAATATTTGAGTTAATCACACAAATGTTTGCCCTCAGTAGGCAGGTGCTCTAGACTGCGCCAAACGCATCGTCAAGTCATTATAGGATTCAAAAGTTCTGGTGAGGCTCGGGCGGAGAACACTTAGGCCTTGGTCTCCTATCCGACGCTATGCGCAGCGTACAGCGTCTTTCCATACTATTTATCTATTCATATTTATCATTAGTATGGAAAGACGCTGTGCGCTGCGTACAGCGTCTAATAGGAGACCAAGGCCTAAGGCCGTAACGTTCCGTGGCACGACATTATGCCGGCACATTTACGTTCTACGTTTCAAATCTTTATTCTGCAAGTAGGCCTCAAGGGTAATGATGTGCCGTCCTCGAGAACGTTCTTTCCCATACAAATCGAGAAACGTTCTCAAGAACGGCTCATCTCTACTCAAAAGCACTTTTACATGGCTGATTCTATGTAATTGTATAACAATAATAAATATAAAATTACAATAATAATTACATCATTACAATGTTTAAATTAATGCACAGACAAATCAATGGGCACTTTACCGGGAGATGTATATTGTCTCCGAAACTCAAAACAGTGTTTACATAATATCATACTTATAGTGCAATACAATTTTATGATAAACTAGTTTTTGCCCGCGACTACGTACGCGTGGAACTTGATAAAAGGGATTATTAAAAGCGCCTAAGCAAATGTAAGAGCAATTGTGCTTTTGGTCTAATAATTACATTTCCTACAGGGTCACCGCACCCCATCAGAAATGTTAACTCACTTTTCAATCTTTTAGGTATAATTTCCAGGATGAAAACTAACCTATGTCCTTCCTCGGATCTTAAACTATCTCTATGCCAAATTTCATCAAAATCGATTCAGCGGTTTAAGCGTGAAGAGGTAACAGACAGACAGACACACTTTCGCATTTATAATATTAGTATGGATAGTATGGATGATAAAAACGTATCTAATCGGAACTTCTTTTTATATTAACTTTACAAGGTGCACACATGCAGTATTGAAGACGATACAGAAGTAACGTGGAATGCTTAGACAGTTAGAATAGCACAACATAGTGGCTCCACTTCGCCTGATGGTAAGCAAAAAGGGGAGCTCAAGTCGCAATAGTAACTGACAAGAAACCAACAGTGCCATGTCAGTTGACACTGCCATGCTGGCCCGAGAGATACTTCTTCACGCTTCGTTTGAAGGGTCCCATGTTATATGAAGGAGGAAACACATGTTGACACTCGATAAGGAGAATATAAGATCCGAGAACTCTTGGATCCGAAAGTTCTGCTGAGGATTATGCGAACATTGGCGAGGCGGGATGAACACAATTAAACATACGGGCACACGACGGGAATAGTTACATATCTGACAATCGCACACAAGTAGACCTAGATTAAGCTCTAGTAGGTAGGTTTGTGTATTGGATATTGGAGAGATAAGGGTATTGGACGACGACATATATACGTATAGTAAGAATTCTTTTTCAGTCTCGCTCTCAGGCTCGCTCAGTACCACTGCATCAACCACATCATCAATAAGGCTTGTAGCACGAAATCTAAGATGTACATTGTAACAAAAACACGAGATTCCGTACAAACCTCGAGTCATTCTATTATTTGGTTCTACGACAAAAGACATGTCATATCCGCGACTCAGAATGATTCAACAGCGATTTAATTCTGCATATATCTCCATTATCTAATCTACTCCAAACTGGGATCGTACGTACTGTTACCATATCATATCAACAGCCATGCGATCGTAACCGAAGGTATTATTATGAACGAAATCAATAAACATATCACAAAATTAACACGCACTCTATAGGGTCGGTCGTATAGTTAATTTGTGTTAATTTTATATGTTTATTGAATATATTTATCAAAGCTTACATAAAAGACAAATGTTTCTGTTTAGTCCTATGGTTGACTGGTAGAGAATAATAAATAATAAATAATAATAATAAATATCAGACAACCTCACACAAATCAACCTAGTCCCAAATTAAGCTCAAGAAGGCTTGTGTTATGGGTACTAGGCGACGATATACATACTTATATAGATAAATAAATACTTAAATACATAGAACATCCATGACCCAGGCACAAATATTCGTGTTCATCACACAAATATTTGCCCTTGCCGGGATTCGAACCCGGGACCGTCGGCTCAGTAGGCAGTTGCTTAACCACTGCGCCAACCGCGTCGTCAGAGAATGCCTTATGGCATTAAATCCGCCATTTGTACTTTTCTTGTGTATTTTGTGCAACAAAGTTTAAATAAATAAATAAATTTATAAGATAGATTCAGTAGCGATTTCTTACTCACCTAAAATATTACATCTGAGACCTAGGCGTATGCAACTACGCCGAAACGTTATATGAAGATAAATCTATACATATAATAAAGCTGAAGAGGGTCGAAAGTCTGTATATATAAACAGACAAAATTCTAAAAACTGTTGGAACGTGTTCTGTTTTCGATTCTAAGTAACCTCCGCCAACTTTTTTACGAATATCTCCCATGTACTAGACGTGTGCGCCGCCGCGGCGTGATATCGGCGTGGCCTACTCGTATGTGTACTTTGTATTTATGCGCATACAATAGTATATTGTGTCATAAGGGTAGTAAGTAGGGGATTACTAACGAAGGACTATTAGAAGCCCGACGCCGAAGGCGGAGGGCTATTAATGTCCTGAGTTTGTAATCCCCTTACTACCCGCCATACACACAATATTTTTCATCACATTTGGGAGTATATAACAAATAAATAAGTAAAAAATAAACATTAAACGATAACGTTTGACAACTAACTTTATTCTGTATATATTTTTTTTAATTTACTATATGCACTGGCAAAACGGCCATCAGCTTAAAACAGAAAACAAATTACACAGAATCTTACTATCTATCATTAAACAAATAACAATTAACAATATTATGCAGCAATAATTAACACCGTAATATTTATAAAACTTAAATACGAACAGTAATTTTGTTACAAAACTAAATAGTATCTAAAAATAATATTTAACATTTTTTCTTTTTTTTTGTGTCGTCTACCATAGATAATGCTAAAAACTATGTTTAGTTTAGAAAATTGACAGGCTATACTGCCAGATTGTAATGATAATTCTAAATTAAATTTAATAAAATAATTGCAAAATACACTTAAATAATTGTAAAACATAAATATTCATGCAGTTACATATACTATATTAATTCAATACACAATAAAATTTGCTGGTAGGCAAGTATTGTTGATACAACAAAAAACCTTGGCTGGATTGAAACCTCCTTAGTCTGAAGTAAACTGCGAGTGCGTACTATATTTTTAAAACTAAAACCATAACTCCCTCGGGAGTTATAACAATTTATAACTCCCGCGGGAACAATATAGGCCTTAGTCCTTCAGTACACCTACATGTAATACCATCTTTTACGAGCAAATGTGATGAAAATAATGTTCCCTGTACGTTATATAAAGTAACCTGCGGCGCACACGTCTACCATGTACAGACTTTCGACCCTCTTCAGCTTTATTATATGTAGGTATAGATTGATAGAGGTACATATTGCATAGGACTTTTAAATGACCGTAAGTGTATGGAGATTCATGACAAAATAATTATGCAGGCAAATAATGCGTGTAACACTAATAAGTAAAGTTCTCAGTGATATACGTCACTGAGAACTTAACACCTTAACTACTTGTTCTGGATAAATTTACAACTTCTCTATCTTTTAACCCGAGCCTGTATGTCTGCACTTACCAGTCAGCGACAAAAGTAAGTGATAAATTTAATGTGTCAATTGAAAACATTTAAAAATTTCAAGTAGTGTTCAGTTTAAACTAATTTCATTAAGTTATTATCAGAGAACCTGAAACTATTATTTTTATTTGTTATTCTATTTATTAGTTTGTAAAATATAAAAAAAATGGTGAAAGCAGCGTCGTCTAAGAACCGGCCCACTATATGATGACACCTTGTGGGAAAATATGACACACACAACACACAAAATTCCTCTTTGTGTCTGTAACCTTTGATCCTGCACCGACTACATATTTCTGTTTAACCCAGTGGTTAACTGGTAGAAAATGCCTAAAGGCATTAAGTCCGCTATGTACTTTTTTTGTATCGTGAATAAAGTTTAAATAAATAAATAAAAATAACAGTGGTACAATTTCCATACTACATTCGCTTTAGTAAGTCTGACTGTAAGATTATCTGCGCTGTGAACAATTATTTGTCACCTACGCGCTATTTTAGAACGAGAAACTTTTCAAATGATTTTATCAATCACAAATTGGAATATTTTCGAAAATGTAAAATGTGGCATTATTTTATTTATCCTTTATTTGATAATATCGTTAAAAATCTTGGTTAAAAAAATTAAAACTTGTCAATTGGGATATGACAAATCAAAGAGTCAGCTACTTTTCAAGCTGACTGTAACCTAGATTACATTTAATTTTTCTTTGACTTCGTGAACCCAGGCGGCAACCTTCCGCCAACCAAGATAATTAAGACTAAATTTAGAACCTAATTCATTCTAAAAGAACGAAGTTCGGGAAAGTAATTGCGTCTTAATCTTAAGCTAACGGTGAACGTAATTAGACTGTCTAGCTTTTTTGCAGCACTTTTTAGTCTCCATTTAGAAAGTAATGACTTTAATTTGCAAATGTATAGCATAATTGACACTCGTACTAATAACAATTATTTTGCCAATGAAATTTAAACCACATAGAGTTGTGCACTAATGTCCTAATTGCAACTACTTTTTCCGAAAAGTTAATACGATTGTGCTTTAAGTAATCGATATATGTGTCTATGACTATCTGCCTAAGTATGACATGTTATAGAAGTTTTTTTTTATATGCTTTATTTGATAGATCAAATTAATATTAGTGCCTCTGATGTGAGCTGTAGGACATTGCAATATTTTTTCGAATTGGCTGAAATATCTAATTTACGTATCCAATCCATACCTCCCCCATTTTCAATAATTCCAATAACGGGATAGACCAAGAATTCGATATAATTATCGAACCTACTCACAAAATTTGACGAGAATCAGAAACGCTTCGCTCGCTCGGACAAAAGTCCTACAACATCGCAGTTATTTTTTAGAAATAATGAAAATAGTGGTAATCCATATCCATACTAATATTATAAATGCGAAAGTGTGTGTGTCTGTCTATCTGTCTGTCTGTCTGTTACCTCTTCACGCTTAAACCGCTGAATCGATTTTGATGAAATTTGGCATGGAGATAGTTTAAGATCCGAGGAAGGACATAGGATAGTTTTCATCCTGGAAATTATCCCTAAAAAGATTGAAAAGTGAGTAAGTAATTCATGATGACATTGATGACCCTGTCGGAAATGTAATGATTAGACCAAAAGCACAATTGCTCTTACATTTGCTTAGGCGCTTTAAATAATCCCTTTTATTAATTAAGGTGATTAGGTGGATATCTATCGTGTTGTACGAGGTTGCTTCCATACTTCCAAGTTCCACGCGGACGTAGTCGCGGGCAAAAGCTAGTTTATATATAAAGTGGTAAATAATTTTATAAAAGAGTGCATGCCTTTAGAGAACCCAAGTTCGCCTCGTTACCTAAGGTTCAACACTCGGTAGGTACAGTCAACCAATTTGATTTCTAGGCCACTATAGAACCTTGTCACAATGACAATGATATGAGATTTCGAGCGGCTTTCATATTGACGTTCATTGAGACAAGGTACGAAATGGCCTAGGAATCAATTTGGAGGACTGTATTCAGAGGGTAGCTACCTACATTCCCATATTGTCAATTTTAACGGCCGGGACAGAGGGACAACATTTGAACTGCAACCTAGTTGCATCAAAATGGCAGTTCGAGTGCGTAAGCGACATAATTACATATAATTAAAATACTCATAATACATACATATTTTCATTATTTTATAATATTTTATATTCAATTTTCATCATCATCAACCTATTCTTGTCCACTGCTGGACATACCTAAGCCTCTCCAACTGCACGCCATTGTGAACGTTCCTCGGCTACTCTCATCCAGCTCTTGCCAGCCACCCTGCAAAGATCATCGCTCCACCTAGTCTGAGGGCAGCCCACACTACGCTTGCCGATCCGCGGTCTCCACTCAAGAACACGTTTACCCCACCGGTTATCGGTTCTTCGGCTAATATGGCCAGCCCACTGCCACTTCAAATTGCTAATACGGTGAGCTATGTCATGTCGGTAACTTTGGTTCTCTGGCGGATCACTTCGTTCCGAATTCCATCCTTCAAAGAATCTCCGAGCAATGCCTTTTCCATATTTAATTTTACATCAAATTAAATCAAAGTGAAATGCTCCAATTTTGGCAGACGAAATTAGTAATGTTTTGAGGTATTCAGGCCGTACCTGACTAAACTAGAATTCCGGTAGCTACGCGATTTGCAAACTAACCTTAATCCTGCGTTAATCCTCGCGTTATCAGACTGGCGACAGTATTAATTCGATACCTAATTAATTAACATCTTGATATTGCATTAAGTAGGTACCTAATTAATCAATATTGCATTATTTAATAATGATTATCCTGTTGTCTAAATAAACAAGCGAAACCCGTTTAAAAAAAATTAAGAGACAATCTCACATCGACCTACTCCCAAATAAAGCAATGCTTGTACAGTCGCCATCAGATATATCGCAGCATATAAGGCGTTCATAAATATCTGAACATGTACTGTAACGCCCAGTCAATAAGAGTCGTGTTCAGATATTTATGAACGCTTTTTATACTGCGATATATCTGATGGCGACTGTACTATGGGTACTAGACGACGATATACATAATATATAGATAACATCCTTGACCCAGGAACAAATATTCGAGTTCATCACACAAATATTTGCGCTGGCCGGGTTTCGAACCCAGGACCGCCGGCTCAGTAGGTGCACTACAAACTGCGGCAACCGCGTCTATGTTCTATGTATTTAAGTATATTTTTATCTATATAAGTATGTATGTAGTAGTTTTTAGGCACTTTTACAAGTCTACCAGGATTTCCTACGAAGTTAACTGTCGAGAAGAAAGCCGGATAAAAACACCTAACCAGAAACTGTATATCGAATTCTGTGTCAGTCGAATAACATAATTAAAGTCACGTGGTTCATAAATATACAGGTTCTAATGTAAACACACATAAACAAACATAAGAGAATGACGCGGTAGGGATTTTTCGCTCGCAAAAATAAACAAAACAACTTTTTATTTAGTGACGTCCACCGCCCGATACCTATCGATTAGCTAATCGCATCGAGTCGGGCAATACTTGAGAAAATTACATTAAGGCAAGTATAGGTATAGGTATGGTATATGTAAATCAAGTTATCGATAATGACTTATTAAACACATTATCGATACCTATAAGTGCTACTTAATACAAAACGTTTAATAAAAAGTGACTAAACAGACATCTTATATTTTCTCGTAGAATGGTAACTAGGGGGAAGTGTAAAGGGGAAAAGGGGAAAAGAAAAAAAACACTAAATGACATCAGAGTACAAGTCTCGATGGATTATGAAACTCTTTAAGTAACTTGACGATATCGTGAGGAAAAGTAGACGGGGGTCCCCGTAATAAAATAAAAAATTGGGCAAGTGCGACTCCGACTCGCGCATGAAGGGTTCCGTACCATAAAACAAGTTTTTTGTATGGGAGCCCCCCTAAACATTTATTTTATTTTATTTTTAGTATTTGTTATTATTTATAGCGGCAATAGAAATATATCATCTGTGAGAATTTCAACTGTCTAGCTATCACCGTTCTTGAGATACAGCGTGGTGACAGACGGACGGACGGACAGACGGACGGACAGCGAAGTCGCAGTAATAGGGTCCCGTTTTCACCCTTTGGGTACGGAACCCTAAAAAGCACCACTCGGAACATTTTCTTTCTACGGAAAATCTAGGTATGGGACAGATAAGAGTAGGTTTTTCCGATAATAATTCGCTGAGTCAACCATATCACACCAAAATTCCCACATACATCTCAAATAGATACTTGATAAGGGTATGTACACCCGGTTATTTTATAATAGTAAACCCGGTTATAACCGATTATTTGTATGGTAAAATAACCGGGTTTGCATTCCCTATATTTGATACCTTCAGTATGACAAACTCGTCAAATTCAAACAACAATCATACCTCCTTATCTTCGAGGATAACACAGACTGGTTATCGTAATCTTTTTAACCATTTATTGGCTCATAAAGTCATAAAACTCAAACCTTCACCTTGCATTTGGTGTGCAAAAAAGGTTAATTATGCAACGTGCTGTTCCAGCGTGCGTCACGCACTAAACTTATAGGCTCTGTATACATCGACTGAATGCATACCTGTACAATGTACTCGGGATTTCCGGAACATTTTTCCAAATGTTCATTTTCTTTTTTAGGGTTCCGTACCCAAAGGGTAAAAACGGGACCCTATTACTGAGACTTCGCTGTCCGTCCGTCCGTCTGTCACCAGGCTGTATCTCAAGAACGGTGATAGCTAGACAGTTGAAATTTTCACAGATGATGTATTTCTATTGCCGCTATAACAACAAATACTAAAAACAAAATAAAATAAATATTTAAAAGGGGCTCCCATACAACAAACTTACAGATAATGGTACGGAACCCTTCGTGCGCGAGTCCCATTCGCACTTGGCCGATATTTTTTATTAAAGCATTAACGTCTGCTAGCCTAAACTAAATATTTATATAGAAGCGAAAAGTTAAAAACCCCTACCACACCCACGTCTGGCCACAGAATACTGCCATGCTTACGGTAAAAGGACGTATCTTACTATGACATCCGCAAAGATACGACCTTTAACCGTAACACGGCAGTAGGTCTGGGTCGGAAAGCTGTGGGGACGTGGGTTAAAATCCCGCTCAAAGTATAACATTATTCAACATTTTCTTTTTTGTTTGTACTAATCCGCTAGTGGAATGAGCATACGAGGTGGAAATGCTTGAAAGAAAAACAGTGAATACATGTTTTGTCGGAATGTATTGTTTGGTGAAATAACGGAAGCATGTTTCCTAGAAACTTATTTTGTCGAATGTTTTATTCGCCGAAAAATCATCTGTAGTCATAATTTTTTCATAATTCTTGCAAATATTATCCTATTGATTATAAAACAGGTTAGGGTAGGTTTGTTTTATGATAATCTCAAATTGTTTATGGTTGCAAAGAGAAATGCTTTCTACGATATGAAACTAGGCTTCTCAGTCTCACTCTATTTACTTTACTCACACATTGGAGCCTAAATGGTCGAGAACTGTGCGGTTCCAGAGGAATTTCTACCGCGGACGCTCAGCATGTGGAATGAGCTCCCTGCCGAGGTTTTCCCCGGGGGCTACAGCATGAGGTTCTTCAAGAGGGAAGTAAATAGGTTTTTAAAGGGTCGGCAACGCGCGTGTGATGCTCCTGGCGTCGCAATCGTCCATAGGCGGCGGTAACTACTTGATATCAGGCCGGCCGCATGCTTGTTTCCCACCGTCGACGTAGCTTTAATCTCATGTATACTAGGCTGAAATCAGGTTTGCGCATGCTCGGTCTCAATGCTGACCCACTTCCTTACACGACTGCTTGCTCATTTCCGGTTTTATCTCAGATTTATTAAGTGTAACATTATGTTTATAAATTATATAAGTTGAACCTTTTACTTGAACGGAACAGCCGGCAGAAATAGGTACCTACCTACTTACATGCACATCATAACATAATTATTAGCTATCGTCTTCACAAAATGCATTGCATGCATTATCATGACCCCTAGAAACATAATATTGATTAAACGCAATCAATCGTAATATACTTGTAATCTGTTAAATGAACAATTATAATTTGAACTGTGATCTAGTTCACTTAAATGCCACTACACTTCTTGTAAATATGAATGGACATTCTTACACAAATCGACCTAGTCCCAAACTAAGCAAAGCTTCTATAGATAACTAGCGACCCGCCCCGGCTTCTCACGGGTGCAATGCTTATCAGCAAACCTTCCTCTTGAATCACTCTATCCATTGAAAACAGCATCAAAATCCTTTGTGTAGTTTTAAAGATCTAAGCATACATAGGCACAGACAGACAGCAGGAAACGACTTTTTTTTATACTATGTAAATACACAAATATTTGCCCTGGCGCCTGGCCGGGATTCCAACCCAGGACCGCCGGCTCAGTAGGCAAGTGCTTACAAACTGAGCCAACCGCGTCATCCAATAACCAAAATAAATAATAATGGACCGGCAATCCAAAGGTACCGGGTTCGATTCCCCAGATGGGAGATCTCTTCCACCAGGGAACTCATTTCAATCTTTCGTTGAGCTTTGATTTTTGTATCAATGGTTTAACCAATAAGTTTTGTAAAATTACTACCAAGCACAATTTTATTTGGCTATTTCTGAAGCTAATCATTTTTTTCAGGGTTGGGGGAGGGAACAAAAGAATCTCTTAAATATACACACACTAGATAGTCAAATAAGTATGTACGTAGATAATCTTAATAATAGAATCGAATCGTGAAAAACACATGACACCGCCGTATCGCATTCTGGCAAAACGGATAAGATAAAGTAAAAGATAGCGCATTCAATGTCAATGGCTGCTTCCTCGTGCGTTTCTTATGTCACGATGATAGTGATCTAAGGATTTCAGTTTCGGCACCAACTCGGTACTAAATCAAACTACTATTTCCAATAAGTATTATTCCGGCCCACACTTCTCGCGAATTTCGCCGAAGTTTAAGAGGCCTTATTCCTATTAAAATGTATTTTTTTTATATTATGACATATAAATTGATAATTTCAACCAAATTTTAAAAGTGAATAATATTTTCCCTGAGTTCTAGGTAGTAACATAGCTATTTCATGCTTTCATTGCATGCAGTCGTAAATAAGTTGAGATAACTAATTTTCCGCGTGAATATTGTCAATTTCGAGTAGTTTTTGAAACAAAAATTATCAATGAAAAATTCAAACTGTAGGTTTCAAATATATACCAATAAATCTCAATAGCCCTGTTTTAGGTAGTAACATCAATAATATGTTAAGAAACATGTTTGCTTATAGAGAAAAATGACAAAAACAACCAGCATTTTAAAAGGATAAGTTTCCACTGTGAAGTGCCCCACTATTATTATTTGTATTAGATGTATTTTTTAACTGTTTTTGTGTACAATAAAGTGTTTACTTACTTACTTACTTACTTACTATAATATTAGCCCTCACCCGAGCTAGGATTCGATGAATTTAAGCCTGAATGCCTGAAATAATTGGATTGCACTGTTAGCACTGAACTGATGATATTGCTAAACATCTTCGAAGCTTATTTTTTATATACTAAGACAGTGGCAAACAAGCATGCGGCCCGCCTGATGATAAGCAGCACCGCCGCCTGTGGACGCTTGCGATGCCAGGAGCATCAAACGCGCGGTGCCGACACCCTTTAAGAACCTATTTACTCCCCTCTGAAGAACCGCATACTGTAGCCCCCGGGGAAAACCTCGGTAAGCCAACCAATATTACCTTTAATAACTTTTTGTTACAAATTACATTTGAACATGCTTTTTTGTTGGTCTCATATAATTATAATTAAATAAAAAATTGGTAACAGCTTTGTTTTGGTGCTAACTTGTTAACGACCTCACAAAAAACCCAAATCGCTCACTTAGGTGTGGTCACCTCACCAAGGTTAGGATCAGGAGGTTGATGTTCTTTTAATCTATCAATAATAGTATAGATACGCTGTACGCCGTCGTAAATACGTGCAAACTTTCCACACGAGTCAAAGATAAGCTATAGGTGACAGCTATTGAGGTATGCAGGTATCTTTTAAACAATATGTTATTTCGACCTTAGTAAAAGGTTAATAAAAACTACCTGGGGACCGAAGAGCTGGCAGCTTTCTCGCACAAACGTATCAGCATTGCGATCCAGCGAAGAAATGCTGCCAGCGTCTTCGGGACCATGCCACGGGGGAACAGTGATATACATATGTTTATTTATTTTATGTCTGTAAATATTTCATTTTTTCATTCATAAGTCCATTTATTATGCTTATAACAAGATTTGATGCGCAACACTATTAAGCTAAAAATGCATTCAATCGATTTGGGGGGGTCAATGGATTATGATCTTAATCTATCTTGAGGAAGTGGCTTCTCTAACCTGATCAGTCCATCTAGTTGGCGAGCTTGCCTTCCACTCCACCAATCACGACCCGAGACACTTGTCTCTCTTCACATCACATGTCCAAAGTATGAAAGCAACCGTTATATATTTGTTCCTGGGTCATGGATGTTCTTTTTTTTATTATTTACATATAAAGATAAACATAAATTTGTTGCCATAACAGCGGACAAAACCATAAAAGATTTAACTACCGCTGTGTTGGCTCAATTCAATATTGATAATATTATTCAATAAAATAAGGTTTAAACAAGGTTAACGCCTCGGTGCGACATTGGCCTAATAATTGACACCCCAATATTTATATATTTATCTATAAAAGTATGTATATCGTTCACTCGCTATCACCCCTGTGGCGCGGAGATAGTCCCGTTAGCGGGTTATACTCCCACACAAAGTCCGACTCACTGGTAGTGAGGGCTAAACAGCCCTGATACAGTTCAAGTCATGTAAAAAAATATTATCTAGTGCCCATAACACTCAAGCCTACTAGAGCTTACTGTGGGACTAGATCGGTTTGAGTGAGCCCGGTCCGATATTTATTATTGCATGCTATTTATTATTTACGGATAACAAAATAAGTAGGCAACGGGGACACCAGTTTCAAAATAAAGCTATTACTATTTAGAGTAGCTGATGATGATATTTACAATACCTAATCAATCAGGGCACTGCGTAGGTATTCTAGTCAAAACAAAATAAGGGTCACTAAGTATTTTACGACCACTCTGACAAGAGTGTGACGACAAAGAAGAAGTATTTTAAGCTTTACGTGAAAATTATATTAAATGGATATACATATTAGTTCAAGAACAGTAAAACAAGGCTTTTGTTTTTTATTTAGGCTGAAAGTCATTTAATAATTTAAAAAATAAATAAATATCGGACAACCTCACACAAATCGATCTAGTCCCAAATTAAGCTCAAGAAGGCTTGTGTTATGGGTACTAGACGACGATATACGTACTTATATAGATAAATATATACTTAAATACATAGAACTACCATGACCCAAGCACAAATATTCGATTTCATCACACAAATATTTGCCCTGGCCGGGATTCGAACCCGGGACCACCGGCTCAGTAGGCAGGTGTCTACAAACCGAGCCAAACGCGTCGTCAAATTAATTAGTCATTTGTTTCACTTATTTCAGTAAATATGAAATTAGTCTATTGGTAACGGAAAAACTCAACAAAAACTCGTCGCAAATAAAAACAAAAAAATTAAGCAAGTGCAAGTCCGACTCGCGCATGAAGGGTTCCGTACCATAATCTATAACAAGTTTGTTGTATGGGAGCCCCCCTTATATATTTATTTTATTTTATTTTTAGTAGATTTTGTTATAGCGGCAATTTAAATACATCATCTGTGAAAATTTCAACTGTCTAGCTATCACCGTTCTTGAGATACAGCCTGGTGACAGACGGACGGACGGACGGACGGACGGACAGCGAAGTCTCAGTAATAGGGTCCCGTTTTTACCCTTTGGGTACGGAACCCTAAAAACTAACACCCGCTGTTTTTCTTTTAATTCATTAATAACGAGTATGTCCCCCTCTCTTGTTCACATACTTCTGAAGCCTAGAGTGCATACTCTCGATCAAATTTCTGATGTGTTCAGCTGGTATTTCTTCCCAGGCACGTTTCAAAGCATCAATGAGCTGCTTGGTGGTTGGAAACCTCTTGCTCATGCTCTCTAACCCATCGCTTTAATTGGTCTCAGAGATGTTCAATTGGGTTTAAATCCAGACTTGAATACGGGAGTTTTCCAGTTTTACTTAGAAAAGTGTTGGAGATCTGAATTACTGGTATTGTCAGAAGATAGTCTACATAGGAATGGGCTTATCACTGTTGAAATTACATTTTGGTAAACAGAACCGCTGAAAATCCTAGTTTTAAAAAGGTATCCAGGGGACATTACCATGGCAACGAGCAACAGAAAAAAGCTGATTGCCCCTGTAACCGCTGTCTCATAATTTGGTTAATTTCGAATTAGTTTTCGTTAGACATAATCAATTAATGATTGTCAGCAAAGTTTTTTAGTTACCATTCGTGCGTAAATTGTTACTAGATATCCATTTCAGCACTGTCGCCATTACGTGATCACAGTCGATAGTTTAAGCGTGTCTAATTCAGTCATCATGTTTTACTGTGACAAAGTGCTAAATATAACTAGGTAACAGACGTCATGTCCTAGTAATTTATGACATATAGAAACCTTCAATGGAACAAAGAATGATTGTTTTCATTATTTTAATGTGCGATTCATGACAACAATGAATAATTAAATGAAAATGAGAGTCGGCGAAATTCTGACACGATTACAGTATAGTAACACCCGACAAATAAGAGGGGTGTTATGACTTATAACACACAGATACATTATATGACTTATATGTATCTGTGTGTCTTTCTGTCGCATCGTAGCTCCCAAATGGATGAACCAATTTGAGTGCGGTTTTTTTAAATCGAAAGTCTCGTGTTAAGTTGGTTCTTAGCTATGTTTGGTGGATATAGGACGAAGACTTTCCAAGATTATACAGCTTTAATTTGAATCAAGTAAGATCTCAGCCAATATTTCTAAGAAATTTGGTAGTTATTTATTTATTTAATCTTTATTACACAAATGAAAAATAAATCGTACAAAAGGCGGACTTAATGCCATTGGGCATTCTCTACCAGTCAACCATCGGGCAAAGCAGATAAGTTGTGGGCGGTGCAACTAACTTAAATAGGTTATGTTCAGTTTTAGTAGCATTTTCTATATGAAACATTGAATGAGGGTCTCATGACGTCCAGCTACTTGTGTTTCATGTTTCATATTTGTAAGGTCATTATAATTATTTTAAAACTCCGCCTGCACCATTTTGACTGATACGCAGTTTCGTTCGTCGATCCATAAATTCCCCGAATGAAAACACACGTTCAACGAATGCATTGCTTAATGGGAATTGATAACATTTTGCCTATTATTTGTTTATTACGGTCGGTATCCTCTTCTTTTACAGACAAACATTTCACCGAATGCTCCATCGTTATTTCATTTCATAGACAATTTTTTCCCCGAATGTCATACATTTTTCAGAAATCTTGAAAACGTCATCCCATAGATTTTTTGATGTTTTCGAAAAAATATGCTTTCGATGAAATGAAAACGAAGAATTCAACTTGAAGCGTACATAGCCCCTCTTGGGACAAGGCCCGATAGTCCGCGTGGTTTTTTTGTAAATCGCTATCACTTTACAAAAATACGGCCAAGTGCGAGTGGGACTCGCGCACGAAGGGTTCCGTACCATTATCTGTAAGTTGTTGTATGGGAGCCCCCCTTAAATATTTATTTTATTTTATTTTTAGTATTTGTTGTTATAGCGGCAATAGAATACATATGTAAAAATTTCAACTGTCTAGCTATCACCGTTCTTGAGATACAGCCTGGTGACAGACGGACGGACGGACGGACAGCGAAGTCTCAGTAATAGGGTCCCGTTTTTACCCTTTGGGTACGGAACCCTAAAAAGCACGATTTTCTCACCTCACCGTACAACGTGGTATCAATCCTCTATCTTGTCGCCGTGTGCGATTGGCAACGAGACATTGGCAGTAATGGTCGCTTCAATGTGACCGGTTGCCATTTTTTTAAAAGAATAGAATATAATTAAATGAAAACTCGGTGAAACGTTTCTGAATAAAACAAGGGTAAACCATTAAGGATTAAAATAAAAAGACTCTAAACTAACACACTTCGGCAAAGGCCTCAATATTAGGCCACCGGGCCTTTCGAGGTTGAAACTGTGATATAAGGTGGCAATGTCAATAAACAGATAAGCAAATAATTTGTAAACAAACATGCGTGGTTCTGGGTCACGCGCCCGATGTACTCGTGAAAAACGTACCTACCTATCCTGCCATGCTACGGTAAAAAGGACGTATCTTACTATGACATCCGAATAAAGATACGACCTTTTACCGTAACACGGCAGAATCATATTCATCAGTTTTTTACGTAGCTCAAATATTCGACAAGCTGATTATAAACAAATTGTTCAATGGAATATTTATACATTTTTTCAGAGGTGCTCGTGGCATCTCCATAAAACCCAAACCGCAGCGGTGGCCATAGGTGGAAGCGGGAGGTCCGAGCGCGGTCTCGCTCGTATAGCCGCCGCTCCCCGCTGTCGCTTGCCACCAAAGTCGTAGCATCTCCAAGGGCAATAGGATTTTACGAGCTTGATTCGGGTTAATCTGACGTTGTAAAACTTGTAATGGCGCTTGCTAATGCAGAAGGTAGGAAGGCATATAAATGTTACTTGAACCAAAAACAGGTTAAATACGATCACGTACAAACAGGAGCACTTTGACAATTGCATGCTGAGGCAAATTTTCGTTTTCTATAGTTATTCAGGAGCCACAGACTTCCACTGCTGAATATAGGCCTTTCCCCAGCTCGCCACAAGGTGCGATCCTGTGCAAACCGCATCCATCAACTTCTGCGGCCCTGACTAGGTAATCAGTCGGAGGCCAACCCACGCTGCGCTTTCCTATATATGGTCGGCACTTTACTGCCCCAACGGCCATCCGTTCTCCGGGCTACATGGCCTGCCAATTGCCACTTCAACCGTGCAATCGGGCGACCGCGGAGCGGAAGACACAGCGTGGAAAGGCCGCGAAGGTGAACCGACCACCTGGTTAGGATCCGGGCAGAAATTGGATGAGGGCGGCACAAGAAGTTGTGGAGACTTTGGGAAAGGGTTTTATCCAACAGTGGACGTCTACCAGCTGATATGATGATAATTACGACTATGAATGGAATTATGCATATATCAGATGCCTTTTAGTTGTGTCAACATTGATTTAGTACAGTAATAACTTGTAGCAGATAAGATAACATAGTGAAAGGAATACAGATGCCCTGGTTCCACCAGATAATGCATCCACTTGAATTTATACTTAGTAGTGATTTGTTCTACATATGTAATGACAGTTACTTGAATTGATTTGGCTAGATTTATTCTAAGATTATACAGAGATAGAAATAGAATACAGCAGTTTGGCGAGTCAATTGCAGTTGCATGCAGTTAGGTCCTACCCCTTTTTTGGAAAAAAAGAAAATAAATAAATAAGGGCATGTCCAGCTTTTCATTAAGGAGATTTATTTATTCATTTTAATTTTATTGCACAAGAGAATAAATCTGTATGCAAGGCGGACTTAATGCCGAATGGTAGTAGAGAATGCTCTACTAGTCAACCATAGGGCCAAATAGAGATACAAGAATTGGCGCAGAGCAGAAATTCATACATAGATGGCCTTGGAATAGGGGGAGTCAAATAGCCAAAAAAAGCTATGTTCTACTTTTATAGTGGTGGATCCTCTCCAAGATTTGCCTCTGTATTAAAGGAAGTCAAACAAAAATAATAACAAACCATAAAAATTAACGAAACCTGAATAAGATGCCTGGTTAGGTCACAAAACACAGGCAACACTCGGTAACACAGCTTATGCCACTTTTATCTTATCTAAATACTGCACCTATGCACGCGAGAAATATTACCTGCAATACTGTGAGAGAGTGACGGGAGAAGCTATGTCGCGCGACAAAAGTCGCGCAATTAGTTGTGCTACATGGGCTGGTGTTTTGTTACCTTTTCCTATCTCCATGGAGCAAGGGAGCTACATTAATTGATGCAAGTATTGCATGACCGTTTTACAATGATATCCTTGGACAGGCCTTTCTCCTGCTGTTGAATTCCTTCAGCAGAGTGGATGCGGATTGTTTAGGTTACTCAGAGAATCTTTTGCGCCTAAGCCATTGTTGGTGACGTCGAGAAGTCTCAGGAGATCAGGTGGGGTACGGACTACCGTAATATCAATATATGCCAAATTCTTCTTTGTCTTCTTCTTCATAAGGTACAAAACGTATGTATTGATCAGACCTAGACTACTTTTTAATCTTACCCTATATTTATTAATTTTGTTTATAATTATGACAATCTAATGATATTTGTTCAAATATTAGACATTCTAGAAATATCTTTCATATTGATTGCAATATTTTACTTATCTTTTAATATTTTTATCCAGTTTTGGATATTTTTTTATTATTTACTGTTACAGAGTTAAAAAGAGTTAGACAAAGGCAATAAACAACAACTAACTATTATATTAATTTAAAAATAAATATAGAACCAAACTTGGTTGTTGTTTACAATGTTTTTAAAACACAACAAAGTAAACAAAACAAAAAATTTGGAAAACTAGCTACTTAAAGCAGGTATCTACATATAAGTCATAAAATTTAATAACCCAATGCTTGCAGTATCAATGTCCTCAATATGGCTAAATTGGCAACTGAGTCTAAAAATTTAGACCTCAACAACCTAAACAAGTTTTATCACAACACCTAAACACATGGCAACAACTGAATGTATGTAAATACGTGCTCCTTTCAAACATCAGACTTATCTGACTGTAATCAAAGCCTATCATTCTTTAAAAAAAAAAGTTCGTTCCTCTATTCGCTCGCGTAGTATTTCCTGAATTATTATTATCGGGTCGAATTAGATAAGCCGAACTACGATATTAATGAGAAAACCATTAAACTGTTTACTAATTACATAAAACATTGCATGCGATACATGATAGGAAGTTGACGCCGGCCAGCGAAAGAAATTTTCTAGAAACTAGAAAGTTTTGGAATTACTCACCAAGGTGTTCTGGTAGCCTAGGCCCGCCTCATCGTCCGAATTCCACTCCTTAATATTCACTTCCTTCATTTTGAAATGTTCAGTTTATTATTTTTAACACACAAAACACTGAATTAGCGAAACAATGCGAACGAAACCCACAGCGTTCGCGGATCAACTAAACTTTTTTTTTAAACTCCCGGTGTTAGCTCAGAGTCCGTCCACGGTCAGCCATCTCCCCGTGGCTCAAACCAGGACCGGTCGTCTGTAATAAGTTTATGTAATTGAATAAGCGCGATTTAATGCAAATTGATGGCGCGCTCAAACCGGAAATGTTTATTTACACACGTTCATACCGACTGTCAACTTGTGACCGACTGAAGTTGTCAAACGAGGTGACAAGTTCGCAGTGCGTTTGAAAAGTCGCACCGTTGCACATCGACCATGAACTTGAACTATCAAGTACTTTTTTGCATCGCTTTAATCAGCGTCAGTATTACAACAGATACTAATTAGCATTCAGTAGCTATTACTACGCTCATGTTGTAAGCGGAAAATAAAATAATAAAAAATATTAAATCTGACGATTAATAACGCGTCCATTCGTTTCAGAACGCAGCTGAATTTGATTTAAAGCGTTTCGTTCCGCGCGACATGGCAATGACTTTTATTTGTTTATCATTATCATTTATTCGATGTCTGATAAGAACACTATCAAAAAGTTTGCAAAAAAAGACATGTGACTATAATCTTTTATCATTTGCAGTCTGGTAGAACAATAATTATTCCGGAAGGATAAACATCGGCCGGCGCGATGTAGAAAGATTTAAACAATGTTCTTGCATCCATTGTTTTTGCGGCGCGTGTTTCTGTAAATTAGTCACACGAATACACAATTGTCACACATATTAGACTCATCGCGGAGTAATCGTGTCATTATTTTAAATGTTCACGGACATTATGGGTAATGAATATTCATGGATATTCATGGATAAATGCCGGTGTAAATAGACAAACATTAGTGGTCATTAACTTTTTAAAACCTTACCTTCTATGCTTTCTTTGGCATACTGCCGCGTAACAAGCGATACTAGTTAGATAATAGACAATTTAGATCAATGGAATTTCCGATATATTGTGAATATTCAAATAAGCTCTGTAAGTTTAAAATAGAAATACAAAATAAATAAAAAAAAACAAGAAAACAATAAACGACTCTGGTGTTTTACTTAAGATCCGTAAAACGGGGTGGCATTAGATAGGTACGGGGTGAATGGGTGTTTTTGTTAGAGTCGCAATCCGTAAATGCGATTTAAAAGCAACATAACTGTTATATTTAACGAATTAGGTATAGATAATTGTTAATGTTATGTATGTACCTACGGCCATAACTAGTGTTTCATATCTTCTATACCTACTAGGTATTATTATCAGTGATCAACACGGCCCGTGCAAGATCGCGGTATTCGGCGTAAAAATACACCATGATTGTAATAAAATATAAAATATAAAAAATATAAATATCGGACAACCTCACACAAATCGATCTAGTCCCAAATTAAGCTCAAGAAGGCTTGTGTTATGGATACTAGACGACAATATACGTACTTATATAGATAAATATAATTATACTTAAATACATAGAACAACCATGACCCAAGCACAAATATTCGAGTTCATCACACAAATATTTGCCCTGGCCGGGATTCGCACCCGGGACCGCCGGCTCAGTAGGCAGGTGTCTACAAACCGAGCCAAACGCGTCGTCAAAAAAATATAAATTTATAATCAATAGAATTTTTTTTTTACCATCATGATATCGGGATTATTGTTATGTTTATATTAATATTACTATATGAACCCCGTGGTGTTGTACAGGCCGTACTGATCACTGATTATAATTTCTAAAATTGTATTGAAAATCAGTTTTGTATGGAAACAGGTAATTATTTCAGGAAAAATCTTAACTGCGCGATGCAGGATTAATATGGGCGCGCAGCTCCATCTGTTAGTAAAAAAACATTTTCCCATCATCACGCCGAAACGGCTGGAGGGATTTTATCCAATTTTGTTACAGGAATAGCTGGACATACAAAGACGTTTACTGGATCCTTTTTACTCAACTACGGTAAAAAAAAGTTTCACGCAGACGAAGTTGCGGATTGCTGACACTTTCTAGTTTTCAATAAGGAACTAGAGTTACCCACTTAAACAGATACGCGTTTCAGCTTTTCTACTTTGTACTTGCCTATTAAAGAATCGTGTTTTGTTGGATCTATTTATAAAGTGGCACGTTTAGTGAATGTCTAAGTCAAGGTTGTTTAGATTATACCTACATTCAAATAAAATAGTATAGACGTAAATAAATATTTATATATTTGGCAGCACAAAGTAACGAAACTTTTTTTGAGCATGACTTGAACTGAATCAGGATTCGGAGTCTACACTACAAGCTATAATCAGTTTAAACTGACAGCCAGAATGCACAGTCATCTTCTGGTTGCGCTCGCTTCGCCGAAAGTTTCACCAATGCTTATCATTTGAAGTTTGAGTACCTTCTCAAGAAATTCATAAAGTTTAAAATAAAATAATGTTTCTTTTAAGGATCCATCTTAGGGATTTAAGGCAGTTAGTTTCCCTACAGGATCCACACTGTATAGCAGTTAAATGAAAGAATGCATTGAAACAAATCATTATAATTATTTATTACCATAATTGTAACGTTACTGTTATATGTTTAAGCTATTACGTATCCTTTGACATGATATACCTAGGTAATTACATAATCAATTAGTAGGTGGGTAAGAATAGAATCAGGGCCGTCTTAAACTAGGCTGTGGGGCCCTTGGGCACACAAGAATTTGGGGCCCTTTTGAAAATTAAAAAAAGCGAATTATAATAAGATTTTTTGAGAGATATTGTCGGTCCTACGGGGCCCCTGGGCACGGGCCCCGTGTGCCCTTATGGTGAAGACGGTATTGAATAGAATAAATAGGTAAATGGTCTTAAGCTAGCCACTTCATAAATTAACATTCAGTTACTAGTTCAGTATTTGTTATTTATATTTAACATCACACTAGGACTACTTTAACAGAGCTTTATTGCTAGATCTTGGATTTAATGATTTCTGTTAAATAAAAACAAAAAGAGGACAGATCATTTCACAGATTCCTCTCTCTGTCTCTATCTTCTTAGATGAAAATCTAAGGGATTTGGTTTCTTACGATATTTATCGACTTATGTATTGCTGTAAAGTGGCCAGTGTGAGTGTGGCATGATATTGGCGATTAATCCTGCAACACGCCATTTTATCTTTGCAGTAGCAGACGCTTAGTCTGCAGAGGTGGAAAAGTCAGTAAAATAACCTGGGAGCCCCAAACTATGTTTTTACCACCTTTACTCACAATCACGTGAATGGCGAGGCAATTAATAATAATATTTTTAAGCATAATTCAGTATATTTTTGAATTCAGTATGATTATTAATCGTTTTACAGACGCAGTTCTCTGCAGACTTAACGTATACGTATTGACCTGTGACAAACAGTATCTAGCTTTGATAATTACAAGAGAGTTTTGTATACTTAGCTTAAATAAACTATCAAAATACAAACACGAAAATTTTATCGGTGCTTAAACACAATAATAATTAAAATAAATAAAAATAAATATTAAGGGACAATCATACACAAATCGACCTAGTCCCAAACTAAGCAAAGCTTGTACTATGGGTACTAGACGACGATATACATAATATATAAAATACATATATAGATAACATCCATGACCCGAGAACAAATATTTTGCACAAATATTTGCCCCGGCCGGGATTCGAACCCGGGACCGCCGACTCAGTAGGCAGGTGTCTACAAACCGAGCCAAACGCGTCGTCAAATTAGTTCGTCTTCACTTCCCACCTAACAAAAACATTAGTAAATAACAAAATCTCATTTAAGTTTCGGTCACACATACACGTATATAGCGGTCAGACAGACGGATTCGTTTCATTTGATTTTCCATTTTACTTGCTATTCATATCATAACTGTCCGCTATAATCTGTAATTACCTTACTCCAAGAATAAATAAGCCTAGAACGAGAGTCTTCATACAACCGATTTGCGAATGAAGCCGCTTTTGGTTTTATGTGGTATTTTGGTCTACGAACCAATCATAGAGACGTTTTGCTTAGACGTTGTGACAGATGCGCACAAGGCACGGACGGTACTTAGCCTATAACTAACCAAAACTAGGTTTCTAGGCGTATTTATTCTAAGCTCCATTTGTTTTCTTATATATTAGAAACAGTAATTATTAAAAACACAATATATTAATGCTGAGGGTACAGTCGGACCAGTTGGCTACAAGTAGATAGATGTAAGTATCTGCTTTTCCTCCATTTTTTTAGCCTGGTGTAGTATCTCACTGCTGGGTAAAGGCCTCTCACAAGGATGTCCACTCGTCTCGGTTCCTGGCTATTTCTGCGTAGGTATATAAGGCTTGCTATATAACGTCTATATCGCCATCTTTTCTCCGCATTACATTGGGTTAAATACCTAAGGCCCAAGGCCCGAAAGTGGATCTCTGTGTATGTGTAGTTAAATGCACATATTCTCTCCTTGTTTTGAAATGCGTACGTACTAGTGGTAGTACTAATTATATTAGGAATATAATTATTAGGACAGTAAGGTTTACTTAAAATAATGAGTGCAAATTACTCGTATCTCATCAAAGCAAGTATGTATGTAACTGTAAAAATCGGAATCTCTTAATAGTTATTGAAACCAATTGTTTGCGTAAACGTAAAACTAGGAGTAACTACTTTAGGACTTAGTTTTATATTTATTTTAAATAAGTTTATATTGGATTTGAATACTACTAGATTTAAGTAGGTAATTATATAATAATCGGAATAAATTTTTTGCAAAAATTACAAACCCAAAGTGAAAATAAATTAAGAAGAAAATAAATATTAGTGATAAATTATTATTACATATGACAAAAACACCATTATTTAAAGAATGTATGATTTATTTAATACATCAACTGTTGACCAATTAACTAACTACTGTAGTCTCAGCTCTGTTTTATTTTAATTTTAAGCAACGAAAAAATTGAGCAAGGCTAATAAAAAAAAAAATATTTAACCATAATGCATAAAGATTGTTCGCCCAGCTAGTACAGATAGCATCAAACAGCTGACAATTTTAGTATGCAATTTGACATATGCCAACTCAGTAGTAAATTGTCAGCTACTTTTGACGCTGACTGTACACTAAAATTAACTATAGTTTACGCGGATGCCTTTAATTCTGGGGTGACATTGAACGCCCTTATATTAAATTTCTGTTCCAGATTTTAGGATTGATGGCATTAATACATGTAGATGAGTTATTAAACATATTAATGCGAACCTAAAAATAACTTATTTTTGAGCTAGCTTTGTTAGGATGTATTTAACTAGAATATAAAAAAAACTGCCCTAAATTTTCCTTGTAAACTTAATTTTCTCATTATAAGGCTCGAGCCCTCATTTTGTATTATACAGAATCGGAAAGTGACAGCAAGTGTCCAATGATGTGGCCATCAGCAAATAAAGAGTTAAATTTAGTGAATAAAGTTTGCCAGCCCTGTTGTATTGGGTGGGAAAGCTAGTACACATGTTTTATCTCGATTTATGACCTTAATCTAGTATGAACTTAATCAAGAGAGCCAACTAAATACGAAATTCCCGAAAAATACTGGAGCACAACATATTCACCATATCTGTAGGTACTCTCAGGTCTTATCATAGGAAAATGTAGGTATCAATAGACATAAACAACGTCACTGTAGTTGTTGTACTTAAATATATTCTCTTGAGTTGCTCACTTTTTGTATTAAACCATTGACATGAATTAATTTAGGGTCTTAGAATCAGATAATTTTTTGTTATATTGTTGTCAAGGGTTCTTCACGTTATCAAAAGTTTGAATGTACTTTAACAAAAGAACGAAGTATGCATCTGGATATTACATTTGTAGATCTATATTTTATATACAATACCAGGCGAGTTTCTACAAATAAACTGCTAAAGTAAACATTATATTGTTTTGTTCATGCGTCATTGCGACAGTAACAGGGGTTTTATATACAGACAGTAGTACAGTTGCATTGGGGTGAATCCGGGGAGGGGTGAATTGGGACACCATACCATAATGTACTGGATCAAAAGCGCGAATGTGCTTTATCCGATATTTCTATGGGACATTTTGTTGCCAAGTTTTATCGCTAGAGGCGCCACCAGGTACTGTATTCAATAACAGATAACTACCTAATATTCACTTATATGTACTGGAAGCATTGGCGTATATAGGGGGGTGGCCGGGTGGGCCGTGCCCACCCCAGTATGGTCTAGTGCCCACCCCAGGATTTTGGGTTACCCATAGAAATTCATGGCTTCATCTCAAAAGTCATAGCCAGGCCCCGGGCAGGCCCCCCCCAGGCCCCGTCTGGAAAATAATCTTAGTTACGCCAATGACTGGAAGAATAAAGCATTTGATTACTAGAATCACCACACTTTTCATTGTGATACAATCCGAAACGATTTTTAGGTTAGGTTTCTGTGATTTTTATTATGAAGTGTAATTGTGGCGCCATCTACAATTAGCTTTGGATTCTGTCCTATTCGTATGCGCATTTTATACACTTACATTCAGAAAGGCAAGGTATTTGGTTAGTCAGTCAATAGTTAAGTCAGGTGAACATCAATTTCATTTCAGGTATGACTCATACCATTACAGATACAAATACTTTTTCTGACCAGTATGGCATTATTTAGCGCTTAACATTTTCCCAACAGTAAATATACATTTGTAATTTTAATGGAATACGTCATTTATATTCATCATATGCTATTAGGTCACATTATGATAACTTAATTGGCAACTTTTAAAAGGTGATGTCGTATCTTTATTACTTGACGTAAACCATCTAATAACATACAGGTGACATATTTACATATTTTCTACCTATATGTTAAACCCTCCCTTGGCTTTTGACCATATAGTATTAAAGACCTCACATTCCCAGGATTCACCCTCGTAGTTGCTGCGACAGTTAAGGCGGTTTTAGATGTCACTACCTTATTCCTTGATAGCTTTTGTTTTGATACAATTAATTTTCATTGTAAAGATACTAAAGTTTATTGGCAATATCAAGGTAACGTTGGCTCAGCTACCGACAGGAAACATTTAATTGGCTGCCCCATGGCCTTCTGGTTGATGAATCCCAGGGATCTGATCGCGTTTAGATCGGCCTAAGCGATTTGAAGTGGCACAGTATAAAAAGAAATGTTCTCTTATCTGAGATACCAAGATGGTCTTAACTTTGAGCCAAATATAGGTGTTAAGTAGTAATATTGTTATTCGCCTTAATAGTCGCCGCTCACTACACCAGCTACCTAATTGTCTGTATAGTCAGGCAGTCAGATGTACTGCGCGAAATGGATCCAGTACGTAGCATTCAGGACTGCGAAGAGAAGAGGGAAGAATACGCGGGAGAAACGGTCAATGTTAATCGCGCGAGCGCGGACCTTAGCCGCTTCTGCTGGCTCCTGGAATCAAAGAATAGATAATAATCTATTATAAACTAGCTGTTGCCCGCGACTTCGTCCGCGTGGAACCTTTATCTTGAAAATTTTACATCTTTATTATTTTCAGATCTAAGTAATGTTGAAATTGCTAAACGTGCTTTTTTTTGCTTTTGCACCCCGTTTTAACCCCCATAGGGGTGAAATTTTCTAAAACGCTGAAAGTATTTTTTGTGTTTTTGAATAAGTAATCTTTCTACAAAGTTTCAAGACTCTAGCTCCAAAAAAAAAAGTTTCCCCCATACAAACTTTGCACCCCTATTTAACCCCCTTAGAGATTGAATTTTTCAAAATCGCTTCTTATCTCTAGCCCACGTTATAAAAGTAACCTACTGTGCAAAAATCAACTCTCTTACATTAGTAGTTTTGGCTGTGCGTTGATGAGTCATTAAGGACTTCTTCTTTTATATATATAGATTAGCGGATTTCCCCATACAAACTTTGCACCCCTTTTTTACCCCCTTCGAGGTGAAATTTTCCAAAACGCTGAAATTACTTTTTTTGTATTTGACTACGTAAGCCTTCTACAAAGTTTCAAGTCTCTAGTTCAAAAAATAAAGTTTCTCCCATATAAACATTGCAACCCTTTTTAACCCCCTTAGGGGTAAAATTTTCCAAAACGCTGAAAGTACTTTTTGTGTTTTTGAATAAGTTATCTTTCTACAAAGTTTAAAGTCTCTAGCTCCAAAAAAAAAGTTTCCCCCATACAAACTTTGCACCCCTATTTAACCCCTTTAGAGATTGAATTTTTCAAAATCGCTTCTTATCTCTAGCCCACGTTATAAAAGTAACCTACTGTGCAAAAATCAACTCTCTTACATTAGTAGTTTTGGCTGTGCGTTGATGAGTCATTAAGGACTTCTTCTTTTATATATATAGATTAGCGGATTTCCCCATACAAACTTTGCACCCCTTTTTTACCCCCTTCGAGGTGAAATTTTCCAAAACGCTGAGATTACTTTTTTGTATTTGACTACGTAAGCCTTCTACAAAGTTTCAAGTCTCTAGTTCAAAAAATAAAGTTTCTCCCATATAAACATTGCAACCCTTTTTAACCCCCTTAGGGGTAAAATTTTCCAAAACGCTGAAAGTACTTTTTGTGTTTTTGAATAAGTAATCTTTCTACAAAGCTTCAAGTCTCTAGCTCCAAAAAAAAAGTTTCCCCCATACAAACTTTGCACCCCTATTTAACCCTCTTAGAGATTGAATTTTTCAAAATCGCTTCTTATCTCTAGCCCACGTTATAAAAGTAACCTACTGTGCAAAAATCAACTCTCTTACATTAGTAGTTTTGGCTGTGCGTTGATGAGTCATTAAGGACTTCTTCTTTTATATATATAGATTAGCGGATTTCCCCATACAAACTTTGCACCCCTTTTTTACCCCCTTCGAGGTGAAATTTTCCAAAACGCTGAAATCACTTTTTTTGTATTTGACTACGTAAGCCTTCTACAAAGTTTCAAGTCTCTAGTTCAAAAAATAAAGTTTCTCCCATATAAACATTGCAACCCTTTTTAACCCCCTTAGGGGTAAAATTTTCCAAAACGCTGAAAGTACTTTTTGTGTTTTTGAATAAGTTATCTTTCTACAAAGTTTAAAGTCTCTAGCTCCAAAAAAAAAGTTTCCCCCATACAAACTTTGCACCCCTATTTAACCCCTTTAGAGATTGAATTTTTCAAAATCGCTTCTTATCTCTAGCCCACGTTATAAAAGTAACCTACTGTGCAAAAATCAACTCTCTTACATTAGTAGTTTTGGCTGTGCGTTGATGAGTCATTAAGGACTTCTTCTTTTATATATATAGATTAGCGGATTTCCCCATACAAACTTTGCACCCCTTTTTTACCCCCTTCGAGGTGAAATTTTCCAAAACGCTGAAATTACTTTTTTTGTATTTGACTACGTAAGCCTTCTACAAAGTTTCAAGTCTCTAGTTCAAAAAATAACGTTTCTCCCATATAAACATTGCACCCCTTTTTAACCCCCTTAGGGGTAAAATTTTCCAAAACGCTGAAAGTACTTTTTGTGTTTTTGAATAAGTAATCTTTCTACAAAGCTTCAAGTCTCTAGCTCCAAAAAAAAAGTTTCCCCCATACAAGCTTTGCACCCCTATTTAACCCTCTTAGAGATTGAATTTTTCAAAATCGCTTCTTATCTCTAGCCCACGTTATAAAAGTAACCTACTGTGCAAAAATCAACTCTCTTACATTAGTAGTTTTGGCTGTGCGTTGATGAGTCATTAAGGACTTCTTCTTTTATATATATAGATTAGCGGATTTCCCCATACAAACTTTGCACCCCTTTTTTACCCCCTTCGAGGTGAAATTTTCCAAAACGCTGAAATCACTTTTTTTGTATTTGACTACGTAAGCCTTCTACAAAGTTTCAAGTCTCTAGTTCAAAAAATAAAGTTTCTCCCATATAAACATTGCAACCCTTTTTAACCCCCTTAGGGGTAAAATTTTCCAAAACGCTGAAAGTACTTTTTGTGTTTTTGAATAAGTTATCTTTCTACAAAGTTTCAAGTCTCTAGCACCAAAAAAAAAGTTTCCCCCATACAAACTTTGCACCCCTATTTAACCCCCTTAGAGATTGAATTTTTCAAAATCGCTTCTTATCTCTAGCCCACGTTATAAAAGTAACCTACTGTGCAAAAATCAACTCTCTTACATTAGTAGTTTTGGCTGTGCGTTGATGAGTCATTAAGGACTTCTTCTTTTATATATATAGATTAGCGGATTTCCCCATACAAACTTTGCACCCCTTTTTTACCCCCTTCGAGGTGAAATTTTCCAAAACGCTGAGATTACTTTTTTGTATTTGACTACGTAAGCCTTCTACAAAGTTTCAAGTCTCTAGTTCAAAAAATAAAGTGTCTCCCATATAAACATTGCAACCCTTTTTAACCCCCTTAGGGGTAAAATTTTCCAAAACGCTGAAAGTACTTTTTGTGTTTTTGAATAAGTAATCTTTCTACAAAGCTTCAAGTCTCTAGCTCCAAAAAAAAAGTTTCCCCCATACAAACTTTGCACCCCTATTTAACCCTCTTAGAGATTGAATTTTTCAAAATCGCTTCTTATCTCTAGCCCACGTTATAAAAGTAACCTACTGTGCAAAAATCAACTCTCTTACATTAGTAGTTTTGGCTGTGCGTTGATGAGTCATTAAGGACTTCTTCTTTTATATATATAGATTAGCGGATTTCCCCATACAAACTTTGCACCCCTTTTTTACCCCCTTCGAGGTGAAATTTTCCAAAACGCTGAAATCACTTTTTTTGTATTTGACTACGTAAGCCTTCTACAAAGTTTCAAGTCTCTAGTTCAAAAAATAAAGTTTCTCCCATATAAACATTGCAACCCTTTTTAACCCCCTTAGGGGTAAAATTTTCCAAAACGCTGAAAGTACTTTTTGTGTTTTTGAATAAGTAATCTTTCTACAAAGTTTAAAGTCTCTAGCTCCAAAAAAAAAGTTTCCCCCATACAAACTTTGCACCCCTATTTAACCCCTTTAGAGATTGAATTTTTCAAAATCGCTTCTTATCTCTAGCCCACGTTATAAAAGTAACCTACTGTGCAAAAATCAACTCTCTTACATTAGTAGTTTTGGCTGTGCGTTGATGAGTCATTAAGGACTTCTTCTTTTATATATATATAGATTATAATAAAACACTTTGATCACGGTAACAAAAAGAAAACATAATTAAAAGTATCACTATAGCCACTATAGGTGCTCCGTGCTATTGTATAGTATGGGGTTACTTTGATTAATGCCTTTATAGATCTGCACTAAACCACATTAAACCACTACTAGAAACAGAATAGACAGAATGGTCAATGATACCCCATTGATCAAAGTAGCCCCTATAAGTATCGTCGATATTTTAAATTAATTTTTGTTTTTAACGTTTTAACATGATCATAGTGTTATTGTATCTAGATAAGATTTTGTGCCTGCACTACAAATTACACCATCCGCGTCATTGTAGGTACCTTAGGTTTGCCAGAGCCGTCTCCGAGCACGATGTTGATGAGGCAGTACTCCATCAGCGCCATGAACACGAACCTGAATGAAAATAACGTTCCTCTAGACTTCATATTCACACTGTGCAAACTGATACGAACGCATTCGATTGTTTTTAAATAGGAGAGAGTTGGTAGCTGTAATGACATATCCAGCGTAGCGCCCTTTCCAGAACAATCCACCCTGATTGTCGTGGCTTCCAACCTCCGTGGCGACCTGACGTAGACCAACTGCCTGACTGGCTGATTTGACATAGATATTTGGAACGGACATTCAAATTCAAAATTAGAACAGCGACACGACAAAATACCATCAGTTCTCGACGGACAGACGACCAGACCGTTCACTGATCCAGCAAACTGGAGAAGCTAATCATATACTCACACTGTGCACACAGACATAAATGCGTCGACGGCTTTCAGGTAAGACACAGGCGGGAGCTGCGCCTGCGACTTGGCATGCTGTGTCGACAGCGTCAGCAGTGACGTCACGCCGAGCGTCACGCGCGCCGGCGCCGCGTCGGGCTTAATCCAGAAGGATACCCACTGGAAAGAGCAATACAATACAAATAGTTTAATTGTTCAACACGGGTAAAATTGTACAAAGGCACAGATTTTATAACACCGGCGTGTACATTTAGCATCAAATCATCTGCAATGTGACAAAAACTGTAAGTTTTTGAGATTTTCATTTTTCCCTGACTTCGATCAAGAATCCAATAACTTTTTTTGAGCGGGATTGAATTAAGCTACAGCTTAAACCGTCTTAGGAAGCGGGCGGACAAAAATGTAGGCGGTAGCGGGCCCCTTACGCATGAAGTCTGCCGGGAAAGCAAAGAATAGAATAGAATAGAATACTCTTTACTGCTCACCTCAAGAAGAAAGAAATACTAATACAGATAACACTTATCATTACAATAGAGGTAAACAATAAATAGGCAATCTTATCGCTAAAAAGCGATCTCTTCCAGGCAACCTTAAAAAGTAAAATTTTCTATATTACATTTTCAATGGCTTTGATAGTTACGCGTTAGTGTCTGTAGATTTTTGGATCATGTGTGTGTTAACTTACCGACATAATGACGATCAAACATGTAGGTATGTAGGTGTTAAACAAGTGGTAGCCCAAACGCCGCTTCAGCTTGAAGATTACCTCCAGACACGTGAAGTTACCTGCGGAACAATGTACATAGGTACAATGATTAGGAAGGCTGGCTACGTTTTGGAAATCTTATCAACCATTTGCCTCCAGTGGATCCCGCAGTACTTTGGTCAGGTCGCTAGATGCGAGCCAGATAGTTTGGACTTTGGAAAAGCTCATTGTACGTGGAAGGAAAGAAGGCCCGTGGGAGATCTCAGATCCGATGGACCGATGCCGTGAAAGAAGCCTGACATGAACCTCTACAGGCGTCAATCCGACAGGCGGAAAACCGTGTTAAGTGGAGAGTTTTGTAAGGGATAATGGCCTCAAATGGTCACGAGCGAGGAAGAAGGCTTTTGGAAATGGAAAACTTTTACGGGTACTATTAGTGTCAAGGTGTCTATAAAATTTGATTGCTCCACGGGCTTGCCTAAAAAGTTCTATTCAAAAGAATAATAATAACCAAGGCATATAGATTTTAGGAAGAGTTTTGTCTGTACCGCTGCATGCAATTTTGCAAAATGACCTTGTTTCAGTGAACGTGTTAATTTCCAATTTTAAAAAGCAGTCGGATCAAAATGTCTGTTGATTCAGATAAGTTTTAATGCTTTGTCCTTTCAGATGAAGGTGACTGTGCCACATTGCATGCAAACGTTTCGTAACGATCCCTATCACAAAAGTCGTGATCCATAAGGCGTAAGTGATGGTGGAATTAACGGGGTATTAGATTACACGAAGCCATCATACTCATACCGCCAAAGCCGTCATAAAACAATTGTGTTCAATTGTTTGTAAGGATTGACCTCGATTGCCCTGCTCAACCGCAGATTGCAAAATAACCCAAATTCTTAACCCTTAAATGCATGATGATGCATATATGCACGTTACTGAAATGATACATGTCAAAACCTGAATATTGTCAATAATGACTTTGTCAAGATTGTCCCGAAGTCTCAAACTGATGTGGATTTCATTGGTAATTACGTCATTTCAGAAATAAAATCAGCGTAATTGTATGCATTTAAGGGTTAAACCACGCTTATAAACAGATAGTAGGCAGCTATTTGTTTCCATAGAAGAGATATCATGAACCATAAAAAGAAAAGGCCTAATCAACATGTCTGTCTCATACAGGGTTTTCAGCTGAAATTTACATCAATTAAGCTAACTATTTACTTCTCTCTTTCTTCGTTCCCTCACTGCTGAGGATCGTGACTCCTTCTGATTTCGTCAACTAGTTTTCTCCAACGGTTACGTTCCGTTTCTTGGTGGAGTGCAGCAACTATTTACTTATACAAGAAAAACCAATAGGAGGAGAGACGATATCACGTACGTAAAGGCTAACAGCGGTAGAATTTGCACTTGGTGTCTTTAAACAATTTGTAGAAGACATTATGAACGGAAGAGTCACCAATGGAGTACAATCAGCAGTTCTCTTGTGTTCTGTCTCTAGCTGAGGTAATTCAATGTTCTCTTCCAATAGTATCGGGGCACGTCTGGATCCCCTTGGTGTGGAACCCTGGACTGGCGACTCTCAAGGACTAGACCGTAAAAGAGTAGATGGATATCGAGTATTAAGCAGGTTCGATAAGAAACTCTCAGGATATTCTCACCCATTGAGATGGATAGACCTCATAAAATGGTCTTAGAAATCAGTCGAACCTACGGCCGCTGTGAAAGACCAGTTCTTGAGGGACGACCATGCACGAAGTTATTGCATTCAATGCAGAATAAATAAATATCGGACTGACACGTATCGACCTAGTCCCAAAGTAAGCTCTTGAAGGCTTGCGTTATGGGTAGGTACTAGACGACTCTTAAATAATATAGTATGGATAGGCTCCCACAGTAGACTGATGACCAGGTAAAGGTCACTGTATACAGACGACGCTGGATTAGTCGCTGGGGGTCTATGATGGTTGCGTTTATCACGTGACAAATAAGTGACAAAGCATCTGTCACTCACACTAGCATCTTGGGAAAACGTAAACTTTGGTAAAACATACGTCCTATAAAACTTAACTGATAAGACAGATGATGATGATGATGATGATGATGGTGGCGATGATGAATGATGATGAAGATGATGATGATGATGACGAGGATGACGACAATGACAAGACTTACCAGTAGAGTAAACTTGAGTGCAGTCAGCGGTGCGGTTGTGGACTATCTCCAGCTGAGGCAGTTCGATGTTCTCGTCCACCACCAAGGGGACATCCGGGTCCCATTGGAAGATCAGGTCGTCCGTCGTGTGGGACACTGGAACAGTTATACAATATTGAGAAATACATATTTTCTAAGCTAGCAGTACTGATTTTATTATTCTTCGACGTAGTTGCGAATTAAATATGTCGAGGCGCCTGATGCTTTGGTATGACATTTTGTATTTACTCGTAGTTTTGCGTTTCTATATTACTATCGAAATATGCACTTTGGCTTCTACCAAACCAACAGAACAGCCTATATCATGGTATTTTGTTTTTAAAGTTCGAAAGCAAAATAGCAAGTGCATATTTCGCTGGTAATATAGGAACGCAAAACGATTCTTACGTTTTAATCCTTGAATGCAATGCAAACAATCCTCAGGCTACAATACATAATTATTGGAAGAAATCGTATTTTTTGACGACTACGTACTGAACGAGTCGCTATAAAAACCTAAATTCAACATTTAAAAAACCTCTAATTCAGGTATCCAATTCAGGTATCATCATGAGACCCTCATTTAAACAGCCTGAAATAATTTGTTCAGTAGTAAGTATACATTAAGTCCCCACAAGGGCACTTTTACAAGTCAGATTGTGAATTTACCGGCACCAAGAGGAGACCGCTGTTGAAAAGAAAGCCGAAAGAAACTCAACAGTAAGTAATTTTTTTCATAAATAATACTTAGAACAATATATCATGCAATGACATGCGCTATCTATGTTATATAATATTTATAGGAAAATTATACATTTCATTTCGTTTCATATTTCATTGTATTTCGGCATGCTTCTTTTACAAGGTGGCCCGACGACCTGGTTAGGATCGCGGGAAGCAATTGAATGAGGGCGGCGCACGACCGGTCGTGGAGAGCTTTGGAGAGGCCTTTTGCGAGCAGTTTATCGGCTGATATGATGATGAAGCTTCTTTTTCAGTCAGAATTTGACAATAAGTAATTAACGATACATTACCGCTAATGATCGTCTGTATCACTAAAATTAGAGGTCCGTTAAAAAGTAGGCAAATAGTTAAACAGTTCCACCCTCCCTAATGAAAACCAGCGCTGCTTTCCTGTAACCTTTTATACCTGAAGGACTAAGAGTCGTCAAGAGCGAGTCGAACTTAAGCAGCGACGGTAGCGCATCATAACAATAGACTAGACTTATTTTATATTAGAATAGAAAAAGCTTTATTCAAGATAACACAAACACATCATTACAATTCACAATTATTAGATAACAAGTATTAAAGACAGTGTAAATAAGAGATGTGCATCCGAAATGGTCTCCACTCAGCAATGCTGTTGGCTTTGCTAGGTAAAGCAATGTCCACGGCGCTGGTTTTCTGTGGAGCCATAGGGGCGGTTTCGCGGGACAGCACTGAGCGACTTGTGTCAAAGACGAAGCAAAATATATGTGTGTATAATACGAGGGGCGTCTGAAAAGTTCTAAGCCTAAGGTATTTCGAGGTTATATATGCGTTTATGATACTGGCCACTAGAAAGGCCATTTAAAAACAAATTATTAAAAAATAACATGTCACGTTTTTATTATTCTGTTTCGAGATATTCAACGGAAAAGTACATCATGTGTGAATTACCAACGAATATTACGAAAATTGAGCACCGTGCTGTAATTAAATTCCTTACAAAAAGTGACAAATCACCGCAGTGTATTTTTGAGGAAATGGCTATTATTTACGGTGATTCTGGGCCTTCTTATGCCACAGTCAAAAAGTGGAGTCGCTTATTTAAACTCGGACGGGAATCGATCGAAGACGACCCCCGCTCAGGGCGGCCAATATCGGTAGTGACCGAAGAAAACGTAGCAAAAGTCAAAAAGCTGGTATTAGAAGATAGAAGAATTAAGGTTTGGCAAATAGCTGAGGTCTTAGGTATTAGTAAAGAAAGAGTCGGAGAAATTTTACATGAACATTTGTACATGAGTAAAGTCAGTGCTCGTTGGGTACCGAAAATGCTAACGGCCTTCGATAAAGTACGTCGTGTGGAAACTTCTCGGGCGTTTTTAGAATTGTGCGAAGATGATTTAGATGAAGTTTGTTCCCGAATAGTAACTGTTGATGAAACATGGATCAGACAGTATGATCCGGAGTGTAAGTCTGAGTCGATGCAGTGGAATGAAAAGGGTGAAAGGCCGCCGAAGAAATTTAAAGTGCAAAAGTCGGCCTCTAAGTTAATGGCTACGGTATTTTGGGATTGTGATGGCATTCTTTTAATCGATTATTTAGAAAAAGGCTCTACGATAAACGGAACTTATTATGCAAATCTAATAAGACAGGTGCGACAAGCCATAGTTGAGAAAAGGCGGGGTAAACTAAGGAAAGGCATTTTGTTTTTGCAAGACAACGCACCCGTTCACACCGCTAATGTTGCGAGGCGTGCTCTGAAGGAAGTTGGTTTTGACGAAATTGACCACCCACCCTACAGCCCAGATCTAGCCCCAAGCGATTATTTTCTATTCAATAATTTGAAGAAAGAGTTGAGGGGAAAGCGATTTAGAAGTGACGAAGAGATGAAGGCGGCTGTACAGGAGCATTTTGAAGGGCAAAATGAAGATTATTTTTTTAATGGCCTAAAAGCACTGTATAAAAAATGTAAAAAATGCATTGATTTAGGAGGAGTGTAAATTGTTTTTTTCTATCTTAGGCTTAGAACTTTTCAGACGCCCCTCGTATGTGTATGTATATGCATATATTGGCAGAACCTTTGGCTCTACTTTGCGTGATGGTAGCAACACGGGGAGCTCAAGTCGCAATGGCAACTGACTAGAAAGAAACCAACGATGCCCTGTTAGTTGACACTGCCATGCTGGCCCGCTTCGTTTGAAATCCCATGTTTATTGCAGCTCCATACTAAGCGAAGTTGGCCGAGGCGAAGTTGGCCAAAGTGAAGTGCCTCTCCACACTATCATGGTCGCCCAACTTCGGACGACTTCCCGAGAGTGTATCCTGATACTTTTTATGGACTGAAACGTTATATGAACTGTTGGGATGGGGAATCCCATGGCAGAGTAACGCAAGTTACCATTTACTTCCGTATTTTATTTATTTGTGGCGCATATTTCAATACAAATATGTGTGGGATACCTGACGAAATATATTTCTTTAATCCCAGTAATATTTAATTAGAGATAAATTAACGGTTAAATATAACTTGACTCGTAGTTCCTGAAGAGGAATCGCGAACTGATCCGAACCATCGCGAGCTATATTTAATTCGACTTGAACTTGAGCGACGTGAGAAAAACCCGTTTCATATTATAATTATCATAAGGCGGCTAAGAGACGCAACGAGCAATGGAAAGGGCTATGTTCGGAGTTTCTTTAGAATCAGAAATGAGGATATCCGCAGAAGAACCAATGTAACCGACATAGCTCACAGCATTCAAGTGGTAATGAGCAGGCCATGTAGCCCTGATGAGAATGGATGCCCGTTGGAGCAGCAAAGTCCTAGAGTGGTGACCACGTATAGGAAAGCTCAGCGTGGGACAGCCCCTGACTAGATGGACCGATGGATGAGGGTAGCGGGGAGTCAATAGATGCGGTTTGCCCGGGACTGTGGCGAGCTACGGGCGAGGCCTATGTTCAGCAGTGGGCGTCTGTGGCTGATTGATATGTCTGAGACTCACGGAAGTTTTTTTTATGTAAAACAGTCATCGATAAAAACAAATGGTTCCATTTTTGACTTCACACAGAACCCTAAAAACGCTGAAACGCGGCAAATGGCGTAATCAGGGCGAAAGCATTCCACTCGTCAGCGACTTCACGAGCGACTGTCGCTAATTGGGGGATAGTGTTGAGTGTAAACCGCGCTTTATAAGGAGACGCTTTCATCCGTAGGTAGGCACATAATACTTAATAGTACTACGTAGGCAAATTGTAATGTAGCGGCTTTACCATTCGTTAAAACTTTCTTCCAGCTTTAACATTAGAGTTTGCTTCAGTTAATAAACTGAACAAACATTATTTTCAATATTTCAGTTCCGTAAAACTGCCCAATCCACAGAACTATCGTCCAAATTAACTCGAAAATTACTCGTTATATTCGTCAGTTTTTACGGATAAAATATAAGATTAACTTACTTAATAACTAAAAGAAAAGAAAAGTATAAAATGGAAATAAAACAATTTAAACGGTAATACGAAATAATACAATGTATTTATTTTATTATTTGAGCCTCCCTGACGTTTCTGTAGCTTTTCCAGTTACCGTTGTCAAAGGTTGACTCCTCGTCGTTGAATGAGTTTTGTTTTGGACCATACTTGGCTGATTGGAATATAGTAGGCTAGAAATTCGCGTTCAACGACGATAAACAATGTATAATTATTATTCATAAAATGTATACAATTGATACAGTTTTGTCTCACTGTATTTATTTATTTATACTTATGTGTATATATTATATGAATATATGTATTTATCTAAATATTTATTTATTAAAACTTGTTTAAGTTACACTGCACACAATTTATCTGCTTTGTCCGAAGGTTGACTGGTAGAGAATGCCTCATGGCATTAAGTCCGCCTTTTGTACGATAAGTTTTCTTTAGTGCAGTAAAGATTAAATAAATATATAAATAAATAAATTACGCCCTTTTAGACCGAATTCTAACACGGGGATACCGGTTCGCCTTTCGCTGAAAACTAAAAATATTTCTTCCATTATCATCACACCGCGTGGTTTTCGGTGCACAAATGAATGACGCCGACCGGCAGCCTAATGTTAAATCATTCGTGTACCTAAAACCACGGGGTAAGATAATCATATTAATATTATTTGTACCATTATCTATTCTGTGTACCTATCATCCAAACCAGAAATCACGACAAATGTAGGCAAAATTCCACTCTCAACCATAATTACGTATCAAAATCAAAGCGTCTATTTTTAACCCCCTATCTAATATTGGCGATCTATACATTCCGGGGGGCATAAGTGCCCTGGAGCTCTCCGGGACCATCTGCGATAAAACCTGCTGACTTCACAAGCGTCGAGATCGGCCGAGGGCCCTTGCCCCACATTCGGAGGCCTGAGGCCCCTCAGACATCAATTTCTGGTTTGTATCGGTGTTACTTGAGTCGAGTGTTTTGGAACGCTTGGCGTGTTGAGTGCTAGTAATTTTGGATTGATGGATGTTGACGAGTGTTGAGGGAAAGTGTATGACTGTTAGTAGTGTTGGTGGACTATGACTGCAGGTACATACACATATGTACCCTTAGAATAAGTACACCTAGAACGAAAGTCTTGATACAACAAACTTGCGAAAGATGAAGCCGGTTTTGGATTTGCAAATTTCGGTAATTTTGAAACAAACTCGAGAGGTACTACAGCTCACAGAATTTATGTGAGACATATTAATTACTAACCTATACAAAGCGCCAAAATACTGGGTATTAATTTCATAATAATCATGGCAACGCGGTCGGTGCAGTTTGTAGTGCAGCTGCCTACTGAGCCGACGGTCCTGCGTTCGAATCCCGGCAAGGACAAATATTTGTGCGGTGAACTCGAATATTTGTTACGTTATGTATATCGTGATCGTCGTCTAGTACCCATAGTACAAGCTTGCTTAGTTTGGGACTAGGTCAATTTGTGTAAGATGGTCCCTTAATTTTAATTTATCTACAAGCGTGCCCACGACTATTCAAGATGTCAGGCTTAAAAGTTTCATATTTTTATGATGACTTAAAACCCACACTTAAACTATCCAACGCCGCAGATTATAATTAGGACCCGGAGAGCCAGCACAATGAATGTATAACGAGAGTCGAGGGCCCTTCGAGGCATCCTTTGAATCATGAGGGGGAGGGGAGGGGGAAGGAGAGGGATTTCTCGCGAAAATAGATCCACTACGTTTTTCACGCGAATTTTTGAGTATGAGGATAATATGAATTTCAGGGTATGCCTTTCGGCTTGATGTCCGCAGAAGCAACGTTTTTATGTGAAATTGTGATTTTGTTTGATAAGATATTTTATGTTTTTAATCGTCCCTAAACTACTTTTTTAAGTTACGAAATTTTGAACTTCTTGCTTGTCGTAGTGTAGGGTTAATTATTATAGTGGTCGAACTAACTTCGATTTGGACTGTAAATTTAAAGTGAATGGTGTGATTATGTTATCGTTTTTAACGGTCGTAATGTCCGCAATATTAGAGAATTCATAAAAACAATTAACATAATTTTGATAATCATTGTAAAAAGACGCGACTGCTACAAACCAACCCAAAAATGGAACCACAAAAAGACGGCGAATACGCTCAAAAATAATCAAACTTGTATACTTACTCAAATATTCAATCAAGTAATCAAAACTTGAATAAGAATCAAAGCATTTGATCTTCACTTAAATTGCCAAGTAAACAAACAATAAATCATATCATTTCCAGTGGCATTTGGAAATAACTTTTAATAATATTAGTCAACTACTTATCGCGTCAAATATATCTTTTTTGTGATTTGTTTGATGGGACGAAATGGATTCACAGTGATTACTGAACTGAAGGTATTAGCGTAATAAAATGAGGTATAAATGTAAAAATAAGTAACCGTTTGAATGTTACAGTGACCCATAACTCAGGGTCAATATAACATTAATACGATCTTAGATTTTTAGAGATCTTAGATCTTACATTTCAACGATACGATTTTGTAATGTTACATAGCAAAGAGACACGATATCGTAATGTCAAATTCTGATTCTGGCCACAAAAGTTCTCAACAATATATTCATTATTTAATTCATAAGGCCAGTGCAATAACAATGCGTCAAATGTCCTAAGTGCTATTTGTCTTACTTAGGAAGGAAGAAATGGTCACTTTTAGGCTTAGAAATAATATTTATTGTGAGGACTAAGCCATTAAACGAGTCACGAATACGAAAATTATAGTTTTATAAGGGCTTCTACGCTAAGTGCCCTTCCACCAGATAGAACAACAGTAATTTTAAGAACTTTGCTATGTGGTTTCTCGTTCAGGCCATCGTTGTATGTTACATAATCCCCTATAATCCCTATATTGAAATGTATATGAAAGCATTAATTAAGCTATCGCGATTTTATAAAGAAAAAAATAGAAAATGTCATAAATCAATTAAATTTTCACATAAATTAGATGTTTCAATATTCATATTACAACTTTTGTGAGACATATTTAATTATTGAATTAAGCGGTTTACACTCATGTGAAATTGTCAGGAACGGCCCCTACGGGTAGCAGTCCGTGATGAAGAGCTCCAGAATACGAGTTCGAAACATGTCGGGGCGTTCCTGACAATTTCACATGAGTGTAAACCGCTTGATACCATAAGTTACAATATTCGTTTTAGAAATTATTTAGATTTCGTTAGCAGACATCTATCTTAATAATAGAATCTTCATAGTACGTGGTTCGGACTATCACGAAGTTGACCGAGGCAAAGTTGGCCGAAGTATGACTTTCTCCAACGAAGTTCTCCACCCACACTATCATATTCGCCCAATCTCGTTCAACTTCGCGAGTCGTGTGTGTGGGTGTGTGTGCGTGCGTGCGTACGTGCGTGCATGCGTGAGTGCGTGTGTGCGTGCATGCGTGCGTGTGTGAGTGAGTGTGTGTGAGTGCCAGGGTGTAAAATAGGAATTCAGTAAACTTACAGCTCTCCATCTGCAACTTACACTCCTGCGTGTCGTGAGGATAGATGAGGAAGTTCATGGCACACGACAGTCGGAGTGTCAGCTTCACCTGGCAGCAGAATTTATAACGTTCAGCAAAATCTCACCCTTATATTTACGATTGAAGAAATAACTACAATGTACAACGTTTTTTAGCTAACCTATGGAGTGTCCCACTGCCGGGCAAAGGCCTTTCGATTCGTCCTTTTCACCCCTAAAATGCTGCGCTCCATGGCCCGTTGACAAACCTTCTATTTGGACTTTTGGTACTCAGTAAGGGACTTTGTTTGGGCACCGTAGGTTAGGACAGGCAGAATACACATGTGACATGAACGTGGAACGCGCAATGTATGTTGGTACCCAGCTATGTGGGAGTAGTAGTTTGAGAGTTTTTTTATTGATATGATAACAGCAACTCTTGTACAACTAAACGTAGTTAAGCGAAAAGGATCCAATGATCGAATCCATGGGACTAATTTTAAAATTTAAACAAAAAGTGGAATGTTATATGATTATTTATTTTACAAGTAGAGGGCTTTTCCCTTAACCATGTAGTGTACAGTATATGTACTGCAATATGTAAAATATAATATGCAAAAAGACTGGTCGACACCATGTGGACCGAAGAGCTAGCAAGCTTCCTCGCTCAACGTATTAGTTGCTATCCAGCGAGGAAATGCTGCCAGCGTCTTCGGGACCATGCCATACGAGTCCGATTTTAAAAAACTTTTTTAATATTAAACGTCCGTTTTAGCACATATTTTAGTTAGTTAAGTTCTTAGTTTACAGTTAATATACATACCATGTAAAGTATGGTTTTGTCCTTATACAGCCACACGTAGTGGTTGGGGATGGTCATCGTCTGAAAGGTGACGGACTTGGCGTTCTTGAAGAAGGAGTCTGGTCTCCACATGTGTTTCAACCAGTCGACCTCCAGTAGCCTGGTGAAAATATCGTGTTAGAAGGCTTTTGGATCATTGTCAGTTCAAAAAAAAATGAGTCCCTCCGGTGGCCAAAAGTCAAGAGCTTGTATGAATCTAGGTTATGATGAATCTAGGTTATGTTGCTATTACATCGGATTATAGAAGAGGGAAAGGTTTTTATTAACACAGGCATTTTATCAGAAAATTATGCCCTAGAATCATAATTCATCATTTTTGCATATATCCACCGGAAAGACTCGAAACTAAATCTGACAATGACCCTTTTAAATATTGCCTTAAGTTTTCCGCTGCTTTACAAAGCATGCAAGCATGAAAGACATCAGCTAAGAACTGAACACGGACTAGGTATGTTGGGATTACATTTTTAAAAGTGACTAGCTGTTTTTATGTCTGCTTTCGGGGCTTCCTGTTTAGACGATCTATCATCACATTTACGACTGCTCACATCAGAAATACTCTAGAAAATAGTTTTTCTTTTTCAGTTAGGCTATAGTAGTGTCCCACTGCTGGACAAAGGCCTCGCTCCCTTTGATTTCCACAGGTCCCTGTGTGAAGCTTCCTCCGACCAGTTGCAGAGATAAGCGTCTATGGTATACCGCCATCTACATCTGTTTCGGCCCCGTCTATTACTTCGCCCATTTTGGGGCACCCACTTGTTGGCTATGTTGGCCCTTCTATCCGGGTTCATGCGGTAGACAAATACATATATACCAATTATATATTATGTGAAAGTGATTCGGTTTTATTAGTTATGGTTTTACCTGTACTCTGAGGTCATATTTTCGGGTAGCCTCAACCGAAAGTCCTTCCATGTTTGAGCGAAGAAAATGTCTGCGGCATACGTCTATAACAATAAGTACTCAAATAACAAATAATATTTTACGAGCTATGTTAGTTCAGAAACCATTTCTGGGAATAGGGCTCTTATACCGCAATAAACAGTTAAATTGGGACAATATGACACCTTTGAAAATGTATTTATATTTATTTGTTTAACTTTCACTTGACCTTGTCGTTTTCAGCACAAAACACAGATAAACAAAGCAGACAGACACACTTAATTGTCATAATGACATTAAATCTAATTTTATTTACCCTGAAAGTTCAACATATGTATAACCCTGTAATATTGAGCCAGCGACATGTTAAGCCTTTAATACCCCCCGTGTTTCGTTGGGGGTTAAAAAACAAACCTGTTCCGTTTTTTGACGTCGCTTAAAAAGAGTTGGACCACACTAAGCAGCCACTCAGACCTCTAATCAGTGAAACAGAGAGTTTGAAAACTCCAGATGATGACAAAAGGGGTTCGGTCACCTAGGTCCAATTCAAGGAATTGGACATTCGGGGAAATGAACATCTGTAGAATTGACATTCGGTGAATTAGGCGTACGGATATTAGATTTTCCGGTAATGGACGTACGGCGACTAGACATTTAGGGAAATGGACCTAGGTCACCAAACCGGACAGAAGCATTTGGCAAATTTACCATAGAGTTTTCATCGATGGAGTCCAGTCCCATGACGGTGACGTGGAAGAACACGATGGTGGGCTGATCATTCTTCTTCGGCGGCCGCATCTTGTCGTACAACCGAGGGTCGTCCGGCAGGAGGTCTTGGAAGGTCAGCAGGGTTGACCTGGAAACGGGTTTGTCATCTACTGTGTATAAGATGCTAGTGAGTCAGAGAAGACTCATTAAAACTTAAAAATTGACAATTACAATAACGACCTCTGAGAAAGTAGTAAACTCGTCTCGCTACTATTTCCATCATCACCATCATATTATTAAAGCAATATGTAACTTGTACTAGCATAGAATACTCAACTCAAGTAATGATTGACTTATAGGTCACCATTATGAAATGAAATACAAATAAAAACATGTTTGTTAAACTGATGACGGGACTTCAATATCAATATACTGGCTAAAATCTATATTAATAAGTAATCTAATTGAATCTAGTTTAAAAGTCAGAAGGAATATTCTATCCCTGGTCTCATTTTTTATGGATTCATAGATAAAGTTACAGTGTCCGTCTGTTCACCTGGTCCGTCTTATGAATGAATCTTAGAAACTATTAAAGATAAAAGTTGAAATTTTGGACACGAACCAGTAAAAAGAAAATTTAATGAACAGTATATTATTTTGGTTTTAGTTAGTTGTGTCCAATGAACTAAATCTAAAATACTCTATTTGCAAAGACTATTTTAGAGTAGCAGCATGAATTTTAGTAGCTGTCCCCATCGACCTTCTTATATTATAATATGTTCCACTTCCACCTCCCACCCCGTATAAATACTTATCCCTCAACAAACAAATACCTCGTTTCCGTGCAAAGAAACGTGATAAAATATTCAAAAGTCTAATTCGGGACAGTTTGCACGAGACAATGTATGTTGAAAATTTATTTTTGGCCGGTTTTGTGAAAAGAACCTAAGCATACTGTATAAATTAATTATGCAGCATTTTAGTCTGGGCATGCCTTTTCACTTTCATTTTGTACACGCATATTTATGTATATTATTCATATATAATGCTATATTTTTCGCTACCGTAAAACTACCCAACTATGGTCCAAAACAAAACTCGTTTATTTTTACCAAGATTCATATTCTATCAGTGATCTTATACGTTTTTATTAGGGTTCCGTACCCAAAGGGTAAAAACGGGACCCTATTACTGAGACTTCGCTGTCCGACCGTCCGTCCGTCCGTCTGTCACCAGGCTGTATCTCAAGAACGGTGATAACTAGACAGTTGAAATTTTCACAGATGATGTATTTCTATTACCGCTATAACAAAAAATACTAAAAATAAAACAAAATTTATATTTAAGGGGGGCTCCCATACAACAAACGGGATTGGTTGCGTTAACTTTGCACCTCATTTGTATGGAGCGCTATACATACCAGGTGCAAACTTAACTTAACCACTTAAGGATGAAAAGTGTTTGTACGGAACCCTCGGTGCGCGAGTCCGACTCGCACTTGACCGATTTTTTAAGTTTGTTTAATTATGTTGTTCACTTCAGAGTTTATTCGTTATAATTGTCATATAATTAACGACTAATTTTCAGATTAAATTGGACCATAGTTGTGTGGATTGGACTATATTTGGGTAGTTTAACGGTACACGTTACGTAACGGTAACGTAACAACCATGGTGCAATGAATAAATGAATGAATGACGTTTCGATGGGAATTGACAACATTTAAATTTTTCAAATAGTGTTAAGTTACCTACTCATTGTAACTTTATTACCACTGAACCCAACACTGTTATTTTTATCTCATTATACGGAGTAGTTTTAAAAACATTAGAACAAAAGGTGAAAGCAGCGTCATCTAAGAGGCTTTATTCCTTTTAAAATTTATTTTTGTCATATTATATTGTTAATTTCAACCAACTTTTTGGAGTGAATAATACTTTTCCCCGCGTTCTTGGTAGTAACATAGCTATTTCATGATTTTATTGCGTGCAGTCGAAAATAAGTTGGAAAAAGAAATTTTCTGCGTGAATTTTGTGAATTTCGAGTAGTTTTTGAAACAAAAATTATCAATGAATGATTCAGACTGTAGGTTTCAAATATATACCTACCAATAAATCCCAATAGCCCTGTTCTAGGTAGTAACATCAATAATATGTAAAGTAACATGTTTGATCATAAAGAAAAATGTCTATAACAATCAACAATATCAACATTTTAAAAGAAATAAGGACTTCAAGACTCAGCACTTAAATGACGTCAGTGTAAAAATGACAGTCGCTAACTACAAAAATTGGGCAAGTGCGAGTCCGACTCGCGCATGAAGGGTTCCGTACCATAAAACAAGTTTGTTGTATGGGAGCCCCCCTTAAATATTTATTTTATTTTTAGTATTTGTTGTTATAGCGGCAATAGAAATACATCTGTGAAAATTTCAACTGTCTAGCTATCACCGTTCTTGAGATACATCCTGGTGACAGACGGACGGACGGACGGACAGCGAAGTCTCAGTAATAGGGTCCCGTTTTTACCCTTTAGGTACGGAACCCTAAAAAGAACAGTGGTAAAATTTCCATACTAAATCGGTCTTAGTATCTAATAGTCCGACTGTTAGATTTTCTGCGCTGTGACCAATTACTTGTCGGCTACGCTCTTTTAGAGTGAGAAACTTTTCAAAAGAAATTTTACTAAAAAGTAAAAATGCTTGGTTAAAAAAAAGTTGGTAATTCTATCGGCTGGCATTAAATTGATTGACATAAAATCGTTAGCCATAAAATTAAATTCTTATCCAATTTCAAAAGAAGCTCGCGACCTGTGTTCTTTAGGTAAGAAAAAAAAACTACTATGGTCGTGTATAAACCATCCCATTGGTTTACTTTATTTCACTATGGTTTAAGTCGAAGATAACTCGGCGTCAAAATAAATTGATTATCATTGAAATAAACCAATTTAAACTGATTATATCGCGTATATTAATTACTAGCTGCTCCCCGCGGTGTTACCCGCTCATCCCACGGGAACACTACATTATTTCAGGATAAAAAGTAGCCTATGTGTTAGTCTAGGCTGACAGCTACCTTCAGACCAAAATTTATCAAATAAATTCCAGTCGTTTGAGCGTGAAGAAGTAACAAACATACACTCAAACTTTCGCCTTTATAATATAGCTGTGCCCGCGACTTCGCTCGCGTGGGATGTCTCTCTTCAGAAACAGTGTGGACTTTAGCTGTTTTAAAATCGTTGAAATATTCCAAATCAAAGGTGCATGTTTAAGAAGGTGGTTGAAAGTAGGTATGGTATGGTTTAAGTAGCTTTACTCGTCGGCCGACTTTAATTTTTAACCTACTACCAAAAAGGGGGGTTCTCATTTCGTCTGTATATTTTTTATGTTTGTGACTTCAACTCTACGACGTATTATGAGAACCGACTTAAAAAAAACCCATTGCGACAAAGTCAAGATCAGATTTATCGTTAGTGATAAGACCACTACCGCCGTACTTTAAATTAAGACGAGTGAGTAAAAAAATAATAATTGCATGTAAAGTCTTTCACGAACATTCTAACTTTCTCCTCCCCTAATCTGCGTTTAAATGTTTGTTATTTGATAACGTGTAAACCTTGGAACGAAGAAATTAACTTGGCATAGATACAAATCATAGATAGTATTTTAACAGAGTAAATGAGTTTTTGTAGCTGTTATTACAATTAAAAATAAAACTTACTGGGCATAACACAAATCCGTAGCGCACAACCAAACCCTCAACCACACCGTAGTCAACCATAAAAGCCGTTCCGCGGCCATATTTAAAACAAAACACTACCGTTTGTACTACATTAATCAGGTACTCAATTACAAAGTCTATCTACTCCACATTTTTTAATTATATTTTTTAATTTTGTTTTTTTTTTCGGGTCAGGCGTTCGGAGCCCGCGCGCGTACGAATGATGTCGTTGGACAGTTGTCCTGGCACTTGACCAGATGACATGCGCAGATGAATTTTGACATGACACACGGTTGGTGAAAAATGAACGTTTCGAAAATATTACGAGGGGTTTCAGTCTAGTGGCTGGGGAATTTTAGGGCTAGCGAGAGCGGCATTACAATACAATCATTTATTGTTAACACCATAATTACATGCCAATCATACCAATATTATATGTGTTATTACCAGCGCGAGCCAGGACACGGTACGCCTGGTTACGAATGCGTGTAGTAAATTGCTATACTTAATGATCAATGAGCGAGAAGGTACCTACAGTTTTCTCGTGAAAACTTTACATACTAAATAACAATGTTCATTAATTTCGAGAACAAAATTGCCCGAGCGAGCGAAGTGACTCCGATCCAGCTTGGCCAAAAATTATTTCGTAGTCCTTCCGGATGTCAGACTGCTCTCGCCTAGAGGTCGCATTTCTCAACCAATGCAACATCCCAACTCATGCAATTTTGTGAGTAGGTTCGGTAATTATATTAAATTTTGAAATTAATTCAAAATTTGTTTTTTTTTTTAATAGCGGCGATATGGGGGTTGCAAATATAAACATTACAAATTACAACCATTTGGAAACAAAATTCCCGAGGTCTACTCTCAGAGCAGCCACTAATAGTGATTACTGATTGATTACATGGCGGTTAGTTTGGTTTTAGTAGCATCTTCTATCTGACTCTTTAATGAAAGTCTCATGATAGAAGTCTCTTTGAGTCGGTGATGTTCTAAAAAGAAAAGGTTTTTTTACCATACAAATCGAGTTATCGTTCTCGTTTGTTTCCTCCTTCAAAACTTAACCGATCTTTGGCAACTGAATAAGAAGGAATGTTCTATACCTATAGGACCGTTTCGATTTTTGCGCTTCTTATTAAATACCTAACCAGTCAATTGCTTTTGGCAACTACGGCTACCTATGGAGTTTGTGTAATAGGCGTCTGTTCATGGCCAAAATTCCGCCGCAAACGGCCGTTTAGGGCACAAATTCTGTAATCTTTGTTTTTTTAGTTGTTCGTAACTCGCGTGAGAATTGTCAGAAACGTCCCGACGTGTTTTCAACTCGCATGGAGTTCTTCATCAGGGACAGCTAACCATACAGCCCCGCGGGTAGCAAATCTCTGGTTTAATTGGAACGAGCCAGGCTCAAACCTGTGATTTACTGACCGCGGGAACAGTCCCGCTGATGAAGAGCTACATACATCACAAGGGCCACACTCTATGTTTTATGTTATGCTGTATAGTAAATAGTATAAATAGTTGACGTGTAGTGTTGTATTTGTGTACTATGCCTGTATTTGTGTCTATTTTGTAAATATTCCATGCTGTCGAATTAGGTAAGCCTGTAAGGACAGTTGTGTGTGTAAATAAATAAATAAATAAATAAAAAAATACGAGTTCGAATCATGCCGGGCCATTCCTGTAAATTTTTACACGACTTTTTAAACTGTTTATAATATTTTTTCAGATGTCTCACGAAAGTTTTAATAAGATTATAGTTGTTATGGATTAAGATTTTTCTCTAGTTATTGATTAGGCGGATTACACTCACGTGAAATTGTCAAAAGTGGTCCGACATGTTTCGAACTCGTATGGAGCTCTTCATCAGAACTTTTTTCCCTAGGCCTTAGAATAACGCCTCGTATCGTAAGTCGTGACCCGAAGTCGGTGGTGCACCGCGAAGGGCGCTCAATAGTACAAGCCGTAAGTCCGCCTATTATTGGCTCGGCTGGCGGCCACTCGAGCACGGACCGATTATTAGGGGTCCGTGGTCGATATTTTCAATGTTCTTTAATATCCAAGAAACCTCTAATATAGTAGTCGGACTCCGTTACCGCAAAGCCCTAGAAATTATAGTACGAACCTACTCCTAAAATAATAATTTTCTATAACAAAAGGCATTACCCAACGGTTATCTGGAGGCTTATGTATGAACGTGCTAGGTTCCGCCCGCGACTTGGTCTGCCTAATATTCGCTAATATAAATTGATACCTATTATACTATTATACGATTTTAGATTTGTATTGAGAATCAGTTTTCTCTGAGCAGGGCTCATGATTTTAAGAATTATTAATAGAGCCATCGCTCCAGGATCGTAAATATTTGCTGCCATGCGAAGATTTTGAGAACCACCTTAGTGAACACACACCTGACGTCTAAGTTCAGACGGAACCGGCGCGTGTTAGTAGCCACTACTATAAACGCGCGGGCATTAGTCGGTCGCGTCGCCACGCCCCACGACCAATTGCGTCGCAATTTCAACAAGCAACCAATAAAATATAGTTCTTAGGCGGCTTATTTGCAGAACAAAAGAGAGAACCTATCCGAAATACGCATAACATAAAAGTAAACGTCCTTAGGTGTCTATCCCGGTGTCAGTAATCTGTTCAACTGTTTTGGCAGGACGAGGCGGGTACAATATTTGAACCGATAGAACGTAATGAATCCTCATACATTAATATATATGTATCATGACCGGCACCTCGGTTAGTCGTAGAGTGTAAAGCATAAAACGAACCATCCTTGTAGGAACTATCGTAATTAATGAATGATCCCTTTCTACAATTGTTAGAAAAGATCCTCCTGTGCAATTATTAGAAAAAATCAGAATCAACCGAAACGGCTCTCGGTTGAAAATTGGATAGTCTCCATCGTCTGTAGGAGAGTAGATGGTGCATATGATTGATCAAAGGACTTTAATCTCAGGACGTTCTCAGCGAGTCCGAACCATGTATCCAGCTGTCTAGGTACTATCTATTATTTAGTGTATTTTAGGAATGGGTACCGGCAATGCACTTGTGAGTAGTTGAGAGTCCTCTGGCATTGCAGGTGTTTATGGGCGACGGTAATCGCTTTCCATCAGGCGATCCGTTTGATCGTTTGCCATATAAAAAAGAAAAAAAAGGAAAGGAGAAAAATATTAAGCTTTTCTTTAATTGAATTGAATCGGGCATTACTTTGCGGAAATCCATATAAATTCAAATAATAATATTGCTTTGCTAATCCGCGATATAGCGCGTTGGCCTTAAACAATGAGTGTGGCGGTTTGCAAAGCAATATTATTATTTAAATTTTCTTTCGTTTTTATCTACTCCAATGTCTATTTCATATTTATTACTTGAAGCTGCGTGCAATTTTGTCTGCGTAGTAGTGTAAACAAAACAAGTATACTAAACCATCTTTGGAAGTTTGGATATCCAGCTATCCCTATACCGAAATTGGTTAAAATCCATCCTGCCGTTTCAGCGTGAAGGCGTGATGAGCATACATTTTTTTTAATTATGTCGATCCATTTGTCCTTTGATCAATCATATCCCGGCTTAATAATTATGTTTATAAATCGTTATATAGTTGTTATAAAAGTAGATTCGTCTTGACATGTAGCATTTTTAAGACGTTTAATGGGGTTTATTGAGGTCAGGAAGTATTAGCTGAAGCATGGCTTTTTTTAAATCAGCTTTTATAATGGCAGCTTCTACCCAAGTATTCACACCCCGCACTTCAGCATAATAATGTTAAATTCACTTAATGCACCCGCACGGAACCCTGTTCTTACGTCTCGCTCGATCTCTAGTCCAGTAAATTTAAACTGTTAATATTAACCTTTGATACAAATACAAATCATTTATTTGTGAACAATAGGTATACACATAATGTAAGTAATTATGCTAGATGGTAGGTACATATAAGTTAGTCCAGCTATATTCTGCCTCAGGGCATACAAAATCTTATAGCTAACATGCTCATTGTTAAAACATTGTCATAACATTAGTTGAAACATTTTCGACTCTCAGTAGAGTGCAGGCACAAAATATCTTGTAGTATCGGATAATAATTATTAAATTTAATTGAGTTGAGAGATTCAGAACTTTTGAAGATTTTCTCTTCTGCTTTTTTAGTTTCTTTCTATGCCGCCTGCCGGAATGGTAGTCAACAGTTTCCAGAATAAATCCGTCGTAATATATCTGTAGGTACAGGTACCTACACCTGTGTTGTGTCTCCGTTGTAGATATATGTTAGTATTTTTTTATTGTAAGAATGGAAAATCTATTAAAATTATAACTATACCGAATGCATAGTATTTCTAACATTTTAAAATATGTTTCAAATTGCATCAGTCCTCGATAAACCAAAATTTAATATCTTTAAAAGTTGCTAAAGATTTTATTTTCGATTTTGTTCTTATGTGACGGGACTAAGCGTCCACTCGAGCACGCCGTGTCCTACAATCCGCGAAGCAGTTTTATTTGAATTTGTGACGATGCGCACTTGAAGAGGATTCTTTGCTTCTAGGTAAGTATTCGTAGCGTAACTAGGTTTCGTTTGATTTTGTGAGGATGCCGTACATGGTTCCTACCTATTATGAATAGAATGGTGGTGTGAACATGTTTAAGAAACAAAAAGCAAGTATTTTCGACTAAATACCATTTTGTCGACGTTATTTACATATGGGTACAGAACAGCCCGTCTAGGATAACTAGGTATGCTTTATGCTTCGCGACATAGCGCTACCAGTCACTCTCTCAAATTACTGCACAGAAAGAGACGGGTGATTATCTTGCGCGAGAAATAGTCGCGTATGACAGTTATGCTAGAGGTGCTGGGCAACCGGGCTGCGCTCGGAGTGTTGCAGTAAAGGTAATTAATGGTACAGCTTAGGTATCCTGACTGAATATGCTACGTGAGCCCTTTGACTCTTATCGATAGAGTTTGCCTTGTTTTGAAATGATGCCATCGTATATTAGCATAGGTTTTCGAACGTGCTCGTATCTGTCAATGTCAATGTCAAGATTACATTATATTCTTCACTGATTATGTGATCAATTTTAATTATCGCTTTTCAGTTGTTTATCACAATCAACATGTTACCGTGATTGTGTGTCACCAGTGTTTTGTTTAATTATCGTGCTGAAATAGGAGGATTACTATGCTTGAACGGCAAAGCGGCGAAAAATGCGAGATGATGTTTCTTCACAAACTAGCAATTATCGTAGTCAGCGCTATGCTGATTTACGACTTCTATAACATCACTACGCCTGTTGAAATACGCGTTCAGAACCCCCAATTCGCTTTACTAGGCCCCTATAACACTACGGAGTACAATTCCCAAGTAGACGATGTCTATGATCAACTTATTGATTTGAAAAATTTCACATTCAAAGTCAACCCACAACCATGCCAGAACTATACAGCAGGCTTGTTACTGGTCATAATAATATCCTCGAAACCGAGTAATTATGACAATAGAATGGTTATTCGTAACACTTGGGGGCGTTCAGTAGATTCAACTAAAGTTGTATTTCTGATGGGAGAGCCTGAAAATGCGACCATTTACCATAGGATTCAGAATGAATCTGCCTTATTTGGGGATATTGTGCAAGGTAGCTTCACTGATGCATACCGTAACATGACTTACAAACATGTTATGGGTTTAAAATGGGTGTCCCATTATTGTCCAATGGCAAAGTATGTTTTAAAGACAGATGATGATGTTGTAGTGAATTCTCATGGTCTGAGGCAGTTTCTGGCTCGGGAATTGTCTCCATGGGGGGCGAAGGGTTTGATAACTTGCCAAGTGTTGGAACATGCTCTGGTGCAGAGGTCTCATCGGTCCAAGTGGAGGGTCTCGCCTTCTGAGTACGGACCACACTACTATCCGACATATTGTGCAGGTTTGTTAAAAGAATTTCATTTTGTTGTTACAGTCAATCATAGTACTAAATTAAAAAGCTTCCTATGCATAAATACAAGTTTTTAAAAATAATGCCCTGTTACTATTAAGTACTTTGGGGGCACAGTTCTAGTAAGAAAGCATATGAAATGTACATAAACTGTGATAAACCATCATACTTTCTTGTAATTTCCATTTTATTAATACAATATCATTATTTTAATAATATGTTTTCTTAGAGGACTATGTGTACACCTAAATTCTTAAGATACATAGGTACAAATTAGGTTAAGTTCATATTGCTGTAATAGTCAAGTATTTTCTCTCAAAAAAATGTCTGACTGTTGAGTTTCTTTCGACCTTTCTTCTCAACAGTGGTCTCCTCTTGTGAAATGCTGGTAGACTCAAACACGTAAAAGTGTCCTTGTGGCCTACTTGCAGAATAAAGTTCATTATTTCATTACTTATGCAAAAAATACTATTTCTATTCACCATATATAACAATATTATAATTTTGTTTTCAGGTTGGGCCATCCTATACTCTCAAGATGTGGTTCCTCGTTTGCTGAAGACCGCTCAGTCAACACCATACTTCTGGATTGACGATGTCCACGTAACCGGTGTAGTGGCCCAACAGATCGGAGTGGCCCGTACACCGCTGGCCAGCCTAGTATTATCCCGTAACAGGGCCACCATGCTCACGTCTCTAGGGGCGGATTACGCTGGAAAATTCTTATTCGGACCACCGGACATTAGTGTGACCAAGATCTCTCAAATATGGAAAGCAATTCCGGAATAGGTGATCTGTTTTATTAACTGTAAAATGGAATTAGTTTAAATTTGGTCCCTGTGAACCACAAAGAATCAAAAGTGGTTGATGATGAAAGTTTTATTTTAACATTTATGATGTGACAAAAATCATTTTGATAGTGACTGGATCTAAAGGTAACACAATGCAAATAAAAATATGCTACTTATATTCATATTAAATTTGATTGAAGAGAATATTTGTGTCAATGTCTGTTTTTAAGGTCTATCTCTATTCTCTAGCTTCTACTAATAATGATTCATTTATTATATTAAATTAATGAAAAGGGTTCTATGAAGGGTTAAATTGTGTGAAGTAATGTTCAATATCAGCTTTATATGTGATTATTATTCTACTTGTTATACTTTTAATCCCAGTTTAAATGATTAAGATGATAAGGCTGGAGTCACCTACACTTATTCGAAGAATAATGCTTACTCTCGAATGTCAAAACCCCATAATTTGTAGGCATTACTATCTGAGAGCAAAACGTAAGCATTATTATGGGAAAAAAATGTATACAGCGTATCATGGAACCCTCTCCTTTTTTGGAAGTTGGTTAAAAAGTAACAGATATGTTGGAATTAAAAGGTAATCAGAGCACATCGCTAAACTAGAACTAATAATGGTGTTTTGGATACAATCATACAACTGATTAGAAAACTTAGTCCCGAGACTTTGCAACTATGTATTTATAAAAATTCTGCTTAATGTTGCCTGCGCGTATATTTATGAAAATTATTGTTTAATGTCTAATATTTTATATACTTTTATTAAAAATCTCACCGCCTTTTAACATCCTTACATGAAAAAACTTTGTATTAGCTTAAAAATGTATTTTTTTGTAATGTGGCCATGGCCATATGTAACATATATTCTTACGAGAAAAGAAAATACCGTTAAACTACCCAACTATACAGGGTGTCCAATTGTCCATGGGACTTAGAATGCAAGGTTTAATTGTGATCTCCAAACTGAGCATCTTTCGTTCTGCGACTTTTTAAAAATATCTCCAGTCTTAATTTGATTATTTTCATATAAATTACGAATTAACTCTAAGTTGAACAACACAATTTAACAAATTTAAATAAAAACGTATTAAGATCAATTATTGGTTTTGGATCTTGATAGAAATTAATGAGATTTGTTTTGGGCCATAGTTACCCGATTTGGCTATAGTTGGGTAATTTTACGGTACTTATGTAGTGTCTTTGCAGAAAGAGAAAAGTCGTAGGATTTGAGGGCGTGCCAGTGGTTTAATCGTTTTTGGTAAGCTGACAACACTGTCACTCTTTGTCAGTTATTTTAATTTTAAGTTCATTTTGAATGAATGTACTTGGAATACGTAATAATTTAATATTACATACAACATAAATTTTAAATACCCGTCCAATATAAGTATTTCAATATATTCGATTAAATCAGTATAAGATTGTCTATCTAATTGAGACAAAACAATTTACACCATTGGACAATTAAATTAAAATTAGGCATAAAAAAATAAAACGAAAGGGCTTGTGCACAAATCACGTGATGTTTTTTCGGCTACTTTTTGACCCCCCCCCTCCCCCCTGGTGATATTTGGTGAGGTTCTTTGCTAACCCCCCCCTCCCCCATACTACCTCACGTGTATTTTTTTTCTGCCAGAATTTCGTAAAATAGACTCGCAATTTTGAAGTGTTTAACAAGTGAAGATTTATTTTTAACGAAGCCAAGAAAAAATATCGATTTTTCTTAGTCTTCGTTCATAGTAGAAAAATACACGTGAGGTCTCCTTATACCCCTCCCTCCCCCAACGTGATCTATCGTGATTTTTTCGTGACCCCCCTCCCCCCCCTATCGAACCTCACGTGATTTGTGCACAAGCCCAAAGAACCAAAATAAATTAAATTAAGCTAAAATAAATCTAGAAAACTGTGCTCCCGCGGCATGGGCAAAAAAATAATATTACGGCATATAAACTATAGAAGTTGGTTTATTTTATTTAAGACAGGTGTCTAAGGTTCGATTTCAATGTAAACTTAATAATGTTAGCTCCCGTGTCTGCCACAACTCTTCTCTTTCCGCACAGTCGAGTAAAAAACATAAGTAAAACCACGTAAAACAAAGTGCTTTGATTATTAAATTTTCAATTTAGAATGTGTATAGGTCAATCACAATTCGATGTTATTCTTTCGTGATATGAATTGTGTTTTGACCACGTTATTTTCGTGTTGACTGTATGTACCTAAAAAAATATTATATATTAAGTGCCTTTAGTAACAGAGAAAAATGTAACATTTACTTCGGATATTTTTAGTATAAAGCCAAAGAACAAATTGTTTATAGTGGGGATTTTGTTTCATTTTTAGGTATTAGAGCTAAATCCAATACTCAATATAGTTAGGACTTTATAGGACATCAATGTATGGGAACCAATATTTTTGTCAAAAATATAAGCATGAGCCTTGGCACACTTGTTACTTAGGTGGACTAGGAAAACGCCCGGGAGACGAGCGCGGACGCCCCGCTGGTGGGGAGGGGGAGGGGGGGAAGTTACGTTCCGCCGCGCGTTCTTTCGGTCCTCCTATCATCGTATTTATGGAGACTATGGCAAGTTTGGTATCGTTTTCGGATAAATTGAGGATGGCCAATCATTTTCTGGGACATTTATAACATGTTTTATAGAAAAAAATAGAAATAAAGGCATAAATCAGAAAATCTTAGTTAAAACATTTTCTTTCTGCAACGATTACGTGAAAATGAGTAACGATTTGGGCATGAAAAAAATACTATTATAAAGCCACATTTATGTAGATTTCAAAAACATATAATTTATTATAACTATTATGTATAGCAAATACTAAAAAAAATTTTTTTGAACAGCGGACTTCTCACAATTTTACTTTATAAAAATAAGGACCCAAAAACAAATGTTATAAATGTTGGAATATGTAATGTAAGTAGCTTAATTGTATATTACGTAGTTTAAAGCTGTATTTACGTATGTAAGCATGTGTATTATATTTTAAATTGCGAATAATATAACCGTTTGATGACTTCAATTGACTAGTTCAAAATAAAACTAACAAGTCACAGGTCTGATTATATATTATTGTTAATCGGTATATAAATACTTAATATCATGCACATATTTATGTGTAACATGCTCCATCACATGCACACAACTCGGTGCACTTTAATTTTTGTTGGACACCTGCATCTAGCAGCGCATTTCTTGTTGCTGCAGTTGATCATTCCCATGCAGGATTTGGGCTCGAGACCTACTGGCAAGGTAGTCCATGTAGATTCCCATCTCTAATCTACTTTTGTACATCCCCAATCAGATGGACTAGGAATATTTTGGATCGGTTATATTTGACCCCATACATGAACTGCTTGAAAAACTGCCCGCTGGAAATGCTGGTACAATGTAGTTTGTTGGTGGAATATTTTTCAATTTGCGGTGTTTTTTCGTAAATAACTGCTTTTGGCAATCGTTTACAGCCGAAACTGAGCTGGACCTAAAACTAAAATGTTAAATATGCACAACTACCCTAAATTATTCATAGTTTATGTCAACAACAAATTTTTCCACAATCTCCCTTGCATCTTCAATTCTGCCGGTCCTTGGCCGCCTTGACCGTGTCGTAAAAGTTGGAGTCAACTGCAGTGCGGATTTGGTCTGACCAACGCATCGGGCTGCGGCCCCGAGGCCTCTTACCCTGGTCTTTTCGGTGACCAAGAGTTTTTCCAGATTATCGTCTTCTCTTGGAAATGTGCCCATAGAAATCCAGCACTCTTTGTGAGACGATGGTCGATAATCTGAAAGTCAATTTTAGTTTCTTAAGAATGGAAGCATCGGTAGTCCAGGGGATGCGAAGCATTTACTTCCAGCACCACATCTCGAAAGCGTCAACACGCTAACGGTCCGCTGCTCTGAGGATTCACGTTTCATCGTCCATATAGGAAGATGGAGAATATAAGTGTGCGCACAGGCCTTGTCTTCGTTCGCAGCGTGATTCTCCGATCTCTCTATATCTTGCGCAACTGAGTCATGGCATCTTTGGATATCCCGATACGTCGCCGAATCTCCATTTGACAAGAGCGTTTGTCAGCTATAAGGGAAAGTCTGGATCGTGCCAACATTCAATCTCCCAATGAGTTTCAGTTTCTGACTTCGGTCCACCACCATGATTTTGGTCTTCGACCTGTTTATGAAGAGACCAAGTCTGTTTTTAATCCGCTCCATTTTTGCCAAGAATAAGTTTATCATTTCAACTGCATTTGCCGCTATAATGGTGGTGTTGTCGGCATACCGCAGATTAGTGAGCTTCACTGCTCCTGCTGACGCCTCCCTCCCATTGGTCATATGTTTTCCGCATGATGCATTCTCCGTAGGTTGATAAATGAAAGGCGCAGGTAGCGCATCCTCAACTCGAACAACTTCGTGACTGCCATAGTATATACTCTGCTCAAGCGCTGACAAGCGGGCAGGCACGCCAAGTTCTTTCAGGACTGTCCAGTCAACACAGTCAAAGGCCTTGCTGTAATCTATGAAGCACATTATGATAGGCGTGTCAAATTTGTAAGCCTTCTCAATCAGCTGTCTAACATTAAAGATTTGCTCACGAGTGCCTCTACCTTTAACAAAACCTGCCTGTTCCTGTGGAATTTGCCAATCCAGGAAATTCCGTATGCGACGGTTGACTATGTGGAGCAGTATTTTGCTAGCGTATGTGAGAGTAGCGCGAGTGTGCGGTAGTTATCACATTTGACCATCAATCCCTTTTTATAAAGAGGCAGAACGACAGAATGCGTCCAATCTTTGGGCCACTCTCCAGTACGCCAGATGTTATTGCATATCATGTGTAAAAGGATCGGATTGGATCGGGTCCGGAGGCTTTTTGACCTTAAGTGATCTAAGAGCGGAGCTTCCGATCGAAGTATGTCCGGTTCCTAATCAAGTCATTGTCAGTCGCAGGAGGGCAGGTCTCCGAGGTGGGTTTTGTGTACGCCTTCACAGGTCGTGACAGTTTCTTTTTTTAATGGAAAGGGAAAAAAAGAGTGCATTCGAAGGCTGGAATGCAGTCCCTAATACCACATAAAGTTTCCTGACAGCATACGGCAGCAGAATTGAAGATGCAATGGCGATCGTGGAAAAGTTTATTGTAGTCATGTATTTACTTTATTCATAAAACAATGTGTCACTTATATATGGGTATAGTGCATATTTAAAAAAAATGTTTTAGATCCAGCTCAGTCTCTGCTGTAAATGATTGCAGAAAGCAGTTGTTTACGAAAAGACCGCCAATTGAAAAATATTCCACCAACGAATGCTACATTGTACCAGCATTTCCTGCGGGCAGTTTTTCAAGCAGTTCATGTATGGGGTCAAATGTTACCGATCCATTATATTCCTAGTCCATCTGATTGGGGATGTACAAAAGTAGATGAGAGATGGGAACCTACATGGACTACCTTGCCAGTAGGTCTCGAGCCCAAATCCTGCATGGGAATGATCAAGTGCAGCAAAAAGAAAAGCGCTGCTAGATGCAGGTGTCCAACAAAAATTAAGGTACACCGAGTTGTGTGCATGTGATGAAGCATGTTACACATAAATATGTGCATAAATTTAAGTATTTATATACCGATTAACAATAATATTTAATCAGATCTGTGACTTGTTAGTTTTATTTTGAACTAGCAATTGAAGTCATCAAACGGTTATATTATTGGCAATTTAAAATATAATACACATGCTTACAAACGTAAATACAGCTTTAAACTACGTAATATACAATTAAGCAACTTACATTACATATTCCAACATTTATAACATTTGTTTTTCGGTCCTTGTTTTTATAAAGTAAAATTGTGAGGAGTCCGCTGTGCAAAAAAATTTTTTTTTGTATTTGCTATACATAATCTATATATATATATAAAACTCAAAGGTGACTGACTGACTGACTGACATAGTGATCTATCAACGCACAGCCCAAACCACTGGACGGATCGGCCTGAAATTTGGCATGCAGGTAGATGTTATGACGTAGGCATCCGCTAAGAAAGGATTTTTCAAAATTTACCACCTAAAGGGGTGAAATGGGGGTCCAAAGTTTGTATGGGAAAAGAAGATTAGTTAGACTATTTTATTCGAAACTTCACAGGAGTATTCCTAACGATAAATGAGTAAACACGTGTTTCAGGTTTTTTGAAAATTCAACCCCTAAAAGGGAGAAATGTGGTGACAAAGTCTGAAAATCAGCATGGGTATTGTTTTTATGGTTTATCGGGTCGCTGATTACAAAAACCGCAACGATTTTAAAATCCAACGTGGCGGACGTGAGTTACCATCTCCCCTGTTGGAGTGAAATGGGGTTGAAATGTCTAAATACTAAACCGCTGGTTCTAGAGAGTTCAAATTTGGCACGTAGGTTCCTTATAAGGTGTAGGGGTGCACTAAGAAAGGATTTTTCAAAATTTACCCCCTAAAGGGGTGAAATGGGGGTCCAAAGTTTGTATGGCGAAAGAAGATTAGTTAGACTATTTTATTCGAAACTTCACAGGAGTATTTCTAACAATAAATGAGTTAACACGTGTTTCAGGTTTTTTTTTAATTCATCCCCTAAAAGGGAGAAATGTGGTGACAAAGTCTGAAAATCCATTGGTAATGCTTTAATGGTTTATCGGGTCGGGTCGCCTTTTGGGGTGCGATGGGGTTGAAATGACTAAATATGAGTACGGGTGTAATTTTTATGGTTTGTTGGGACGTTAATTACGAAAATGCCACCGATTTTGAAATTTTATTTGTGGTCATGAAAATTCTTGAAAGCATTTGCGCCAAATTGCAATTTAATAGGTCCAGTAGTTTTGCAGCAAATCGATTGTAACAGACGGACTGAAAGACAGCTACACGTGATCCTATAAGGGGGTTCTTTTTTTGATTTTGAGGTATGGATGGGTCTCTATCCTAATAGATTAAAAAAGTAGTATTTGGTGGCATCTCGATCGTCGTCAATCGGTACCTATAGGCGGGCGGCGCGTTGGGACGGGATGAGTAATGATCGGGAAACTTCCTGCATCCGTAATAAATACATTCAAGCTTTTCAATAATAAGTCATTTCAGAATTCTGAATTACGTTTATCTGGCTCAGAATAATACATTTTTTATTCATCAACGAAGAGAACCTCAATATCTTACAATAGAACATGACGTAACTTATAACATGGCTTAGAATCATTAAACCAATCTCGAATAACAAGTCTCAGGGGCAAACTCTCAAATTTGCGGGTATTGACTTGAGAGAACATTGCTTCTCTCATGGACAGTTTTATGTTGCTTGCTCTCGAGTAAGTTCACCCAGTAGCCTGATAGTTTTAGCGCCTAATGACAGATTAGTCAAGAATATTGTGTACAAAGAAGTTTTGTAGGCCCTATTTTTTTACACACGCTAAACAAAAGTAAAGCCGCAAAAACTATACATAATTAATAATAATACTTCTTAACGCGAGCGAAGCCGCGGGCACAAGCTAGTAGTTATAATAAATTATATGTTTTTGAAATCTACATAAATGTGGCTTTATATTAATATTTTTTTCATGTCCAAATCGTTGCTCATTTTCACGTAATCGTTGCAGAAAGAAATTTTTTTAACTAAGATTTTCTGATTTTTGCCTTTATTTCTATTTTTTTCTATGAAAACATGTTATTAATGTCCCAGAAAATGATTGGCCGTCCTCAATTTATCCGGAAACGATACCAAACTTGCCATAGTCTCTATAAATGCGCAGATAGGAGGACCGAAAGAACGCGCGGCGGAACGTAACTTCCCCCCCTCCCCTCCCCACCAGCTGGGCGTCCGCGCTCGTCTCCCGGGCGTTTTCAACTCTAGTCCACCTAAGTAACAAGTGTGCCAAGGCTCATGCTTTAATGACAAAAATATTGGTGTTGTCCTATAAAGTCCTAACTAATAACTTTACTTTGTACTGAACAGTATATTTTGTGTAAAGCCGTCATCCTTGAAAGTACCTAATATTAATGTTTATTAAAGCCATAAGGTCTGCTTGCGTAAAAATAAGTGTTTTATTTAATACGAAATTGTAATGAAAATGTTGTTGGTTTAGTTTCGAACTAGACCCCTTGTTTTTGCCGTAACTAGTATTATACTTATTCAAGTACCTACTGATATTTTAATAATATCTTTCTATTACGTTATTGTCTCAAGTATTATAATTTTAATACAGTAATAATGTTCACATGAAATGTCTTTTATTTACCGATGAAATCCATACTATCCATACTAATCCATACTATCCATACTAATATTATAAATGCGAAAGTGTGTCTGTCTGTCTGTCTGTCTGTTACATCTTCACGCTTAAACCGCTGAACCGATTTAGATGAAATTTGGTATATAGATAGTTTCAGTCCCGGGGAAGGACATAGGATACTTTTCATCCCGAATAAATTTAGTGTTTCCGTGGGATGAGCGGGTAACACCGCGGGGCATTTTCTACCCTATACATGAGGTTCGAAAAGCTCATGTATAGGGTAGACAATGTTGGGCCGTTCTTGTTCGGACCTCCGGATATTAGTGTGAGCAATATTTCGAGAATATGGAGAGTTTTACCGATATAGTTTAATATGATTATTAAACCCTTAAAATGTATCTGCCAATGAGGCTATCGGTGATCGTAATTTATGTTTTCATTCTTTAAGTTTATTGTGGCTAGTGGTTAGTGTGGATATAATTTGCTTCATTTCTTATTTAACAATACCAGTTAAATTAACAGAGGCGGCCTTAGGGGGTGGCGAACGGGGCAATCGCCCGGGGCCTCGCTCTTGCAGGGGCCTCGCGCAACAACCCAAGACTCAAGCAAATAAAAAAAAAGATTTGTTTAACTATTTTTTTTTTTATTTAAAACTTTTGATTTTGATCCTTAATAATTTATTAAGGTTATAACGGTAAATTAAAATAAAATTAGTGTATTACTAATTGATTAATTCAAAACATATTTAAACAAATCATTACTTGAATACCACGCCTCGAAATACTTGAAGATCGGTTTTTATCGTATAGCACTCGGGTCACCTCAGGCGTCGGGACATATATATATGAGGATTGTCAAGAGGGCGTTATTTATAAGATTTATATGGCAACACATTTTGCAACCAATCACAACCCAGTATAATGACTTTAGTTTAAATACCTGTCAGTTCCACTATGTTAACCTCGTAATATCATTTAATGGAATACCTACACTCCTTTCCTGACTGTTTTTCGTGTAGTACACACGTGTACACTTCATTTATAATCTTACGTTCACGACTGTGAATTGATTTGTCATTTTCTTTGCATAATTTTAAATATTTTTCTTTTAAAGAAACCACAACGAATGTCATTGACATTGTTGACAAACCATCATAAAATCATTGCCAGTGTAAGAAATTATTTTCAGTGAAATTCCGCAATATGGCGCATCCTCATATATTTCTGCCTTCTGGTCAGGCTTTAGTGATATTGAACTTTTGAAGCAATGCAGCGACTTGCAAATAGCTATGACAGTAGGAGAATATGTGATATTGATGGACAAGAACTGAATATGTTCATCCGTGTGTATGAAGGAAACGACGACATTATCTCTGTGCTGAAATACATAAATACATAATAGAAAAAAAAAACTGAAGTTTACCCCACTATCGAAATAGTCCTGAGAATTATTGCCACCACACCGGCTACAGAATTGCGTCTGCTGAAAGGAGTTTTTCGAGGCTTAAAATTATTAAAACATTATATTTGAGGAATTCGATGACTCAAAATCGGCTTTCAGCCCTTGCTATTCTGTCAATCGAAAATGACTTAGCTCATTCGTTAAATTATTGTGTTTAATTAAAGATTTTAGTCTCCGCAAACATCAATTTTAAAATTTATCATCTTTGTATTTGTTAATTTAGTAAATCATTCAATGTAAAATATTTTATAATTATTTTTTTTTCTATTTGTAAAACTTTAGCATTTCTTGTTTCGTGAGTGTGTGTGTGAGTCTATTGTAGTGATACTATTGTCTCTGTTTCAGTATAACATAGAGCCTTATCACACTTGCGATTTGCGAGCGTATTTTGTATGAAGGCGATCGCGCAGCGTGTTCGCCGCGTCGCTTATTTGTATAGAAAATACGCTCGCAAATCGCAAGTGTGATAAGGCCCTTAAGGTGCTCAGCTATGTAGGTCTTCACTTTATATTTAGCCTGTCTAATTAAAAAAAAATTGATGTCGCAGCTGTTATTAACTTAAAATTTATCATCAATTTTAAAATGTATCATCTTTGTATTTGTTAATTTAGTAAATCTTTCAATGTAAAATATTTTGTAACTAATTTTTTTTATTTGTATAAATTTAGCATTTCTTCTCAAACATGACAAATACCTAAACATAAGGACCAGACCAGACCTACTTTTGCATCTCATACTTTTCACGAAGGACAAGGGCCTCGCAAAGACCTGCCGCCCAGAGCCTCGCAATGGGTAAGGCCGCCGCTGTAAATTAATAAAAAAACAAGTTACGCGTAAGAAACATAGTTTATTCACATGAGTTAGGTATAAAATTAGTCTAATAATTAAAATACTATAAAATCGTGTTATACGAGTAGTCTTAATGTACCTAAATGCTTATTTTAACCGACTTGAAAATTGCGGTTTCGTGTTTGTTGCAAATATTTTTTTATTTATAACATATTTTTCTAAGCCAAGTGCTGAGCAAGAGTACCATAGCATGAATGTGTAATACCTATATAGTACATTACATACCTAGAGCGGTCAATTCGTAAATGCTCCAGATCGCATGTGTTTTGCGACCCGAACCGAAGGTGATGCCCATAAATATGCGATCGGGGGCTTTACGAATTACCACCCGTGGTTTGTCTAAACTTTTACGTTTTGCCTTGGCCAGGAAGTGAGATTTTCTCCCCGCGTAGCGTAAATAGTACATTACATACTTTTTTATTATTATTATGCGCCCGTTGTGACCCACTGCTGGGCAAAGGCCTATCCCATTTTTAGGGTTCCGTAGCCAAATGGCAAAAAACGGAACCCTTATAGATTCGTCATGTCTGTCCGTCTGTCCGTCCGTATGTCACAGCCATTTTTTTCCGAAACTATAAGAGCTATAGTACTGTTGAAACTTGGTAGGTAGATGTATTCTGTGAACCGCATTAAGATTTTGATGCAAAAATAAAAAAATAATAATAAATATTGGGGGCTCCCCATACTTAGAACTGAAACTCAAAAATTTTTTTTTCATCAAACACATACGTGTGGGGTATCTATGGATAGGTCTTCAAAAATGATATGGAGGTTTCTAAAATATTTTTTTTTCTAAACCGAATAGTTTGCGTGACAGACGCTTCCAAAGTGGAAAAAAGTTGGTCCCCCCCCTCTAACTTCTAAAATAAGAAAATGAAAAATCTCAAAAAAACATATGATGTACATTACTATAAAAACTACCAACGAAAATTATTTTGAACGAGATCTAGTTAGTAGTTTATTTTTCAATATTTTAATACCTAACTTTGCACCTAATTTATATGGCCGGGCGCTATACATACCAGGTGCAAACTTAACTTAACCACTTAGGGATGGAAAGTGTTTGTACGGAACCCTCGGTGCGCGAGTCCGACTCGCACTTGGCCGGTTTTTTCTACTGTTCTCTATTTTGTGCTTTATCTGGCCAGTCCTTGAGGAAAAAGTCCAAGTCATCGCGCCATCGCCGACGAGGTCTACCGCGTCCCCGTCTTGAGTTGTGTGGCGTCCACTCTGTGGTCTTTTTGGCCCACAAGTCATCGCTGCGGCAAACGTGGCCAGCCCAGTCCCATTTTTAGGGTTCCGTAGTCAACTAGGAACCCTTATAGTTTCGCCATGTCCGTCTGTCCGTCTGTCCGCCCGCGGCTTAGCTCCGTTATCATAAGTGCTAGAAAGCTGAAATTTGGGATGAGTATGTGTCATGTATTACGCCGACAAAATAAAAACTAAAAAAAAAATTTTTTCGGGTACCTCCCGTACACCTAGAGGGGGTGATTTTTTTTTTCGTTCTAACACTAGCGTGTGGGGTGTCGTTGAATAGGTCTTTTAAAAATAATAGGGGTCTTTAAACATAATTTTTTGATAAAGTCAGCAGTTTTGTAAATATTCGATCGGGAAATCCAAAAAATAGTGTCCCCCCCTCTAACTTCTCAACCACGGATCAAAAAATTATGGAAAAATTCAAGAAAATGAGGCCTTATTAGTACTTTCAATGAAAACTATATTGAATAAAATCAGTCGAGCCGTTTTTGAGCTATCGCAAAATTTCATAATTTTCTTAAAAATGACGTAAGTGCCGCGCGGTGTTCTTATACTTCGAACGTTACACATATTAGTTAAGTGCCATACTGCATTAAAACATTTCGCTCAATCTGGCGCCTATAATCGATAACTTCCAGAAGGTAATAAGTAATTACAGTTACTTTGGCGTTTACGACCTTTTTATAGAGCTTGAAATCTTTCTCGTAATTTAAATTTTATTTTATTGTCTATTGTGAAGGATGGGCAACTACGGAACCCTACACTGAGCGTGGCCCGACATGCTCTTGGCCGGTTTTTAACTTAGCCACCTTCCCAGCTACGTCGACTTAATAGTCTTGGAGGAAACCCTAATGGGTTTGTGAGCGCAACGTGGTGTTCCGGATATTACTGTTACATTACATACTAAGGGCGGTAAATTAGTGAATGTCCCAAACCGCAGGTGTTTGGGAACAGATGACACTGTAGGGTCAAGAAGTCGGTTAAATAGACGCCAAGGTGCACCGCACTATTACTTTTTTTTCTGTAATTGCGATTCTGCTCCGTAAAGGTAAAGACTGATTTTCAATGCAAATAAAGAATTTTATAATAATAGGTACCTATAGATGTAATCTCTAAACTAAATTCTTTAAAAGACTTAACCCTGTTTGTAACAAAAAATATATTAAAATCTTATTTGTTTTCGTTACTTAGGCGAATGCTTGCGGTGAGGGAGCACCTTCTTGCAACGGAGCGGAGCTTAGCGGAGTCGTGCGGAATCGACCAATCGACCAGATTTCAACTCATGTGATTGATCTATTCCGCAAGTCTCCGCTCTGCCTCGCTGAAACCGCACCCTAAGGGTCAATGTTACCAGCATAGGAATTCATGGTCACATCCTTTAGATTATCTGGGACAATGTCTAGTGGATGGTCTATTGTTTGTAATGCTGTGTCCTCACATGGACAGGTGTCATCGTCAATTAGATATGTGAAATCGTTTGCAATATATACACGCTATAAAGTTTACGTTAATGGTTGCGTTTTCGTCTGTGTGGGAGCATATTTTAAACTATAACTAACAATTGCATCACAGTTATAGTTTAATAGCGTGTTTGATTTAAACTTACACAATTTTCGCACATATTACAAAAACGGGATTTCTCGTGTTGACGCGGCGTCGAAACGTCGTTAGTTAACAGGATAATTTCGGTTAGATCCTAGCTGGTTTCGTAAAAATTATCACAGGGGACCTGACCTAAATCTAAGATCCTAATGTTCTAACTTAGTTAATATCTTGGTTTTACTATTATAAGTATGTCATAATTAATATCTACACACACGAGTAGCTGTAGCGTTAAACTAGGATATCACTTGATTCAATTTTGAGTGATCAAGACCACATAACACAAGACGAATACAATCAGTCATTGCTATCTAATGGGATACATACTTAAGTTAATGTACTACCCTTTTCAGGACATTAGGACCTCCTCCACTTCCCTGACTAATCTACTACCTAAAGAGAGTAACGAGTACCTACACTTAAGTCATTCATAATTCTTACTTGTAAATCTACTTCGTAACTAGTCCATAGCTTGTCCTGAATAGAATTGAAAATATAATCCTTATATAATTAATGATTTTATTTTCAATTCCCAATTCGTCTTCTTAACTTTTTAATTAAGACATTAGATTAATTTCAACTGGTTCGAAGAGATTTATACAGTCTTGTATTTATGATTCCGCATAACTATTACTATCGATTCACATCCCCATATCTTTGCTCATGAGGCTCATTTCAGACTCTACATCTTTTTTATGTTTACCTTTAAAACTATCTTCAATATCTTGCAAAGTCCGGTCTTTCGTCTCTGGCAATAATACATAGATTATTATTAGACACACAGATAATAACGCAGAATATACTAAGAAAGCACCTTGAACTCCTATTGAAGAGTACAAATGAGGAGCCGTCTTCATGGACACCACGAAGGATGGCGTTAAAAACGATGTAGATAATGTAGATCCTAAACTTCTATAAGCTAATGGGAACACTTCTCCGCATATCACCCAAGTTAATGGTACTAAACCTAAACAAAACGATAATGTGTACAAAACCATTAAAGTCATAGGAGCTACGTCTAAAAACAAGGAATTTGTGAATATAGATTCATTTCTTAAATATACAAATACTGATATTAAAGTTAACGAAGACACAGTCATGATGCCGCTTGTGAATAAAATGGTCCTTCGTTTAAAGATTTTCAAAAGGAAAATGGCAAAGAACGCACAGACGGTCCTTAGTAAATCTATAACAGTGAATTGCCAGACTACTTCACTGGCGTCTTTTTTGTCTAAAACAGCTTTTAAAATGTCGTTTCCATACGCTGGCACCATGTGAGCGCCACCAAATTCGAAAACAATCAACATACTAATAGCTATAATAGAGGGCTTATAAAACTCCTTCTTCTTAAAAATCTTCAAAACGTCTTTTAGGGAATCCACGAATCTTTTCGAGAAACGCTTTTCTTCTAGCGTGCCTCTTTCCGAAGCTGTTGTTTGACTCTTCTGCGCTTCAATCATTGCTTCTAACTCAGCCTGCTGTTCTACTCCATTCCCTCTCAGCCATCTAAACGCCTTCTTCGCCTCATCAAACTTCCCTTTTGATACCAGCCAGCTCGGTGACTCAGGGGACAGACTGATGATCCCCATAGCTATGACTGGGAACGTAGCACATACCATAGCAGTTACCTTCCAAGTCAAATGTGCTCCCCATAAATGTGAAAGAAATATACCTAATCCTAAAGAAATAGCGAAAGTACCTAAGAAGGCGCCTCGGTATTTTGGGTCAGTGTATTCAGCTACTAATATAGCTGCTAAAGGTGTCCTTAACCCTAAAGCTAGACCATGCAAGAGCCTGGCCACTAGGAACATAGGGACGCTGTTGGCGAGCACGAAGACTATCCAGCCGAGTAGGGCGGGTAGTATGGAGATGAGGTTGGCCTTCTGTCGGCCGAAGCGTGACATTAGAACTGGTGATATGAAGTTCCCGACGATCCCCATGGCGCCTACTGCTGATGCTGAAATTAGAAAAAAATATGCTGTTAATATTTGTGATCTTAAGAAGTTAGTGTGATTTAAACTAGAATTTGTTCTGTATCATGTTATAGCAGCGTAAATTGTAAAGAAACATATTATGTTTATATCCAGAAGTAATACTTCTCTTTAACGCTTTATGCGGAGAAAGAGCATATGTTTTATTAAATGTTCCAGTTCTGGATTACTTATCCTAAAATTATCATTAATGTAGAATATCAGAATTGCGCGACTTAAAGTGGCAGTGGACCGGACGTATTTGTCGTAGTACCAAATGATCAGTACAGTTAGGTTTTTGGCGACCGCGAACCGAAAGACGTAGCGTGGGAGTCCTCCAACAAGGTGAAGCGCGATTAAAATTGCGGGAAGCACCTGGATGAGGTTGGTATATGACCGGTCATTGTGAAGAATCTTCAAGGCCTCTGTTCCTTGACATCTTTGGCTAAGATTAAGTATGATGATGATACTGACCTATCCAGGACATGTCGTGTGGTGTGAGGTGGAGTGGCTGCGTCGGATCACTGAGCTGCGCGAACAGCACAGCTGGGAAGCCGTGTGCGCAGCCATGCCCAGCTATATTCAGCGCAGCACCGCTTACCACGAACGCCTGGAATTTAATAATTTAAAACCATAACTTTGTCCGGAAAATTCTCATAATAGTGTAACATCTGAAGCGAAACTGTTGCAACGTGGTCGGGTTAGACTGGAGGCTTTCAAAATATGGTGCTGGCGGCGAATGGAAAAACGTAACTAACAGTCCAGCCTACGTGCACTTCAGTTCGTTTGTGGTGCGCGTGCCACGGCCACTGCAGGACACCATCGCAAGTGCAGACTTCTAGCCAAAGGGTGTCTTGTTTAAGCAGTTCCGGGGCAATCTGCCGAATCCTTCACTACATCAGACGACGCAACGGAGCCACATTTTTGTACTTCACAGTGCCATGGTTTTATTACTGTAATGCTGCGTAACCTATATTTTTTCATGTAAGTATTTTGAAATCCAACGATATTTAACGATATTTATTGTCGATGCGCCTCATTGACGCAACCCATGACCAGAGGGCTGGCCACTATTTTGCCCAGCGAATAAGCATTGCCATCCAGCGTGGCAATGCGGCCAGCCTTCTGGGCACACTTCCGAGCGACAGCGATTTAGGGCAAATTTTTTATTTGTAAATAGTTTAGGTTTTTAGCATATACTTAGTCTTAGTTATATATTAGTTTATTGTTTATTGTTTTTATTAATATCTTGTGTTTATTTAAATTGTATAATTATAATTCTATACTTTAATACTTATGAAATGATAAAATGCACTTATACCCCATATTATCTTTTTTACTGGTTCTAAAAATTATTAATTAAAAAAACTAGCATAAGTAATTTATTTTCATACAATTTAATTTCAATACAATGTAATTTAATCTTGTTAAATTTGTATTTGGTGATCTATCTTTAAGTGTGTTAATGCACGTAAGCCTAGTTTAAGTCTAATTTTTAAGATATTGCTATGCCCTTACAGGGCCCATGTAAAGGACTCCTTCCAACAAGTGTAACATCTTTGTAAACAACCATGGTGCAATGAATAAATAAAATGAAATGAAATAAATAATAAATGGACTGGGAAGAGCAGAAACGAGGAGGTGCTATATATGATGAAAGCCAATAAATGAGCAATTATTTATGTTGAAAAAAAAATAATTGGAAAAACCATGGCAAGGAAAATGTATATGATCTCCAATTTGTAGATCCCTATCGAAAAAAAATGTTTTTAAAAAACTTTACTTTTTATTGCATTTTAAAGTAGAAAAGAATGAAAACATGTTGGTAAGGTTACCTGTTTAATAAACTGCTTCATATTGCAGGCACGTGAGTGTCATGTAGGGATCTGAAACCAAACGGTATTATTTAGCAATGCCCTTGTTAGTCAGACAACCGGGGGACTTTACGCTGTACAGTCAGCCAAAAAAGTGGTCTATCACATTTGCACCTTAATATTCGGGAAATAGAGTCGAAAAGTGGTGTAGACCAATTTTTTGGCTGACTGTACCTACGCAACGGGTTTACTTTCGTCGTAGAAGTCGAATATCGCTCAACATGTTTCGAATCGGTTCGCGATTCATCGTCAAGAGAGCCGCTCAGTCGCGGCGGCGGCCAACCGAGCACTTCGTAGGTATTTTAATATGTCTGCGACACAGACATATTACAATACTTACGAAGAGCTCGGTTCTTTTCTATATGTAAAATAATGACTACAGTAAATAAGTAGGTGTTGTTGGTTGCGCCACATAAATGTGCATATTAGCACTTGAAAATCACCTTATTTACTAGACCCGTTAATGCTTTTTTCATGAGCCCTTAGACAAACTATTTTCATGCCATCCTTTTTTTTTTGTTTTAGCCACATTTTTTACTGCGCCCTTTTCCCACTTTCCTACCCTCTTTCCTCCAAATAAAGCCCCCTGTGCGCGAACTACTTAGTACATTTTATAGCGTGGAACCTAGCAGGGTCAATTTCAACAAGACGCATTTTTTGTATCATTTCGGTGTGATTCTTTATTTTTGATTATTTTTAAGTTTTTTAAATGTGAAGAGATACTTTAGAATATATTATTAAACATATGTAAAAGGGACCCTGAAATCTGAAATAGTTTTCGAGATATTCGAGATCGAATTTGAAACACACAACGGAATGATAAATGTACACCAGGATGATAAAATAAGTGCACCGCAATGAAATTTCATACGCCGGAATGAAAGAAAAGTGGCATATTATGAAAGTAATTTTACTTTTTATATTCGTAATATATATTATATTGGCATTACATAATAATATAAACATATATCTTAGTATGGCATTAAAAACAAAATAAAAAAATATTATTATTTCAACAATATTTATGAAAAGTGAAGCTACTTTTGATGTCATTCCGGTGCTTTCCTCATTTTGGTGGGGTTTAAAGTCATTTTACTACACCGGAAACACCGGAATGAGAATGGTGGAATGAGAAACACGACATATTTTTATTTCTTAAAAAAAAAGTAAGCCCTATATTCTAAAACTAATTCAACTCTTGTAATGGCGAGTGTACTTTACCTGATATATATAAATTTCAAACCACGCAGTTAAAAAATAAAGAAACTATAACAAACTCCGGAATGACATTTTTTTTGTCCCCTGTCCACCGCGATGAAATATTCACGTTTATACGAGCCAAAGTATTGCCACTATACACAACCGGCCTCGTCGAGCGCCGCAGCTTAACTAATTCTTTGAACTGCGCGGGAGACGGGGGGCATACTTGATCAAATTTGGGAAATAAATCGGTTCGAAACATTGTCGGCGGTAATGAGAAGTTTTCTCGGGACAAACGTATATGCACTCATTCAAGGGTATACAAAGGAGATATATAACGGGTAATGTGCTTTTTTCGTTACCTAGTTATATGGTAATAAAATAATGGTAACAGATTTTCTTTGTCATGCATAGTATTTGACTTACCCGGCATTTTACAAACAAAACCGGCTTGGGGACAACCCACCTTGATGAGAAATTTGGTCTAAATATATTTTTTTTAATTATTATATATATCAATATTTAAATTTTAGCTGTTGCCCGAGGTAGACAACAGCGGGCTGTATCCGAAAAAAAATGGTACTTTATTATTCAACCTTTCTGCACCTGCGTTTTCAGTCTTGCCATCAAAAAATACTGCTTGGGAAATTGACCCAGCAATGGAATTAACAATTCGCAAGGGAAATACTATTTTACATTCACCTTATTTCTTGTTGATTTGTTTTGGCTACCTACTCATGTAGCTAGCATGACTAAATGGATAAGTCTTAAATAAAGAGCATGTACTTATAAGGAACTTGGTGCCTTTTAAATTAAGCCTAAAAGTTTTGTTTTGTTTATTAATAGGGTTCTGCGGTAGTTACAATGATCACTTAATCTAGACATTTATTTCAGCTTAGATAGAACTATGAATACAACGATCAAAGCTTAAAGAAAAATTGAAAAAGGAGCTACCTGGTGGAAGGGATGAGACATTAAGTGTCCTTAAGTGTTTCATAAATTTAGATAGAACTGTTACACTCGAAATATTCGCAAAAATATTTAAGAACGCTTTGCAGGGAAATAACGGTTTGTAGGATTATTGGCATAGATTTAGGGCCTTATTACACTAGCGATTTGCGAGCGAGTTCTCTCTATAGAATTAAGCCTCGCGGCGAACACGCTGCATGATTGCCTCCAAACAAAATTCGCTCGCAAATCGCAAGTGTGATAAGGTCCTTAGGGATAAAACTTGGATATAACCCAAGTTCTGATTACGCCACTAATGCGGCACTTTCTTACGTCGTGTCGTGAAAATACACGACGTGTATCGTAAAAAATGACAGCAACCACCTTTTAACATGCAAGTTGCGACGTGAAAATTGAAAACTATTTTTTCATGGATTATTTTTAGATGGACAAAAGCAGTGCACGTAAGCAGTGTTCTTCCAAAAATCGGTTGAACCATTTGGCTGGACAGATTTTGTATACATTTTTGATAGCTACTAGAGTTAATATAGACTGTATACTTACCTAAAGATGGTGGTAAGGATTTTAGCCTATGTTCAAGCAAAAACCAAAAGACGTGTTTGCAATGCGTTATCGACGTTTAGAGACACGGAACCTATTCTTATGATGTATTTTAAATTAAAATATACAATGGAAAAGGAACAAATATTGCATATAGGTGACCTCTAAATGGGCGACTGGTTTCCGTACAGTCAGATATACACATCATGTTATTGCCTTTTAGACTGAATAAGGTGTAAAAATTTTGTCGTTAATGTAAAATCAGGTAAAAAGACTATCGATAAAAAACTTTATAATGGATTAATCGAGGCAGTGAGTCAGTAGGTAAATTATACAATACTATACATCAATACTTTATTGCACACCAATAAAAGTTTATAAAGGAAACAAGACAAATACAATTTATAAATAACGGTAGACAACAGACGGTCTTATCGCTGAAAAGCGATCTCTTCCAGACAACTTTTGGGTAGTGAAATTGATGAAAATTTTAACTTAATACAGAGTAGGTGCAGCAGAAGGTGAAGGGATTACAATTAGATAGGTACTAACAGAAAACAAGTACCTACGCTATTATTTTGAAACTTGCGGGAGTACCTGTACAGTCAGACTCAGAAGTACCTAGGAATAGGTATCGCACTAATATTATAAAGGCGAAAGTTTGTGAGTGTGTTTATGTGTATGTTTGTTACTTCTTCACGCTCAAACGGCTGGACCAATTTTGATAAATTCTGGTATGAAGGTAGCTAAAATGTTGTGTTCCCGTGGGATTAGCGGGTAACACCGCGCGGTGCAACTAGTGTAAGTAGGTATATTTTCATTTCATCATTTCATCAAACTATATCAAACCTACGTCAAAAAAAAATTTAAACAATATCATAAAATATTATATAGGTTCTTATTTCGTATCACTTGCCCTAATTAGGAAGCTGACTATACTTGTAATTATTCTTTTTTAGTACTTATAGTTACTGCTAAAGTTCAACCCGGATAGAGGCAATTATTCATTCCTTTTTCTCTCTGTTGTATGTCTACTTGTAAATGTGCCTAAAGTCTGGCATCTTTTGAGACAGGTATACTGCCTCTTTGTGAGTGTTATATTAAATTTTTATTAAAGCAGTAACGTCTACTAGCGAAAACTAAATGTTTATATATCGCCAAAACTCACGAAAATTTCTGTCACTACTCTTCAAAACCCGATATCTAATTTGCAGATCGATACTGAGATACGAGCTTTGTTTTAAGCAGGTATTTGTTACTTGGTGAGTTTAGGCTGCCAACAGACGATATATAATTATATAGAAGCTAAAATAATTTGAGACGATGGTGCCGAACATAAAGACATAATCTTGACATGGCGATGGCGCTACGATGTCGCCTTAAGGTATGTAGAAATTGATTAAGGTATGTAATTCGGGGAATGACAATTCCTTCTCGTGCCACTGGCGGAACAAGTTGGTGGCACGACGAGGAAGAAGGGGCAGAAATGAAGCAACTGGTTGAAAGATTCGATGCTTTGGCTAGTGGCTTTGATAGCATAATAATTGATAATGCATCCGTCTGGCCCGGGAAACCGTGGGGCTTCAAAAAATTTAAAATTCGCTACTATATAAACATTTAGTATTTATGTTCCTTGGGAGTACCCACGCTGACGATTGTCTGAACTTATACAAACTTGACTGTGAGCTGTAGACCTTGCGAGTTTGTGTAATAATGGCTTAGTTTGTAATTATTTACGAGTTCAACATTCATATTTCCGACATTTTGAAAAAAATCGTAATACTCAATCGACTAAAAGTCTGTAGTCAATAATTCTAATGTATACTTTATTGAACCTACCTATTCACTTAATTTCATGTGAATCGGTTGACAAAGGTGTCGAAGGAGAGAAGGCATCCAACAGTTTTGTTGCATATGATCCTTCTCACACTTGCGATTTGCTGCGAGTTTTTTTTTGAAATAAGCGAAGCGTCGCGGCGAACTCGCTGCGCGATGGCCTTCATACAAAATTTACTGTCAAATAGCAATTGTGACAAGTGGGAGTAAATAGGTTCTTAAAGGGTCGGCAACGCGCGTGTGATGCTCCTAGCATCGCAAGCGTCCATAGGCGACGGCAACTGCTTAACATCAGCCGGGCCACACGCTTGTTTGCCACCGTCGTAGTGCAAAAAAAGTGTAATAAGGCCCTTAACTTACACTTGAGGCTCAAGCCCGTTACGTCTCAACCTTCTCGGATGTCTCTCGCCGCTTACTCACATAATGATTTGCAATATCTAGGAGTTAATTAACACGGCATGCACTTATTATGTTAATTGTATGAAACCAAGGTTAACGACTGTTTGATTTTGCTTCTTAACGCCCGATTGTGTACATTCGGATCGGTGTCACATGCAATACAATAACTCTTTATTGCACTCATTAATCCGAGTAAGTATAATCAATTTGATGGTAGGTAGGTATTAGGATATTTCCAGAGTATAAACGAATTTCCCCAAAGCGCGTAAAAAAAACCATTACTCTATCCAGTCCTATGTTCAAAATACCCAAATAAAGCTTATACTTCATAAATGATTACATCTCTGTAGGGCACTGCTTAGAAATGTTGAGGTGAAATAAATACACCCTTTCCCTTCCATATGAGTAATAGGTACAGCTTTATTGTGGCACAGAATATTGTGGTCACATGTACGTAAGTAGGTACATATAAAATAACTAGACCTGACTTGTTGGTAATTTTGATTTTGATAGAACCGTACAACATTAAACCTTGCAATAAAATAAAAAAAATAGGTCTAAGCACTGAAACATTTTTGTAATTTAAGTTTAAACGAGTCGCTCTCTAGGATTTTCCAAAAAGATAAAAAAATTTATGTCATAAAAAAATCCGTGGGTCTAAGAATTTTTAGGGGACGTAGGAGGTACCCAGCAAAATATAATGACCCCCTTCTATCCCCCATTTTAATTTGGCAAACGATGTACCAAACACCCTGTATTTCTTGTAATCTCAATCAATCGGAATCAGTAGTTCTATTAGGAATAAAATCTATGCTTTTAGATAGATTAGCCAGTCTACTCGTAACTACTTATTTAAAAAAAAGTCCATACAGTTCGACTATCTTTTTACTAGTAGGACTGGATGTAATACCTATTCCTATAGGAAAAAATAAGGATGTTCCCAGAGATACCCCAATGGGGAATACATAGATTTCTAATTTTCACTCCTAGATAAAAAATAGAGATTTTTGTAGCTTAAAAAAAATAAGATGGTATTTTTCCCGCCTTGTATGGGCATGGTACATTGGTAAGATAACCGAGGTAATAATTTTTAGGGTTCCGTACCTCAATCGAAAAAAACGAAATCCTTATAGGAACACTTTGTTGTCCGTCCGTCTGTCTGTCTGTCTGTCAAGACCCTTTATCTCGAGAACGCATGGAGGTATCGAGTTGAAATTAACACCGTATACATACCCAGGTCTACGATCCCCTGAAGCTGTGAAAAAATCAAACTTCTACGTTAACGTGAAAAAAATATACGGCTGTTTATGTCACAAAAAAAGTACATTTCGACACTCTCAAGGGAATCAAAATGATAGGGTACTTCCCGATGACCTAGAATTATGAAATTTGGCAAGTAATGTCGTCACATACTACAAATACTTATAAAAATCTAAAAACTATACATTTGTAATAAAATCATAAAAGATATAGTCCATTTCAAACATCATATTTGGAGAACTCGGTTGCGTTAAATTTGCACCTCGTTTGTAAGTATGCGGCGCTATACATTTCAGGTGCAAACTTAACTCAACCAGGCCAATTAAGATAGGATAAGTGAAAGTTTGTACGGAACCCTCGGTGTGCGAGTCAGACTCGCACTTGGCCGGTTTTTCTGACTTGGTGGGGGTGCTGGGTCGGCGAAGTGATGATATAATGTAGATACTAGGGTCGATTGCAAAAAAAATGTATATAGTTTAAAACTAAAAGCTTTGTTCACAAAGGAATCAATTAAGTTTTGTTTTAATTAAAGCCCTTGACTAATTTAACTATGTATGTACAATTTTTTTGCAATCGACCAACTAGGCATATCGCTAATTTGGAAATTTCTCCGAGGTATTGCAGAGACTTAAAGACCGGGCACGTTCCTATAATTGTTGCCATTATAATCCAATTTGTAACTATCAATTCATAATTTATAATTGCACTAATTGCAACAGTTCAGTGAAATTATAATCATTGCATTAACCACAGTTTCGACCTAAACAAGGTTAACTTGATAATAAGTAGGTATCTTGAAGGACTGATTTATTTTATCTGAAGTCTATTTTATGGGCATAGTTGAATGGACAATAAAAATATAAATCTGTAATTTGCATAGATAAGCATCTTGCCATGATTTACTTCGATTAGTTTGAAGGGTAACATTATTAGTAAAGTAAGTGACTCAGCGCCTACTGCAACAAATATTACCCATCTATTTCATTGTACAGTAACCGCAGTCAATGCAATACATTTTATAACATAACCGCAGTCAAGTGAAAATGTGACTTTTCACGTCACAAGTGAGGAGCCGTCACACGTCTATATTTTTTCACACGTTTTACTGCGTTAACTTCCCGTCACCGTTTTTGAGCAGTGGTGTGGTCGAACCTTTAACCGGCTCGAACGTTCCTACTATAACAGTTAAAAGTTACTTCATTGGTTCTATAATTGCAGTAATTAATGACAATGGTGTGACGCCTGGCTTGTGCGTAAGATGCACAGGTTGTGTAAAATCTAGATAAACAAAGATAACTTTGTTTACAAATTGTTTCCTGGTTATTAACATAGCTTTTTTATATTACCATAGTAGACTTAGACCATAATAGACTTTTACAAGGCTTTAGTAACGTAGGTATATCATGCTTAGATTTGGTGAAAATAGTTACAGATGAAGTACGGGAGTAGAAAATTTATATATACATATATAATAGATGCCTGTGTCTACCTTTTTGATAACTAAGTAATATTTTGAAACAAAACACGTATTTTTTTAAGCTTTAAGATTATAATAGTAATAAGTCATATCCATATTAATATTACCTACGTTACGAAGGCCCGCGGTAAATGCACACCCTAATCCGATCACTGGGAATGTCACTGTGGATAAGGAATTAAGGAACCAATCACATCGATTAATACCAATCATAATAAAAGTTAAGCAGCAAGTAAAAATCCAAACAATCAGAGTTGAGGATTAACTCGCGTTTTTCCAAAATTCCTATCTTTTTCAGTGATACTGAAATGTCATCGTCATTATAATACTGATGGCTAACTCGTTTACTTGCGTATTTAATATCAGAAGGTGCCTTTTTCGTTTGCGTAATTTTTTTTCTTTACCATAACTAGTTGGATAAAACGTATCATATAAATAACCATCTTTGGCTTTTCAACTAGGGATTCCTGTACCAAAATTGTTGAAATCCGTTCAGCCGTTGTGGCGGGATGAGCGGACAAAGAATTGTTTAGCAAAAGAAAGTGCTGTACGGATAAGACCACCCGCCCTTACAAATCTTACATCACGCTGCTAAGATTTTTTCTGAAATCATGACGAAATATGGTTGATGATACTAATGTACCATGCCGCAAGGTAGTGTTTTTTTTTAGTGCCGCTTTAGTCTTGTTAGGGTTCCGTAGCCAACTAGGAACCCTTATAGTTTCGCCATGTCCGTCTGTCTGTCTGTCCGCGGATTAGTTCCGTGATCATTAGTACTAGAAAGCTGAAATTTGGTATGAGTATGTGTATGTATCACGCCGACAAAACGGCATTTGTGAGACTGTTCAAACTGCGGCAAACAGATAAACGCGGATTTCTTTTTCCCTTCTTCATCGTCTTCAAACGGCATTGACTGCTGGTGTCATTCTCACTTTGTTGATCATGGTTTTATAGAAGTCCTTTAATCTGTAGTCTGAAAATCTTGAGTTCTTGATCTGATATTCAAATGTATTTAAGATACCATAAAAGCTTCTTGGTCTTCAACTGTGATCTCTTCACAGAGTTATAAGAGAAGGGCAGATGCCGTGGCTTTGGAAAGATAATCTTTCGCGGGCAGAATTCGAATTGCTAACACGGCTTGTAAACTCGAGTTTTATTGTTAATATCATGTTAGAACTTAAATACTAAGCTGTAGCGTATTTAATCTTTATTATGATACTTTCTACAGCTTAATATATTCATTATATTATAGTAATTATTTTATTTTAATTATATAAAATAGTGTACCTACTTATAGAAAATTATCAGGATTTAAAAAATCGCGGATATCCGGATAAAACGAATATCCGAATATCCGGATTGCAAGCCCTAACCGTCAATCTATTTTAATTTACAAACAATGAAGTATAATTAGTAAAATGATTGATTACTTGAAGTAGGTACTTAATGTCGCACGAGAGCGGGAAAATTGACAATGACATCCTTTTCGTTTTAATTTACATGTAATTTGAAGTATCATTAAGCTGGGTTTCAGTACTGGGGTAAACGAACTTCAACTCTCAATTCTTGAGGAGCTTGGAATTAAAGAACGTCTGCTCTCTGTCGTCAAATCCCGCATACTGAACTCCTTTGGACACGTGTCTCGGCGAGACGGAACATCCATGGAACGCCTCGTTGTTCACCGGAGAGTGGAATGTGTCAGAGCTAGAGGAAGATCGCCGATGAGATGAACCGACCAGATCAAAGCCAGTGTGTCCGCTACCGTCAATGAATGCTCACGGACAGCGGCTCTACGGGATGAGTGGCGAGGTGTCGTCAAACGGGTCACTCAGAACTCCACAAATACATAATGGCCACGGCTACTAGGTACTCTGTATAAAGTGTGTACCGCAGAAGAAAAGGTGGAAACGAACTTAGTTTGGTGGTTTCAAGATTCTCCCGTATGGCATGATGTGCCCGCATCTTCGTCCGCATAATTATTTTTCTTACCATGGTCAGGTAAAAAGTGTCCTAAGATAACCATCTTTTATAATACTTTCTAAAAGTTTCAGCCACCTTTTAGTATAAGTTTATATGTCTTTTTAATGTTTTCTCGTAAATATATGAACCCAGCACAGTATGTGTAAAACCTTACTCTAAATAATATATAGGGTGGGCCCTGTAACAGGAGCAATAAATTAAAACATAGATTCGTCCCTTGAAACTAAACAACATTTGTTAAGCAACTTCTGAAAATAACGTGTATTAAATGACATTTTGTAGAATAAAGTTTAGACAAAGAAGCAATGTATTGCGAAATGTCCGATATTAGTAGAGTGACAGCTATGTCAATGCTCAGGGAATGTCAACGTTGGACGACATACATTGAAAATACTATTTACTTTGTTTGAAATAATAAAATTTTGAAAACTGTTTTTTTTTTAAAGTTGCTGAACAAATGTTGTTCAGTTTAACGAGTAAAATCTATGTTTAAATTTTTTGCTTATGTTGCAGGGCCCACGGTGTATAAATTTAGCGAATTATTTATATTCTCCATAAAAATATTAGTACCCAACATAGAAATATTTTTTTTGACTTTTAGAGCAGTCTTAGTTTTGATCCGAATAAATAATAAGTTAGGCTTTGTAGAGTTAAGGCGTGTACGGTCAGAAGCTTGGCTCTACATGAGATCTTTTGGACAGTGAGCGTCATATTGTCCCGTCTTGGCATCATTTTACACCAAAATATTTTTGAATTCTTATTACGCAGACAGTTTTCACATGGTGGACAATGATTATCTTGTACTGTTCAAATTTGTTTAATACTGTAGAGGACAACCGCGTCCGTCGGCAATCGTCTACATGGACACTCCGAAACTCAGCGATGAGTAAGGAGCGAATGGACTGTAAAATAGAAAATAGGTAACGAACGGACGAATACGAAAACGCAAACTAAAAATCAACGGTATATATTTACACAAAATTAACAAAACACAACAAGGATCGGAAAACACTTAAATTTACTCTTAACTAATATAGTCTCTGTCTAAAATGAATTTAACACTGATCGCGGACCGATGGTACTACGCTAACACTGATAAACTAAATTCGCGGACCGATGGTACTACGCTACTGTATACAAAGATGGTTAATACTCGGAAGTAAAGTGGAGAAGTGACACGGTGGCGGATCGTTGATCAACGCCCTGACTACGGAGTGATACTCTACGTAGACTAAGGAATGACTGTGATGAACTGTGTGGCGGATCGATGATCAACGCGCGGACTACGGAGTGGTACTCTACGTAGGATACAAGATGACTGTGTTTACATAGAAAAATGGCCGTCCTTTTATACAATCCTGCTCTGGGATCAGGGGGACGCCCGCCCTGTCTTTATACATTCATTTACTTAAGTTATACATAACCTAGCTTAAAACTAACTTATTCTACGGATTGACGCTGTTTGACTTTACAGCATATCTGCGTGTCTACGCTTTGGGAGCTCCCGTCCGACTGTGAGGCGTGAAAATACCTAACTATTCTTTGTCCCCGGCAAGAGGCCGTCTCGCTCGCACCGTCCGAGATATACACTCGCGCGGTCACTCTTAACGCGCTGCGCGCCGTGAGACTCGCTCAGTCTCTGATTTCTCGTGCTCTCGGACGGTTACGGCCGGGACAATGTTCTACAAATTACTCTATTTACTACATTCTTACAAAGTTTCAAATTAATCTATAATTTTTCCTCAATTTTTACATCGAACGTAAACAAAGATGACTCATCTGTTTTCGACCAAGAAGGGAAAGTTTCCGATGAGTCACCTTTGTTTTGACGTGGTCTTTTTACTAAGACATGACGGGAGCTCTACATGAATAAATGATTATACAGGGAAATTTGATTAATTTCAGCCGCTTATACGGGCAACGATCTTATATCTAAGCATTGAATAATCTTTATTTATTTTCTCTCGTAAAACTAAATGCGTTGCAAAGCTGTCCGTAACAGTCTCCCCCCGTCGAGCTGCCGCGTAGACTCGGGTTGCATGGGGAGGACAGCTTCCGCACGGGCGTCGAAATACGCCGCCCTTGGTGTGCACGTTCGCGCTCTGCACCTCGCCGTCGGGACCCGGATGTGTTGCCTCGTTCCTCGGGTCCACGGAGACGTATGTGAGTGGCCGGGCGTTGACATCGCCTCGGCCTCGGCGAGCAGCGTCGTTGGCTCCTCTTCTTGGCGCCATGGTTGGGCGCGCCGTTGTGGCGCGTGATGTTGTCAGGGCGCGCGCTGTGGTAGCGCGTCGCGACGGTGGCGTCAGGTGGCGCGCTATGATTGCGCGTGGCGTCGTCTCGTGTGATGCGACGCTCTTCTCCCCCCGTTGTGCGACAGCACTGAAGCGGGGGCAACGCCTGGCGGCGTTGAGTGTGTGCGCTGCATGGTGGCTGCGCTTCGTGTCGGCTGTAGCTCGACACAGCTGTGGCGGGCGCCGCGGCGGCAGGCGACGCGGGTGGCGTCGCGGCCGAAGTAGCGGCAGGCGTCGCATCGGGTGAGGTGGCAGGCGACGCGGGTGGCGTCGCAGCCGGAGCAGCGGCGGGTGCCGCGGCGGCAGTGGCGGCTGGCGACGCGGGTGGCGTCGCGGCCGGAGCAGCGGCGGGTGCCGCGGGGGCAGTGGCGGCTGGCGACGCGGGTGGCGTCGCGGCCGGAGCAGCGGCGGGCGCCGCGGCGGGAGTGGCGGCAGGCGACGCGGTGGGCGTCGCGGCCGGTGTAGCGGCAGGCACCGCGGCTAGAGTGGTGGCAGGCGACGCGGCGGGCGCCGCGGCGGCAGTGGCGCCTGGCGACGCGTCAGGCGTCGCGGCGTGCGTCATCACCCTCTGTCGTTGTGTTTTCAGCCGGTTGTATTGGGAGATCCGGCTGATGTCGGGCAGCGGTGTCGTCCACACGCTCGTAGCCGCGACTTGATGCGGCTGGGCTTCCGTCGCTTCTTCTGAGGGCGGCGTCGGCGTCTCCTGTGGCCACTCCGCTTCAGGCTGCCACAGGAATTTGGGGCCGTTGTACCACCGGGCGCCTATGTCCAGGCGACGCGCGCTGTCCGCCCTCTTCTTTGCGCGTTGACGTGGTGTCTGCGCGCGTGGCGTCGTCGTGCGCGTTACGACGCCTTCCTCCCCCCGTCGACTTGTGGCGTCGGAACGGGGGTGACGCCGCTGGCGTCTCTTGCAGGCTTCTTGGTGGGTTCGCTGTGTGCGAGGTTACACCGCGTCGGTGTGAGCACGCTGTCTGCAGTGCTTCTTTTGCCATTCCGTGTCGGTGTATGGCGTGGCCGTCGTCTCGGCGTAGGCGGCGGGCGTCGTCATCTTCCCCCGTCGGCACGTACTGTGTGGCTCGGGGTGACGCCGCCGGAGTGAATTGGTCGCAGGGACAGTCTTCCTCTGCTGTAGGCTGCCATCGCTTGTCTTCGGTCGACGCGTTCCGTAGGGACTTGAGTGACGCCGTCACGGGCTGGGGCTCACGTAGTGGCGTCGGGTCGTCTACGGCGTGGCAGTGCAGCACTGCATGCTGTCTGCTCGAGTGCTGCTGCGGCGCCGTCCCGAAGATCACCCAACCCAAGGGAGACAGTTGGGCGGCGGGCTCGTTGCGTCTGCCCACGCGGAGAGCGTAAGGCAGCATCAGGTGCCAATGGTCGGCACCGATGAGGATGCGTGGGCGGGCTTGGCTGTAGCAGGCTGCGCCCATGTCGGTGAGATGCGGGAACTGTGTGACGTCGCTTCTCTCTGCCCGTTGTGCGCGTAGGCCCAGGTCATCGACGGTGCGTAGCTCGATTGGATGCGCAGGGCCGCCTGTCTGGCTGCGCACGTGGGCGTGTACTCGCCGACTCTTCTCGCTGGCAGCCATGGATCCCACGCCTTGTATGTGTAGGCGCGTGGTGGCGCCGTCGGCGCCGATCTCGTCTGCCAGGCTCTCTTCCATGAGCGAGATTGTTGAGCCCTGGTCCATCAGAGCGTAGGCTTGTGTTTCGCCGCGTGGTCCGCCAATGATGATCGGGATGATCTTCAGGAGCACTGTAGTGGTGTGTCCGAACTCCGCCGTGTTAGAGGTGAATTCGGAAATGCACGCCGTCGTCTCGGGTGCATCGTCTGTTGTGCGCGTAGCGGGGCGCCGTCGCGGCGCTGCAGTGTGTTGCGCAGTGATTGGTTGTGGCAGAGCGGCTGGCGGAGCACTCGGCGTCGCGACGACTTGCTCAGTCGCGATGGGGGCCGGCCCGTACGGATAGGGCACGTACGGGACGGCAAGCTGCACCGGTGTATACGGCGCTGGGGCGTTCTGCGTATACGGTGCGTTTGGTGTCGCGGCGAATTGCTCAGCCGCGTGGGGTGCCGGCACGTACTGGCGGTAGGCGAACGGCTCGGTGGTACACGGCGCTGTGGCGATCAACGTGTACGGCGCGTTCGGCGTCCAAGTGCGTGGCGGTGCTGGCTGCGCCCTGTCTGGCGCGTTGCTCGGCGTTGGGCTTGCATCGGCGTGTAGCAAGCGGTGATGCGGGTAAGTGCACCCGGGGACATCACAGCCGCGGGCGCGGCACTGGTCGCGGCGATGCCGGCGGTCCAGGCACGTGACGCAGAGCTTGTTGTTGCGAACCCAATCCCATCGGGCTCCGATTGTGATTTCGCGTAGCTTGCGGCAGTTCGTAGTGGAGTGAGTGTCGCCGCAGTACAAGCAGCCGTCGGCGTGCTTCGTCGCGTATATGTGCGCACGATCTTCGTGAGGGCGTCGTACGTCTCCTCTTCCGGCGCCGCTGCTGGTTGCTCGATTGTCTGGGACGCGCTGCGATCCCCGTAGCTCGGCGGCGGGCGTCGGTCTTCTGTGCGGCGCCTTAGCGTGCGAGAATTCCATCTCGGCATCGCTTTCTTCAAGGAGGAACTCCGCCATCAACATGAGTTCGTTTTCGGCGGAGCTCAGGTGTTCCTTAGCGTAGGAACACCAGCGACTGCGCAAGTGTGGGCTCAGTCGCTCGGTGACTTCTCGGATGAGAAGCGGGTTGGCGCCGTAGCTTCGGCGGTCCAGGTCCACAAGCGTTGACACGATGTTCATGATGCGTATGGCGAATTGGTTGAGATCGTTGGCGCTCGGTCCGAGCGGCGGCATTCTTCGCAGCTCGTCGATGGCGCGATCAATGAGTAGATCGGTGCGCCCGAAATTCTTCTTGAGGACCCGTATGATTAGGTCGGGTCGAGCGGACGAGGCGATCATGTGCTGCACACATTGACGGGCTTCTCCTCGCAGGCAGTGTCGCAGGCGTGCGACATTTTCGTATGCGGAGTACTTGTAGCGTGCGGTGCTCTCGGTGTAAGAGTTGTAGAAAGTGAGCCATTCGCTTGGCTCCCCGGAGAATGGTGGCAGCTCGTAGACTTGTTTCGGAGGTGGCCGCATCATGGTTTCAATGGTGTCGGTGAGGCGGTCGATCACACGGTCTCGACTCGTTGAGCGTTCTCGACGGCTGTATGGTGTCCGGGGCTCCTCTTCGTGTCGCTTGCGTGTCTCGCGTTGCGGTGTAGGATCCCGTGTCTGCCTCGCTTGGTCCGCGTCGGCAGGTTGGACGTTGGACAGCCAATCGTTGACGCGTCGCTGTGAGTCGGCTTGTGAACCGCCGGCCCGAGATTGCTCGTCGATGCGCTCCATTTCGACGGCGAGCCTCTTTTCTACGAGCTCGCGTTCCATCCGGATTTCTTCGCAGCGAAGTTGCTTGAGCCGCTCCATGGCGGCGAGCTCCGCCTCGCGGCGGAGCACGTCCGTCGCGTTCGACGCTCGAGAGTGAAGTGATGACGGTCGGCGCGGCGCGTGGGCTTTATCACCGAACGTGACGTTGAGGTCGCGCCGCTGCGCGCGGGCCTCTGATTGGTCGGCCGGCGCGGAGTGCTGTGATTGGCCGGCCGACGCGGCCGGCGCGGTGCGCTGTGATTGGTCGAAGCGCTCGGCGTTCTTCGACATCCGTTTTTCTAGTTCGATGCGCCAAGTCGCAGCATCGGTTGGCGGCGAAACTGGAGCTTCTTCGGCGGGAGACTCGGGCGAGTCTGTCTGATACTGCAGTCCCGAAGGGCCCGGACGGGCATGAGCAGCGGGCGGTGAATGTGCGACTGCAACATTTGCAACCGCGAATCGCTGCAAGTCGACTGCAGCCTGTGTGCGCTCGCGCTGCACGCGTGCACTCTCCTCACTTTTATTCCCGCGTGTATTAACCATTTTGTTGACGATTGGGAAAACCGCACTTTTCCCGCTACACAAAACGAACCTAAACTAAACTAACTAATTCCGATCCGGCTACTCGAAGGACCAAACAATGTAGAGGACAACCGCGTCCGTCGGCAATCGTCTACATGGACACTCCGAAACTCAGCGATGAGTAAGGAGCGAATGGACTGTAAAATAGAAAATAGGTAACGAACGGACGAATACGAAAACGCAAACTAAAAATCAACGGTATATATTTACACAAAATTAACAAAACACAACAAGGATCGGAAAACACTTAAATTTACTCTTAACTAATATAGTCTCTGTCTAAAATGAATTTAACACTGATCGCGGACCGATGGTACTACGCTAACACTGATAAACTAAATTCGCGGACCGATGGTACTACGCTACTGTATACAAAGATGGTTAATACTCGGAAGTAAAGTGGAGAAGTGACACGGTGGCGGATCGTTGATCAACGCCCTGACTACGGAGTGATACTCTACGTAGACTAAGGAATGACTGTGATGAACTGTGTGGCGGATCGATGATCAACGCGCGGACTACGGAGTGGTACTCTACGTAGGATACAAGATGACTGTGTTTACATAGAAAAATGGCCGTCCTTTTATACAATCCTGCTCTGGGATCAGGGGGACGCCCGCCCTGTCTTTATACATTCATTTACTTAAGTTATACATAACCTAGCTTAAAACTAACTTATTCTACGGATTGACGCTGTTTGACTTTACAGCATATCTGCGTGTCTACGCTTTGGGAGCTCCCGTCCGACTGTGAGGCGTGAAAATACCTAACTATTCTTTGTCCCCGGCAAGAGGCCGTCTCGCTCGCACCGTCCGAGATATACACTCGCGCGGTCACTCTTAACGCGCTGCGCGCCGTGAGACTCGCTCAGTCTCTGATTTCTCGTGCTCTCGGACGGTTACGGCCGGGACAATGTTCTACAAATTACTCTATTTACTACATTCTTACAAAGTTTCAAATTAATCTATAATTTTTCCTCAATTTTTACATCGAACGTAAACAAAGATGACTCATCTGTTTTCGACCAAGAAGGGAAAGTTTCCGATGAGTCACCTTTGTTTTGACGTGGTCTTTTTACTAAGACATGACGGGAGCTCTACATGAATAAATGATTATACAGGGAAATTTGATTAATTTCAGCCGCTTATACGGGCAACGATCTTATATCTAAGCATTGAATAATCTTTATTTATTTTCTCTCGTAAAACTAAATGCGTTGCAAAGCTGTCCGTAACAAATACATTATGTGCATTTATGTAGGTTTGAAAAAAAGTTTTGTAACAGACTGTAGTAACCGCCTGTTGTTTACCTCTAATTGTAATCTCTTGCATTGTATTTCTCCTGTATGTTTTATGAGGTGTGCAATAAAGAGAAATTGTATTGTATTGTAGTAAAATTATTCTGATTTCAGGTGTTCTCAGTTGAATCCCTCACTGCGCTCAGGATTCTCATTTACATTCCTTAGCTTCGTCCTGGATACAATGTTCAACCTCGCCTTAAATACGAGTATATCCTTTCGCTCCTTTTGACTCAAATAACTATTGGAAGATCATGATACTTCAAATAAGATAAAGTTTTTTTTTTATTAGGAAAATGTACGCTTTCGGAAACCAGCCAATTAATTAATCCATGGAGCTTACGGTATTGGAACTTACTATGTGTTCTCCGAAGTTCGGATAGAATCGGACGCTGCTCCAATTGTGCTGATCGGTAAACAAATCGATCACTCACAAGTCATCCAATGATCACTTCACTCACAAGACACCGCACTACTAAACCCGGCAAAACAACTCGCTTCAGTTATAAACTTCTTCATCCGAACTTGACCTTGACTGTAACAGACAACCACGATATCCTGGTCTACGGTTACCAATTGTAACCACCACCGTACGGTTCTAGAAGTTTTGGTGTGATTGGCAGCGACTTCAACAGTTACTAAGTTTTTTAGACCTCTGCTTGACAATGGTTTGAAGGCAGAGAAGGGTCTCTATGTTGTGGTTGTTGCGTAAACATAACATCACGTTTTGTAGTGGAAATTGACAATAGCTTTATGTTTTGAGGAAATAATTATTTTATTAGAGCAGGAAAAGCTTCGGTGGTGCAAAAAGTGGGTGATTAATTAGAACGTAAGTACAGTCAGCTCCAGCCAGCTAAGTAGTTTTTCGTACCGAACCTGCAATATAATGGATGCTTTACATTCCAGTCTCCTTTTGCAACAGACTTCATAAAGGAGAAGTTTTTAAGTTGTTGCAATAAATCTCCGTCTTCAAACTCTCGTCGAAATACATCTTTTTATTTTAACCCTCGACGAAGAAAGAGGGGTGTATCTGTGTATCTGTATGTCTGTCTGTGGCATCGTAGTTTCCAAACGTATGATTTGAGTGTGTTTTTAATTGTTCGTCGAGATGGTTTTTAGCTACGTTTGGTGCCAATAAGACCAGTAGTTTCCAAGATATTTAGCTTTAATTGAAAAAAAAATGACAAGATCTGAATTTGAGATTCGTTAGAATGTATCGCTAAAACCTACAGTTGAAATTTTCCATTTGATAATATTTGTTTCACAAATTACTCATAAACTCATAAATCTCATAATTGACAAAGTTCACGCAGAAAACTGTTATTTTTAACCTATTTTCGACTGCACGCAATGAAAGTAGGATATAGCTATGTTACTAATACTATCTAGAACTCAGGGAAAAGTACTATTCATTTCAATAAGTTGGTTGAAATTATCAATATATTTGTCATATTATGAAAAAAAATTTTTTTTTAATTAATAAGACCTCTTATGTAACCTCCGTACCTCAGAAGCACAACCCTGTATGTTCATGTATTTAACATAGCACTTACAGTGTTTTGCTTCTGAGATACAAGAGGACTGTAAACAGTGTTATGCGTCAGACGTACGAAATTAGTGTCGCACTTCGCGCCTAATACCTATTGGCAGGACATATAACGTGTTTTAGACTTTTTAGACATGATCGCGACCTTCGGATAACATTAGCTTTGAACTTGACCGACAGGAGCTAAGGTTTTCACCAGGCTCTGCCAGTTATTAATGGCTTATTGCGCCTGTTAATGTACATATTTACATCATACATAGATCATTTAATAAGGCCAGCAGTTACGAACAAGCGGAGCATCAGGGTGAGCTAATTTTTATAAATAAAGGTGAAAGAAAATAATATTTCTTATTTACTCATTCATTTTGCTTCTTAAATTAGGTTTTTTCAGTTTTTTATAAAAACCGAAACGGATGCCGCCCGCGGCGGGGCAGGGCTCAAGCTACCGGTGCTTAGGGCTACACAGATACCTCCAGACGATACAGTGACCGGACTCGCTAGGGACTACGTGAACGATTTGTATGGAGAATAGTAGTTCTACAAAGTAACCGCTAAGGACGCTTTAGGTACTATACTCCATATAAATCGTTTACACAGCCGCTAGCGTGGTAAGGATACAGAAGTACCGCCTTCTGAATCTGACTGTCAATCCAGCCATCTAGCAAGTCTCTTATTCTTGACTCTTTGCTGTAAGCCCGTTCGCCGAAACGACGTCCCACTTTGTGTGCCAAGTCAAGGTACTTGCTGAGTTTGTCCTACTCGGCCTTCACGAGGTTCTCGTCATGCGGGATGGTGATGTCGACGAGCACTGCCTGGCGCTTGGATCGATCTACAATACGATATCAGGTTTATTGGCTGCAATAGTTCTGTCCGTGATGATAGATCGATCCCAACAGAGCATGGCAAGACCATATTCTCGAGAACTATTAGCTTCGGTGCGTACTTATACCTATGGTGGTTGCAATTGAATCTTCTGCACCGAACTGCACGTTTTCTAACCATTTACCCAACATTCTTCCACCATTAAACTCATACAATTAGGTCATAATGAAATGCCCAACCCAACATACAGTGAAATACTTACAAATAATGGCATTGACAAATTGGGGTGATATAGGGTTATTCTCGTCGTTAAACTTTGCCTTAATTTATTTATATGACCGTTCTTAAACGTTATCTGAAAGTTAAGTAGACTTGACTTCGTCCAGGATTTTTTTTACCGTAGTTGGGTAAAAAGTATCCTATAACCATCTCTGGATATCCAGCTATCCCTGTACCAAAATTGGTTAAAACTTGTCCAGCCGTTTCGGCGTGATAAGAGGACAATGGAAATTATGACCAACAGATGGCGCCAGACTGGCATGGCGCCGCGCGTTATACAAAACAAAAGGCGATGCATCACGCTATTAAGATTTTTCCTGAAATGATGACCTCTCCATAGAAAACAGATTTTTAATACAAATGTAGAATTTTATAATAATTTTTAATGAACCACCATGTTTTCTTTATTTATGTAGATAAATTGCAGGCACTTGAATGTCGAAAAAAAGTGGGATACCTACACGTTGGACCGGTCATCTAGAGGTACCGGGTTCGACTCCCGGTCTCTTCCCCCAGGTTACGCATTTAAATTTTTCTTTATGCATTGATCTTTGTATCAAAATAACTGTGGTGTTTCCACATTTAATAAATAATGAAACATTACATGTTTCACAATATTTAAAGCGTTTTAAAAAATACGGAGTAGACACGGTACAAACCAATTAAGAAAAAATACATTTACCGATTAGATGAGAAAAACTATAGAATAACGCGTGTGTATTTTTTTTTATTATGAATGTCGTATCCACTTAATGTTATGGCTATTGGGGAACAGCCATAACATTAACTTTGTTGTTTTTTTTCCTGGGGAAGGATAAACGAAATATTTATTCCATGAAAATGTTCAGCATTTGAGTATGCTGTCATTTTTAGGGTTCCGTACCCAAAGGGTAAAAACAGGACCCTATTACTTACTGATTCTTCGCTGTCCCGTCTGTCACCAGGATGTATCTCAAGAACGGTGATAGCTAGACAGTTGAAATTTTCACAGATGATGTATTTCTATTGCCGCTATAACAACAAATACCTACTAAAAATAAAATAAAATAAATATTTAAGGGGGCTCCCATACAACAAACTTGTTATAGATTATGGTACGGAACCCTTCATGCGCGAGTCGGACTCGCACTTGCCCAATTTTTTAATGAACAAATTGTCCTTTTTGAATGCATTTTTAGGGTTCCGTACCTCAATCGTAAAAACTGAACCCTCATAGGATCACTTTGTTGTCCGTCTGTCTGTCTGTCTCTTCGCAGGAACGCGTGGAGGTTTCAAGCTGAAATTAATATTAAATAGGTAGGTAATATGTATGTAATGTATACTCATTTCTGTTACTCCCTTGGAGCCGTGAAAAAAATAAAAATTCTAAGCCAACGCAAAAAAAAGATACGAGAAACGTACTAGTACGGGTACGGAAAGGTACGATTTGTTGGACACAGGCAAGAGATCTTGACCTACAATTATGAAATTAGGCAAGGCATCATATAACACAAAAGTTATTAAAGAGCAACCGCAAATCGGGAACTTTAATTTGTAATTGCTTTACAATAAATATGTACCTACGAGTATATGATATCAAACTTATTGCAGTTGGTAAACTAACCACGACCTATAATATAACAGTTTGTTCCTCAATATGTATTTTCTTTTCGTTGGAGCTATAATCATATTCATTGCCTTCGTAATATGAACGGACCCCTCGGTGCACGAGTCCGGCTCGCACTTGACCGGCGTTTTTTTTTTCATTTTGAATATTGTGTTTATGTGTATATTATATACGTACAGTATTTTTAATCGGCTTGAAGTTACCTGTTCGTTCGGATTTTTTGTTATTATGCTTATGCTTGCGTCTAGGTTACATTAACAGCCGAAAAATCCTATTTAAATTAGTAAAGTATAAAAAAGTCGTTGTTTAAAACATACAGATTTAGTCTTATCTAATTCAAGTAATCTAAGTACGTAAGTATAATAGTTTATTGTAAGTACAGTTCCGGCAACTTTCAATACAGGTACCTACGGAACATTCCGTAAGATGTATGGCTAGTCAACTCTCTCCATTGAGCATTATGGTTATATTGAACAAAGTGCTTACTTTAAAAAAAAGCTTTACAAATCTCACTTACTGTTGAAATACGGTAATATATTTTCACAAAAATCCATTATATATTTCGGCACCTCCATCTACATTTGATTCACAAAATTAGACCACATTTTTCGCTACTAGCACTGAATTGATTTTATTTTAAAACTAAACTCGCGACCATACACAAAGTTACAAATTCGCGCCAAAATAGTGAGGGGAAAGTAATAATCGAGTCGGTCGATTTCTCCCCGGCGGACTGCCGACTGAGTCGGTGCATCGATGGTAAGTTGCGTAAGGCTAGTGATGTGACTTACGTGGTCAAGTCATCTGTACTTATTCGTCACGTGCTCTTTCTTCGTTAACTTTCGATTTTTTCAAGGCTTTCTTGCAGATATTCAGACTATACCTAGTAGAGGCGACGTAAATAAACATTATCCAAAAATTTTAAACGTTGTTTGGCTGAGTAATTAGTAGGTAGTAGTGATTGATGGTCAAGAGAAGACATGCCTATTTTGACTTGATATTTATTGATACTCTGTACCATAACTTAAAACTCAAGTACCTAACTGCCAAGAGTGCCATGTATAAACACTTAAAAAAAGGCAAATACCTAGAAGTCGTCGACAAAAAAACCCATAGAGCAAAAAAATAATGGATTTACATTTCTGGGCAAATATTATGTCACCGAAAAGGTTTGGTGTCTCTGAGCTTGTTTAGTCGTCTATTGCTTCAAGGTGATTATTTCTCAAATATGCTCATAAGCTCATAACATGTTACTGCCTATTAATTTTTACATCTCTAGCCTAACCTAAGGCGATGTTATACAATAGATGTAATCTTACAGAATCACATGAAATTACGTGTTGTAATATAAATTACCTACATAGATAATGCTTATGTTAAAAACGAGAATGGGTGCGTAATAGTAATTTATTATACGATAACTTTTTGGTATTTTCTGCAACGCCGATCTGCCTGTCTAGATGTAGGTACTAATTTCCTGAGATTGTTAAGACGAAGACGTAAATGAAAATTTGCTTTCGTCATTACTAACGGAACATGAAAACAAGGTCAGTGTAAGAGTACGCTTATCCAGAAGGTGCCTATTCGCTCTATAGCCAGAAAAAAATGCACGCAGCCACTTATAATTTTAAAATGAGTCTAACCTTTTTTTTTCTAACTTTCTACGACTTTTAAGAACAACACGTTTTAAAAGAACTATGCCATTCCTTATTCTACGCAATTAAATTTAGAAAACCTTTAAATACGAGATGTAAAGGGGAATTCAATGAATATTCTCTCATGACAGATTAATGAAAACATTGAAAAGCATCTTTGTAGGTAATTACATCGATTAACTGTAATTTGTCCTTACGCCCATCACTACGTTTCTATTATGCACATTTTGTTTATCCGTCACGTCACGTCACTTCATTGTGCAACTTAGCGCGTCATATTTTTTGCAATGACCCAAGTGACATAACAGAACTATGAAATACTGGCACTTGACTTAGATCTACAAACTTAGAAAAGTAGCGGCTAAACTTGGAACTGAACTCTACGCATACTGTTTTCTTGCTGCCCTATATAAATGCGATGTCGCTCTTAAGTGAGTAAATAAATTTGCGAAAAGTGAAGAAATTTCTATATCGAGTCGGCATAAATAAAACTAATATTTATTTTATTTTTGATTCATTATGTTAGGTTATTTCCAATAATTAAATTATTTTATAATCATAATCGTAAACCCATATATTTGTTTTATCGTAGCGCCACTATTACCAGAAACGTAAGTTTGTCTATGGGAGGGCTGACGCATACATTAACTGCTTTACGAGTATAGGCGCGTCAGCCAATATCGGTCAAGAACACACACGAGTGGTAAAGAATTAAAAAATACCGGTTGGAGTTTCCGCGGTTGAGTTTTGCAACTGTTGTCACCTGCGCTGTATTGCATGTCTATATTATGTGATAAAATCAACAAAATTGAACTAATTTTTTTATGTAATATGATTTCGATTTGATGATTTTCATTATCTAAAATATTCTTTCCGGGTTTGTGATGACTACGCATTTTCTTCTGCACCGCAAACTTGGCAGGTCGTTCTGTTAGTTCTGACGACTAATATGAAAATATTGAATCTTCAACCTTGATCCTGGATGAATCCATCATTTAAAATCCGTGTTATCTATACCCTACATTGCATAGAAGCCTTTTCTCTTTGGACAGTATGAAAGGCTTCTATGCGTAACTAGGCCCAAAACACTATTTCTGGGAGCAAATGCAACATTAACGCAACACTAAAGTCACTGATAAAGTCTCCAGGGCTCCACTGAATAAAGGAAGGGTGGCTTCCGAGAGGATTAAATACAGTCATTTGTTTTTTTTTCTTTAAGAGAGGTAATAACTACCCCATCTGGTTATTTGGCCACAGGCCTGAACGATGGCAGTTACGCTCCGCATGTAGAATGAGCTCCCTGCCGAGGTTTTCCCCGGGGGCTACGGTATGCGGTTCTTCAAGAGGGGAGTAAATAGATTCTTAAAGGGTGCCACGCGCGTGTGATGCTCCTGGCATCCCAAGCGTTGGCGGCGGTAACTGCTTAACATCAGGCGGGCCGGTTTGCCACAGTCGTAGTATAAAAAAGATCGATTGTGCAAGTGCGAATCTTGAAAATGTTCGGACATATCATTCGCAGCGAAAAGTCGATGGAGCGTTTGGTAGTGCAGGGGAGAGTGGAAGGTCAACGTTCTCGCGGCCGATCTCCTACTAGGTGGACGGATCTCATAAAGTCCACGACGAAACGTTCCCTTACGGAGTGTGCACGGAGTGCCACAAACAGAGAGAGATGGAGAAAAATCGCAAAAGCCGTCATTGATGTAGAAGAGGACAATCCATAACCACGACCACTCTGACAAGAGTGTAGGACTAAGAAGAAGAAGAGAGAATAAAAAAAAGTTGCAACTACCAGGGAGGTGTGTTGTCTGATGTCTCTGTAGGAAACGGTTTGGAGATGGTTCCATTTCCGGCGCTCGGAGGCCGTCGTTGCTGGCGCCGCATGACCGCCCGCGCCGTCTCCATTTGCACCATAATTACGGTATCTGTTATATCCGGCTTCCGTTGTCTCAATTTGTCATCATAGGCCGTTTATTCTTACTTTGCGGTGCTGTAGAAAGAATTTTTGATGGATATGTAGACTGATATTGAAGAATGTCATTATCAGCCCCATTTATTATTGCACGAAACAAGTCAGTTCAAATGACGAACTTAATGCCAAATGTTTCTACCAGTCACATGAAGAATGGGTGGAATCTTGCATTTTTGTTTATAGGTTGCTATAAAAGAAACAAGATTATGCGGGGGATTATTCTTATAATCACCCTCGCCGTAGCTCTCTCAGAAAAAAAGTTACAGATTTTTAGGAAGCTTAAAAAATAAAAAAGGTAAAAATGTTTTTTCCGCCTTTTCGCTTCGCAACGGCAACCTAACCAAGGTGTTAGTATTTTCGACATGGCCGGGGGCTACCGTGCTTCTGGATACCTATTTAGGTAGTATAATTTGGAAAATTAACACAGAAAGAACAGTTTAAAAGTCTAAGTAAATTGCAATTTATATTACATATTTTGGAGCACGACATCATCATATCAGCCGATAGACGTCCACTGCTGGACAAAGACCTCCCCCAAAGTTCTCCATAACAATCTGTCTTGCGTCGCACTCATCCAATTTCTGCCCACGATCTTAACCAGGTCGTCGGTCCACATTGGTGGGGGCCTTCCGGTCCGCGTTCGCCACTCAAGAACTGCCCCAACGGCCATCAGTTCTACGAGCAATGTGCCCCGCCCACTGCCACTTAAGTTTGGCGACTGTCTGAGCTATATCTACAACCTTGGTTCTCTTGCGCGTATCTCATCATTTCGGATTCGATCCCGCAAGGAAACTTCGAGCATAGCTCGCTCTATTGCTCTTTGAGTAACTTTGAGCCTTCTAAATGAGGCCCACGGCCAGCCCAGAGAGAATACAGAAAAGGAGAGCCCGTGGCTAGCCACCAGCGGAACAACTATACAACTAAGTATAGTTAGTTACCAAAAGCAAGATGGCGTACTAACGTCATCTTGCTTTTGGTAACTAACACCACTAACACACACTACACGGATCCTAAGTTTATTAAAGAATTTCACGTGTACCTAGATAAACAATAGTTGTAAATTTAATTCATAATTGGTTCACTGTAAATCACAAAATCCTATCTAAGCTGGACACTTTGAAATATTCTCTTATGAGAGATGCCACTCCTTGCCTCTACACTCCATACTGTAGATACTTTTCGATAGGGTAGGTAGGTGTTTCAGAAGGAAACTGTAATCTGAAGCGGTGCGAACCAGAAAGGATTTAAATGTATAAGTGACCACTTTTGTGAATGCATTCATTCGGCACGGTAATATTGATGAAATCGCAAATCAAAACAATTAAGTCAAACAACGAATACGGAAACGACATGTTACAGAATAACACAAGGCCGTGTCAATCATCGATGCAGATTATGTTTTTTTTGTCATTCCACTCTGATCGAGTAATTGTTTAAAAAAAGTTTGATCACGAGCCGCCGGGCAGTTTGAAGGGTTCAGTCAAACCACGTTAACTCTTCCAAGCAAATGAATTGGTCGAACCATACAAACTGACTCACTTTGTTTGGGTTTGACTCTAATGCCTTATATTATAGCCCAAAATTTATGATCTACTTACTAGTCACGACCAACAGTTATCTGAATAAAGTGTTGTTACTTAGTTAAGAAATATCTTGTGTCTGTTTCATAAAATTTGAGTTTACGGGGAAAAAATACCTACCAGAATTGTTTCTTGTCCTACTGGTGCCGTCACCCTTTGTCCTACTGGTGCCGTCACCCTAGGTAAATTGTTTGTGTATGGTTGTTGACAGTAACGGGAACCTTCCCGTGAGGGTGCGCCTCTGATTGGTCTATTGGCACGTTTCCGCTCCGCTTTAGTGAAGACGCAGCCTGAGGGTAGCCAGGAGTCGATGGATGAGGTCTGCACAGGATCGCACTTTGTGCCGAGCTATAGGGAAGGCCTATTGTTAGCAGTGGACTTCGGCTGACAGATAGATTAGGCCGTTCGCTATGTCGGTGGTTTATCAGAAAAAAAAAAGTTGCTGCAGCGTCGGTGAATAAGATGCTTCTGTTCTTTTGCGTCCATAGAAATCAGCAGTTTTTTATCATCAGGCAGGCCGTGCGCGTGTATTTCATCACAGTAGGTATAAAATGACCTTACGGGCTGAAATCATATAATTTAACTGTTACAAGACTGTTGCCGAATTATTCTTCGCGCTTCTAAACTGCGTCTTTTAAACAATATTGGGCTTAGTCTGGTCCTGTGCCTGCCCCGCTTCTTCTTCTTTCGTGTCGAGGTTCCTCAAATAAGTATGTGATGCCCAAAAGACAGCTCAGGTGAAGCAGCGAACAGGAATGTGGGCATGCCGGACCAACCAGCAGATGCGCCATCGTTTGTGGTGTGGTGCTGAGTTACAGTTACAGACGCATTGAGTTGACTGGTCCCGAAGCAGACCCCATCGAGCCACGCTTTCCCTATAATGGCCTGCCCCGCTGCAAGTGCTACATTTGGGATAAATAAACCTTAATACATAACATAGATAAATCGAAAACAAGAAACTAGGACCGAATTGTAGAACACTTAGTTAAGAAGCAGGATCTTCTTCATAAGATTCGCCAGCAAGAAATAATAAGTACCTAAGTACTTGTTGTAAGTAGGTAAGTATCTACATCTTTCCTGCTATATTTATTCAAATAGTGTCTGCAGGGTAAAATCGCTCAATCGACAAGAACGCCAATAAGGCACTTCTTACTTTGAATAAATTTAAATTTGACTAGGTATTTAGGACGGAAGAATTCAGTACTAAAGAGAATAGATAAATGCATGACGGACCCCTAATAAATACGAAATATCGTGAGCATTTATGACATAATATAATAATATTACGTCGATCACGAATGTCTGTTCTTGTTATGTAATTAAGTTATATTGATTATTTAAAACATTGACCTTTAAAGGACTAGACCAGAGTAGTGGGTGTTAAATTGTTTACTTAATTGCTTCATTAGCAGTAGGTACCTACACTACGGGTAGTGAGCTATTGATCATTTACGTTCTTAGAACGTGAAGATACTCAGCTTGGTATTGAGTATTTCACAGTAGTATGATGAAATTATAGTTCTGTATTTCTTAAAGTAGTTGCAGGTAATTGTTTTGATGTGTAAATACTAACTACTCGCAGTACATATAAAGGAATCAATAAATATGTTATGTTTCCTAATGAGGAATACTTTTCTCTGTCTACGAGTGATTGCTATTAAATATTGACAGGCTCCACCGTTATTGCAAAATATAGATACCAAGCGCACATGACGCATACTGAATATGGGTAGGTAATTTTATTTCTGTAAATTTAAGCTATATTTATTTATTATATTTCAATGTATTACTATACTTTCATGTATATAAATCATTATTGTCTATGGCTCACATGGTATGGATTTATGTGTGGTGCCATGGTCACCCAAAAGCGACGTGGTGAAAAAGTGACGTGATTGTCTATTCGCCATCAAGATGGCGTCATCGAAGGAAACCTATTGTTTGTGTGGTCAACCATATAATATTGGTCAATTTATGATAGAATGTGACTGCTGTCGTGAGTGGTTTCACGGCAGGTAATGTGGAAAAAATATAAATATGCTAGTGAAAATGTGCCTGTGTGTTAAAAAAATAATGTTTCGTTTGACAGTGCTCCGCCGTTCGGCCATCACACTTATGATGTTTTAGTGAATTTTTCGTGTTTGTTTTGGGTTCTTTTCGCCTTTAAGCCTTGGATGATTGAGATGGTGTATTATGCTTAGTATCACCAGTCCATTTACCCTTACAGGCTCCGCAGAATATTTGTTTACACGCTCCGTCGTCATGGGACTGCGAAGTCTCGGGCCCGCTGGTCACTCTTTGTGTTCATATTAAGGCTTATTACTGCCCTGTGTTAGGTGATATCTCTTGACCAGACGTATTGTAGTTCTTTGTAGTCACCTAAATAGTTCATAGCTCGATCGGTCCGGTGATATGTATCTTGTCACCTGTTGAAACTTGATTCTAAGTATTGCTATGTCCATTCCATACACAACAGGATTTAATCGTAACAAAATACTGTAGCGATTATCAAATTAATTTAATTTTAATGTGTGTATATCATAGTTAATTTTTTTTATACATAAATTGAAACAAAACATTGTTTCTTGTTTATCTATGTGCACTAATTCTATATTTTTATCTTAACTATTTACCTAATAATGAATGCTCATAATAAAAAAAGCATGATTAAGTTTGTCCGTTTATCCAAATCTTGTTTGTTTATGTTAACATATCATTGAAGTTATGTGTCATGAATATGTTGGACTATGGTAAAAAAAGTCTTGGCAAGTACTGGTGACCTTGCTTAAATGTGGAGGCTGTTTTTTATGGTATATGATGAAACTTTACAATCTTGATGATCAAGCGGGTTTACTTAGTTTTACTTGGAAATTTAACTAGCGATATTAATGATTGAATAATTTCATGCTAAGAATCTAACTATTTAGTTTAGCCACTTTGTGAGCCATTCCTACTAATTTTAAATATTTAAATAGTTTTTTAAGGCTTGTCTTACTAAAACTCGTATATTTATTTATTTAACTTAATTACACAGCATAACAGATAACCAAGGCACTGTGAAATTATATGTATATATACAAACATTTGAAAAACATACACTAGTGAAATAAATTATAAATTCTGACTTAGGACAGACGGACAGTTTTAAACCTCATTATGTCACATTTGTAGAAATAGAAAAAGAAACGTTTATACAAAAAGTAATGATTTGGTATACTAAAGTTTACTCTGATATATTTATTCTGAAATATTTTTTGTTGCAGTTGTGTTGACGTTAAGATATACCAATCAGATGATATAGACAAATACCACTGTCCAAAATGTGCACAGACCTATGGACCCTCAGTGTGTAAGTATTCTTTGTATTTTCTAATAAATTTAGTGCATAGATGATAAAGTGAGACATTTTATGATAATATCAGCTCAATAGCTGTCTTACATCTTACCAATGTTATGATAAGTTTGATGCCTAGTTATGAATTCAGCTTTATGATATGCTTGATGAACTTTTCAACATTATAAAAAAAAAAACGTAAAAAAAAAACAATAAAAATTAGATACATATACTGACCACATCAACTCGGCTGTGGGCGGACCTTTGCATGAGTGCACCAGAATGTCTGTGAATCGCGATAAATGGTGTAAATTCATACAGCGAACAATATCTGCCTCTAATAGTACTACAAGTTGATCACGACCGCTCTGTAAAGAGTGAAACGACTAAGAAGAAGAAGAAGATATATACTAAATACTTATACTATTAAGTGATTTACACTCATGTGGAACATACAGTGCGGTAACTTCATCACAGATTTTTTGTATGGGTAGCAGTATAAGATCCCTGATGAAGAGCTTCGTAAGTGAGTGTAAACCGCTTAATACGATAATTAAATATATAGTTATGTCTTATGAAAGTTTTAATAAGATTATTAAAAATATATGTTGGAAAGTTCAAGTAATCTCAGAAACAAAACAAATGAAATTAAATACAAAACTGTTAGCTGTTCAATATTCAGCAGGCATAGAAAACTGAATACTACAGTTATTCATAACTATTTCAATACTTTCTCAACTCTCTCTGGCTTTCAGAAATATACCTTTACCGCATATGATTAACCTTTAGCTTGCTTGATGTTCGTCATCAATGTTGTTCTTTGTAGAAAAGCGAATGAATTAGAATTGTTGAACAGTTACTCTAAGTAAAAGGTTTACATGTATATATTCTGCAGTTCAATTTGAATATTTTCTGGTTTAACAATATCCCAACATGGCTCAGCAGTGTGACAAATATCATCAATTTTCGAGCACATTCGGACCTTCGGACTTGCATTATATCCTTGGTTACTTAATTATAGACTATAGTCCAACAGGGTCATTTTCAGCCCATGCTGTATTGCGGATTTTAGTGGTACTTATTAATTTTACTGGAAACAACAGATTTTTGTAACTGATGTGAAAAGTCAGTGAATGGTACTGATGTAAACCAGACTAAATATTTCGCATATTTTAAGTAATCTTTGCACAATAAAGCCAAAGCTTTCCCCAGTGATGAAAGTCAAGTTTTATTCGATAGGATTCAGTATTTATTTCGGTAGAAGAGGGTTGATCAGCATTCCGGTAAACAACGTTTTTCATTTGTGTCAAGAGTTTGAGTCGGGATAAAAATACGATGCCAACTCCGAAGTTATAGGTTATAAGGCATAGTATTTTATCTCTAGAGGCCTAATACCTACATAATAATTATTTCCAGTAAAAATCCCCACAAACAACCACCGTGCGGACCGATACGAGCTCGGTGCAGAGACACGTCCCTCGCAAACAGGATCACCGGCTTGGGTGCGGGCGTTAGCAGCCAGACCCCTTCGGCCAGCACAGCCCGCACTACATCGTATGAGCCCTCGACAGTTCACTGAGGAATTCGTCAGAGATAATGGTAAGGATACTAATCTTAATGAAGCAAACCTTTAGTAGACGAGTATCACAGACCGGATCACCGGCTTGGGTGTGGGTGTTGGCTGCAAGACCCTTTCGGCCAGCGCAGCCAGACCCCTTCGGCCAGCACAGCCCGCACTACATCGCATGAGCCCCCGACAGTTCACTGAGGAATTCCTCAGAGATAATGGTAAGGATACTAATTTTAATGAAGCAAACTTTTAGCAGACGAGTCTATCACAGACTGGATCACCGGCTTGGGTGCGGACGTGTCCGAAAAGAATATCATTAAAAAAACAATGGCTTTATTTTTCATTTACATAAAAAGTGTCCAGGTTTTCCCCGAAAACTTTGAAAACCCTCCAAACTAGGACAAATCCGGGGAAACCCTAGTCAGAGATAAGAGTAACTTTATTGAAGCGAGCTTGGAGCAGAGACTCGTCTCTTACAAATAGGAGCCTCAGCCAGAGGGCGGACGTTGGTGGTAAGGAAAGACTGAAGGTGGTAAAGAAACTTAGATATCAATTTGTGACATAACTGTTGTATACAGTATTTTGATTACTTATGTTTTTTTATGTCATACGATTAAATAAGATAAATCTCAACACTCAATTCACTGATAACGACGTCTAACTAGGGAATATAAACCGGTATTTTTTTAATGGAAAATACCGGTTTACCGAAATGTTACCGGTATTTAATACGCTGGTAATTTTTTCTAAGGAAAATACCGGTAATTTTTCGATGACAGGTATTTCCATTAAACAAATTGCCGGTTTGCATTATCTACGCCTAACTGTTCACTAACGATTTAAAGAGAATAATATTTTATTTATGTTTCTCGTAGGGTTCACGCGGCCAATCATATTCCTCACAAACGAGGGTCTGGAGATGGAGACTCCTAACCCCGCCACCTTCACAGCCAGATCCGTACTCAGGTTCTGTGGAGCACAGTTAGAGGTAATATACTTTACGTCACCCTTGGCCGTTATTGGGATCTGTCCAAGGCAAGACGTAAAACTTTAGACAAACCGCGGGCGGTAAATCTTTAAGTCCCAGATCGCATATTTATGGCCCTTACCCTCGGTTCAGGCCAGAAACACCTGCGTTCTGGGACGTTTACGAATTCATGGCCCTAGGTACAGTCGCCATCAGTTATATAAGGCGTTCATAAATTATATCTGAACACGACTCTTATTGATTGGGCGTTACAGTACATGTTCAGATATTTATGAACGTCTTATATGCTGCGATATATTTGATGGCGACTGTACGTAATGTACTATTTCTCGAACATGCACTGAAATGTTTGTCATAACGTGCGTTATAACAGCTTTCCAAGTATCACGTTTCGGGCGGAACGACTCGAGATAACTGTAAAGGAATTTCATACAAAATTTAAACCGGGAAGTAATTTTTTTTTAACATGGCATCTGTGTTTACAAACAGACTAAACAGCTGAATTATATTATTTTGAGCGGTGTATATTTTTATTTTATTGCATATGTTTGAAAAAACGCCTTAGCCATGAAAAAGAGGAGGCCGGATAGTGATACGAAGCCGGCAAGCCTTTTTCCAGGCGTCTGCAGTAATGTCTTTTTTTTTTACATAATTTTTAATTGAATCTTCTTCTTTGTGATGTAGTTTGATTTTCATGTACAGTGCCAAATTGTTAATTTATTGTTTTATTGTTAAGATGTAAATTAATTTGTATATATACCACTATTTCAAACACAATTTATATTGTTTATTGAATAAATGACTATTGACTAATGTACTATTATGTTGATGGTCCCAGGTTGAGGTGATAGACGTGCGGCGACAAACCACATTACGGATGCCATTAGGAGACTTCGTGGAGTACTTCGAGAGCCCGCCCGAGCTGCGCGGCGAGCGCGTGCTTAACGTGCTTAGTTTGGAGTTCAGCGACACCAAGTAAGCGCTTACTTGTACATTTATGAAACACTAGCGACCCGCCCCGGCTTCGCACGGGTGCAATGCTGGTAAATTATGCATGTATTATACATTAGGGGACTTCGTGGAGTACTTCGAGAGCCCGCCCGAGCTGCGCGGCGAGCGCGTGCTCAACGTGCTTAGTTTGGAGTTCAGCGACACCAAGTAAGCGCTTACTTGTACATTTATGAAACACTAGCGACCCGCCCCGGCTTCGCACGGGTGCAATGCTGGTAAATTATGCATGTATTATACATTAGGGGACTTCGTGGAGTACTTCGAGAGCCCGCCCGAGCTGCGCGGCGAGCGCGTGCTCAACGTGCTTAGTTTGGAGTTCAGCGACACCAAGTAAGCGCTTACTTATACATTTATGGAACACTAGCGACCCGCCCCGGCTTCGCACGGGTGCAATGCTGGTAAATGATGCATGTATTATACATTAGGAGACTTCGTGGAGTACTTCGAGAGCCCGCCCGAGCTGCGCGGCGAGCGCGTGCTCAACGTGCTTAGTTTGGAGTTCAGCGACACCAAGTAAGCGCTTACTTATACATTTATGGAACACTAGCGACCCGCCCCGGCTTCGCACGGGTGCAATGCTGGCAAATTATGCATGTATTATACATATAAACCTTCCTCTTGAATCACTATCTATTAAAAAAACCGTATCAAAATCCGTTGCGTAGTTTTAAAGATCTAAGGATACATAGGGACAGACAGACAGACAGACAGCAGGAAGCGACTTTGTTTTATACTATGCAGTGATAAAACATATAATGTGTCCTTTTTTAATTAGGGTATTCACCACAATTCTTATATTAAACCATAGATACAAAGCTCAAAGAAAAAAATGAAATGCGTAACCTGAAATGTGCTGGACCGGAAACCCAGAGGTACTGGGTTCGATTCCCGGTCGCCTCCACCACGTCACGCATTAAAAAATTTCTTTGAGCTTTAAGCTTGGACACGTGTTATATTAATTTAGTTGTTGAGTTTCTTTCGGCTTTCTTCTCAACAGCGGTCTCCTCTTGGGAAATACCGGTAGACTCAGATTCAGACTTGTAAAAGTGCTTGTGTAGCCTTCTTACAGAATAAAAATAATAATTTTGTTTCATATTTTCCCAACTAAGGATGTTCCCATAAAAGATCTCCGTAATCCCAAATCCGGAAGCCCAAAAAAGTACATTTAAATCTGAGGAATCTGATTGGTCCATTTTACACAGCTCCGCCCCATTGGACAGGCTTTAACTTGCAAAGTCTCAGCCTAGGGTGCAAAAAGAGTCCTACAGATTCTTCCTGTTAGAGAAAGCTACCGCTTCGGTTCTAACACTAGTTATTGTCGTAAAATTTAAGTCTCGCTATGTGAGTTTCAATTCCTTCGTGCTGAGAGTTGCGACAGACCAACTAGCGACCTTCACAAAGGAAGAGTATTGGTTTGGTCGAAGGGTTTTCATGTTCTGGCGTTTCCGTGGATGGCTACCTGACATGCGTAAACACATCGCTGTTGAAATAGTTTAGTTACTTATGTTTTTATTTTTGTGTATTTGATATTCATCCCAGGCCAACAAAGTTATGGCAACAACAAGTATGGAAACAAAGTTTATTCTTTGAATATTTAAAGTTTCCAATAATTATTCCTTGTGTAAGTAACCGTTAGGCCACCCCCAAAAGATAAAAAAAATAGAACATCCACTATCAAAACATCTGCTTATTGTAAAAATGGGATCCTGCCGTTTTGCCAAAATTATTTTCGTCAAATTTCATTACCCAAACAAATTTTAGCAAGTGTTTTTATTGCCAATGCAATCTTTGGCATAATTTCAATACGCACATTTTCATTAAGTCAAATTTTCGTTCAGCAAAATATTACTTCGAAAAATGTCATTTAGGCATTTGGTCTTTTAGCAAATGCTTTATTAAGGCAAAAAAATATTACATAATAATCATTTAGTCAAATTATCATTTAGCAAAATAATACTACGAAAAATTACATTTAGGCATTTGGTCTAGCAAATGCTTTATTAATGTAAAACAAAACAATGAATCAAAAGGTTTTTTTTTAATTTACCCATTGATATTTTTGGCTCTGCATAAGAGCTGCGACCACAACAGCGCGCGAGCCGAGCGAGCGAAGCTAGAGTGCCGCGGCTGCAACCGGCAAAGCGCCAAAACCGACTTGGCTGGGTTAGGTTAGGTTAGAACTGCGACCACAACAGCACGCGAGTCGAGCGAGCGAAGCTAGCGTGCCGCGGCAGTAGTCGGCAAAGGGCAAAAACCAACCTGGCTGGGTTAGGTTAGGTTAGAACTGCGACCACAACAGTGCGCGAGCCAAGCGAGCCGTGCGAGCGAAGCTAGCGTGCCGCGGCAGTAACCGGCAAAGCGCCAAAACCGACCTGGCTGGGTTAGGTTAGGTTAGAACTGCGACCACAACAGCGCGCGAGCCGAGCGAGCGAAGTTAGCGTGCCGCGGCAGTAGCCGGCAAAGCGCAAAAACCGACCTGGCTGGGTTAGGTTAGGTTAGAACTGCGACCACAACAGTGCCCAAGCCGAGCGAGCGAAGCTTGCGTGCCGCGGCAGCAACCGGCAAAGCGCCAAAACCGACCTGGCTGGGTTAGGTCAGGTTAGAACTGCGACCACAACAGTGCACGAGCCGAGCGAACGAAGCTACAAAACACTAGAATATAGAACCAATAGAAACAATAGAATAGAAGAACTAAAAAAGTAAACTAGAATTTCACTGGAGGGTTGCTCTTCCCGCAGCGCCGAAGCTACGAAGGAGTCCGTTTTGCCCAAAAAATGTTGCCCATACAAACACGCTTATTTTAGCGTATTCTATACGATAACATCATAAAAAAAATATGTGTCCAGAAAGTCCAACTCCAACGTTTAAGTACAAAAGTTTGACGATACAAGTCATTTGCCAGTTGGCATAACATATTTTGCGTAAAATATGTTATGCCAACTAAAACATTTGACTAAATGAAATTTGGTCAAAGTACCAGTTGGCAAACAAGTCATTGTCTAAACGTTGACGTGCCAAACATTAGGTTTGCGTGACAATTGTTTGCGAAAATTTAATTTGGCAAACGATTATTTGGCGAATGAAATTCTTCGAAAATATTTTTGGAAAGTGATAATTTGGCAAACAAATTTTGGGGGATCACCTCTAGTGGAATAAAAATTCTTGTCATAAATTCGATTGTCATAACTCATTTCGCATAATGGCTTTCCTCATACGTGTTATTTGTCATAAATTGTTATTTGCATAAAATTTTTACGTCATAATTGTTGTTCGGCAGGCTGTTCATAAGCATAATTTAGTATGGCACAAAATTTCTAATCATATTATTGAATGTCATAATAATTGATAGTACGAAGAAGAGCAACGCATAAATTATGGCTTTCATAATTATTAATGGCAATAGACATTATATAGTATAAGTTATATCACATGTACCAAAAATATAACATTTGAAATAATGATACAAAACTTACATGAGCAGAAAAACAAAAAGGGGGGACGGGGGGCGAAGCCCCCCACTAGGGGGGCTCGGGGGGCGAAGCCCCCCGCATTAAGAAACCCTTCTCCACACTGACATCTTAGTTGTAGGTTAGGTTTGGTTAGAACTGTGAACCTATAAATACGAACATCGGCCAAAAAAGTAGGTTAGGTTAGGTTAGGTTAGTTGTAGGTTAGGTTTTCCAACGAAAAAAAAAATGTTAGAATTCTGAACCTACAAATACAAACATCAGCCAGAAAAGTAGGTTAGGTTAGGTTTGAAAGAACTGTGACCCCCTCAGACACGAACTGCTGCCAGAAAAGCAGGATGACGTTGAATAAAAAAATATGGAGCTTGATATTTATGCTGTTCAGGATTATGCACCAATGCAAGATATGCATAAAAACATTATGGCGATTAATGATTATGATTCAGGTTTATATGTCCCAAAATTATATGACATTCCTTACTTATGCGTAAAAACATTATGGTCATAAAATGTATGCGGATCAATTAATGACTAACACACTTATGCGGAAAGATTTTTATGACAAAAGTGGTTATGCACACCGATATTATGGCTTTACAATTTATGCAACCCAATATGGAACCATATTTTGGTAATTGATATTACTGGTATTGTCAGGAGATAGTCTACATAAGAATGGGCTTATAACTGCTTAACCCTTCGAGTGGCAGAAACCGGGAGCCGGACCCCACGTCAAGTGGCAGGCATCCGGGAGCCGGACCTGACAAAACAAGCCGTTGAGTGGCAAGGTTTCTGATTGCATGACAGGAGAAGTGGCACAGCCATCTTGGCAAAATATACCGTTAAGTGGCGGGCCTCCCACGGGTGGTCATCGCGAATTTCCGCATGTTACAAAAAATATCTTTTCTCAAAAAAAAATGTATAGATGTTGTATATAAACTATATATCGTTGGATTCATCATAACATGCCATATTTATTGTATAGAAATTAATGCCATTCCATTTATGGAAATTTTGCTAGTCTTGATCAATCGTCGAATGACTAAATTTTAACCACTTTATGTATAAAAATAACTATAATTAGGAAAAAAAACAGTGAACCGTAGAAAAAACTAATTTAATGGCAAATCTATATATTTATTTACACCTATAACCCTTTTTATTACACCTCACTATACAATATTTTCTAACCACAAGGTTTTTAAAATGCTCACGGCTCGGCGGTCGACGCGTGATGGTCGGGGGGTCGGGAAGATGACGCAATTTCTAACGAACTTTGCTTTGCGCGTCATCAATTCGACCGTTAGTGAATGCCGTCCTTGCTTATTGACGAATGCATCTTACAAGTGTGAGCAAGCAAAATATAGTTTTGACGGTTTTATTTCGGGTGCGAAATAAGACATCGCACAGGGTCCGGGAGCCGGATGCCACCCAACGGCTTGTTTTGTCCGATCCGGCTCCCGGATCTCTGCCACTTGACGTTGGGTCCGGCTCCCGGTTCCTGCCACTTAACGGTAAATTTTGTAAAATAGACGCGCCACTTCTCCTGCCATGCAACTGGTGGCGCTGCCACCTGAAGGGTTAAATTACAAAGCTTTTGCTAAATATAACCACGGAAAATCATAGTTTTAAAAAGTGACCCAGGGGCATCACCATGGCAACGAGTAGCAGAAAATAGTTGATTGACCCATATAATATAGTTACCTAACTCCGGGACAAAGTGCATGTCGTCGTTTATTTATTGCCTTTCTACAAAATGTTGCACTGGCGATTTTCATAAGCAGAATTTGGGTTATTGACTTTTAAAATGTTTATAATTTAATCATTTTTAGGGTTCCGTACCCGAAGGGTAAAAACGGGACCCTATTACTGAGACTTCGCTGTCCGTCTGTCACCAGGCTGTATCTCAACAACGGTGATAGCTAGACAGTTGAAATTTTCACAGATGATGTATTTCTATTGCCCCTATAACAACAAATACTAAAAATAAAATAAAATAAATATTTAAGGGGGGCTCCCATACAACAAACTTGTTATAGATTACATATATGTATAGGTACGGAACCCTTCATGTGCGAGTCGGGCTCGCACTTGCCCAATTTTTTATATTGTGATTTTGTAATTTATTCCGTAAGGAAATCACAGGTTTTTATAGTAATAAGCTTGTTTCCATACTTTATCTTAGTTGTAAGAGGCCTTATTCCTTTTAAAATGCTGATTGTTTTAGACATTTGTATGATGAAACATGTTTCTTAACATAATATTGATGTTACTACCTAGAACAGGGCAATTGGGATTTATTGGTATATATTTGAAACCTACAGTTTGAATTTTTCATTGATAATTATTGTTTCAAAAACTACTCGAAATTGACAAAATTCACGCGGAAAATTAGTTTCTTCAACTTATTTTCGACTGCGCGCAACAAAAGCATAAATTAACTATGTTACTACCTAGAACTCGGGGAAAAAGCATTATTCACTTCAAAAAGTTGGTTCAAATTATCAATATATTTGTCATAATATGAAAAAAATAAAATTTAAAAGGAATAAGGCCTCTTAAGGTTTTATATATTAGTTTTAAGGTATATCTACGGGCTAAAGTCGCGTGAAATAAATGTTATCATTGAATCTGCTTGTCCCCAGCATGGCGGGTCTGGTGGAGCCGCCGGCGACGGTGCGGCGGCTGGACTGGGCGGCGCTGGTGTGGGCGGGCGCGGAGCCGCCGCCCGCCCCCGCCGTGCAGAAGTACTGCCTGCTGTCCGCCGCCGGCTCCTACACCGACTTCCACGTCGACTTCGGCGGCACCACCGTCTGGTACCACGTCATGCGCGGACGGAAGGTGCGTTGAGATAAGATAAGATAAGATAAGATACGATAAGATACGATAAGATAAGATAAGATAAGATAAGATAAGATAAGGTAAGGTAAGGTAAGGTAAGGTAAGGTAAGATAAGATACGATACGATACGATACGATACGATACGATAAGATAAGATAAGAATCATTTAATCAATTGGGATTCACTGGAACCACTTGCATCGTCATTGATTACATAGCTATTACATTCATTGGTACAATAGTAATAACATTAACACAAAATTATTATAGGTACACAAGATTTCCATACATTTGCAATATTTCCGCGGTAATGCTGCTCGTCAAAGGTAAACTAGGTGATAAATTACATGAAAAATTATGATAATTAAAATTACTTTAACCTTTTAATTAAAAAAAAAACTTTACCCGCGTCAAAAGCAAATACATAATTATGTCAAAATGTACACCTTAACACTTTCGCTACCAGGAACCCGCCTGGTAGGCACTCGTAATCATTGCTCAGATGCCGGTCACGTATTTTTGCTTAAACTGTTAACACTTTCGCAACCAGATATAAAATTTAACCCTACCCCAGAAACCGAGAGCCCGCTAGGTGGGTAGCTCTTTAAGCAAAAATACGTGACCGGCATCTGAGCAAAGATTACGAGTGCCTACCAGGCGGGTTCCTGGTAGCGAAAGTGTTAAATTAACAATTCATTTAATACGTTTTCAATATTTCATAAACTTAGATGTGCAAGGAAGAAATATTACTAGGTACATAAATCTTCCTGCAGCAACCGTGTCAAATCTTATAAATAAATAAGAAGTTAATGAAAAATTTAATTACTTATTTACATTTAAACATATACAAATGTTAAAATAATATCGACAAATACTACCTGTCGCTTTCCTTTCGGTACCGTGCGAGCGAGACAGGAGATATTGTCTCGCGCGACAAGCGAAATCGCGGCAAGTTATGCCCTGCTGGACCACACGAACGAGTAATTTGTTATGTTTAAGTAGGGTCGTCAATAAAACTCTTAGTCACAATAAGTACATGTTATAATAAGGGCGAGTATCGGGCGCTCGATGGCGGTCTATCTCTTTCGTACCAATTTGCGCGTGCGAGTGAGATGCACTGGCTTCGGGTGCTCGATGGTTGCTTGTGTTGGCCGAGATGTCAGCACATGGTAGGCGGTACTGTTTCTATGGGCCGGCCGGCTCGGGCGGATAATGCGAGCACGCTTGCACGCATTATATTGCAATTGTACTGCATACCCGATTAAAAAAAAAAAAAAAATCTTATTATTACCTTTAAATTAAGTTATAAAGAAGTTTATTGTATTTAGTTTTAAGTGTGTTTATTATATTTTTACTTATAAGTGTGCGCTCACCGATTAAGATACCTAGTTGCATGTTAAGATTCTCATGTAAGTGAATATTCATGTATTCTTATGAGAAATAAAGATCTTTAAACCTAAATTAAGTAAAGCCTGACCAGAAATATATGAGGATTGTCAAGAGGGCGCTATTTATAAGATTTATATGGCAACAATTTTGCACAATTTTCCTGACAGTTTTTCGTGTAGTAAACACGTGTACACTTTATTTATAATCTTACGTTCACGACTATGAATGGTTTTCGGCATTTTCTTAGGATAATTTTAAATATTTGTCTTTTAACGAAACACCACGAATGACATTGACATTGTTGACAAACCGTCATAAAATCATTGCCAGTGTAAGAAATTAGTTCCAGTGAAATTCCGCAATATGGCGCATCCTCATATATTTCTGGTCAGGCTTTAAATGTTAAACACTAACAGATCTTATAACTACTAAAGACTACGAGTTGTTGAGCGCCAAGATCTAATCCTGTGCACCGGGGTGCGTTCTTATTTTAATGTTGTAATGTACTAATTTATTGTGTGATGGACAAAACTCGAAGTCCTAGTTAGTTATATCAAGAACATGATCGGTTGTGTACGAACTGCTTCAGCTAAACTAGCTACCACAACTGGCATATTCAATAGAAAAATGATTGAATTAGCTCATTAGTAGGACAAGGTAAAGCTTCAAAGCCAAGAACTCTGTAAAAAGTCATCATTACTAGTATTCTAAAGAATACTCTTTTGACACAACTTGCAATTAGCAAATATTGATTAGAGAGTAAGATAAATGTAAAACTTTTCATGTACCTTCTTTATGTTACCTTCCTATTTAAATACATGCCTTTCGGTCTGACGAACGCAACAGCAACCCAGCAATGAAGGTGTTTTGTAGTCGTTGGTGCAGCAAAACAGCCATAATTTTAGCTAAAAATTGAATATCCTTGGTTAATAAGGTACACTTACACATTGGGTTCAGTTCAGCAAGGCTGTCAGTTATCTAAAACACTAATCCAAACGTAGATTAAGTTCTATCGCAGTCTTAAAAGTCTAAATACCAAGTGTCCAACACAACTAGCATATAAATAAGAGTTTAAAAATACCTTAGAATTGTTGAATAATGTATGACATGTATAACATAAAACGCAATGTATAAAGTGTACTCGGATTATTCCGAATGTCGGGTAATTCCGATTTTTACTGATATCTAATAAACGGGGTAGCATTTTTTGCGCTAGCAACACTTCCTCAGATACTATACACTTCTACAGTAAGAAGACACTTTAATTTAAAATTCAACAATGTTCTAAAATATTCAACCTTTTCAGATGTTTTAATCAAATATCGCTTTTTTCAGATATTCTACTTAATTCCCCCGACGTCGACTAACCTCGCCCTCTACCAGCAATGGAGTGCATCCAACAACCAAAACGAAAAATTCTTCGGTGATATGGTAATTTTTTTTTGTTGTTTATTTTGGTACAACTAGTAAGAACCACTCTGAGGTTCATTGAATTTTAATACGTATTTGTATGAAAAAAAAGCAATCGTAATTTAGGTATATTTTTTATTTTGCGACGTTTAGGGTGAAAAAATTGTTTTTCATCACATTTGCTCGTAAAAGGTGGTATTGCATGCAGGTGTAGGTACTGAAGAAAAAAAAAATTTGGTTAGGCACTATTTATAAGGTTGATTCACTAAAGCTGGCACGAATGGAATGAATGAGTGAATGATAATATTTATGTGTGCGTCACAAAATGATTACATACAGGTTGATACAAATCGAACCAAATTAAATTCAAAATGACGGATGGTTTTTTTTTCCAAAATTTCAAATTGGTGCTAGGAAGCTGAAACTCGGTATCGGGGGGCATTTGGGGCTCACAAATATGAATCTGAAATCGGTGTCCGAAATTTCGGTCAAAGTCGGAAAATATCGAAAAAAACAAGATTTGTATGGAGATTTTTTTTTAAGAGTCCGGTATCTCGTAAACGGCTGGAGATGGGTAGGGGGATGCTCAAACAAATATCATAGGGGACCTGAGTACAGTCGTGGAAAAAAAAAAACAAAATGGCGACTTTTTTTTTTTCGAAATTTCAAATTGGTCCGAGGGGCTGAAACTCGGTATTTGGGTCCTCCGACTCATAATATGAAATCGGATTTTGAATATTCGGTCAACTTCGGATAATATCGGACAAACAAAATTTAGTAATCTTAGCTCGACGGAGGGCCGAGCCATTTCTGAGCATAACTTATTGAATCAAATGGGTCTTAGCCTCGGATACTAGTACTTTCAATGAAAACTATATTGAATAAGATCGGTCGAGCCGTTTATGAGTTATTGCAAAATTTCATAATTTTCTTTAAAATGACGTTAGTGCCGCGCGGTGTCCCTACACTTCGAACGTTACACATATTGGTTAAGTGCCAAACTATATTAAAACATTTCGCTCAATCTGTAGCGTATAATAGATAACTTCCAAAAGATAATAAGTAATTACTGTTTCTTGGCGTGTACAATAAGCAATATGTACAATTACACTGCCTTTCAACATTCAAAATCTAAAGTATGTCAAATACCTAGCATCAAAACACTATGATAGTAGAATATTTTTGTATCAAACAGTTAAATATACCTTTCGGATATATATATTACTTGTTTAGTCTAAATATTGTGCTGATTATGCTTATATTATACCTAATAATTTTTATTTTTCTTGAATAACAAAAACCCATTTTGTTGTTGTTTACAAAATATTAGGAGGCCCCTGTATAAGAACGGCACTCACACTAACACTCGAAGTGACAAGTGACATAACTTTCATTCAATCCATTCGCGCCAGCTTTAGTGAATTGACCTTATAGTTTTGTAACAAAATTACTGTTCGTATTTAAGTTTTATAATACTACTGTGTTAATTTTTGTTGCATAATATTGTTAATTGATGTTTGTTTAGTGATAGATGGTAAGAATCTGTATATATCCGTTTTGCCAATGCTTATAGTAAAGTAAAAAAATATATACAGAAAAAAGTTGGTTGTCAATCGTTTAATGTTTATTTTTGTCTTATTATTTGTTATTTCCTCCCAGATGTGATGAAAAATATTGTGTGCACGGCGGGTAGTAAGGGGATTACAAACTCAGGACATTAAAAGCCTTCCGTCTTCGGCGTCGGGCTTCTAATAGACCTTCGTTAGTAATCCCCTACTTACTACCCTTATTGCACACCTCAACAGGAAATAAATACAATCAAATTCAGATTGCACGTAACATACAATAGAGGCAAACAACAGGCGGTCTTATTGCTAAAGAGCGATCTCTTCCAGACAACCTTTGGGTAGCGAAATTAAATAAAAACGTCAGAAATGAGTAGGCGATGCAAAAGTAATCATGGAATCTGTAGAAAACAAAACTACTAAAATAATACATAAATAAACGTACATAAAATACCAAAAAAAATCAATATATATGCACAAATAAACCTATTTATTTTATTTTATTTTTAGTATTTGTTGTTATAGCGGCAATAGAAATACACCATCTGTGAAAAATTCAACTGTCTAGCTATCAGCGTTCTTGAGATACAGCCTGGTGACAGACGGACGGACAGCGAAGTCTTAGTATTAGGGTTCCGTTTTTACCCTTTGGGTACGGAACCCTAAAAAGCAATTTGAATAAAATAAACAACAAAATCCAAAGAACAAGACATTGTTGCAATGTAATATGTGATATTCCAGGTGGAATGGTACGGCACGGCGGAGCTGTGCGCCGGGCAGACGCTGTGCATCCCGGGCGGCTGGATCCACGCAGTTCTCACGCCGCAGGACTCGCTGGTCTTCGGCGGGAACTTCCTGCACTCGTACGGCATCGAGATGCAGTTGCAGTGAGTGTCACTACTGATGCTGGGTCTGATGCGGTTGGCGCAGTTTTTAGGAATACTGCCTACATTGATCCACGCCGTGCTGACGCCGCAGGACTCGCTGGTCTTCGGCGGGAACTTCCTGCACTCGTACGGCATCGAGATGCAGTTGCAGTGAGTGTCACTACTGATGCTGGCTCTGATGCGGTTGGCGCAGTTTTTAGGAATACTGCCTACATTGATCCACGCCGTGCTGACGCCGCAGGACTCGCTGGTCTTCGGCGGGAACTTCCTGCACTCGTACGGCATCGAGATGCAGTTGCAGTGAGTGTCACTACTGATGCTGGCTCTGATGCGGTTGGCGCAGTTTTTAGGAATACTGCCTACATTGATCCACGCCGTGCTGACGCCGCAGGACTCGCTGGTCTTCGGCGGGAACTTCCTGCACTCGTACGGCATCGAGATGCAGTTGCAGTGAGTGTCACTACTGATACTGGTTTGCTGCGGTTGGCGCAGTTTGTAGGAATACTGCCTACATTGCTGTGCTAAGCGTGACAGAAATAACTCACAATGAATGTTACTATAACAAAGTTCTATTTTAATTTAAGTCTTAATTGAGATACGAGCTTTTTTTGGTAACTTTCAATGTGAGTTACTGTTGTTATGCTTACAGCAGACTTTACAGAGCTGGCGGTCCTTCGTTCGAATTCTGACTAGGATAAATATTTGTGTGATGTACTCGAATATTTCGTCTGTTGACAACTACTTAATTCTCACTAAGTAACAAATAATATTATTTAAACTATCGTGAGACATCTTTAATAATTCAAAAAACGGTTTAAACTTACCTAAAAATTATCAGGAACGGCCCGACATGTTTCGAACTCATATGGACTTCTTCATCGGGGACATCCGTGCTGCTACGCGACTAGCGACCCACTGACGCCGCTGTCCCGAAGTCGTGGCGTAAAAGCTTGTCATAAAAATGAAATTTTAGACCGAAACTTGTCAGTCACATTAACACTTTCGACACCAACAACCCGGAGGCCGGGCGCTCGTAAACTTTGTTCAGATGCCGGCCAACCCGGTAGCCGGGTTGATGCTATAAAAGCCGGCTCGGCCGGTTTCTGGGATATGTCTTAAGCCCGCTCTACACTCGCGGCGCGAAGTCGCTTCGTGAATTCGTGTGTGTCCCTCCACACTCGTAAAGCTTCGCAGGCGTACCCTTTGTCGCGGGCCAAAAACCGCCACTGATCGGGGAATGGCGCGAACGCGAAGGCGTGAACAATATCTACACACGCGGTTCGCGGCTTTCGCGGGCGTTCGCGCCGCGAGTGTAGAGCGGGCTTTTTTGTCTGGTTAAGAAAATGTTGCAGTCTACTAAAAATACATTTTCACAGTGGAGACATTATAGCTGGGTGATGTTTTCAGGATCTACGAGATCGAGCGGCGAGTGGAGACGCCGGTGATGCTGCGCTACCCGCTGTTCGAGGCCATGCACTGGTACGCGGGCGCGCACCTGCTGTCCGCGCTGCGGCGGCACAACGAGGAGACGCAGGTCTGTAACTACTTGTGCCACGCCCCCACTTACGGCCCGCTGTTCGAGGCCATGCACTGGTACGCGGGCGCGCACCTGCTGTCCGCGCTGCGGCGGCACAACGAGGAGACGCAGGTCTGTAACTACTTGTGCCACGCCCCCACTTACGGCCCGCTGTTCGAGGGGAACCTCACTTCCTAGCCAAGGCAGGACGTAAAACTTTAGACAAAGCACAGTCGATAATTCGTAAAGCCCCAGCCCGTCTAGCACAACTATGCTTCGCAACTCTCGCGGGAATCACCCGTCACTCTCTCACAATACTGTACAAAAAGGATACTTCGCGCGAGAAAGAGTCGCGTGTCACAGGTTGTGCATATATGGCCCTCGCCTTCGAATTGGCTACAAACACCTGCGATTTGGAACATTCAGCTGCTAAAAGTGAATCTCATTTATTTGAAGGACTAAGGATTCGACCAAACCATTATTCCAAGAATTACCCTTACCTACTTTATTAGTACCACCCCTGGTTTGTCTAAAGTTTCACGTCTTGCCTTGCCTAAAAAGGGACGTTTTCTCCTCGCGCAGCGGGCGGAAAATACCACTTACGGCCTAGAGTGATGTAACATGAATTTTTACGACAAATTAGTGACGGAATAAATTATTTTCTTAATTGTTATAATATTAGAGAACCAGGTAACGTAAGTAAGAGTCGGTAGCCTGTCCGATTTTGTTTATTGTATCATGGATTGTCTCTAATTATTGTATCTGTGTTAGGTTAGTATATAGATGTGACTGTATGTATTTATTTAAGTGCAATAATAGTACATTACGTAACAAGGGTGGTAAACAAGGAATTACAAACGAGTGTCTATTAGAAGCCCGAAGCCGAAGGCGAGGGCTTTAATGACACGAGTTAGGAATTCCTTTACCACCAGAGTCACGTACGACGTTTTTCATCACACTTTGGAGGAAATAAAACAAAAGTAGTAGTAGTCAACCAAAATTACTTACCGCCCTAGGGCGTAATATGTATACGAATTACCGCACTAGGGCGGTATATACGATTTACCGCCCGGTTTTCTAGCATGTAATCACTGAAATCGTGATAAAAATTACTTACCGCCCTAGGGCGTAATTTACGACTTACCGCCCGCTTTTCTAGCATGTAAGCCCTTGTTTACGAGCAAAGTGTGATGAAAACTTACTTACGTTGTGTCCCTCAGGACGAGGACTTCACGCTGCACGAGAGCATAGCTGCGCGCGCGCCGGCGCCGCTGCCGGCGTTACTTCTGCGCGGGATCAAGATCCTCGCCAACGCGCTCAAGGAGTGGCACGCGCTCAAGAGCGTGAGTACCGCCCCTTCCTACTAGATAAATAAACAAATAAAATAAATAAATATTAAGGGACTGTAGGGAGCGACCCTAACTACTTGATAAATGATATATGATATATGCCGAGGCAGAGGAGCAGAGTGAAACCACAGCTTGATACTTAACGACAACATTTTAATCCATACTTAAGAGGCCTTATTCCTTTTAAAATGCTGATTGTTTAGACATTTTTCCCTATGATCAAACATGTTTCTTAAGATATTATTGATGTTACTACCTAGAACAGGACTATTGGGATTTATTGGTATATATTTGAAACCTACAGTTTGAATTTATCATTGATAATTTTTGTTTCAAAAACTACTCGAAATTGACAAAATTCACGCGAAAAATTAGTTTTTTCACTTTTTTTTTGACTGCGCGCAATGTAACCGTGAAATAACAACAAACAATGGTAACAATGTAACCGTTACTATCTAGAACTCGGGGAAAAGTATTATTCACTTCAAAAAGTTGGTTGAAATTATCAATATATTTGTCGTAATATGAAAAAAAATTTTTTTAAAAGGAATAAGGCCTCTTAACCATCAATATATACATTATTTTACGTGAGCGACATGACTTCCGCCATTACGTCGCATAATGATAATTTACAAGTTTCCCATGTATCTAAAATGATTAGCTGATTGGCTCTTCGTCACGTATAAGACTTCCAACCATGTACGCTTGCCCGTACAGGACTATCATACACAAATCGACCTAGTCCCAAACTAAGCAAAGGTTTTACTATGGGTACTAGACGACGATATACATAATATATAAATACATATATAGATAACATCCATGACCCAAGAACAAATAATCTGATAAATAATAAGATGATAGATAATAATCACTTTTACACAAAAAAATACCAACTTCAATGAGCGAAATGGAACATACAATAACACTTATATGATTTTCTCATGGATATCTTTGTCGGAACTGGACCAAACTGGTAGTTTGCTGGTAGTTTGTGCAAATGTAACTTGACAGAAAAAAAAGTGTTTTTCTCAGTCAACCTTTGACAACGGTAACTGGAAGGTTGCCGAAACTTCAGGGAGGCTCAATTAATTAATTATACGCGATATAATCAGTTTCAATTGTTTTATTTAAATGAACTAACGATGTTTGTCTTCTCGCAGACTGACACCGCGAAGAGAGACAACGTACCGAAATGCCTTAACTCTGGTCAACTCGTGAGGGAACTGTGCAAGGAATTACGGACCTTGGAGAAGCGGTCCGCCAGCGCAGCTAATAAAGACAAAGTAAGTAACAAGGTATTTGATGACAGCTCAAATCAGCTACACTTTATGAAATATCAAAAACGATCTGTTAGTATGAAGTTTCTATGAAGATATTGGCTTGTGACGTCACAAATATCACAAGTCAAAACACGTCTTCTTTTAAGTTTTTGTCCAATTAAAAATAGTAAAAGGACCAAAAGTTAGTGGTGATTTATTTTGTTCCGTGTATTTTTGAATGAGTGTTTAGTTTCAATGATACATTTTGTTTTCACTATAGTCAAGTACCGTATTGACAATTTTTTTTACCAGGCATTTTCCAATATAATCAAACTAAAGAGAAAACAGTAACAAAGTAGAATCTCATTCTTTTTAATATCTCTGTTTCGTATTAACGATCCAAGTCAAAAGTATCTAATTCTAAATTGACTATTGAAAAATAAGGCCAATAAATCGTTGCCCGCGCAGCGTATAAATATAAAGTCATACAAGAGCACTAATTGCCAATGCGGACAAAAAAACAACAGTAAAGTTTCTATAGAAACATTTATAGTTTATAGAAAAAAATAAATGCGTTACCTGGCGGAACGGGCCGGGAATCGAACCCGGTACCTCTGGATTACCAGTCCAACCTGTTAACCACTCCACTACTCCAACGCCACGGCACCTGTAGATTTTTTCCTTATGCTTTGTGTATTGATCTTGGCATTGTTTATTTGAAAGGTTTTTTCCTTTGTTTTTGATCTTTCTATCAATGATTCAATAAAAATTGTGGTGTTACGAAATTAAAATAATAATTAGCAAAGAAACTCCGAGCCTCTTTCCATTACACGTTGCGTGACACTTAGCCGCCTTATGAGTCCCAATCTCGTTCCTAACGTACAGTTTTTCGTCCTAGGACTTAAAACTGAAGAACCACATATCGCCCAGCAAAGCGGTGGCTAGGAAGCCGCCGGCGCAGAAGAAGTCCCTCAAGCTGACGCTGCCCAAGCCGATCATGCACATGGCGCAGCCCGACGAGTTCGTGGACGACAAGATCTACGCGGACAAGTTCTACATCGACAACAAGGAGGTCGTCTACGACAATAGGTATCAAGCGCAAGGTGAGTCGGAAGTCTGACGCTACCTGCACAATACTCGGGAAGTTCACCGAACATGATAGTGTGGGCACTTGGTTGCGGAAAACCATGCTTCGGCCAAATTCGCCTCGCTGAACCACGGGTACTGTGGAGTCCGGGTAAGGATACATGTGGGGATGGGGTAGGATACATGTGAGGATGGGGTAGGATACATGTGGGGATGGGGTAGGATACATGTGGGGATGGAGTATGATACATGTGGGGATGGGGTAGAATACATGTGGGGATGGGGTAGGATACATGTGGGGATGGGGTATGATACATGTGGGGATGGGGTAGAATACACGTGGGGATGGGGTAGGATACATGTGGGGATGGGGCAGGATACATGTGGGGATGGGGCGGGGAAAATGCACAAGATGTTCTTTACGGCATTTATTTACACATTTACCATCAAAATTTACAGCTAACTTACAAATCTTCGTCCTACAAAGTCATTCTATCGTCTGACACTGTCATACGTCACATCCAGGCATCGGATAATCGGATGCTTTTATACCTAAACTTTGGCGGTGGCTTTGTCGTTCAGTTGTAGGTATAGGCGGCTTTGTTTGAGGTATGAGTGAGATAGCAATAGGATTTGGTCAACTTTAGGTAAATATCGACTCGAATTTCCGCAAGGTGAGTCGGAAGTCTAACGCCACCTCCACAAGCCCATGAGTACGGACAAACAAGATGTCATATCCAGGTGCGCTCGATCTGTGTTTCTACGAGCACATGACAACAATGTATCGGGAACAAGTTAGCTGCATTCGCTGCGCGCGTACTTACGTACCGACCGAGCGGCGAATTGAAATCTACCTCCGTAATAAAAATGTTTACCTGTGTTTTTATTAAGTTGACACTTGTTAAGTTTGTTATTAATTTATAATTTGCATGCAATTATTTTCTATGTTACATTCCTCATGTTAAGTGAATCAAATTATTATGAGAAATAAATGTCTTAAACCATTAAACCATACAATACCCACGAAGTTGGGCGAATATGATAGTGTGGAGAGGCTTGCCTGGCTTTTTGTAGGAGTTTGAACCTTACGCCATATGCAACCTGTAATAGTTTTTTTTGAAAGTGAAACTTCTAATGCGACTTCCAACAAGGTTGCGTTAAACGTTTAACGCTACCGTGGAGGGGGTAGGAAAGCACTGTTGCGTTAAACGTTCAACGCTCCTGGGGAGGGGGAACAGAAAGAGATAGAGCGAGAGTGAAGTTTGTCTTAAAGAAACAATATGAGTTCACTTAAAATCAACTTCCTATTTTCATTTCCACATTACGAAGTTTCACTTCTTCCGCGCGGATGGATTCCACGCACTATTTTTTTAAATCGAGTTTTTCCAAATTTTTCACTTCCTAATGTGTATCACCTCCTAAAGTTCCTGCATCGTTGTTCCAATCACACTGTATACAAAAAAAATATCGCGATGGTCATGGGTGCCTCGTGATTGGTTATTTTTTTGACAAGTAATTTCAACCAATCAGGGAACAGTAGCATGCTTTTTTATCAGTTTATCAGTTTATTTAGGTATTGCTTTCATAGGTACATTTACAGGTGGTACATTATATATTGTTTCCGCTATGAAACCCTGTAGGGCACTGCAACATTATAATATCAAATATGCTGATGTACTCTTTTTGAAATTCATTTCAGTTGAGTAGAGAGATGTTTTATGAATATTAAAGTTCAGTTGCGGGTACCATAGAGTATAGCATTTTGGTACGGGTTTAAAAAGTGAGTTGTTTTTCGCAGGTATAAAATACGGCAACGGCCTACCAGAAACGAAGTACATCGTGGACAGCAAAGAACCTGTTCTTCCAGAGAAGTACACGTTCCAACATTACGAGGAGCCCGTGTTCCACGACGCCACGTACGACCGCCCGGACAAGAAGATACTCAAGATCAAATACAAGTGAGTATACTGTAGTAGTATCATGAAGTAGATCGTGGAGACCAAGGAAGCTGTCCTGCCAGAGAGAAGAAAATATTTAGGACCGGCCGGACAAGAAGATACTCAAGATCAAATACAAGTGAGTATACTGTAGTAGTATCATGAAGTACATCGTGGAGAACAAGGAACCTGTCCTGCCAGAGAAAAGAGAATATTTAGGACCGGCCGGACAAGAGGATACTCAAGATCAAATACAAGTGAGTATACTGTAGTAGTATCATGAAGTACATCGTGGAGAACAAGGTACCTGTCCTGCCAGAGAAAAGAGAATATTTAGGACCGGCCGGACAAGAGGATACTCAAGATCAAATACAAGTGAGTATACTGTAGTAGTATCATGAAGTACATCGTGGAGAACAAGGAACCTGTCCTGCCAGAGAGAAGAGAATATTTAGGACCGCCCGGACAAGAAGATACTCAAGATCAAATACAAGTGAGTATACTGTAGTAGTATCATGAAGTACATCGTGGAGAACAAGGAACCTGTCCTGCCAGAGAGAAGAGAATATTTAGGACCGCCCGGACAAGAAGATACTCAAGATCAAATACAAGTGAGTATACTGTAGTAGTATCATGAAGTACATCGTGGAGAACAAGGAACCTGTCCTGCCAGAGCAGTGCATCCTTCCAACATTCATGGCATACGTCACATATTTGCATCATTAAACGTCAATTGTGATTTGTCAAAGATTTGTCATTAATCAAATTTACCAAATTTAAAACATTGTTTACCGGAATGCTGCTCAATCCTTCGTTCTTCTTGCGAAATAAATACTGAATCCTATTGAAATATACTTGGCTTTCGTCACTGTGGATAGTTTTGACTTTATTTTACAAAATAATACTTGAAATTTGCGGAAGATTATAGTCTTGTTTCCTCTTTGTATACATTTAAGTTAATTAGCAAAAATTTTCGTTGCCAGTACCACTAAAGATCCGCAATATGGCGTCGGTTGAAAAACACCCTGCAGGGCTATATTTTGATACATCCGATACTCACGGTAGTTTCCTATGTAAAATGCACAATACGGTATTTGATGAGTTGACAGCTCAAATCAGCTACTCTTTATGAAATGTCAAAAACGAGCTATTAGTATGAAGTTTCAATGGATTGTGACGTCATAAAAATCTGTAGCCAAAACGCGTTTTCTTTTTAGTTTTTGTCCAATTAATATAATAGTACAAGATTCACGAAACTAATCTACAAGGCGAATGTGAATGGAAATGTTGGAAAAGGAAGGCCTAGACGAACGTTTCTTGATCAGATTGGAGATGTTCTGAAAAAAGGGCAAGTCAAGAGTACTTTAAACCGACGAGCATGCATGAGGAGATTAATGAATGTTGATGAAGCGAAAGATGTATGACAGGACCGTAGCAGGTGGAAAGATGTGGTCTCTGCCTGCCCCGTTGGGAAAAAGGCGTGATTTTATGTATGTAAAATAATATAATTTATAATTATTTGAAGCGGTGGTAGCCTAGTGGTTAGCGCATGCGACTTTCAATCCGGAGGTCGCGGGTTCGAACCCGGCCCGTACCAATGAGTTTTTCGGAACTTATGTACGGAATGTCATTTGATATTTACCACTCGCTTTTCGGTGAAGGAAAACATCGTGAGGAAACCACCTAAGCCCAATAAGGCCTAGTTTCCCCTCTGGGTTGAAAGCTCAGATGGCAGTCGCTTTCGTAAAAACTAGTGCCTACGCCACATCTTGGGATTTAGGTAGCCGACCCCGATTGAGAATTCATTCTCAAAAAAATGGGACAAAGGCTAGGAGGATGATGAAAAATAATATAATTTCCAAAATTTAGTGGTAGTTTATTTGGTCTCGCGTATTTTTGAATGTGTGTTCAGTGGTTTCAATGATACAATACATTTTCACTGTGTTTGTTTCAGCACGTCCCCGTCGTCCTCCCGCGACGAGCCTCCTCCCTACAGCCTGCCAGAGCACTCCATCCTCAAGTCACATCTAGTCCGGAGTGACCGACCGGCGCTCAAGCCCATACACCAGTGGACCATCTCCAAGAAAGACCTCGGCTACCAGGAGGAGCAGATCCTGTTCACCAACGAGAACCTGCAGACTAATATGAGGGTGGAGCAGGAGATTAATTATGGACCCGGTGAGTGCAATCCTTTTAACTCCTGGCAAAAGACAGGAGTAGTTTTCCAGTGGACCATCTCCAAGAAGGATCTGGGATACCAAGAAGAGCAGATCCTGTTCACCAATGAGAACCTGCAGACTAATATGAGGGTGGAACAGGAGATTAATTATGGACCTGGTGAGTGCAATCCTTTTAACTCCTGGCAAAAGACAGGAGTAGTTTTCCAGTGGACCATCTCCAAGAAGGATCTGGGATACCAAGAAGAGCAGATACTGTTCACCAATGAGAACCTGCAGACTAATATGAGGGTGGAGCAGGAGATTAATTATGGACCTGGTGAGTGCAATCCTTTTAACTCCTGGCAAAAGACAGGAGTAGTTTTCCAGTGGACCATCTCCAAGAAGGATCTGGGATACCAAGAAGAGCAGATCCTGTTCACCAATGAGAACCTGCAGACTAATATGAGGGTGGAACAGGAGATTAATTATGGACCTGGTGAGTGCAATCCTTTTAACTCCTGGCAAAAGACAGGAGTAGTTTTCCAGTGGACCATCTCCAAGAAGGATCTGGGATACCAAGAAGAGCAGATCCTGTTCACCAATGAGAACCTGCAGACTAATATGAGGGTGGAGCAGGAGATTAATTATGGACCTGGTGAGTGCAATCCTTTTAACTCCTGGCAAAAGACAGGAGTAGTTTTCCAGTGGACCATCTCCAAGAAGGATCTGGGATACCAAGAAGAGCAGATCCTGTTCACCAATGAGAACCTGCAGACTAATATGAGGGTGGAGCAGGAGATTAATTATGGACCTGGTGAGTGCAATCCTTTTAACTCCTGGCAAAAGACAGGAGTAGTTTTGGAGTAGTAGAGTAGGGCCTCGTGCAGGGTCCGTCCGGATTGTTACTACCGTCTTGCCTGCTAACCCACCGCCAAACAGCAATGTTCGCATTGTTGTGTTCCGGTGTGGGGGTAAGATAGCCGGTGAAATTACTAGCATAGAGGCATTCTATCTTCGTCCTCCGGGTAGGCAAGCACTTGTGACTCCTCTGGTGTTGCAGGTGTTTATGGGCGACGGTAATCGCGCACCATCAGGCGATACGTTTGCTCGTTTGCCCCCTATGACATATATTCTCTATGTCTACTAGCAAAAGACAATATCTTTATGTGTCTCTTGTCAAGTTTGCGGTCAGTTATGCCTATCGCGTATCGGTCTTTTCAGCCACCAAAGACGGTGCTTCGCAGACTGAGGACCACAAATCGTCTGTAATAGACTGAAGGGACTGTGATGATGAGGGTGCTATGCGGGGAAAAAACCTCACTTCCTGGCTAATGCAAGACGTAAAACGTACAAACCAAGGGCGGTAATTCGTAAAGCTGTAATGCTGCTAAAGACTAAGCTTACTATAACTCTAAAGCTATCCTGAATCACGGGACCACCAATCGTAATGTCAACAAAGACTAACTGCTAAATACATCCTGGGAACGCGCACCAACTGTAATGTATGCTAAGCCCTTACTAAAGGTACAGGTCCTTCGTCTGCTTCACCCTCCTCACTAAACTCTACTCCTACAACGAAGCCCTAAGGAAACCCTACAACAATTACCTAAGAATATCTTAACAGCAGCTCCCAGTCTTCTATATCCTACAACTAAACAAATCTGAATATGAAAGGATCTTTATAACAATTTGAGCTTGAACATTTCTTAAATCTAAGGGCCAAAAATGTGATCAATATAACCGTTGTGAACGTCTAGATTGGTAGGAACCTACGTTGTTGTAGCAACTCAAATTCTTTTAGGAGATGTTCAGCCGAGATGTGCTGCTAAATGCCTCTGTACCTATACTGTGCTATACTATTATGTATTTTTGTTAAATAACTTAAATAAATGTGTTTTCTATTATTTATTTAATGCTTGTTTCCCCTATCATACTGCTATCTTGGTTCTTCATACTAATTAAATTTCTAACTTAATTTAATGTTATCTAACCTTAAAATATAAACTTATATTTCCTATTTAGTCTAGCCTTCAGAAATATCTACAGTTCTTATAGCATGATTCAGTATGGGATATCCTACTCTTATTAAATATTATTTATATTATTTCTATATGAAATATAAACTCATTCAGTCCACAAGTTAGGTATAAATATATTAAATTACTCTATGTAACAATAAAGATCAATATATGAATCAAAACCAAATCTTATTAGAATTCTGAGATGAAAAATTATTTAATTCTTGAAATTGTATATCTTGTTCAAAAATGTTTGTTAGACAAATAATAATGTACAATATGAAATTACACTTCATAACTATTCTATAAATAGATTGAAGTTACTGACAATATAAGGTTCTATTACAAATTTAATGAATCTTAAGTTTTCATGTTCGACTAAATTAAATAATGTTAGTATGATAATTTAGTATGGAATAAAGCTATGGAATTCATACTTTTAGTAAGTTCTAGTATGATATTCTAAAATGGATTCTAGATCTAAACAAGAAGTAATTGGTTGGTGAATAGAATTCTAAGTTTTATTGAAATCCTTCGACCGCATACAAAATATTATCATTAGACTGTGTTATACTGTAATGCTATCATCTCATTCTCCCAAAAATATTTAGTTTTGTGAAAATATTGGCAGCTACCAAACATGTCTAGTGACATGGGCAATCGTGTAAAAAACATGGTTACCTCATGTGTATATATTGAGGGAAAATCGTTCCTCAGGAAAAATAAAACAAATTTCTGTTAAATCTGTTTGGTGTGTTATTTTAAATATCACCAAACCCATGTTCTCTGGATGCTGTATGATTGCCAGATATAATCTTTTATTGGCCTATAAGGCTCTTTTAGAGTAAAAGATCTCTCTCGGATCTATTTAGAATCTATGAATCTTTACTATCTATATTTGTTATTAAACAACACGAATTTTCTTCACTCGTGAACTAAATGAATTCTCACTTCATTCATTACAAACAATAGATTTGTATAACTTGGGTTTTCGTTTGACTATACTCAAAGAAAAATGGCATTCATCCTTGAAACATAATAACTCATTGTTGTCAATTTGAAGTCTCTTTCAACTCGCGAACTTGACTCATTGTGATAAGGGAATTTACTCTCAACCCTTGTGATATTAATTAATTAAGTTCTGAGATCTGTGATGTAAATACGGGAACGAATAACTTTCATTATTGTCATCCATAAGTCCCCGGCTTCTTTTAGCAATTTACACTTCAGATACTCCAAATCCAGCCTTAGGAATGCTTTGTTTTTTCATACTAGACATACTACGCAACAATCAACAATAGAATCTCCTCATCAACACTGGAGCATATTATCTACAATCCATTCCTGTTTATTGTAGGGATAAGACGAAATTCATTTCAATTTTCATGTGATTTGACTAGTGAGTGACAGTAGTTAGTGACTTCTCATTTTTAGTGTTGCCATCTCAAAACAACAGCTGTAGGTAATATAGAGCATTACTTTACCAAATCTTAAATCATAATCGATAAAAAAAATTAACTATGTGTTCCTACAAATCTCGATGTAAAATTAACGGTTCTAAATATTTGTTTAGTCTAAATAACAGGTTGCTCTATTCTTATTCTTGATAACCTGTTACAAGACTTTGTTTTCACTACTGACATCCCGAGTCATAGACACTAGTAATACAAGAAATCAGCTGTTTGTATTTATTATACCAGACGAGATTAAAATAAATTGAATATATGTTATATTAGTTAATGATGAATGGCCGATTGCTCGGAAGATAAAATAACCCCGTTCTAATATTCCTACTGAAGTGTACCTATCGCCATACCCCTGTTCCCTAGCTAGCACAAAAACACTAGAGGTCTAAACCTCATATTTACATTTAAACGTGTATGGAACCTAGGTAAGCTAAACTAAAAATTCGGGAGATTAACCCGAGGTTGGACTAAAATCCGTGTAAGTGGGTCCCCCTTGCGTGGCTAACACACCGGAAACGCAAAGTAACCCGCCCTAATATGTGTAGATATTGCAAATATATAAATATATACGTTTATGAGACCAAACCTGGAGGTCCATCTGATTTCAACAAGTGTGGATATCCCACATGCCCAACATGTGGACCTTGCATTCACCAGACAAAGCACTCTAGATCTGTAGGCTTATCACTGCGCTTGTAAATGGCAAGTGCCCGAGTCGCCTAGCTCGGATAAAACTAGAAGAGTCTGAAAGATATTTGTTTAACAGCCGCAAGGTTAAATATCTTTCATCTGGCAACCATGTACCAAAACACTGTTTCTGGCATGTAATTAAGCTTGATAGCCATAAAACAATAAAATCCCACAACATTTCAATAAATAATTATAGATCAGAAAAATAATGTAATCCCAACAGAAATTCCCCTTAGAATTAAATTTAATACCTTATTGCCAAACAACAGTGTTACCCAGTCGAAGTCGCAAGTAAAAATGAATGAACTCTATAAAATCCGTCCCTATTTATACCAATATTCCCCGACCTTCGTAACTATCCCCGTAAACCACCCTACTGTCTATTTCACGACTGCCACCCTACTGTACCGTTAAAACACTGTGACCCCTTCCTGGGCATTCTGGACATTTCAGATGCGTCACGCGCACGTGACCGATGAGACTCCTCCCACTAAATTTTGATCCTTATTCAGTCTAAAATAAAGCTCAATTCTTCCGTTGGAAAATTTTGTGAAGTAATTTGCTATTTTATAAAGGTAGGGTGCTTAGTTATTGGAATATTTTTACTTGCTTTCGTAAACATTAATACAGTTACTTCTATTAGGCATTTGTATTGTATTATAACTATTCAATGATGATTTTAGTATTAGCCGGCGAAATATGATGCTATTGTCGGGAACGTGATGATGACAATGATGATGTGAGTCTTACGATGGTGATATATGATTATAATATGATGGCGAGCACATGACGTGAACATGTGAATCGCTACAACCGCCCCCCTGCGAAAGTTTGAAGTGGATTGACATCGTCAAATAACGTAGAACTTCGCATTCCCCTTATTAAATTGTAAAAACAATTAAAAAAAATTAATATGTATATATATATAGAACAATTATTCTTAAAGCAAATAACATTTTGTGATAATCTTGGATATTCTAATTCCGTCAGTATTCGTACCCTTAAATGTGTGTGTATTTAAACCAATACTTGGAAAGTCACTTGTGTAATAAATCAGAATTCAAACCATAGAATAATATCATTGAATCGTGAATATATTTCTCCAAATCTCGACCACATCGTAAGAAGTGTTTGGTTGTGAATCAAACAAGCCCTATTAGCTCGATTTTGCCTAAACACCTCAAACTTGACCTGCCCATTGCTCAGCCTCATTTGCGAATTCACATTGTACGAATTCTTTGATGAATTGACAAAACTCTCCTCAGACAACATAGCAAGATCTTTGGTATAGATACTGAATATTCATCCTTACTTCAATTCAATAACTGATTCCGATTTTAAATTCTTCTCCAAAATCACATGCGACTCTCCTTTCTCGGTGCGTGTATCACATCAAGAATAAACAAGCCAATTTCAGCTCTATAATCATACAATTGTTTTGTTCTTGTAAGACTATAGACTTACTAGTCGAATTGTGTAAAAATGTTTCATTTCAAAATTATGCTCGAACTTATTATAATACCAGAAGTTCATACAAATATACCAATTTAGTTTTATCCTTCCTTTTCGGATAAACCAATCCACAATTCTTTTCCTTTAAAAACATACAGTTGGCCAATCTAATCATTGACATGGGTGTGTGTGAAACCTACACGTTCCTGCTCGTGCTTGGTGAAGGTTAGCCCGTAGGCCCTGTAGAGTATTGTTTCGCACAAACTACCGCACATCGGTCTTAAATCGAACTTCGATTTACTAAGCCTAACTTCTAAGTATGTGCAAACCAATTGATGCCTTTAGAAAATACTCCCGTTCGTACCTCTAAAGATAGAAGACCCCCCCGTTTTCGGATCCGAATACTTTCGAACTTAGCTTGAATACATACAGACAACATCCAACTCAAAAAGTCCACTCTTTCTCCCTCTCATACATCGCACTACAGGCTCCTACATTCATTTTTCCGCATCGACTTAGTCAGAAGAACATCACTCATTATGTATTCAAAATCCATACTACTTTACCTCCCTATAATATCCCAAGTTCCCCTTTACTTCTTACATCAAATTCAAAATAAAGATTTTTCTCTAATATAAATAATAAAATTGTCCATCCACTTCACACGTTTCTTTTTTTTTTTTAATTATTTTAATAAACCTCGTAATTACTTTATCCATTCAGTTCAATTTACCTCTAACTACCCTTTTGAAAATTATCGAATTTCAATTTATTAAAGAAACTCAAAATACGTATTAATGGAAACGATCCATTACGTAATCATCCATGAAACTTATCAAATTTTAACTTATTCAAGATTCTTAAAATACGTTTTAATGGAATCGAACCATTACGCAAATCATTCGATGAAATATACTACTAGCGACCTCTAGTGAAATTTACGTACAAACTCATTCGTTTCGTACAACGCATATTGTGACATCACTATTGTCCTTTAAAATTTTTCGTCAGTAATCGATCCCTTAATCGATCTTAACTTAACATCCCTATTGAATACTACATATTGCTTAAATATTGTCGCTCTGTTTAATTAAATAATATATATAAAATAAATGTACTCGTCTATTTTCTATAAATGTTACGTAAATCTTATGAACCTGGTAAAGTGAATCGATAATAATAGTCTACTATTTATGTGATCCTATTTCTATAACCTGGCAACACTGTCTATGACATGTCAAATGTCAATTCTTTTTTTCATAACCTATATCTATTCTATGAAATGGGAATGAAATTACGAATAGAAAAATAATGAACAAGAAAACAGATTGTTACGAAGAAAACTGTGATAAAATGGGTCTACGATAATAAGGTAACTATTTTCTACGCTTGTTACTATGTCCTGACTAAAATATTGAGCAAAGAAAAATCGTGTTGTAGTAGTGTTATATTCAATGTTTGTTTTTGTTACAGAATCAAACAATTACGTTAACCTCCGCGCAACGGTTATAAGTTATTATCTCCAAATTTATGCAAAAATAATGAATAATTAAACAAGAAGCAATGTAGTCGAACTCCGCCACCTGAAACAGACTAACAGAATGTAAGTTAACAAGAGTTTTAACTGCGTTTGTTTATAAAATAAATCTTGATTCTTCTGTACGCCAATTTTTGTTCTTTTCTTGATTCTAATATTTTTCTATTTTCAGACTGTGCTCGTAAATCTTGACAACTTCTCCCATACAAATTAATCTTAAATGGAGCAAAAGTTAGGAAGGATGGCTTGAACCCCCACATCTACTGCTGCAGCTTATTGGAACTTCTTCACAAGGTAATATTATTTATCTTACTCTATTATTATTTCAATTTTGAAGAACATAGTTGTTTAAAAATATCTTTATGGTAATGTTCATGGAAATGACTTTGATCAAAACAGTAGGTACTCCTTCGGGGTCGAAATTTTATTCATTTCTTCCTATTATTACTGCTACTTCTCTTCTTGTCTTCATCCTATTGTTCTCTCAAATTTGTTTCCATCGCCTGATTACAATTTTCATTTCATTTGAAGACGAGCAGCTTAATGAACTACATTTATTTTCCTAAACTACTGTTATAAATGTTTATATCTCAAATTAAAGTATGTGGATGTACTGTATAATAATTGTACCTTTGTTTAATAACAAATAACATTTAATCTAACTTGTTTCAATAATTATTCATTTTACTTTCCAGATTTTTGGATTTCAACGGCAAGCTCTGGACCAAATCTACTATGTATCTTAACTGTAACCCGAGTATCATGACTAATGTGTAATAAAACTTGACTGAAGATATATCTACCTAATCATAAGGATATTTAACAGAACTGAATACCTTAATAAATCTGATGATAACAATACAGACATACTTACTTCGCTTCAAAAATAAATTAAATATATGTCAATTGGTTTTTCTTGTCTGGTTCTATGATTATACCCTTATGCTACATGTGAACATATATAACCAAGCGATTCTAATAATGACCTATAAGCCATACATGTGCCTTAATTATTTTAATAAAATTACTTTCATTTCATTTGTTTCATTAAGTGTTAAAAGAAAACTCAAAAGCGACCGCCCCCCGAGATATGAAATCACTAACACTCCTATTTTCCCTTATAATTACTATATTTAATGTTTCTAACAAGTTTTATAATAAGCTAAACGATTAATAACTTAATATTGTAGTTAGGAGCCTTATACAAAGATTGACATTGTAGTTAGAGTCATGTTTATCGGATCTTATCCTGAAACCTTTCCTACATTGAACTAAAGCCTATAAATAAATCTACGCCCCCCCAAATAATAAATCCTTAGTAACCTCACAACTTATCTTTAGTTTCATAACTAATTTTCAACACCACTTGAACTAATAACTGATGTAAAAATAAGTCTTCACAAACTCATATTTCCTGTAGTCAAGAACAATGACATCTCTATTCTACCTCACTTAACTAATTTCCTACAAAATTCCGACTTTATATCTATATTAAAATTAAATTTATTTAAATAATCATTCCATCGATATCATATTAATTACTGATAAAGTGATAACAGATAACACCCTGTCACTTGTCAGATCAACCTACTCAGAAGGCGTTTTGTTCACTCAACCTTGATTATGTTTTTACTTTTAAAAAAATGAATTCCCTATTATTATTTTTCCCAATTATGTAAATAATGCATAAATAATATTAAATGTATCCCTAAATATCTAAATCTTATGTTATATTAATAATATGAACATATTGAGTAAAATTGTCTACGTATCTGATTGAAACTAAAGTAAGTATATTATTACTTGATATTATTATTTTATGTAACGTAAATGATTATCTAGAACTTAAATAAACCACCTATTTAATTATTAATCAATATTAAAATTAGCTTTGTGAACCATAAAAACAATCGCAACGAATTTAATCGTATCTCAAATAATCCAGTATAGAACTACAGATAAAATAACAAAATGCCTGAATGAACTGTCAATTAATTATTGTTTGCAAAATATTGATTGATAAAAAATATCCCGTTGTTCTAATATAAATCTTTTGTTTCAGGTACTATTACTATGTGGAATAAGAAAAATATCGTGTGTTTATAACAAGAAGTTACTCTATTCACTATAATTTGTGTATAAATATGCAACAAAATGTGTTTCATGACGACGTGCACAACACCCATCACGGCTAAATTCTCCTTTCCGCTCTCACGCCAACAATTGTGCCCTTAAGGGCATAATTCAAACTCAAATGTTCAAAGATCCCTTCAATAAAACTGCCAGAAGCGACTCCCCTAAAATTCCATGGCGAAATAACAAGAATGAATAACAATTGTCGATCTACAAAACGCAAGGAGACAGCAAGACATGGAACCACACGATGAACAGCACTTGAACAAATCCTCGGTCAACGGCACGAATTGTAATCTGCATCATGTCTGCATATGGTATAATCCTGGTCACGGCACCAATTGTAATGCTGCTAAAGACTAAGCTTACTATAACTCTAAAGCTATCCTGAATCACGGGACCACCAATCGTAATGTCAACAAAGACTAACTGCTAAATACATCCTGGGAACGCGCACCAACTGTAATGTATGCTAAGCCCTTACTAAAGGTACAGGTCCTTCGTCTGCTTCACCCTCCTCACTAAACTCTACTCCTACAACGAAGCCCTAAGGAAACCCTACAACAATTACCTAAGAATATCTTAACAGCAGCTCCCAGTCTTCTATATCCTACAACTAAACAAATCTGAATATGAAAGGATCTTTATAACAATTTGAGCTTGAACATTTCTTAAATCTAAGGGCCAAAAATGTGATCAATATAACCGTTGTGAACGTCTAGATTGGTAGGAACCTACGTTGTTGTAGCAACTCAAATTCTTTTAGGAGATGTTCAGCCGAGATGTGCTGCTAAATGCCTCTGTACCTATACTGTGCTATACTATTATGTATTTTTGTTAAATAACTTAAATAAATGTGTTTTCTATTATTTATTTAATGCTTGTTTCCCCTATCATACTGCTATCTTGGTTCTTCATACTAATTAAATTTCTAACTTAATTTAATGTTATCTAACCTTAAAATATAAACTTATATTTCCTATTTAGTCTAGCCTTCAGAAATATCTACAGTTCTTATAGCATGATTCAGTATGGGATATCCTACTCTTATTAAATATTATTTATATTATTTCTATATGAAATATAAACTCATTCAGTCCACAAGTTAGGTATACATATATTAAATTACTCTATGTAACAATAAAGATCAATATATGAATCAAAACCAAATCTTATTAGAATTCTGAGATGAAAAATTATTTAATTCTTGAAATTGTATATCTTGTTCAAAAATGTTTGTTAGACAAATAATAATGTACAATATGAAATTACACTTCATAACTATTCTATAAATAGATTGAAGTTACTGACAATATAAGGTTCTATTACAAATTTAATGAATCTTAAGTTTTCATGTTCGACTAAATTAAATAATGTTAGTATGATAATTTAGTATGGAATAAAGCTATGGAATTCATACTTTTAGTAAGTTCTAGTATGATATTCTAAAATGGATTCTAGATCTAAACAAGAAGTAATTGGTTGGTGAATAGAATTCTAAGTTTTATTGAAATCCTTCGACCGCATACAAAATATTATCATTAGACTGTGTTATACTGTAATGCTATCATCTCATTCTCCCAAAAATATTTAGTTTTGTGAAAATATTGGCAGCTACCAAACATGTCTAGTGACATGGGCAATCGTGTAAAAAACATGGTTACCTCATGTGTATATATTGAGGGAAAATCGTTCCTCAGGAAAAATAAAACAAATTTCTGTTAAATCTGTTTGGTGTGTTATTTTAAATATCACCAAACCCATGTTCTCTGGATGCTGTATGATTGCCAGATATAATCTTTTATTGGCCTATAAGGCTCTTTTAGAGTAAAAGATCTCTCTCGGATCTATTTAGAATCTATGAATCTTTACTATCTATATTTGTTATTAAACAACACGAATTTTCTTCACTCGTGAACTAAATGAATTCTCACTTCATTCATTACAAACAATAGATTTGTATAACTTGGGTTTTCGTTTGACTATACTCAAAGAAAAATGGCATTCATCCTTGAAACATAATAACTCATTGTTGTCAATTTGAAGTCTCTTTCAACTCGCGAACTTGACTCATTGTGATAAGGGAATTTACTCTCAACCCTTGTGATATTAATTAATTAAGTTCTGAGATCTGTGATGTAAATACGGGAACGAATAACTTTCATTATTGTCATCCATAAGTCCCCGGCTTCTTTTAGCAATTTACACTTCAGATACTCCAAATCCAGCCTTAGGAATGCTTTGTTTTTTCATACTAGACATACTACGCAACAATCAACAATAGAATCTCCTCATCAACACTGGAGCATATTATCTACAATCCATTCCTGTTTATTGTAGGGATAAGACGAAATTCATTTCAATTTTCATGTGATTTGACTAGTGAGTGACAGTAGTTAGTGACTTCTCATTTTTAGTGTTGCCATCTCAAAACAACAGCTGTAGGTAATATAGAGCATTACTTTACCAAATCTTAAATCATAATCGATAAAAAAAATTAACTATGTGTTCCTACAAATCTCGATGTAAAATTAACGGTTCTAAATATTTGTTTAGTCTAAATAACAGGTTGCTCTATTCTTATTCTTGATAACCTGTTACAAGACTTTGTTTTCACTACTGACATCCCGAGTCATAGACACTAGTAATACAAGAAATCAGCTGTTTGTATTTATTATACCAGACGAGATTAAAATAAATTGAATATATGTTATATTAGTTAATGATGAATGGCCGATTGCTCGGAAGATAAAATAACCCCGTTCTAATATTCCTACTGAAGTGTACCTATCGCCATACCCCTGTTCCCTAGCTAGCACAAAAACACTAGAGGTCTAAACCTCATATTTACATTTAAACGTGTATGGAACCTAGGTAAGCTAAACTAAAAATTCGGGAGATTAACCCGAGGTTGGACTAAAATCCGTGTAAGTGGGTCCCCCTTGCGTGGCTAACACACCGGAAACGCAAAGTAACCCGCCCTAATATGTGTAGATATTGCAAATATATAAATATATACGTTTATGAGACCAAACCTGGAGGTCCATCTGATTTCAACAAGTGTGGATATCCCACATGCCCAACATGTGGACCTTGCATTCACCAGACAAAGCACTCTAGATCTGTAGGCTTATCACTGCGCTTGTAAATGGCAAGTGCCCGAGTCGCCTAGCTCGGATAAAACTAGAAGAGTCTGAAAGATATTTGTTTAACAGCCGCAAGGTTAAATATCTTTCATCTGGCAACCATGTACCAAAACACTGTTTCTGGCATGTAATTAAGCTTGATAGCCATAAAACAATAAAATCCCACAACATTTCAATAAATAATTATAGATCAGAAAAATAATGTAATCCCAACAGAAATTCCCCTTAGAATTAAATTTAATACCTTATTGCCAAACAACAGTGTTACCCAGTCGAAGTCGCAAGTAAAAATGAATGAACTCTATAAAATCCGTCCCTATTTATACCAATATTCCCCGACCTTCGTAACTATCCCCGTAAACCACCCTACTGTCTATTTCACGACTGCCACCCTACTGTACCGTTAAAACACTGTGACCCCTTCCTGGGCATTCTGGACATTTCAGATGCGTCACGCGCACGTGACCGATGAGACTCCTCCCACTAAATTTTGATCCTTATTCAGTCTAAAATAAAGCTCAATTCTTCCGTTGGAAAATTTTGTGAAGTAATTTGCTATTTTATAAAGGTAGGGTGCTTAGTTATTGGAATATTTTTACTTGCTTTCGTAAACATTAATACAGTTACTTCTATTAGGCATTTGTATTGTATTATAACTATTCAATGATGATTTTAGTATTAGCCGGCGAAATATGATGCTATTGTCGGGAACGTGATGATGACAATGATGATGTGAGTCTTACGATGGTGATATATGATTATAATATGATGGCGAGCACATGACGTGAACATGTGAATCGCTACAAAGCCCATGGTCGACCTGCGATTTATCTTTATCTTTTAAGTTTTAATTTTAATTTAATTGTGTTTCACTTTGATGTTTATTTAGAAATAAAGCACACATCAATACCCTTTTCATTATGCCATTTATAATTATGCCATCTTTATCCTCCTTCGTATTGTACATGTTGCTTTGGTTGTCTACCGTTTACATTTGTGTTTGTTTAGGGATAAGTTCGCCTTTGTACATGCTTATTGTTTTAAAATATATTTCTTGTTTTTGTGTACAATAAAGTGTTTATATACATACATACCCTTTAGGACTTCACAAAGACGCAGCCTGATTGTTTAATATTCTCCGCTCCGCTTTTGTGAGCAACCTAATTTGTGACTAAGTCTTTTTCTTTCTTTGGGTCTAAGTGGCTTAGTGTGTGTAGTGTATGTATTGACGATGAGCATTGTTCCCAGGCATGTACTCGGCGGAGGACATCCAGCAAGACTACCAGTACTCGGAGGCGGCGAAGCCCGGCTCCTACCAGCCGGAGTACGGCTACACCGCCGCCCCGTACCGCATGGACACTCCTATACAGCCTGCCGTACAGGTATGTATTTATTTTTATTAAAGCAGTAACGTCTGCTAACATAAATCGAATGTTTAGAATTAAGCAAAAAAAAATCCCTGCCCCGTGACTGGTTGAAATTACTTGTCAAAAAATTAACCAATCACGAGGCACCCGCCATGACTATCGCTATCATGTTTTTTTAAAGGCCATTTAGAGTTGAACGAATTATCAAAAACAAAAATTAATAGCGGAGAAAATATTTATTCTCCGTTTTGCTCGTATAAAATGTTTTGTTTGCAATAGTTACACAATTAGGTCTTAAAATCTACCTTACTAAGTATCGTGGCCTGAACGCGGTACACGACTTTGAGAACTTTCATTGTGCAACGATTGCATAAAATTAAAGGAAAAACATGTTATAATAACATCAGCTAGAGTGGCAGTGAGCTGGTGGTGCTTTATTTTGGTTCAATATTAACTTACGTCCTACTTCAAGGAAGTCTGTCATAAGAACAATTTGTATTAATTCAATGACAAGCATGTCATCACTACATAGTATAAAACAAAGTCGCTTTCTCTGTCCCTATGTCCCTTTGTATGCTTAAATCTTTTATCTACGCACATATCATTAGTGCTCTAAAATGCGTTCAGAAACCGTAGGAAATGGCCAGCATTACTACAACCAATTTTACTATGAGAACTTTCTTATCTGTGGCAGTAGGTAAAATCTGTACTGTAATGTTATAACAGTATCAATTTTTGTAAGGTTATGAGTTTAAATTTGGAACAGCTGTCAAAACTAAAGTAGGTCTCTATTCTAGTATCCATAGATATTAATATTGTTATCGATACGAAACGTCAATTCAGTATGTTTTTTTATAAAAACCGCACGACATTTGATCTCGAGTGACATGAGAATATGGATACATTCGTTTGTATATGATTTAGAAAAAAAAAACATTCGTCTTGACGGAGGTTCGAATTGCCGCCATTATTGTTGTCATTTGTTTGTTGGTTCTTTGCTGTTACGAAAATATAATTGTGATAAGTATATTGTAATTCACATTTTAGTTGAAAATATTGTTTCAATGTAAATGTAAATTACAACAAATAATCTGTTTATGTATTTGTTCAGATTTATTTCTTACTGCATTAGTATATGTCGTTTTTAGATATTTTACAGGTAGCACTAGTGGTGCCGGTCGTTTCCTTATGGCTTCTGAACCCATCTTAGAGTACTTATGATATGTGTGTAGATAAAGTAGTGTATACAACTGTACATAATTAGGCCTTAAAACACTCGTGTGATCCTATTATGAAACTCGCTGACGCTCGTTTCATAAAACCACACTCGTGTTTTAAGGCCCCTCATTATTTATCAGTTGCATAAACTACTATAAAACTACGCAACGGATTTTGATGCGGTTTTTTAAAAGATAGAGTGATTCAAGAGGAAGGTTTATATGTATAATACATGCTTAATTTATCAGCATTGCACCCGTGCGAAGCCGGGGCGGGTCGCTAGTGTGTAATATGATTAAACTTAATATGTAGCCGTACATATACGACCTCCAATAAAAATACTATAATTTGTGCAGCAGACGGCGAGCTACGCGCCGATGCCGGTCGAGCTGAACGGCTACACTCACACACAGCTGCCGTCGTACGACGCGGCCATCGCGCAGCAGTACCCCGCGACCAATTACGTAAGTTCATTGTTCTGCATGTAGGGAAAACTGGGCTCAATAATAGCCTCAATTTTAAGGCCGGCGACGCACTTGTGACTCCTTTAGCGACGGTAAACGCTTTCCGTCAGGCGACCCGTTTGCTCGTTTGCCCATAGCTCGAGCACATGGGTCAATAAAATTTTCTCTGTTGCTTGTTGCCATGGTGATGTCCCCTGGGTGACTCTTTAAAACTACGATTTTCGGCGGCAATATTGCACAAAAGCTTTGTAATTGCAGCAGGTAAGTCCATTCTTATTTAGACTATCTCTTAAAAATACCCATATTTTAAATTATCAACACTTTTATAAGGCTTAGGTTTAAACGCCTACCAAATAAGATTAAACGCCTACCAAATATATTGATAAATTACTACCAATAAATTCTTAATGCTCACCAAAACGGATGAATGCTCACCAAATAGTGTACCCCAAATTATTCTATAAATAAAGCAAATAATTCTTTTTCTTACATCCTATAAAAATATATGCACACCTAAAAAGTTAATTTCAGACCAAATAATCTAAATTACTGTTAAATGGATGTCACCAATATTTTATATTATTACTTCCATTTTAGTTATTTTTGCTGAGGCAAAAAACTAAATGCTCACCAAAATGGCTTTTTCTCAAACAACCAATGAAATGTATTTACGTTCCTTAAAATAGGCTCGGAAGTATCACTTTTTGGGCGCAACAACTCGAGAAGACTGTAAAGGGATTTCATACTGCTTTTCAGGCCTAGGCCTGCAAAGTAACTTTTTTTTGGTTTCAACAACAAGGTCATTCACACAGCTGGCTGGTTTGACAAAAAGCAGGTTTTGTTTTTAAAGATTGGTTGTTAGACACTTGTGGAAAAAAAAATTCAAGATGGCGATTTTTTTTTTCAAAATTTCAAATTGGTGCTAGGCGGCTAAAACTCGGTATCGGGGGGCTCTCGGGGCTCAAAACTATGAATCTGAAATCTTGTCCGAAAATTCGATCAAATTCCGAAAATATCGAAAAAACAACGATTCAAAATTTCAAATTGGTGCTAGGCAGCTAAAACTCGGTATCGGGGGGCTCTCGGGGCTCAAAAATATGAATCTGAAATCTTGTCCGAAAATTCGGTCAAATTCGGAAAATATCGAAAAAAAAACGATTTGTATGGAGAAAATTTCAAATTGATATAGCATAGCTAATAATGACTACCGCACATTATGGAGCGTTTTTTAGGGATATAAAAAAAAAAAAACTAACCTAACCTAACCCGGCCGAGTCGGATCTGCTCTGAAAGGTGATCAGGATTAGATGGATACCTAGCTGAAACACTAATTTATGAAAACAATATTTGGTGAGCAAAACATCCATTTTGGTGAGCAAAACATCCATTTTGTGAAGCAAAAAGATATTTTTTGGTAATCATTTTGATGTTTTATGAAAACAATATTTGGTGAGCAAAAAATCCATTTTGGGAAGCAAAAAGATATTCTGACTCAACATAAAATTATTCTGGTGTAATGTATATCGATTTTGGTATACAAAATGATTTAATTTGGGGAGCACTGTATAGAGTGAATTTATATTAAATGGAGGCAATTCAATTTATTTGGTATTAATAGTTTTGGGGGTATAAAAGCCATTTTGGTGAGCATTTAAATTGTACCCCTTTTATAAGAAGTTTAATCACCATTGTCCCCTGGGTGACGGGACAGAATAACAACAGGAAAAAGTTGATCAACAATCTGACATTTATTCGAGTTCCACGACGTTGTCAATAGTTTTATTAATAACTTTATTATTTTGCATTTTCTTTATAACTTTGATGTGGTGGTTATCGTTAACAGGTTTGTCGATATTATTATTATGTAACCACCTAGCCTCCTGTTGTTCCTGCCAGAAATATCTCTCGACGTAGTAATTAATGATCCGTCCCTACCCCTTTCACCTTTTCACAGCTTCCACTATTTTCATCCTTTCAGCCTTTTCATCCCTTTCACCCCCTTCACCCCTTCCACCCTTTCCACATTTTCACCCCTTTCACGCTTTTCAATCCTTTCAGCCTTTTCACCCTCTTCCCTCTTCTCTCATCGGGAAAGTAGACGGTTTGTACAAGTAGACAGATCGGGAAAATGGACCAATCCGGAAGTAGACGGATGAGGAAAAGCAAGTGGACCGATAGGGAAAGTAGACGGTTTGCAAAAGTGGACCGATCGGGAAAGTAGACGGTTTGCAAAAGTGGACCGATCGGGAAAGTAGACGGTTTGCAAAAGTGGACCGATCGGGAAAGTAGACGGTTTGCAAAAGTGGACCGATCGATCGGGAAAGTAGACCGATGGTTCCGGAGGGTAATTAATGATCCGTTCTTTGACTGATAATAGTTTCCCTAACTTTTTACTTCAAACCTTGACATTGGTTCACCACTCCTCCTCGTGCAGGGCCTCGTGCAGGGTCCGTCCGGATAGTTACTACCGTCTTGCCTGCTAACCCACCGCCAAACAGCAATGTTCGCATTGTTGTGTTCCGGTGTGGGGGTAAGATAGCCGGTGAAATTACTAGCATAGAGGCATTCTATCTTCGTCCTCCGGGTAGGCAAGCACTTGTGACTCCTCTGGTGTTGCAGGTGTTTATGGGCGACGGTAATCGCTTTCCATCAGGCGATACGTTTGCTCATTTGCCCCCTATGACATAAAAAAAAAAAAAAAAAACTATACAGCCAGAAAATAAATGAGTGATGTAATGTGACCAGCAGGTGATAGAAGAGCAGAAGCCTGCGCCGGCGCCGGTGGCGGTGGCGGTGCGGCGGTCGGAGCGGCCGGTGCGGCGCCGCGTGTCGCACTCCTACGACTACGAGGACGGGGACCTGTACATCGACGACACGCCCGCGCCCAGGAGGAGGAAGCACAGGCCCAAGCCGTATCAGCGTGAGTGTCTATACTATTATTGGAGTAGTAGAGCCTCGTGCAGGGTCCGTCCGGATTGTTACTACCGTCTTGCCTGCTAACCCACCGCCAAACAGCAATGTTCGCATTGTTGTGTTCCGGTGTGGGGGTAAGATAGCCGGTGAAATTACTAGCATAGAGGCATTCTATCTTCGTCCTCCGGGTAGGCAAGCACTTGTGACTCCTCTGGTGTGGCAGGTGTTTATGGGCGACGGTAATCGCTTTCCATCAGGCGATACGTTTGCTCGTTTGCCCCCTAATACTTAACGGGTTTACTCACGTCGTAGAAGTCGAATAACGCTCGACATGTTTCGAATCGGTACGCGATTCATCATCAGGAGAGACGAGCAGTCGGCGACTTAATAATTCTCTGACAGCAGAATGCTTCAACTTTAAAGTTACAAGAAATACTCCAAAAAATACCCCAAGTAAATAAATTACCCTAAAAAATACCCTAAGAAACTTTTTACCCTGTCGGATATTTTTTACTCTAAATCTAGGGTAAATTACCCTAAGTTGGCATCACTGAGTCGCGGCGGCGGCCAACCGAACACTGCGGGCCCGCGCCCTGTCCGCGCGGCTACTCGACGCGGGTGTCACCGGCGGAGGCGCAAAACTACCCTCATCATCACGCACAATGCCAATTGTCGGGTTGCACACAACACTCACTACGTCATTTGCTAAGGTCTCGTCCACACTAACCACCGGTGTAGTATCCAAAACCGTCCAACTAGAAGGCACTGACCATCCACAATCTCGGTTAAAATTCGGATGACCGTAATTTCGATAGCCTCCCGTACTTTCCGCGGAATGAAAAACTTGTCTCTCGCCAGCACAGTTACCTTATCGAACCGAATATAGTGAGACGTATCCGAATTCAGTGAATGTTCCGTCACTACAGAACCCCGGGTATCCTGATTTTTCATACTACGTATGTGTTCAGTCACTCTTGTGGAAATGTTCCGGCCAGTCTCTCCTATATAGTTCTTCCCACACGAGCACGGAATCATATATACGCCAGGATTACTTAGGGGTTCCTTATCTTTGGGGGAACGCACCAACTGTATATGAGGGCGGAAAATCGTCTTACTGCAATACCTACGGCGTAACAAGTATCCGATTTTATCCGTCACGCCCTTAAGATAAAGGCAGCCTCTCTACTGCAGTCGGGCGGGGACGAGCCGATGCGTTCGCAACCCGATTACTCTGCCTCCAGTTGTAGCCGTTGCGCTCCAACACATGTTTCACGTGACTTAGTTCACAATCCACAAACACATTCATACATGTCGAGCGTTATTCGACTTCAACGACGTGAGTAAACCCGCTTAAGTATTTTAATATCAAGCCTCAAGATAGTTTTCGATGATGTGACGTTATAATTTGTATTAATTATGTGTACAAACCGCGAGTTATCATTCTAGATTTATATTGTTTGTCGCAGAGTCTAGCAGCAGCGCGTACCGCGCGCCGGCGCCGCGGCCGCCCGCCAACGGCATCGAGTCGCTCATCCAGGCCTCCGTGCTCGCCGGGGAGGACCCGCCCGACCATATCGCCACGTGAGTTAATCACTGAAAAAAAAAACTTTTATCTCATTTCATTCCAATGGAAAACATCATAACTCCTTATGACAGTTATTCTCTAAAGAAAAAATCATAACTCCTAAGGACACTTATTCCCTATCGAAAAAGTCATAACTCCTTGATACTTATTCTCTAACGAAAAACGTTATAACTTCTAATGACACTTATTCCCTAACGAAAAACGTCATAACTCCTAATGACACTTATTCCCTAACGAAAAACGTCATGACTCCTAATGACACTTATTTCCTAACGAAAAACGTCATAACTTCTAATGACACTTATTCCCTAACGAAAAACGTCATAACTCCTAATGACACTTATTCCCTAACGAAAAACGTCATAACTCCTAATGACACTTATTACCTAACGAAAAACGTCATAACTCCTAATGACACTTATTCCCTAACGAAAAACGTCATAACTCCTTATGACACTAATTCCCTAACGAAAAACGTAGTAACTCCTAATGACACTTATTCCCTAACGAAAAACGTCATAACTCCTAATGACACTTCGTCGCCTCGCGAAAACAGGGTTCTATCTGACAATTTTTAAGAAACCTGTGTTTTTGTATTGAACTAACTTCCTTCACATTACGGGTATTTTGCTATATTTAATTTTCGAATATCAATAATGGGCTATGAGAAATCTAGAGGTATACTAAGTTCTATCTGCAAATGTTGAATTTTCGGAGCATGAAACAAGGTTCCATCTGGAATTCTGTATTGATGATATACCTAATACAGAACGCTTCAACATGTTAATCAGCAATTCATCATCCACTATCAAAACTTAATGACTTTTATTAATATGATAATCCTAATTTAACTATTAAAATGATCATTCAGACATTTAAGGTTAAAATGTTTAATTAATGTAATGTTTGGTTTATTGTGCTATATTGAACGAAACATTTGCAGGCAAATCTGGATGTAATTTTGCAAGAGGATTAATTAAAATATTGAAGACAATCCTCAGTAAATATTAGTATTAAAAAACTCACCTGTGGAGTGATTCTCGCGTGCCTCAGAATCGTAATTCGTTGATGTCATTTGCGATATTAATTTTTTTGAAGGAACATGACTACATTGAATCTATAGAGCTAAAATATTCAACCCCCGGACATTCTGCTGTGCAGGAAGTAGATGCTGCTCATTCATGCATTGACAGAACTATGTCTGCTGCTGAATTTTATTCATCGCTTCTTCTTCGCTTGCTAACGAAAGTTGATTTGAAAAAGCCCTCCAATGTTAACCAAATGCAGAGGGATGACTTTTTTGATTACAGTAACTGCACAAAATATCTGAATTATGGTACAATTCTCTACACAAAAGTAGTTGCATTGAAGTTCACACAGTGTTATTTCACTGTGTCTTACAAAACCAGTTGGCATGAAACAGAATATGCTAGCATTTTGAAAATTCTTAGTCGCCCTCGCCGACATACATGCACAATAATTATTACAATATGAAGATGCATTAATTTATTTTTCACCTCACCAGCTCAAACATGGCGATTTTGCTGTCAGATAACAGTGAACAAAATGCGATTTTGTTTCGAGCGTGAGTAGAAAGTAGCTTTTTAATTTTTTCAATATCTGACCGCGAATTGTCATTCTTCAGCCAAAGGTTAATTATAAAATTCTAATCATTTGAGTCTCGATGCACTCTGTTTCTTTCATATGTATATAAAAGAGAGGGATAGAAACTTATCAATTTGAAATTCGATTTTCGAATCCGACCTCGATTGAGAACAGTTCGGATACGCGTTATACCAAAAAATTCATTAAAAACACCCGAAAAACTTTTAATTGCAACGTATTTTTTTTTCATTATTATATTTTTATTTAACGACCGAATATTAAAATGATTGTGCCTTTTATATAAAACAATAGATCATTGCTCAAATATAATAAGATTTTTCACCTTATTACTTATTGTAAATTATATTTACTTATTGTAAAATATAATTTATAATTTCACCATTTATCATAGATGCATATTCGAAACGTACCTTAAAAAATATCGAGTTCATATCGTAATTGTAATTGTTATTTTCTTTTGCATATATTTTGTTTGGTGTTTTAGGAGTAAAAATATTAATCAATGTATAAACAAAATCTCGTACCTAATATAATATGTATTTATAAATAAACACGTCATGTATCTGCTAAATCTTCCAATTTGATCAAATAGTGACAATAACCGTGTTGGTTGGTTGATTATAATTTCAATTAAATTATATTGTTATTCCTTTTTAAGCAGCACTTATCTATTTTCTGATTAATAATATTATTGAAATCAGCAACAAAGACTATAAACATACGTTGGAAGAAAAAACACAAAATGTCGAATATGTTCTTGCTGATGAGGTGAAAAGTTGTGTGTGCTACACGAGAGCAAAGTTTTTTGCATCTCGTGCTGTTGAGTCCCTCGCTACACTCAGGATTCTAACATAGAATCACTCGCTACGCTCGTGATTCAAACGTAGAATCCTTCGCTTGCTCGGGACTCAAAATCAGCACTCATAACAAAAAACAACTTTGCTCTCTTGTTGCACAAATAACTATTATTTTGTTATATGCCTATATTTTTTTTATATTTTCTGAAATTTGTATTAATTCTATTACCTGTAATTTGACGGCTAAAGTCTCAAAGTTCTAATCGCAATGAACATAAGGGTTCCAAGGTTCCAGCTCACATAGCACCTTGTTGTTTTACAAGCCCGCAGCAGTACTTACTAATTTCAGATAGAACCTTATAAATACGAATTTAACAAATAAACTTATTTGGCGTTTGCTACAAACACATTTTTGTATTTTAATCGATAAAGTTGCATATCATTGTCTTTCTTCAATCACTGTTGCTTACAAAAAAGTAAAAATAAGTATATATTTAAAATGCAAAATTTCATTTCTCTGTTCTTGAAAACCTGTGTAAGTATCACATGGAACCCTGTTTTCGCGAGGCGACGACTTATTCCCTAACGTAAAACTTCATAACTCCTAATGACACTTATTCCCTAACGAAAAACGTCAACTCCTAATGACACTTATTCCCTAACGAAAAACTTCATAACTCCTAATGACACTTATTCCCTAACGAAAAACGTCAACTCCTAATGACACTTATTCCCTAACGAAAAACGTCATAACTCCTAATGACAATTATTCCCCAACGAAAAACGACATAACTCCTATTGACACTTATTCCCTAACGAAACACGTCATAACTCCCAATATTCTATCTATCCAAGGATAAGGGACAAATAAAAGTATGCACTAATATTCATCCTGAAATGCATACAGTATCAAAAAATACCACATTTCACTTCTGAATTGACTTAAATAAAAAAAAGAATCCATGTCAATTTGGACTTAGAGACTCAGTTTGAAAAAGTCTCACTTGTCTTTCAGTAAATACTAAATAACTTAAACTTTAAACCTAATAATTTTACAACTGAAATATAAATTAATTATTCAGTTTATTTCGACATGTCGTCGGGGAAAGTGCAATACCGCGTAAATAACAGCTGTCGATAAAGTTTTCATTTCAATAAAATACTTAGCATTTGTTTGAATCGATCATATTGAATCGTATCTACACTTGTTACTTACGCGGTAAATATTGCACTATCCCCGACGATGTGTCATTTCAGTAGTATCGTTTTCGATACTTCATGCATCTAAGGGATATCTTTAGATCTCCTAATAGTGTCGTTTTCTGTACAGTGAAGACGCGGCGGTGGAAGGGATGCTGAGCATCAGCGAGCAGCGGTACAGCGCGCCGCCGAGCCGGACCTTCGGGCTCGCCAGCGACGAGCCGGAAACACCTAATGACAGGTAATTGACAACATTTCATATTTATAACAGGTGGAAATTAATATAGAGATCGACAGGGCTTTATGTCGTGTACCTTAAAAAAAAAACTTTGAATTTATTTTTCTGTATTTAAAGAAATATAAGAAAATGCATCAAATAACTGCAATCTAAGACAATACGGTCTGAATAGGGTTGTTGTCTAAACCAGAGCGAAAAAAAATTTTTTTATTTTTATTTGACGTTGTCAGATGACAGATGCATACCGAGTTGTATTAAGTTTTTTTTAATAAGAAAGCCGACTAAAGTAACCGTTCCATTAAGTTCTGGTTTTGGTGTTGCCACATTTTAAAATGAGTATGTTTTTATAAATTAATAATAAAATAAATAATCATCTCAGAATATAAATAAAAACAGAGATTACTTCATCTTTTTAAGCAGAATTCAGAAAAGTAATAAAACGATAGTCTTAAAAATATGAAATGTTGTCAATTGTACTGACAGACTAATGCCTTGATCACACGTACCGAGACAGTGGGCGAGACAGTGCTCTCGTCCCTGTCACACACAAGACAAACAGGCGAGACAGAGCACTGGCATCAAGGCATAACGCTACTTCATGGCGTGTTCCTCCCTGGCCTGATTAGGCTATAATTGCATTCTTAAGAGGCTATTATTCCTTTTAAAAAATGTTTTTTTTCATATTATGATGTACATACAGGGTGCTCGCGAGGAATCCAAATGATTTCACCAGCGCATTCCTGAGTATGTGTAGAAAATAAAATGTCGTATAAAGTAAGCCGAAATCGGCTTAGTTTTCGAGATATTAGCATTTTTTGTTTTAAAACATCTCCAGTGTAAATCATCTTTATCATTGCAATGTTGCGAGACCGTCACATTATCTGACAAACGTTGACTATTGAAAACCGTTTCTGTCACGATCATTGTTTATGTGTCAATCATTACAAATTTCCTTCACAAATTCAGTTAAGAAATTAATTATGTAGAGTCTTAGCATAAATACGCCTAGAACGATAGTCTTCGTACATCAGATTTGCACAGTATGAAGCCGGTTTTGATATTCCTTTTGATGGTGGAAAAACGATGGCTTAAGAGTCCGCAGCAAGCTCGATTCTTCATACAAACGTAGTTACGTCCTTATTTTAATATAACATGTCACATTATCATGAAATTCTCTAAATATAATGAGATAAGATATATCTAGGGCTAAAACTAGTTTATGACTCTTGAAATGTTAATAGAAAGAAAATAGAGCGAGTACAAGTTTTGCATTTTTAGACCCCAGAAAGTTGTTCAGTTTGGCGGCATACTACGACCAAAATATAGTTTAGATTGAAGTCAAAACCTATTTCCGGTGTCGATTAAACTATGCAGTTTGATAAGAAAAAAGATTTATCAAAATTGATCTCGTAGTTTTAAAATGAGAGCGTAACTACGAAAACCTTAAAATAAATTACAAAAAATTGTTGCGAAACTGCAGCGAATTACTCTAGCGCGGGGAACGGTCCGGGGGGGCGGCGGTAAGCACCGCCCTTATCATAGCTACTCCTAGCCAGCCCCGCGCAACTCTCAAGGTAAAAAACGATCGACAACGGCTGTATGAAACGGAGGTGAATTTTTTACCTAAGTTTGAAAGAACGTTGAAACCTACAAAGCATTAGATAATTGGCGACAATCGAATTTAGGCGGGTTGTACTTCAGCCGCCATTTTTGTCCGCCATGCCATGTTAGATGACGTTTCTATTTTGTTGTGTAGTCTGTCACTTCTGTCAAGGTTCTGCGATCTTTTCAAATAATTCAAATTTCACAAATAATCTAATAATTTGCATTCTTTGGGTGTAGTGGTCGTCTAGAAGGTACACAAGACAATCACAATTGCAAAAATGAGTGGATTGAAAAGGAAAAAGTGCGAAATATGCAGAATGAAAACGTGTCGAATGGACGGTCAAAAAAGACTATTCATGGCAAGATTTCCACCGTTCGAAGATCGGTAAGTAAAAAATATACTTAATTACTGCGTGTTATAACCATGTTAATCGTAAGTTTCATTGAAAACTTGGTATTTCGGGTAAAATAATACATACCCTTATACGTATGTAAACAATAGTGCTGTATGTAAGTTTTATCGATAATTTTCATTTGAAGTGAAAAATACCTGGGTAAACACGGAATATCTTTCTTCAAGCAAAAGCCTATTGGTATGTGTACTTATACAAAAGTGTGCACTTGAATACAGCTGTTAAAGCCGTCTCAGATGAGAGGATAAGACATTATTATCACTACTTTTTATGCCAGTTTGAGTTAGATTATGGTCACAGAAATATTTTACGAAAAATCTTGAATGGACTATGAATGGTACGGTTTCATCTGGACAAACAGATTCATTTTTACTCTGTAATTTTCTGTTTACCCTGTATTATTTGTGTTGCAGAACTTCCAACCTGGAGCACAGACTGGAGTGATGAAACGGCTTTTTTCGTCTATGTTTATCAGCAAGCCAAGCAAAGTTTGAACGAAATAAAATTATTTGCACACTTGTTTTTTTTTATGAAGTCAGTAACCTAAAGTAAACCAAATGTTTACATTGAAGCGAAATATTGAATGATTTAAATTACCGGAAAGCCGTTGGAGACGCGGGTGCGAATGCGAACCCCGCCTGAACCATTTTTTTTAAATACCGATATCGATATCGATAATTCGATAATTTGTGTAACATGTGACATCCCTATTTTGTTCTTGATGTTGGCATTATGTCATGAGTTGACACTGACACTGATATCGTTTGCGGCTTCATATTGGCAGTATGTTTCGCCCCCGTTTCATACTAATGCGAGTTCACGCTTTTTGTATGGCACTCCCGTCTCTTAAAACGTAGTGATTACATACTCTTTGCTCCTAGCGCGCTCTCGCTTTACTGCTAGCGCCCTGTCTTCCTCTAGGTGAAACAACAACATTTTAAAGCGTAAGCGCGCGATCTCAACGCGGAGTTGAGCGGACCTTGCTGCGGACTCTTAAGTTGTGAGAACTGCGTTATCTAGTTAAAACCTTGAAAACTAAATAGTTCGTGATAATAAACGTATTGTTAGGGTTCCGTAGTCAACTAGGAACCCTTATAGTTTCGCCATGTCCGTCTGTCCGTCTGTCCGTCCGTCCGCGGCTTAGCTCCGTGACCATTAGTGCTAGAAAGCTGAAATTTGGTATGAGTATGTGTATGTATTACGCTTACAGAACGGTAAAATAAAAACTAAAAAAAAAACTTTTTTTCGGGTACCTCTCGAACACCTAAAGTGAGGGTGAATTTATTTTTTCGTTTCAACACTAGTGTGTGGGGTGTCGTTGAATAGGTCTTTTAAGAATAATAGGGGTCTCCAAACATTATTTTTTGATAAAGTCAGCAGTTTTGTAAATATTCGCTCCGAAAATAATAAAAATAGTGTCCCCCCCCCCCCTCTAACTTTTAAACCACGAGTCAAAAAATTATGGAAAAATTCATAAAAATGAGGCCTTATAAGTACTTTCAATGAAAACTATATTGAATAAAATCGGTCGAGCCGTTTTTGAGTTATCGCAAAATTTCATAATTTTCTTTAAAATGACGTAAGTGCCGCGCGGTGTCCTTATACTTCGAACGTTACACATATTAGTTAACTGCCATATTGCATTAAAAGATTCCGCTCAATCTGGCGCGTATAATCGATGACTTCCAGAAGGTAATAAGTAATTAGAGTTACTTTGGCGTTTACGACCTTTTTTATCGAGCTTGAAATCTTTCTCGTACCTAATTTAAGCCCATCTATTGTGAAGGATGGGCAACTACGGAACCCTTCACTGAGCGTGGCCCGACATGCTCTTGGCCGGTTTTTTTTTTTACTGGTCATATGTAATATTTATTTAATACTTTGTTATTACCTAATTTATTTGATTAAAGTTTACAATAAACATCATGTTACTAATTCCCTAAATAAACAAACACCATCATTAATCAAATTATTTATTTATTACACTACAAGCAGTATGATTATTCTTAACAATTGCTGTATGCCTCTCACTGTATCAGCTACGTGCAGTTCGTTGGAATCCACGGCTGCTGAACTAGAATCCGCAAAATCTTTTTCAGTTTTACACCACCCTTGTGATATTTTGCACCGTGGAGTACTCAAAAACATATTTTTCTTCAGTTGTTATAAAGGTTGACTGCGTGAGCTAGACACCGCAATTTGTTCGATGGCTAATGTAATTATTATTTGCAATAATGAGATAACATACGTAACACCGTTAAAATCAATCACAACAATGACTTGTCATATGACTGGAGTCATTGTCAAAAGTAGTTATAATAGAAACGAGTAAAGGGTATTTCTTAGTGGCCAGTCTGTATTATAATCATAATCCATGGAGTTTATTAGTATTATAGTTCAGTTAGAAGTGCTGGTAGATATAGTCCAGTTGGAGTAATAGTTATAACGTTTGCAGCGGTGGCAGTGCGAGCACGCGCGGCAACAAGCGCGCGCGCAAGCCGGCGCCGCGCGTCGAGGACCCGGTCGAAGAGGAGGACGTCATCAAGGAGGTGCACCGGGACGAGGAGTACGGTAAGCGACACACTCGCTCACTTTATCAGCTACTATACTCGACGCCACGTAGCTTGGCAATAGCGACCAATGACTCCTCCTACCATGAAACTCTATTTCTAAGGGCCTTATCACACTTGCGATTTGCGAGCGTATTTTCTATACAAATAAGCGACGCGGCGAACACGCTGCGCGATCGCCTTCATACAAAATACGCTCGCAAATCGCAAGTGTGATAAGGCTCTAATAACGACACTTTTTTTTGTCCCGGTAACGACCATTTTTAACCGACTTCAAAAAAGGAGGAGGTTCTCAATTCGAACTAATTTTTACTTTATTGCTACACCGTGGTAGAGGGTCCGCTCCCTCCACGCCCAGACACCCTCTACCACGGTGTAGCAATAAAAGTAAAAATGGTCGTTACCGGGAACAAAAAAAAGTGTCGTTATTAGAAATAGAGTTTCATGGTAGGAGGAGTCATTGGTCGCTATTGCCAAGCTACGTGGCGTCGAGTATAGAAGGTGCCCGCAGCTTTGTACGCGTTTTCTTATACCGTAGTCGAGTAAAAAGTATCCTATAACCATCTTTGGATGTCCAGCTTTCCCTGTACCAAAACTGGTTAAGATCCGTCGAGACGTTTCGGCGTGATGCGCGGACAAAGGAAATTATGAAAACAGATGGCGCCAGGCTGGCAAGGCGCCGCGCGCACATACAAAACAAATTACGATTCTGCATGAAGCTATTAAGAATCCATAGAAAAGTGATGTTCAATACACATCTAGAATTTTATAATTATGATGAGTTATATATGAATATACACGTACAAATCTTACTTTGTGTGACCTTGTGTTTTGAGCATATTCTAGGAAATAAAGAGATTTTGATTCGATTTTGAGTTGCGACAGCTGCAGATGGCCCGACTGTCAGGAACATTTATAGTTAGCGAGTAATCGGCAGTTTATAAACGGATTAGTCGGGATAGTCGGCAAAATCCATTACGAACTAGATTGGGCGGATTAGTCCGCCGACTAAACGACAACGTTTAAAGTCGGCCGACTAATCGGCAATTCGAAAACAGATTAATCAGTTATTCAGTACATCTCTAGTAATACCTCGTGGAAAAGGGAATCTTGATAAATTAGTGTTATTAGTTGATGTTTTGTTAATGCTGTTACAGTGTATCCATCGTTGGAGATGAGCTCCGACGAAGACGAAGAATGGACGTCGTCGCGGCGCCGGCGCAACTCGCGGAACAGGGTCGACTCCAAGTCTAAGGGAGACAAGTAAGCGATTGTTTTCATATTATCTTTTTATCGATACTCTTTTTAATGTGGAAACATTTGCGCAAATTTTTATTATGTTGTCGATTTCGTTTTTTTCTCAATTTCAATAAAATTTGGTGTTGGTAAAGTTGCTTATTCTGAACAAGGTAAGCCCAATTTCACGATATGTCCTACAAAAATTTCCATTGAGTTACAAAAAATCCATACATTTTTTGTAACTCAATGAAAAATTTTGTATGATCAACTCACCAAATTTTATTGAAATCTGAAAAAAAAACAAAATCGACAACGAAATTAAAATTTGCCCATTTATTTTTATAAAATTGACCCTACGTACAGAGAGAGAGTGCCTATATGTACGTAGGGTCGCAGGTTCGAGTCCTGCTTACATTTATAGCCCCACCGGGTGTTATTCAACCTACGCCATATTGCGGATTGTTCTCTCTCTCTCTCTCTCTCTCTCTCTCCTGAGCAATTATTATTCCCATCTGGTTGTGGGGTCTGCTTTCTTCGTCTTCTTCTTCCACTTCTCCCTGTCCAACGCATCATCTGCCGATACGTCGCAAGAACTGAGGTCCAGCTTTATGAGATCTGTCCATCGCCTCTTCGGTCTACCCTAAATGCCTAATGTTGTTAGGCATTTATTTTACTGTCAACGACAAATTTTTGGTAACTGACGTTTGAAGTCGGTGAATGTCACTGGTTTAAACAAAGAGGAAACAGGACTAAATATTTTGCAAATCTCAACTAATTTTTGCATAATAAAGCCAAAACTATACAAAGTTTGTTCAATAGGATTCAGTATTTATTTCGCAAGAAGAACGAAGGACTGAGCAGTATTCTGGTAAACAATGTTTTGAATTTGGTTAATAACAAATTCTTGACGAATCACTATTGACGTGTATATGCAAATATATGACGTATGCTTATTATTGTCATATGAAAGTTGTTTGTAGCGCCACTATCCCTGGGCTGGAACGACACTTGATAGGCTATAAATAGCAGGGTTGAAACAGGCGTGTGGAATTTTTTTGAGGATGACAATCGATTGTATTTTTGATGTGACAACGTCTTAAATTAGGTTGCGCTCGGAGTCACTCATGAAAAAGTGTAACGCCCGCTCACGTCTGTTACGATGAGTCACCGAACGAGAGAGAGGCCCGCCGGACCGGCGAATGCCTTGCGTCTCTCTCCCACTCAAACATGATCGGTCCGCCGCGCGTTGTCACGTAAAATCTTCGCCCGTAAAATCGACTTTACAGGCAACCAGTTTTTTTATTGGTATCAAATGTCTATATGGGACTACCTACACTTAGACTGCTCTAAAAGTCAGAAATGACTGTCAAACTTCTCAACATTCCTACAGAGGACTAAAAACGCTCCATACAAATGATGTTATCTGTGGATCGGGTCCTTGTATAAAGAAAATAAGTAATTTGCCATTTTCACCGTGAAAAAGTGCGTTAATTTCATGGTTGTCATACAATTGTTGTTTTGTTTAATTATGAGGATATTATTACAATTTCTTTTGGGTTAAAAAATTAAAAAAGGATATCATATAATTTTTGTACCTTTGAATTTACATATTTCAAATAATAGTTTTTTGTTTTTATTTTTTTTTCTTTTTATTATGACCTATTGAGCTAATTTTATTAATATAATTACACTATGTTGTTAATCAACATCAGTCGCATCTCGTTTTTTTTTTCCCCATTGTTGCTTGCGGGTCCGAAGGACCCTATGCACTGCTGGTGCCAGACGTGCTACTCCGCTTGGAGAAGCACCGGAGAGTTGCATCTCGTATTGTCCTCACCAAGTTTAGAACGTGACGCTAACAGTGTTATGTGTGTGCTTGTGCGCAGGGACGAGTCGTGGTCGCCGCGCGCGCGGCTGGGGCGGCTGGTGCCGCGCCTGCGCGGGCCGGCGCGCGCGGGCGTGCGGCGCGAGTGCGTGCGCGCCGCGCTGCACGCCGCCGCGCACCACCATCCGCATCCGCATCCGCATCCGCATCCGCATCCGCACCCGCACGACCAGAGGAAGGACCAGGTAAAGGACGACTGAACTCCCAAGTAGCAACACAAGCTGCAGAAGCACTATTTTTATTGCATTTATTTATTTATTACATGTCACTTACAGTTAATACCAGCACGGCTAGCATAACTTAGACACGCGACTCTTTCTCGCGCGAGATATACTACCTGTCTCTATCTGTACAGTACTATGAGATAGTGACGGATGATGCTATCTCGCGCGACATGAGTCGCGTGTCAAAGTTATGCTAGACGTGCAGGCATGACACATATTGTCTATATTAAAATTAAAATTAAATTATGTTCCATATTATACAATCATAAGTTTACAGGATCAAGATATATATTTATCTATTAGTTGCCTATAGAGCTCCGAGCTCAAATTAGCAGTATAAGAGCTGTATAAGCGCTTCTGCAGTTTGTTTGCTACTTGAGACTTATTTATTTTCATCTCTCCTGTTCGGAAAGTGTCATTTTCATGAGTAGATAGCCGGGTGGAAAATAGCTTTTCCATCCCTAGGGTGGAAAGTATTTTTTTTTTAAATTGCCACGGAGTCAAAGATAATTGCCTTCTAGATGCACGTCGTGACCATCTAAAAAGATAATCATCAAAAGCAAATAAATTAAATTTTTTACGTTTTCCAGTCATTTTTTCCAAGGCCTTCTTTTCATTACCTCCCTCTATTTTCAAGGAATATTCCATAATACATAAAAAAATATATAATTAATATACCCGTTTAGCAAAACATTTAGCGATGCATTTATATTTATGCAATGGATAAGCATATGTTTTTATTGTTACAGAATGCGAAGCGAGCAGTGCTAGCCACGAAGAGCAGACGGCCGCCGCCGCCTGTTCATAATACGCCAAATAACAAGAGTAAGTATTATAAATAATGACACAAAGGTAAATTAAGAAAGAAAAATTGAATGCGATCTACTACAATCGAAGCGGGGTTTGAACCCGCGACCTCTGCGTTTCTGGCGCATTGCTCTTCCAACTGAGCTATCCGATCGCTACGTCTATCACACGAAATCTTTCATCCCTTAATTCTTTTTACGCTACTGGAGCGCCCTCTGCGTCATATATGTTTTTGAAATGCTTATGCACATAAAAAATATGAATCGATAAAAAGATTCTATACAAATAAAGAGTAAGTATCTTTGAAACTTATAAGACACGCAAACTGTAGCGCAAACTTGAACAATAAACTATTTTGCCTTAGCCAATATATTAGATTAGATTTATTTATTTCATAATAACAAATTACGTTGTAAATTGCCCAAGTTTGATCGTCAAAAGAAATATAAAATTATTAATAACAGTCATTTAATTTTATTCAATCGAATGTATGAAAAATAATTGACATTTGCGTCGTCTTGTTCATATTTTGCTAAGTTTACGGTGCGTCAACGTCTTTTGAGCAGCGTTTTCTAGAGTATGCGTTAAAAGCGTGATACCGTACGTCGTACGTCGCTGCGTAAACGCACCGTCACCGTTTTTTGAGCAGCGTTGTGTGGTAGATCCTTTACTTCACTTAAAAAGGACCTTAATACGATACAAACAAGTTTTATTATGCATTTTTAACGTTTGTTTTTTTTTTTTCAGATTCAAGACTGAAAAAGGGTATGAAGACGGCGAAACAGCGCCTCGGGAAGATCCTAAAGATTCACAAAATGATATATTAGCGTAGCGTAGCCACGTCAGCACTGGGTATGATGCACAAATATATTCGGGCCGCTTCCACGTCCTCTGTGAGGCAGACCCTTTGTCTTCTCTTATTTAACACTTTCAACACCGGGAACCCGCTCCGTGGGCACTGTGCTCGTAGCAAGTTTTCGCTACATACGCATTTCCCCATGTTATCGGCTACGCGCGTAGCGCTACGAAATCCTTGGTTGCGAAAGTGTTAAGGAGTTTTTTCGCTAGTTTGAATAAGCCACTCCGTAAAACAACAACATAACGAGGCATCGCACGTCTGATAGCAGGGTACGACCTAGAGCCGATATTAAAATTAATTATCCCAGGAAATATTGGCCGGGTAAAAGCAAAATTGCATAATATTTATGTTCGAGTTTGATTTTAATTGTTGAAATTGATGACGTGACTATAGAAATTAAAATGACTACTTTACGTATCTATTTATCTACTTTACACCGTACGTAATAAACCTTAGTTGGACATATTTTACAAAATTTGTAGTTAAAATGAAGTTGATTAAGCAATAATGTTGATATTTTATTATTTTTATGTTTAGGACACCGACTGTATCCGTTCAAATACTTTTTAGACGGTTATTTAGTTTTATTATGACCTAATGTTCAATTTAGGTTAAGAGTAGTGGCATACAAATCATATATTTGTGCAATATACTCCACGACCACAGTATAACGAGTAGTAAATCTTGGAGCAAATCATAGCGGTGTGTATGTGTGCGCGCCGTGTCCTTACGCGTTCGGCCCGCGTCACAGTAAATAAATAAATATCGGACAACCTCACACAAATCGATCTAGTCCCAAATTAAGCTCAAGAAGGCTGGTGTTATGAGTACTAGACGACGATATACATACTTACATAGATAAATAGATACTTAAATACATAGAACAACCATGACCCAAGCACAAATGTTCGAGTTCATCACACAAATATTTGTCCTGGCCGGGATTCGAACCTGGGACCGCCGGCTCAGTAGGCAGGTGTCTACAAACTGTGCCAGACGCGTCGTCATGTAGTGACTGTTTAGTATATATTTTGGTTTTAGTTGTGTCCGATCCACTTGGAGAGACAATTCTAACTATAAGTTTTTATTTTTATATGTAATCACACATATATGCTATATCGTCGGGGATAGTGCAATACCGCGTAAGTAACAAGTGTAGATACGAATCAATATTCAAACAAATGCTAAGTATTTTATTGAAATGCGAACTTTATCGACAGCTCTTATTTACGCGGTATTGCACTATCCCCGACAATATGATAAATAAATAAAAGGAAACAAAGCCATTGTTCGCTAATGGGGAGTGGATGACATTTTTAGAATTTCTTGAATTTGGTGTTGATAGGTAAACAAACAAAATTACAAGTTTTTTTTTTCATTAGAATAAACCTCCTCCTTCCTAGAAAAAAAAATTACAGATTTTTCTGTAGCTTAAAAAAAAAAAATGTTTTTTTCTCGCCTTGTACGGGCATTGTAAGCTAATCGAGGTAATATTTCTTCCGACTTGGCAGGAGTACTGCTGTATTCATAGATACGGGCGAATATACAAAAGTTGGGTAACTTTTCGGGATATTTTGTTTATGATAGTTTTTTAATCAAAATGCTACAAATTCGGGTATATAAGATAGGTAATGTAATGAATATATTGCTCGAGATTGGGCCAGTCACTTTTTTAAGTAGAACCGGAGAAATTTCGGTTTTTCTGAATTTGACTGTCAGGGGACTGACGAGGCTGACAAAGTACTGACAAAATACACAACTTCATAACATATGCTTGATATTTATTAAAATTTAGAAATAAATCTCTTAGGAACTAATCTATCTATTAGCCACAGACGTCCACTGCTGAACATAGGCCTCCCTCATGACTCGACACAAAGTGCGATCCCGTGCAGACCGCATCCATTGATTCCCCGCTACCCTCAGGAGGTCATCCGTCCATCTAGTCGGGGGCCTTCCCACGCTGCGCTTTCCTATACGTGGTCGCCACTCTACGACTTTGCTGCTCCAACTGCCGTTCATTTACCGGGCTACATGGCCTGCGCATTGCCATTTAAACCGTGCAATCCTGTAAGCTGTGTCGGTTACCCTGGTTCTACTGCGGATATCCTCATTTCTGATTCTTTCGCGCACAGAAACTTCGAGCATAGCCTTTATTGAAGAACTACAGGACCATCTCACTGCTGAGCCATGTTCATCAGCTGTTCTTCAGAGTCATTACCAATCGTCTCACGCACAGTCGATTTCCAACCTCCCGAACAATCCGGATTCCGAAAAGCTTTAGCACCATAGACCAAATTCATACACTGCGGCAGGTTGTACAGAAGAGAAAGGAGTATAACCGACCACTATGTTTGTGAACTATGAAAAAGCCTTTGATTCGATCGAGACATGGGCTGTGCTTCAATCTCTCCAGCGGTGCCGTATCGACTATCGATACATCAAAGTGCTGAAGTGTTTGTACTGTAACACCACCATGTCAGTCCGAATCCAAGACCAGAGTCTATCCAACTGCAGCGAGGAGTAAGACAGGGAGACGTAATTTCTCCAAAACTGTTTACTGCTGCACTGGAAGATGCTTTCAAGCTACTGGAATGGAACAGACTTGGCATCAACATTAACGGCGAGTACCTCACTTACTTCGATTTGCAGACGGTAGAAACTATTTTTAGTCTTATTCTTATGTTTTTAGTCTTATTCTTAGTCTTCATTCACTGAAGTAATAATTGAAAAAAACTGTTTAACGTGTAATACTGTGAGAAAGATCTATCTCCACTATTGAAACAGCTTTTTAATTGGCTTTACTACTTTGAGGTAGTTTAACAGTATACATTTTCTAAGTAAGCATCCCTGTTTTTTTATAAGTCACTGCTATTTTTGGTATTCTCTATAATTTTGTATTTGTTGTAGCTTATTCGAACTTTTTTTATCTCTTTATGTAGTTTCTTTTAATTTAATTATATAACACTTCCGAAAAGGCCCTTCTTCACTGTTTCCTTCTTTTCCTTTTAGTAATATCTTCACTCATTACTCCAATTCTGGTTTATGGAGTTTCTTCCACAGATTTTACAACTTACTTAGACTGCTTTTTGACTCCCCTATATTTTGGTCGATGATTTTTCAGTCTAGTTCTCAGTTTTGAAACCATTGCTTGGTTCAATATTTTTTAATTGCCTATTACTGGACTTTTTCTGTCTTTCGCTTCATTTGCTCTTTGGTCGTCGTTTATAATAGGTCATTTGTTCACCATCTATTGATTATGCTTCGTGGTCAGTAGTTCTGGCGAACAAAGATATAAGTAGTATCATTCAGAAGTTGTTTTTTTTTTTTGCGTGTACTCAGATGATTTTTTTCTTTTTTTTGTGGCTAATCGTTGCTCCCAAGGTGTTATTTCCTTAACAAATGTCTTTACCCCTGTTCCTTCTTTTTTTAACAGGCGGCACGATGGTTTAAACTGAAATAAGTAACAATATACAGCTTCAACACGCTACAAATGTCAGTACCCTGGAAACCCGTCAGTCCTTTGGCGCAATATAACACAAAGGACTGACGCCAACGGACTGATGAAAAAGACATGAATTTGGGGTTATCTTTAGAATCAACATTTAATTTGATATTTTCGAACATCAACTAGCTACATTTTAACAAAACAAAGTTGACTGTGTATAAAGTCAAGTATAACACAGATTTACAAGGAAATAACGACTTACCATAGGACTGACTTTTTGACTGGATTGGCACGTGTTCACATGACAACCACAACTCTGGTACAAACTCAGTAATAGTGGCCATAAAATGGCTCGACCTGCAGCTAACTTTAGTATCAACCTTGAAATTTAACGCGGATTTGAATTTGAGTCGCCGATATTTAGCGCGAAATTCCAATTCGAACAACAGACAGCGGACTGACGAATAAAACTGAACACAAAGTTTCTTATATTTTTTACAACTACAGTGAGAATATTATATTATGAAAGTAGTGTTATACATTATTAAATACATCATAGATTGTATTGAAACAGTAAGTTTTCTTACATTAGAGGTAATATTTAATATACAGCCATTTGATTACCCACTTTTGAGGTTGTGACATGCCAAAGTACTGACGTTTTAAGGATAAATTGTGGAGTTTCACAAATTTGTATTTAAAATGAATAGCTGAAATTGGGTGACCAAATAAAAGGCTTTTAGTAGTATTCAAATAAAATTAAAAATATAAACAAAATATAACAAAACAATATTTTATTGCCCTGTGACATCGAGTTACCCATTTTTTGTAGAATCACCCATACCTATTTAAGTAGTATAATTAGGAAAAATTATATGAACAGTAAAAGTAGCTTAGTAGTTGCAATTTATATCTAGGAGCACGGCAGCACCCGGCCAAGTCGAAAAAATATCACTAAAGCTATACAAAAATCTGTATTTATGTTTTTAGGAATTCCTGCCTATAAATAAAAATTCAAGTTTTTTTTTAATACTAGTCTAATCTCAGGTAAACACTACGGGTGGCAGGCGCGGTAGCAGCCTGAAATTTTGTAGGGAGTCACAAAATTGATTTTATTTACGATGTAAACTTTTAGATGATTTTTTATTTTAACCTGTACGATTTTGGGGGCAGGGGCTCATATCCCGCACAAGATGCGTGGATTCGCGCTATATCACTCGTAATTATCCATGGAGATAAGTCGATGATTGTACTTTCAAGGCGGCTGTAACGACTTTTTACAACATATTAATTTTGGTGTTTGACAATTAGCGAACAATGGCTTTGTTTCGCGCAATCGGATACAACTAAAACCAAAATACTTTAAAACAGTCACTGTGACGCGGGCCGAGCGTACGTACACAGCGCGCACACATACAAAGCGCGCGGTGTACTCGGTTCGAAGATTTACTACTTGCTTATACTTACTGTGCCCAGACGTACGTTTAGATGTATATTTTATATATGTATGTAGCGCACGGACCAATATGTGTTGTGGGTGTGTGGGTTTTTCGGTTTGTCTGTCAATGTGATACCACACTATTGTCAATCTTCTTATATTTTTAAGGATATTTTCGACTTCTTAATACTTAATTATGTCTTTCAATGTACCTATTGGTTTTTCCAGATATAGTATTGATGTGTGAACTGTAAATGTCCGAAATTGTTGATGAACAGACCTTAAAGCGTTTTTTTTTACGTCGACGAGTCTGTATATTAGAATATGTTGATAAATACATGACTACTATTTTTTTACTGTTTGTTACTTGAAGTTGGCGTGTGAGTTAAGTCCATTGAGGTCTGAGGCTTCAGAGCGGGTGCAGCACTTTTTCTATTTTCAGCCGACTTCAAAAAAGAGGAGGTTTTCAATGCGACTGGTTTTTTTTTACATTCGATATTGCGTTGTTGTTATTTTTTTATAAAACATGAGTATGATGAAAATGAATTCACGCGCCAACTTATCACAACAAATCGTCCGTTGACAACAAAAACTCCCTAAGTAACAAAATAGGTACAGTCCGACCAAAAAGAGTAGAAATTAAATAGTGGCAATACTTTACATTCGTCCCCGTTTTCTTATATTGATTAGAAAGGGAGGACACTACAGTATTGCCACTGTTTAATTTCTACTCTTTTTGGTCGGACTGTATCTATTTAAAACAAAGCTCGTATCTCAGTATCAATTTACTAAGTAGATCGAGGTTTTGAAGAGCATTGACAGACATTTTAGTGAGTTTTTGTTGTCACCAGGTCGAAATATAGTAAATCTATACAAGTTTATTTATTAAATGCCTGTAAAATTTCGGTCATTTAAAGTGCAGACAGAAGTGTATGATTATACTGACATAGGAAAATAAAAAAAAACTGACATAATAAAACATGCAAATTTTATACGAATTCTAGAACTATAATAAAATTATATTCGTTCTATTATATTTAGATCTGATTTGTTTTGTGATTCGCTTTTTTACTTATAAATGTGTTAAGTCTAAATTATAAATTGTTATTTTATCTTGACAGACTTGATAGTAGGTACCGTGTATATTAATAAAACAAGCACCAAAAATCATATAAAATCTTTGAAAAATCGACGCATCATTTTTAATTATTATAATTACAGTCAATCGGGGTAACTTTGACCCTTCCGTATAACATTGACCCACAGTCCCACACTAACGCTGTCAGTTTAACTGTTTTACTGCTACAGCGCGTAGAAAAAGTATTTCAACAGTTAAAACAAAAGGAAATTTGGTGGAAGAGATCCCTTATAGGTATAAGTTCTCCGTTGTACGTATGTTATTTATAATAGATGTATTTTTAACCCTTTTTGAGTGCATTAAAGTGTTTACTTACTTGCTTAAAACATTTTAGTTTATAATTTTAAATACATTATCTATGCACTGTAGCAGTACGACAGTTAAAACTGGCAGTTCAACTGTGGGTCAATGTTGAACGGAAGGGTCAAAGTTACCCCGATTGACGACGCATTTTTATATGAACATTAAAATTGATTAAGTCCCTTGAACCGTAGGAGAGTAGCTTCTCAAAAAGATTGTACAAAATGAAGACGTCAATTAAAAGGTCAATATAATTTCTTATTTTCCTAATTTTCTTTGTGATTTCAGATTATTTATAATTAGAACTGTGTAACATAACCTTAATTATGAAACACAGCCATAAAATTGATATAAAATAACTAAAATAATTGGTAACAAAATAGGAAAAGTATATTGAACTTTAATTGCTGCCTTAATTATGTACAAACTTATTGAGAAACGCGCAAAACGTGTCTTACTATAGGTATAAATTAATTAGTATATTGTATGACGTAATATTATAAAATAGGATGTGTTTGTTTTGTAAACTGTACTTTATTCACTCCCCTTTATGTTCTGTAAATTTATTTCACCCTTATCCCCAAGTCTGTCAAGTTAAAAGTGTTATATATAAGATAAGATTTCGACAGCTATGTCATCCATTTCGTCTAAAAATACCACAAGCATATGAACTATAATTGTTGTAATATACTATACAATTGGATATTGATAGACTGACTTACAAATAAATAAATAACAGGTATTAAAATGTTATGAAATAAAGATAAGTATTTCCTTCATTATTTCTCTTTCTTTCATCGTACAGTCATCGTCAATATTGTGTGCAATATTCAGCAAGGTTGGGAAATTTGTTCTATCGAAGGCACATAACTGTACATTTGTAAACTAATATTAACCTTAGTACAATTTGTTAAGATCTATGGGTGTATAGTTATCTGTTCTTTGTTTGTACAGTCCGTGATCACTGAAATGAGATTCATATTTAGACCTAGTCCCAAACTAAGCAATGCTTGCACTATGGGAGCTAGACGACGATATACATAATATATAAACAGCCATGCCCCTGAAACAAATATTCGAGTTCAAACTATCAGTTTTTTTTTTAATATTTTGAATTTTCAAAAGGCAGGGCCATTCAAAATAGCTCACCCATTCGCGTTTCACCGCCGAAGAAGTTTATTTCTAAAACCGGAATGACATTTTCAGTGATCGCGGACCTACTCGTGGCCCTTGTGAAAACTCTTAGGGCCAAAACACAATTACAATACACGAAATCGCATCGTCGCGACGTCGTGAGCTTGTAAAATGAATTTTAATTTTACATCTTGTCACATGAAGATAAAATTCATTTTGGATTGTTCCATTTCCACGTCACGCATTCGCATCGGGGCACGATGTCGCGTCGTACTACGATGCGATGTCGTGTCTTGTAATTGTGTTTTTGCCCTTAGGTGCATTAATTATCAAAAACGATACTACTGAAATAACACATTGTCGAGAACAACTGAACGTCAATTGAGCATTTGGCAAATTGAGTCACAAGTCCTAATTGACATGCTATTGATTTTTATTTCAGTCATTCCTCAAATGGTGTAGTATCATTTTTGATACCGTATGCGTTTAAGGGATAAGTCAGATTGTCAGATATAAATATAACCTTGAAGCAAACGGGCTTAAGTCTCACAATAGATTTAATAATTTAGAGTTTATAATATCTTACGATCTTTTGTTTCTGGTTACAATTCAACTTATACTCCTTTTCACTAGGGCCACAGTTACCGATGGTACACTTTTCATAACCTTTCTATTTCAATGCTATAGTGTATTATAACTGTAATCATTCAAAAGACATTATATTTTCACACTAATCTTGAGCCCACCTTGGAATCACTGTATGTAAATAGGTTATAAATTACGATTAAATTAAAAAAAATATAAAATTTATAAAAAATGTAGTTCGTAATAAAGTCAACAATACTTATTCAAAGTGTTTTAGTGAAATGCCAATAAATTAATCGTAACCATATTTTGGAACGGATATTTTTATACGGCTTTCTGCCTCTGAAAGTTTACTACGGCGGTGGATTCATGAATGTCTCAGATCGCACGTATTTGTGGCCCGAGCCGAAGGTGAGGGCTATAAATATGCGAACTGGGGCTTTACGAATTACCGCCCGTGGTTTGTCTATAGTTTACGTCTTGCCTTGGCCAGGAAGTGAAATTTTCTCCCCGCGTAGTGGGCAGATAATCCCACTTACTTATAGGTTGACGTAAAATATTTAATTTTTAGATGTTTTTCATGGACCTGTCGCATATAAAATATTGGCCTTATATTATTGGACTAATTCCCAAGATTCATAATTTGCAAGGTCATCTGGGGTAAGCGAAACACTCAAATAACATTAGGTGTCGGGTGAATCTGATTTTTTAATTCTGGGTAAAAAATAAATAAATGTCGCTTCGGTTGATTGTTTTATGTATGTAAACGCGAACTTATCCCTATAAGGGATCTCCTCTAGTTAACCTTTGAGCAAAAGAGAAAATAATGGGATATCCAAGAAGATAGACAAACGAACAAGTTAGTATGCACAGATGCACCAAGGACTAGTGTCTTAATATAATAAAATATGTTTATTAAAGCTATTAGGTATAAGGAACATATTCCATACTGTTCGACTTTCCCTATTCCCTTACCCACTGACGATATGAAATTGGGTACTTGTATGACATCTTCAAACTGCTATAGATACCTGTCACCGGCACCAGAGTGAAATAAAATAAATTTTGGCCAAAGTCAAATGCCATACTGTGAATGTTGGTGTGATCGTTAGATATAAATAAATAAATATCAGACAACCTCACACAACTCGATCTAGTCCCAAATTAAGCTCAAGAAGGCTTGTGTTATGGGTACCAGACGACGATATACATACTTATATAGATAAATATATACTTAAATACATAGAACAACCTGACCCAAGCACAAATATTCGAGTTCATCACACAAATATTTGCCCTGGCCAGGATTCGAACCCGGGACCGCCGGCTCAGTAGGCAAGTGTTTACAAACTGAGCCAATCCGCGTCGTCATATCCCAATGCTTTGTGTGTGCGTTATGTGTACCTTGATTATTCGGAGCGTTTTACCCGTTACGTTAACCGCAATATTGGCCAACTTATAGAAGCAATCAAAATCAACATTATTTTGATAAGAATTTTCAAAATCTGCGTCTTCTACAAGACAACATAGAATGGCGCCTTTGATCATACGGGGTTCGTCAATATATCACACAAACTTGCAATTAAAATTTTCTTCGTAAAATAGGATTAAGATAACAGGTAAAATTTTATCTAAGTGTTACAAGGTCTAGTAAATTCGGAAATGGTCGTAACGTAATGATACCCACGCGTCAATCCCTGGTACAGTCGCCATCAGATATATCGCAGCATATAAGGCGTTCATAAATATCTGAACACGACTCTTATTACGCTCGGTTGGTAGACACCTGCCTACTGAGTCGGCGGTCCCGGGTTCGAATCCCGGCCGGGGCAAATATTTGTTCTTGGGTAATGGATGTTATCTATATATGTATTTATATATTATGTATATCGTCATCTAGTACGCATAGTACAAGCTTTGCTTAGTTTGGGACTAGGTCGATTTGTGTATGATTGTCCCTTAATATTTATTTATTTTATTTATTAACTGAGCGTTACAGTACATGTTCAGATATTTTATGAACGCCTTATATGCTGCGATATATCTGATGGCGACTGTACGTAATAGTACATTACATACCTAGGGCGGTGAATTAGCGAACGTCCCAGATCGCACATATCAGTTTGTGGCCCGTGCCGAAGGTGAGGGCCATAAATATGCGATCTAGGGCTTTACGAATTTCCGCCCGTGGTTTGTCTACATTTTTGCGTCTTGCCTCGGCCAGGAAGTGTTATTTACCGCATAGCGGGCAGTAAATCCCACTTACAGCCCAGGGTGACGTAAAAACCATATTCAAATATAATTATTTGTTGACGCGAATTAACCACCATTCTTATGGCGGAAATCGGCATACGCCAAATAAACAATAAAATAAATATTAAGGGACAGTCTTACACAAATCGACCTAGTCCCAAACTAAGCATAGCTTGTTTGTACTATGGGTACTATTAGACGACGATATATATGGGTACTATTACATGACCCAGGAACAAATATCCGAGTTCATCACACAAATATTTGCCCTGGCCGGGATTCGAACCCAGGACCGCCGGCTCAGTAGGCAGGTGCACTACAAGCCGAGCCAACCGCGCCGTCAAAACATTATGCCATCGTAAACATAATGTAAATATTAAAACTCGTACGCATCTTATATCCAAACGAAATCATACGGTATTTTAATATGAAATCATACGGTTTATCAGGCCGCAGCGCAAACAATCGTACGGAAAAGTAAAATGCACGAGAGCTGAAATCTGTACTTTGTGTACTTAACTGATATGGTTTCCGTGATCTAGTTTAACGAATTGAGAATTGTTGTATGAATTGTGAAATTTTATCACTGCGCCAACCGTCAAGTCATAAATTAACCTCCAAATTAGGCTTTTGTTATGGATACTAATAGACGACGATAACCATACTTCTTTAATTAGGTACTAAGTATTATAAAACTCTATATTTGTATTGAAAATCAGTTTCTAACGGTGAGGGGTCAATATGATATCAGGAAAAATATTAATAGCGCGATGCAGGGTCGTCTTTTGTTTATTATGCGCGTGGCGCCGACTATTGGTCATAATTTCACGATGTACAAATTTTTATACTGCCGGCACGGCCACGGCATCGTTAATCGACAGCGGTGCGCGGCACGTTGTGTCTCGCTCACTCGGATAGTCGTCGCGCTCGGATCTCTCGCTCAACCGCTAGCCGTGCCGCTTGCCACCGAGTCGTGGCATGTCCGTTAGGTTTTTTCATCGAAAAATGCAATGTTTATTATAGAGACAGTATCTATGATAATTTGATATCATTCATTATAAACGGGTACAATTAAATAATTTTCGTCCTTCTTAATATCTGACTCAAGAAAGTGGGTTTTGAATTTATCAGTTAATGCAGTTGTTCTTATTTCCGACACTTTACACCAAAATCCTAGATACTGTAGTGACCTTGCCTTGCCCCCGCCGCGCGCGTCACCTCATGTGTTCTGTTCCGCGGACTGACTGGCAGGACTGAGTGGTTCATATTTTTGTAAAAGAAAATTTATTTATTTAAACTTTATTGCACAAAATACAGAAGTAAAAGTACAAATGGCGTACTTAATGCCATGAGGCATTCTCTACCAGTCAACCACAACGCCAAACAGAGACATTATTGGTGCGGGAAGGGGGTAAATTCCATTCTCTAGGGGCACCATCAGTTACCAGTTTATTTATTGCTTGAGTCTTCTAATTTATATTGGTTCATGGTTAATATAACATTTTAAACTAACAATTTTCTCAGAGATAATAACATAAAGTCTCTAAACGTCAATAACTACGTACTTCTTACTATTTATTGTGAAATTGAGGTCAAACGCAAACCGACCCACTCCATTGTCCATTGCAACTGCACCATGTCCCATTACTGTCACTGTGGCGTCAATTCTCAGGTAACGAATTATAATTCCATAAATAGGCATTTTTATTAGAAAATTGCTGCTAATTCATGAGTGATTAGGTAGCGTGTTGAATCGACACTGCCTTGCCAAAGGTCACTTCCAGATTTCCATACAATACTGTTTCAGTGGATGATGAAACTGAAGCTTCCAGGAAAATGGTGGCTATTACTAGCGACGTGACGAAGAAGCGTATTAGCCTTCCTAGTGCGAGTGACGATTTGCGAAAGGTCGCTGGCAGAAGCTGAATGGGACGTAGTAGGGTACGGTAGGTCTAGGGTTTCAGGGCGGGAATGTTCATTCAAATAACGTAAACGGGTTACTGTGGACTGGACCACGACCTGCCCGCTCCCGTTGTCTTCTGTCGTAGTAATACTACAGGTAAGATAAGACTAAATATGGCATTTTGGCGGCAAAATAGGTAATGAAATTTTGTGCCACAAATGTGCTAGAAATGTAGATCTGTAGGCCTATGATGGTTGCGTTTATCACGTGATAAATAAGTGTCAAAGCATCCGTCACGTTTTGACCAATTGCGAGTGCAAGGGACAGATGCTTTGTCACTTATTTATCACGTGATAAACGCAACCATCTTAGGCCCCCTGCCGAGCCCTGCCAAAGTTTTGGGGTCCTACCCATTATATTCGTAGTTTCTAATATTTTTTGGCCGAGGGCGCCACTAAAATTCCTGTAGGTGTTAATGAAAATACGTTGATTATTGAAAAACAGTTTAATTACTGAACCAATATTTACATTACAACAACATTAATCTAATAAAGCACTAGAATTATCTCTATATGCATCGCGTTTTGCAAACCTAATCATCTTACGATCACCGCTTAAGCATCTTAACGTTTGCTTCGTCATCTTTTCGGTCCTTCTTATCACTAATAAATCGTCCGTGATTGAAATAGTCCTCAATCTCCTGTAAAGTCCTGTCTTTAGTTTCTGGAAGAATGAAGTACAGAGCCACTAGACATAGTCCCATGGCCGTGCCGAAGATAGCAAAAGTCCCGTACACTTTCACACTGACGAGCAAAGCGGGAGTTATCTTCAAAGCCACCATAAGGCAAATAGCCAGGGTCAATCCAGACACGGCTGAACCAGCACCTCTGTGAGCCACTGGGAATACCTCCCCAAGCAAGGCCATAGAAATAGGAGTACAACCCAAGTTAGCTAATATAAAATATAGCATGAATAATGACACAGGTAACCATGCTCGATCTTTTGATACTACGTCTATAGACGTGAGGTACAGGCAGGCGCAGATGCTTATTAAAACACATAAGGCTGCTCCCCCACTGACGAAGAGCAAAGTCCTTCGTTTGAGCATACGTACTAACACTGATGACAATGTTGAACTGAGTGTCGTTATGAGATCAATAGTCAGAGTGTAATAGAAGGATTTGGATTTGTCTCCAGTTATGTCTTCGATGATCTGTAATGCGTACGCCGGAAAAATGTGTCTTCCGCAAGCTTCTAACAAAATTCCAGCGAATAAGATAATAAGCAAAGGTTTTATGAAGTCCTTTTTCGTGAATTTCTGCAAGAATTCCACCACCAGCCTTTTAAAGATTGGTTTCTCTTGTACTTCGGCGTGTCTCTGCCTTTGTGCTTTAATCATTCTGTCGAATTCGATCATGGAATCTTCTCCATCTCCTCTCAGCCACAGCCACGCCTTTTCGCTTTCCTCAAACTTGTGTTTAGCGGCTAACCAGGCCGGGCTTTCCGGCCACGTGCAGACTATCAAGAACGCTGCAACATGGGGTACAATTCCAAAGATCGATACTGTCTTCCAAGGATAGTAATGACCTAAGATGTGTACGAAGGTGTTCCCCAAGCAAACGATAGCTGTTTTCAAATTAAGGAACATGCCTCGAAGCTGTGGGCTGGTGTATTCTCCTATGACAACAGCTCCAAGGGTAACTGTTGAGCCCCCGGTGATGCCTCCAAGGACTCTACCGGCCATCAGGGTCGGCACATCCTTGGCGAAGTAGACCAGCAGCCAGCCCAGCGTGCCGGGCACGATGAGGACGGCGTGCGCGAACCTTCGGCCCCACAATTCCATGAGGACTCCGGAGATCACGAAGCCGGGGAAGCTTGACAGACCGACCACAGATGCTGAAATTGGAGTAAGGAATTAGAAGACGCGTCATAATTCTATTCAATAATACTCCTCTCATCTCGAACTCTCTTTCTGATATCCTGATACGAACCTACGACTACGACACGAGGAAGATTCCTCTTTCCCTTATTTTTTTCTTGTAGCGGGTATCCATAAATCTTTCCCTTTCTGTTCTCAATGATTTCTGATAACAACTTTTTTTTACGAGCACTAGAATTATTTCTATAGGCATCGCCTTTTGCAAACCTAATCATCTGAAGAAAACTGAAGATAATTATAGAAGAGAAACATATTCGCTTGCTCGCTATGCCCCGATGGCGCTAATGTTTTAAAAAAGGCCTTAGTGCCATATGGAATGTGTGGTACTAAGACCCTGCTAAAGGTAACACCGTCTACGATAGGTGTGCGGAACGGAACTTTGTCTAAGCTTTGGCGGTCCTTATAAATTATTAAGGCGCACATTATGCGCGGCAGCCGCGCGTAGCACTGTTCGACCGACCACACATTGTTAAGAAAAGTTTAAAAGTGGTACATACCGAGCCAAGAAGCTGTCTCCAAATCAGTCTTGATCAGAGAATCATTGGCCTGCAACCCTGGCAGCAGCACTGCCGGGAAGCTGAGGACCATGCCCTGTCCCAACATGTTCAGGAGTACCCCTGACACCGCCCATGACTGCAACAAATAGCACTTTTACGAGTATATGACTTACAACACTCAATTCCATACCACAAATATACACGAAAAATTACAAATCATGCGAGCTACATTAAAATAACGGGGAGAAATATCAAAAAGCGATGTTATCGCTACAACGATTTTTTCTAAACAACTTTTAATGGTCATATGGCGGTGATAAAGCTGGTGTGGTATTATACATTGAGAATATCGCTTTTCGTCGTTGAGTACGAGCCCGGGGGTATTGATCACAGCCAATATCAAAGTGTGTCCATATCACTGTAATGTTACACTATCACTGTTCTCATTGTCAAAGAAAAACTTAAGGTAGGCCGGGGTAGATTCGTTTATTTTCTGTTCAGTAACAATAGAGAATGATGCTCAATCGCCCTGCTGAAGTGGGCAATTGAGCTCTAGGAACGCCACGCCACTGGTGTGTCGGCATTGGTCTACACGCCACTAAACAAGCCCTATTTTGTCATTTCATTTTGCGTAACGGTAATCCTCTCTTCATGTAACTTTTTTTCATAGACTGCTTCATGTCTTCGTCTCTTAAATTTTCCGATTTTTCTGAAACCGACAGCTTTTCGGGTGCTTTTATTTAATCGGTGTACAAACGAAGACACTGATAACTGTACATTTGTGAACTAATATAAACCTCAGTACAACGTGTTAAGGTCTTTGTGAACCTTGTGAACCCGACAACTCTTTGTGAACCTTGGGGTCCTGACGGTGCCTTCTCTCTATATTTTTGAAGTGAGTAAATATGTGAGACAACATTCAGCAGAGTTCCCCTTAGGTAAGACCTATTCCGCAAGGCGAAAACCAGGACTGTTAGTACCGCCGCACAGGCTACAAAAAACTGACAAGTCCCTGGCAGTCATGGGTGCACGTATATTTAACAAAATACCTGAAATAATAAGAGCTTCACCTACAGAACGCATTTTCATCACGAAACTTAAAACTTTTTGTATTAAAAAGGCGTATTACTCTGTCAAGGAGTTCGTTGATGAGTGAGTGTGTCGAGTCCTTTTAGTGTAGGTACATATAATATTATATGACATGTGAATTTTAATTTTAATTTGATAACTGCTGTACAATTTCAAATCTATTTTATTTCTTTCGACACTTTAGTATTATTAACTTTTTATTTTTATTTTTTAAGACTGAACATGTAATAATTGAATGTTTGACAATGTAAGTTTATTACAAATAAATTATTCTATTCTATTCTATTCTATGGGTGTATAGTTAACAGTATCTTCCTTTGTACTAGGCTTTCCTAGTAATAATCAATACCTAACAAAAACTAAAAATTTCGACATGACAACCTATAAAAAAATAATAACAACGCTAAAAATATACTGTTATTCACTTAAGGTCATTCGAGTCACCGAGTTACGGAAAATTTTTCAACAGGCGCCTGTGGTCGGCACCTAAAATTTACCCCGATTTTTCATGGAACATTATAATTTTCTACAAAACCTGAACACCGATTTCGTTCGAAATGCATACGCGGGAAGCGGAACTAACGCTCTATTTTTTGATATATAATTCATATGTTATAATTCAGTACCTAGTTTCAAAATATACACCCTATTTTCATAAAAATCCGGAGATGCAGAGAAAAATTAAAATCAACAAAAAATGTTTCTACGAGTTTCTCGGGTTAAATAATTGAAATAAAATTATTTGTAATCGATTTTAGTAAAATATATCCTCTGCGATATTGATATTTACGGAAAATTCAGTATTTTTGAAAAGGACAAGTTTACGTGGTCTTAAAATGGCGTTAAGACCTTGCAGGGTGTTGCTATTTGTGACTTCCATCAAAGGAAACTGTTCAATAGTCCTAATGACAATTCAGCTTTAGCAGAATTGCAAAGACTTAGAAACTACAGTGACTCAGTACTGTGACAGAAACCATAATAGAGTTTTTTTGTCAAAAAAGTTTTTCTGGTACTTTCTTACACAAACGGTAATTGCAAGACCAATTAGACGAGCCCAAATACCATGGGTTTATCTTGTATTGTTTAGGAGTTCCAACGGTCATCTTCAGCTCCAAGATACCAAATTATTGTAATGTCAAAATTTTATCAACTTGTTGGTTACACACTAAGTAGCTGGTTATCATGAGACCCTAAGTTAGTGAGTGATATGGAAAATGCTAACAAAACTTATCATTTAACCAAAATTTTGAATTCTTGTCTTCAATATTGACAATTGATTGGCCATCATGAGACCGTCACTTCGTGAATGATATAGAAAATGCTAATAAAACTTATCATTTAACCAAAATTTTGAATTCTTGTCTTCAATATTGACAATTGATTGACCATCATGAGACCGTCACTTCGTGAATGATATAGAAAATGCTAATAAAACTTAACATTTAACCAAAATTTTAAATTCTTGTCTTCAATATTAGCTGAGATCCGTTCGCAACTAGCCGGTCATCATGAGTCAAACATAAGTTAGCGAATGTAAATTATACTATACTACTTAATATAAAAGAAAAAAAATGTTTAGAGAAAACACTTCCAAGTTAAGAGGCCTTATTCCTTTTAAAATTCATGTTTTTATATTATTGGCAAATAATATATTGATAATTTCAACCAACTTTTGAGGCAAATAATTCTTTTCCCTTTCTTCTAGAAAGTAACATAGCCATTTCATGCTTTCATTGCGTGCAGTCGAAAATAAGTTGAAAATTGTTTTTGTCCGAAATTTGTCAGTCGAAATTTTGAAACAAAAATTATCAATGAAAAATTCAAACCGTAGGTTTCAAATATTTATCAATAAATCGCAATGGCCCTGTTTTAAGTAACATTGATAATGGTATGTTAAGAAACATGTTTGATCATAGAGACAAATGTCTAAAACAATAAGCATTGAGCCTTAATGATTTGGCTTTCTGCCGCACTTGAAACTGAAACCTACCTGTTTTACAAACGGCGTTAACATTATTCCAAATCACACCCCAAATTAAACTCTCATGTTTCTTCCTCCGCAATCCAAGCCTAAATGCCTCGTTTTATCGACGAGGGATTTAAGAGACCTAACAATAACACTAATTTAAAAGTAAATTAAATGAGATAGGTAAAGCCTATTCGAAGGACTACGTCTCGACGCAGGCGCCGCGTCTTATACTGACGCGACTGGTGTTATTCAGTTCAACACTGTTTGATGAAAATCGAAGAATAGTGTCCGACCGAAGTTTCGGTTTCGGCCAGTTTCGGCCTAAAAATGATGTTTCGGCCAAAGGTTCGGTTTCGGCCAAAAAACAGCTGAAGCTTACGGCCGCGCCGAAACTTATTACATTGTAGTACTTTCAAGTCGCGTCGTCTGACGGTGGGTACGCTCGGCGCGATTGGCAATGTGTCATCCATCTACAATTTACAGCTCGCTGCCTCAGTATTACAGTAAACGTAATATTTTTACTATTTAGAGTAGTTCAGTTTAGACCTAGTGTCACTATTAGGCTTAATAATGGCTATTTGGAAAAATTGCTCTTATAGACACAAAGAAACACGCAAAAAAGTTGATTGCACTTACCTATACGAGTACGTGGTCCACAATTTAAGACGATCGACGATCTTTATCACGTTCAATGCGAAGCTTCATTTTGTGAACTCGCTCTCAGTGCGTTACAACCCATGAGTGTCCTGTATTGAACTTTCTCGCTGTGCGGTACAAGTCATTTACAGCCTGTAGGTAAGAAGGGTTTTATATTTTACCGAAAATGTCTTTACTAAATGCAAATATATGAAATTTGATTATAACAATGTTTAGTGTAATAATGAGTCTACCTCATACTGCCTTCGCCGAAGTTGATGACTGTTCGTTGAGATTTTATAGACGAATTAATTAACAGGTCAAAATTGACTTGTAACGCACAGCCAGGACTGGCACAGATAAAAATGTCGATGATTGAGTAGTGATGGGAAAGATAAACCAAATAAATATATCGAAACAATTTGTTACATTTTTTTTACATTTGTTACATGTGCAACCAGATGTTGGGCTCATGTAAGTACATTTTTGTGATGCGTTTGAGGGTATTTCAATTTCATTTTCCGTACCTACTTACATGAACCGCCGACGATGGTTGACTGCCACTCGGGGACGTGGAGGGTCTAACTAACCGAATCACGTTCCAACGCGGTGATCTTTGTTCCAACTTCTCAAAAATTTGTCCAACATTCTTCGAGACCGCTTTTTAGACGCATTCATGTTTACGTATAAACAGAAACAAACGTGCGTACTAATGGCAGGGTAACAACACTAGTGCACTCTGCACTTACCTACAGGTGCTATACAAGGCCCTACGCAACAGGTCATATATGCCCTGTTCCGCACTAAATAACAAAAGTTTGAATCTGGTGCGAACAGGTCACATGTGACCTGTTAATTAATTTATATGTTGTCGGATAGATTGTAAAATGACGAATCTAAATGTATACTTGACTATATAAAAGAAATTAAATATCACAACATTATGGCCTTCGCACCAGCGCAAAGTCGGTATCAGCTTTATTCGCCCCATTCGCTTTTCGTTCAATTCTTATTTCGTCTCATTCTGCATTCGTCACTCATTCTTTATTCGTCGTGTTCGCCATCTATTCCTATCTTCCTAAGTCCAATTCTATAACTTGTCTCATTCTTAATAAGTTTTATTCGTTATTCGTCACATTCTTCTTTGGACTCATTCTTCATTCCTCCCTTTCGAATTTAGTCTTATTTACTTATTTGCCTCATTTATTTCGATACGATCGATGCTGGTCGCATTCGTTATTAGTCTCTTTCGTTTTGAGTCTATTTCGAAGTTCGATATATTCGTTATTAGTCTCAGTAGTTATTTGTAATTGTAACTATCTTTTCATGTCAATCTTAAATTATCAATATTTGGGCGACTGATTTTTGCTAGGTTATGAAACCTATTTACTCGTAGATCAACCCAAAATATAAAACTTCGTCTAAATATCAAAATTCATGTACAGTCCGACCAAAAAGAGTAGAAATTAATTGTAGTGTCGTCCCTGTTTTTTAACGTCGCTTCATAAATAGGCATTCAAAAGTAGGTAAGTAATCATAGGTCAAAATCATAAAGTTTAATTTGTTCAACTATGAATAACCGATCCGGTCAAAAGAAATATGAATAGTGAATAAAACTTGTATCTAGTGAGACGAGTAGCGAACGTACCCCAAAAAGAACGAGACGATTTGCCAGTAACGCCAAAATAAGAGAGAGACCAATAACGAATGTGACAAAAGATAAAGTGTGAATGAGACTAAATTCGAAAGGGAGGAATGAAGAATGAGTCCAAAGAAGAATGTGACGAATAACGAATAAAACTTATTAAGAATGAGACAAGTTATAGAATTGGACTTAGGAAGATAGGAATAGATGGCGAACACGACGAATAAAGAATGAGTGACGAATGCAGAATGAGACGAGATAAGAATTGAACGAAAAGCGAATGGGACGAATAAAGCTGATACCGCAAAGTCGCGTATTTCGGTCGCCGCACCAGGCGAAAGTTCAGAACAGGGTCAAAATGACCTGTTTCGCAGTCAACGTGTTATACGACGATAGACGATATTTCGAATGTGAAACAAGTAGATTGTGCCAAGGTGACATTGAAAGGTGATGTACTAGAATTTGAAGACAAAACAGTGTTTCTGGGTGTTACTTTGGACTCAAAACTGCAATGGAATGCGCATATAGCCACTCTTGCAGGTAAGCTTAGTTCCGCAGCCTATGCAGTGAGGCGAATCAGACAGTTAACAAACGTCGAGACGGCAAGGCTTGTGTATTTCAGTTATTTTCATAGTGTAATGTCATATGGAATTCTGTTGTGGGGGAAAGCGGCGGACATTCAAACCATCTTCGTGCTACAAAAACGAGCCGTACGCTCTATTTATGAACTAGGAGCTCGTGCATCGCTAAGAGAAAAGTTCAAGGAAGCCAACATTCTCACCGTAGCGTCTCAATATATCCTTGAGAATATTATGTATGTCCGGAAAAATCTACATGCATTCAAGCTCAACAGTGACATTCACCAGTATAATACAAGAAGGAAGAATAAGCTTGTTATGCCTGCCCATCGTCTCCGTAAAGTTAGCTCTTCGTTCGTGGGGAACCGTGTACGTTTCTATAACAAAATACCTACCGAGGTAGTGAGTTTACCTTCCAGCAAATTCAAGTCTCACATAAAACGTCATCTAATAAATAAGGCGTATTATACTGTGAATGACTTTTTAGATGATAGGGATGTCTTTAAGCCAGTGGTTTAGTCATGTGAACGTAAAATAAGCATTATTTTAATCGGTAATATTAGTTTGTTTTTAATGTAACATGAGAGCACATTATGTTGTTTCTCACCGGGCAAATAGCTATAGTGATGAATGCCCGGCAGTGTGAGCATGTCATGCTCGCTTAAAGGTCTTTGCTTACGGTGGCGTCGTTGATCGGGTCGCAACCTTCCCTATAATATGGTTGAGGGAGGCGATGGCTGAGATATGCGTCATGCTCGTGAACGGGTGCCGTTTGTGGGGTCCGGTCTGTTCATACTAGCAAGGGCCAAATTAGTCGTGTAGTAACTGCTTACCAGTGTTTATTGAATTGACGTGAGAGACTTCATCCTGTACTCGATTGAAGTTATTATTATTATTTTTTACTTAGAGACTGTATACATCTCTAATAAACTTAGTGTACTGTACAATGACGCTCAGAGACCTTATACATCTCTGAGAAATGAAATTTAACTATTATCATATTTATTATTATCATTATTATTTTTCTTTTTTGTATATTGTGACGCCTAGAGACCTTATACATCTCTAAGAAATTTAGGTTTAATAATTATTCTCTATTGTAGATTATTCACGTTGACGCCTAGAGACCTTATACATCTCTTTGGAATTAAATTAATTAAGTAATTGTATTTTATTGCATTTGTGACACCTAGAGACTTTATACATCTCTGGGTATATTTAATATTTTAAATTGATAGTTAAAGTGTTATTTTAATATTCATTAACATTGATTTGGAGTATCTATATATCTCCTATACGTGTACGCATGTAATAATTAGTTATAACACTAATGTAATGTAATTGTTCTAAGTATTATTTACGAAAAAATGACTTACTGTTGAGTTTCTTTCGGCTTTCTTCTCAACAGCGGTCTCCTCTTGCGAAATGCCGGTAGATTCACAATCTGACTTGTAAAAGTGCCCTTGTGGCCTACTTACTGAATAAATTATTTCATTTCATTTAAATCAATATAGCAATTTAATAAAGTGTGGTGTCTTTTAACCCACATTAAAAACCGCTACGTTTACTTCTTCTTTCAACCTAACTCAATGCTTGCCAAGCGTGAATTAACTTATTGTCATTTCTATAATTTATATTTATCTAGATTTTAAGGTTCTCATGTAAGTGAAACCTTGTTTCTTAAGATAATTAGATGTGTTTAAACCGATACATACATAAATATTAACAAATAAATTGTGAATTTTCCAATGTGCTTGCGGTCAAGTCCCCAACTCCATGCTCTTAGCAGATGTTGACATATAATCGCAAGTTTTTTTTTTGTTATAGGTAGTGTGTGCATATTAGTTTCTAGAAATTCATTAGTAGAAGCTTTACTTAAGGCTTAATTTCTCGTGAGTTATTTCTTTTTAGTTCTTCTTTTAATATTTAACATCCCACGAAAGGTGAATTCCGTATTTGAATAATGCTTAAGAATTAACGCATTTCTTTTAAATTCGACAATGTTGCCCAACTTGTAGGGTTAAATTAAGCTGTAATTTGGCACAGCGGCCTTTTGGGTATAGGCACTGAAGGTGCGTGCGGTCACATAAAAATCAAAATTTTGGAAATACGAAACACCCTAGTGACTATATAACAAAAGCGAAACTTAGAACCCTGTAATATTAGGCCCGAGAATGTTTAATTATGAATATATCTTAAAACGGCCCACTGATATTTTAACCAGCGTTTTAATCGCGTTTATATAAGTTTCGGTTTCGGCCGAAACTATAATCAAAACCGAACCTTGTTTCGGTTTCGGCAAAAAATCATGTTTCGGTCGTTCACTATCGAAGAATAATTGGTATTAATTAAGGTTAAGAGATCCCTTATAGGTCCTGTTTTTGTGTAGGTACAATAAAGTGTTTATTTACCTATTTACTTAACAAGGAAGCGTTTCATCGGTATAATATTCTATTCTAACGTCTTTTACATCCCAGGTCAAAAGTCTCGAAACAAAGTTTTTCTTTTGATATTTAAAGTTTCCAATAGTAATTATTCATTGCGTAATTATGTTAGTAACCATTAGGCCACCCCAAAGGATTAAAACATTAAACGTCCACTTTTTAAACATCATAATATTGTTAAAAAGATATATACTTACCTAGCTCCGGAAAAAAAGTTACCGGTCGCCTTTTTTATTGCCTTTCTTCAAAAGGTTGAACGGGCAACTTTTATAAGCAGAACTTGGGTTATTGACTTTTAAAATATTTATTATAATTTTTATTGTGTAATTTTGTAATTTATTTCGTAAAGAAATCACAGCTTGTATTATAAGCTTGTTTCCATACTTTTGACCTGGGGTGTATTCAATCTGATACCTAATAATAAATGTTAAAATTGACAACGATAAAACACTTACAATAAAACTAAACCTAAAAATTAAACTATACTAGAACACAATAAAGTTAAACTAAATCTAAACTAAACCTAAAAATGGCCCCTGCGGTTTAGTGCCTAATTCTATCAAAGCTCTTAATTTACGCCAATTTAATTGTCAACTATAGAAATAACAAGTTAATTCGCGCTTGGCAAGCATTTAGTTAGGTTGAAAGAAAAGTAAACGTAGCGGTTTTTAATATGGGTTAAATGACGCCACACTTTATTAAATTGCTATATAGATTCAAAGATCGGTGGCCGATGGTGATGATGACGATGACCACAAAATCACCATCATCACCACAATCATCATCAACATTGTCATTATCATCACCACCAGTCAGCGGGTTCATCGTCATCATCACCATCATCACCACCAGTCACCACCATCATCATTATTACCATCACTATTTCACGAGTCAATTCCCACCTAGATATAACCCAAATACACAGTAGGTACACAACCCTTTCTTTTCTACGCAGCCAACTCGATTAAAATCGGAGCCCTTGCGGGGTGAGGTAACTCGATTCGGTGCGGGGGTGTGCGTGTCCATTCTGTATTTAATACTATTAAGTATTCTGTGGTAGAGGTACAGTATGAAAAAAGATAACTTCAAGTATCAGACGCTCATTCATATAAAAAAATATCCACACGTGCAAGAGTTGATACCTACTTTTTACCTATATGTAGGTATGATTGGGGCGCCTTTCCAGTTTCCAACATCGGATTTCTAACCTAAAATTCCCAATTCATTAATTCGAAGCGGTTTGTTTCCTCGATTCTAAATCGAATGCAATCCGCAAATGAATTCAACTCGCCGTCTTTGTGTGTGTTTCATAATAATTTAGGATTCAAGATATGGAGTGTAACTGGCTAGTGTAATAGGCTCAAAATCAGCAAAATTACGTCTGTCAGGAATTACTGTGTCAGTAATTATAGTAACTGACTCTGGTGCTTTCCGAATAGGTACAATTCGTCACACATTTAAATAAAACAAGTTAAAGGCTTACATCGCGCATATCAATCTTTCACTACTCTTTGACAAAGGCAACTGTAAAGTTATTGAAACGTTAACCCTTAATTTGGCAATATGTAACTCTTTGACCATCTTTTTTTTTTGTCAATTGAAGGGTCTTCTGAGCTTCCGTTAATGACCAAGTTTGGGCACCGTAGGTTAGGACAGGAAGGATACACATATCGACGAGTTTGCGCTTCAGAGTCAATGGAAGGTTCCCCTTCATTAGCGGCTTCATGGACCAGAAGCTCTTCCAGGCATTTTCGATGCGTCGATCGATTTCTTTAGACTGCCTGTTTTCGAAGGATGCTATCTGGCCCAAGTATATATACTCGTCGACGTATTGTATCTCTTCCCCATCTACCTTTACCCTACGTTTCACGCTATTGGTCATTAACTGGGTCTTTGCCCTGTTCATTTTGAGTCCGACTTCAAGACTTGCCGTGCTCAGTTCTTGCAACATTTGCTCTAGATGGGGTGCCGTATGGGAGAATAAGACAATGTCATCTGCAAAACGTAAATTGGTTAGCTTTTTGCCACCTATATTGATGCCCATTGTTTCCCAAGAGGTCGCCAGCTTTTGGAAGATCTCTTGTAGGCAACTTGTGAACAGCTTTGGAGATAGCGGATCTCCCTGTTTAACTCCTTTTTCAATGCGAAATTTAGGGCCGGGAGCATGCAGGTTGACACTTGCTGAACTTTGTTGGTATATTGATCCAATGAGTTCGATGTAGGTGTTTTCGATATCTTGTTGACGCATGGCGGAAAATACAGCGGAGTGCTTGACACTGTCAAACGCCTTGCTGTAATCCACAAATGCGAGGTAAAGTGGTTTGTTGAACTCATTAGACTTCTCTATTATTTGGTTTAGCGTGTGGAGGTGGTCGGTAGTGGAAAAGTTGGGTCGGAAACCGGCTTGTTCCGGAGGTTGATGTTTGTCCAGCAGTGAGGCAATTCTGTTTTCTATTACTTTTATAAATAACTTATAAATGTGTGAAATTAAGCTGATTGGTCTGTAATTTCCAATATCTGATTTGTCGCCTTTTTTATGGAGGAGGATTATATTTGAGTGACAAAAGTCTTGAGGAAATTTACCACTGTACAAAATGGAGTTATAAAGGTTTGTTAAATAGGGCAGTAAGATGGTTTTTCCAGTTTTAAGTGCTTCCGTTGAGACACCATCATAGGTTTGCCAGCGAGCGATGGAGCGCAGCATACTTGGAGTTCGCAGGACTGATCGTGTCAGAAACACCGAACTGCGCTCCAAAACAGGCATTACAGATGTGGGTGTCAAGGCCGCCAAGCTCAAGTGGGACTGGGCAGGACACGTCTGCCGAATGCATCCGGAACGTCGGGCCAAACTATCCACTGAGTGGATACCGCAGGATGGGTTCCGGTGCAGAGGCAGACCGAAACGAAGATGGCGGGATGACCTGTACGCATTTGAGAACGTTTGGGAGCAACTTGCTCTTCAGCGAGACGACTGGAGAGAAAGAGGGTAGGCCTTTGCCCAGCAGTGGGACACACAAAAACAGGCTAGATAAAAAAAAAAAAAAAAAATTGAAGGATTCATTTAACTTGTTGTGTATGCAGTTTGTAGGTACCTATGTACTTTTAATATTTTTAGGGCCCAACTCAAATACCCGGAAGTGTTAATGAAAATGCGTTGCTTATTGAAAAACATTTAATTACTTAACCAATATTTACAACACTAGAATTATCTCTATACGCATCGTATTTTTCAAACGTCATCATCTTATAATCACCGCTTAAGCATCTTAATGTTTTCTTCGTCATCATTTCGGTCCTTCTTATCAGTAATAAATCGTCCGTGATTGAAGTAGTCCTCAATCTCCTGTAAAGTCCTGTCTTTAGTTTCTGGAAGAATGAAGTACAGAGCCACTAGACACATACCCATGGCCGTGCCGAAGATAGCAAAAGTCCCGTACACTTTCACACTGACGAGCAAAGCGGGAGTTATCTTCAAAGCCACCATAAGGCAAATAGCCAGGGTCAATCCAGACACGGCTGAACCAGCACCTCTGTGAGCCACTGGGAATACCTCCCCAAGCAAGGCTAGAGGTATTGGAGTACAACCCAAGTTAGCTAATATAAAGTACAGCATGAATAATGACACAGGTAACCACGCTCGGTCTTTTGATATTACGTCTATAGACGTGAGGTACAGGCAGGCGCAGATGCTTATTAAAACACATAAGGCTGCTCCCCCACTGAAGAAGAGCAAAGTCCTTCGTTTGAGCATACGTACTAACACTGATGAGAATGTTGAACTGAGTGTCGTTATGAGATCTATAGTCAGAGTATAATAAAAAGATTTGGATTTGTCTCCAGTTATGTCTTCGATTATCTGTAATGCGTACGCCGGAAAAATGTGTCTTCCGCAAGTTTCTAACAACATTCCAGCGAATACGATGACCAGCAAAGGTTTTATGAAATCCTTTTTCGTGAATTTCTGCAAGAATTCCACCACCAGCCTTTTGAAGCTCGGTTTCTCTTGTACTTCGGCGTGTCTCTGCCTTTGTGCTTTAATCATACTGTCAAATTCTATCATGGAATCTTCTCCATCTCCTCTAAGCCACAGCCAGGCCTTTTCGCTTTCCTCAAACTTGTGTTTAGCGGCTAGCCAGGCCGGGCTTTCCGGCCACGTGCAGACTATCAAGAACGCTGCAACATGGGGTACAATTCCAAAGATCGATACTGTCTTCCAAGGATAGTAATGCCCTACGATGTGAACGAAGGTGTTCCCTAAGCAAACGGCAGCTGTTTTCAAATTAAGGAACATGCCTCGAAGCTGTGGGCTGGTGTATTCTCCTATGACAACAGCTCCAAGGGTAACTGTTGAGCCCGCGGTGATGCCTCCAAGGACTCTACCGGCCATCAGGGTCGGCACATCCTTGGCGAAGTAGACCAGCAGCCAGCCCAGCGTGCCGGGCACGATGAGGACGGCGTGCGTGAACCTCCGGCCCCACAATTCCATGAGAACTGCGGAGAACAGGAAGCCGGGGAAGCTTGACAGACCGACCACGGATGCTGAAATTGGAGTAAGGAATTAGAAGACGCGTCATAATTCTATTCAATAAATTACTCCTCTCATCTCGAACTTTCTTTCTGATATCCTGATACGAAACGCTGCCTACTTTCTGCTAGATCTGGTATGGAGGAATGATTAAGGGAAAGAGGAAGATACCTAGGAGATAAGATCTCCTCATTCCTTGTAGCAGGAATTCATACATCCTTTTCCTTCTTCTCAATGGTCTCTAACAGAGACTTTTTCTTTTTTATTGAAAGAAAACTGAAGATAGAGAAACATGCTCGCTTGCTCGCTATGCCCCTTTTGTACTGGACTGACTAAGAAGAGACGAATTACTTAGTTACCTCGACGGATGATTCGTCAAAACAAGTTAAGAACATACCTAATCTAACCGAGATGCTTCAAAACAGACTGATTTAGTCACCTTATCACATTAATTAATTGGAAGTAAATTGCAGTCTTCATTTAGGTATGTTGTTATCTAAGTTAACGATGACTACGAAAAACTCAGGACAGGCCAGGTCAGATAATTCAATTACCTTTTCTTCAGTAGCAATAGAGAATGGTACTCAGTTGCCCTGAAGTGGGCAAGCCGGTGGGAATTGGGTTTTATGGAAGCCACGTGACTGGTAACTACTGAAATAATTATGCTCATACATTTAGTATGGCGCTGCATATATTTGATCTATATTTCGAAGTTTTTTAAAATGGCTCAAATGGTTTTCAAAAGGTCTAAGTCTCAAGAAGCAAAAAAAGCTGCAGAAGCGCGTATACAGCCTTTATTCAGCTTAAATTAGCAGTATGAGGGCTGTATAAGCTTCTGCTATTATAGCTTGTTTGCTACTTCCATATGTATGGTACGTGCCATATGGAATGTGTGGTACAAAGACCCTGCTAAAGGTAACTCCGTCTGCAATACGTTTGCGAAACGGCACTTTGTTTAAGCTTTGGCAGTCCATGAATTAATATAGTTGAGAAAAATCTATAACTGATACATACCGAGCCAAGATGCTGTCTCCAAATCAGTCTTAATCAGAGAATCATTGGCCTTCAACCCTGGCAGCAGCACTGCCGGGAAGCTGAGGACCATGCCCTGTCCCAACATGTTCAGGAGTACCCCTGACACCGCCCATGACTGCAACAAATACTTTTATGAAGTCAAATGACTTACAAAACTCAATCTCATACCACAAATACTCATGAGAAATTACAAATCATGCGAGCTACATTAAAATAACAGGGAGAATTATCAAAGGCGATGTTATCGCTACAGAACGATTTTTACTAAACAACCTTTATGGTCGTATGGCGGTGATAAAGCTGGGGGTCCAGGGAGGGTTTACCATTGGAAGGCATAAAATCATTAATACTAATATGGTTACGCATAATTGCTTTTCGTCGAAAATGAGATGTGCATAAGCCTCATTACGCATATTTTTTTACGCATAACATTAAAAAGCATAAATACAGAAAGCATAATAACCGTCATGAAGACTAATAACAAAAAGCATAAGCATAAATAGGCCTAATAATCAATTGGTATCATATCAAAATGCATAACGCTATTATCCTATTAAAAGTTGCACTACGAGAGAAGGTTAGTATAGTGTGTATATATATTTAGGAACTAAAGCGAGGTCGACGGAGGTCCGCTTCGCAGACCCCCTATTCCGCGTTGCTTAGGCGCTTCACGCCTGGTTATCATGCTAACCTAACCTAACCGAATGTTATCTACTTAATGTGACCTAACGTTACGTAACGTAATATTTTGTTTTGAAATATATACATACAATAATAATAAATGCATGTTAACCACGTAACTGAGTTTCATTCATTTAGACAACTGAAATTATGGATAATGACAGATAGGTATACCAAATAATTATTAGCCCAAAAAATAGTATGCGTAAAGTATATACGGCAAATACAAATTAGTCCAACTAAAATTATGCTAATAGCGTAGTATGCCAAAAAAACAGTAGGCCAAAATATTACTATGTGAAAGTACTATTATGCCAAAACAAATTATGCTAAATCAATTATGCGAAACAGCATTAGTCTAAAAAACATTATGCGATCCAAGGGGATCCCTCCAGGGAGCCCAGGGTATTTTTAACCAGTTTACAGCCAATATCGAAGTGTCTATCGCGCCATTGACCACATCTATATCACTGTCATGTTTCACTATCTATCTATCACTGTTTTGATTGTCAAACGAAAACTCAAGGTATAAGCCGGAGTAGATTTCGTTTACTTTTTCTTCAGTATCAATAGAGAATGATTTTCATTTTAAATGTTCATATCTCCGTAATTATCTGTCCTAGAAACAAAATTTAAAATATGAATTATAGAAAATGTTATTCTTTACAACATTTTTTAAGCTCTTTTCTAGCTAAAATGCTCCTAAACGAAGATATAAGCAAGAAGATACAATCTGAAGAAATTGTAGGTTTTTTTTCTATATGATAGCAGGCGCGGAGGAGGGGGGATTGTGCATTTTGCATTTTAAACACACACTAACCATAGTGTGTAGAAAAAAACCTACAATTTCTAGGGTGATCCTAGACAACATAATTATCAAAAATTCAGAACTACCGGACCGGATCGGACTGTGGGAGCAGATTTCAGATTTCAGATTTCAGATTTTTTATTGGTAAATGTACAATATCAATTACAAGTCATTTTCATATCTATAGTAATAACAGCTATTAAAACTTTACATAGTTACATAGGTAGGTTCGATATCAGCAATATATTATTTTTAAGTTTGTTTCAGACTAGACTATATAGTGTTTAGGTCAATGGCGCACATTCAAAAATTCGTTTATACTGTAACAAGCCAGATTGCTAAGTAGTGTTTTAAGTTTCCTAGAAAATGTGGTGTTATTTTCACACTCTTTTATGTCGGTAGGGATACAGTTGTATATATTGGGTCCGATAGCGCTGAGCTGAGCACGAGCCTTTGCCAACCGTCGTTGCGGCGGCACTAGGAGGTGCGGCCTACGCGACGTTGTGCGAGCGCGTCTAACTAACGGTTGGACATGCGATTTCGCGACAGTGAACTGCTATTTAACATGGCCTCTAATCTGAATTGAAACGAAATGCCAGTATAGTGCATTTTTAGCAATATATTAATAGGCTTAAGAGTCTTCCGTTATATTTAATTTTTTTTTTTATAACGCCTGCAATAAAAATTATGTCATCCAACGAGATTGCTATTAACTTACACAAGGCACACTGTCGAAATAGTAATACAATATTATTGTTATTTTAAAGAATGAACATGAACAGTCATATTTCTATCGTTTGTCTGTTTTAAGAAAAAGGTACAGGAAAAAGAAAATTCCAAAGGTTATTCGTACTGTATAATATGGGTCTCGGTTTCACTGATGAGTGGCTGGGCTTCTTTGGACAGTTTCTTTTTTGTTGTCCTTTTTACAGTACTGGAGATGACTGGATCAGACCGTAAAAGTAGCGCATGCATCAAATCACTATTGCAAGCAGTCCTTGATATTTTTCGTGTGTGGTGAAGTCTCACATAGCGAAATATTTAATGATAGCATTCTTGTGCATCTTCCGACAATGCACCTATTGGCAGGATAATGCTCTCTGCGTTAAAGTTTACAAAAAAGTAGTTTTACGCCAAGAAAGCGAAACTTTTTATTTTTGAGAATTAGGCGCGCTCCTACAGTGGACTGTTTGTATGGTAAGACCCCTTTATTATCTGGATTATTAGCTTCAACGGCTAAATCCTACCTGCTTTACAAATGGCGTTAACATTTTCACAAATCACATCCCAAATCAAACTCCTTTTAAATGTTTCTCCCTCCGCGGACTGACGCTTAATGTAGACTTACTTATTATCGATGGAGGATTACAAGAGTCGTAACAATAATACTAATTTTAGTGTCAATAAAGGAAGATAAAGTCCTATCGAGTGATTACCGTCCTTATAAAAGTTTGATGCAAGAACGAACAATTAGCGTTCAAAAAAGGTATAATGAAGTTTAATCAGTACAAAAAATTGCATAAAATAATTTTAGGTCTAGCTGGATTTGAACTTGTAGAGCTAGCATATCGTGTCGTGTCGTGACTTCGCTTGTCGTCAGCGCGACTCAGCGTCACCTGTCTTGCTCGTGCGGTATTGAAAGGAAAGTGACAGATAGTATTTGTCACGCGGCAAAGAGTCGCGTGTCACAGTTATTCTAGAGGTGCGCTAATTGGGATAATAATTATATACCATTTTGGGGTTCCGTACCCAAAGGGTAAAGAACGGGACCCATTACTCCGCTGTCCGTCCTTCTGTCATCAGGTTTATCTCATATATCTCATGAACCGAGTTACCTAGATAGTCGACATTTTCACAGATGATGTATTTCTGTTACCACTATAGCAAAAAATACTAAAAACAGAATAAAATAAATATTTAAGTGGGGTTCCCATACAACAAATGTGATCGGTTGCGTTAACTTTGCACCTCATTTGTATGCGGCGCCATACATACGAAGTTATTTACCCGGCCAGTTAAAATGGGAAGTGTTTGTACGGAACCCTCGGTGCGTGAGACCGACTTGCACTTGACCGGTTTTTTTTGTTTATCCCAATTCGATGAGGTATTGCGGTTATCCCCAATTAAGCATTATCACGCACATAACGGCTTTTTGAACTGGACAAAAATTTTCCGAATGTAAATTATACTATATTACTTAATATAAAAGAAAATATTTTTTTAGAGAAAACACATATGTTAAAAGGCCTTATTCCTTTTAAAATGTATTTTTTAGGGTTCCGTACCCAAAGGGTGAAAACGGAACCCTATTACTGAGACTTCGCTGTCTGTCCGTCCGTCCGCCTGTCACCAGGCTGCATCTCAATAACGGTGATAGCTAGACAGTTGAAATTTTCACAGATGATGTATTTCTATTGCCGCTATAACAAAAAATACTAAAAATAAAATAAAATAAATATTTAAGGGGGGCTCCCATACAACAAACTTGTTATAGATTATGGTACGGAACTCATCATGCGTCAGTCGGACTCGCACTTGCCCAATTTTTTTTTTTTTATTATTATGGCAATATTGATAATTTCAACCAACTTTTTGAAGCAAATAATACTTTTCGCTAAGTTCTAGAAAGTAACAGCTACTTCATGCTTTCATTGCGTGCAGTCGAAAATAAGTTAAAAAAATACAGTTTTCTGTGCGAATTTTGTCAAATTCTAGTAGTTATTGAAACAAAAATTATCAATGAAAAATTCAAACTGTAGGTTTCAATCAATCGCAAAGGCCATGTTTTAAGAAGTAACATTGATAATATGTTACGAAACATGTTTGATCATAGAGAAAATGTCTAAAACAATCAGCATTTTGAACGGATAAGGAGCCATAATGATCTTGCCACACTTGAAACTGAATCCTACCTGTTTTACAAATGGCGTGAACATTATTCTAAATCACACCCCAAATTAAACTCTCATGTTTCTTCCTCCGCAATCCAAGTTTAAATGCCTCGGTTTATCGACGAGGGATTACAACAGACGTAACAACAGTAATTTAAAAGTAAATAAAGCGAGATAAAGCCTATTCGAGGGACTACGGCTCTGCGCAGGCGCTTGATACTGACGCGATTGGTGGTATTCAGTCCAACACTGTTTGACGAATATCAAAGAATAATTGGCATTAATAAAGTTTAAGAGATCCCCTATAGGGATAAGACCGCCTTTGTACCTATGCTATTTGTAATATATGTATAATTAAGCAATCAATCAATCAATCAAATCGTAAGGTTATACAGGTTACAAATGAGGTCTTATAATCTAAGCAATACAGTCCATGTATCCAGCCTGCATGCAGGCATGCAAATATTAACAATGCACGCAAGTTACAATATAATTATGATATATTCTTAAATAATAAATTAGATAATTTGTCCATTATACATACTACTTACTAATTTCAGTTTTATGGCACTATGTCAAAAAGTACAAAAATAAGCAAACAATCCGAGTCCGATTAAAAAGTAAATAAAAAGAAAAACAAAGAGACGAGTAAACCATAAGAAACCAATTTACAATTGTTGTGAAGTGGAGTCTAAGTAGCTTTTTACGCTATAAAAGCACTTGTCCAGAAGCCAAGTGGACAACCTGTGTTTAAAACTGTTACCCTGTAGTAGCTTTATTTTATCAGGTAAGTTGTTGAACAGTTTTATACACATGTTGAACAATATGTTTCTACTGTATATCGCCTTGCGAGCCCGAGGTTTATACAACTGACTCATGACTTGCGGTCTGGTTTGCCTGTGCATTATTTCACCACGTTTTTTTTTTGAAATATGAGCGGTTGTTACAGACAAACATACACACATCTCTAATATATAAGCAAGGCAATGGCAGTATGTTTAATTTTTTTAAATAAGGGTACACAGCTATCGTCAAGCCAAGCATTGCAGACGGCCTTGATACACTTATTTTGATTTTGAAAGCTCTATCCACATCCACAGAGTTACCCCACAGTATTAACCCGTAAGAGAGAACGGATGACACATACCCATGATAGGCCATGATGGCGGCCTCTATTGACACGGTGTTTCTTAGCCTACGGAGAGCAAACACAAACCGGTTGAGCTTATTGCAAACCTGATCTATGTGCTCTTTCCAGTTCAGATGCTCTGATCAATTATGACACCAAGGAATTTGTAAGATCATACTTCGTCCACAATATCATTATTGTATTTTATTGTCATTGGCAGCCCATTAGAGTTGTACGAACGAAATTGCATATACTTTATTTTATTAATATTAATACTTAAGTCATTCATATTCAGCCATTTAATTATGTCAGCTAGAGATTTTTCTACATTTTGCTTAAAAGTTATACTATTGAAACACTTTATTACCATATTAACTGTTTTAGTTTACAATAAAATGTTTACTTACTTACTTAATGAGGAAATGTTTCATCGGTATAATATTCTATTCTAACGTCTATAATATAATACACCCCAGGCCAAAAGTCTCAAACAAAGTTTTTCTTTTAATATTTAAACTTTCCAATAATTTCATTGTGTAAATGTTAGTATTAGGAACCATTAGGCCATCCCTTAAAATATTAAAACATTAAACGTCCACTATATTAAAACATCATAATATTGTTAAAAAAATATACTTATACTTTATAACTTACTAGAGTAAAATTATACTTATACCTAACTCTGGGAAGAAGTTGCATGTGGCAATTTTTCTAAGCAGAACTTGAGTTAGGTATTAAAATATTTATTATAATTTTGTAATTTATTCCGTTGGGAAATCAAAGATTTTTATTGTAATATAAGCTTATTCCCATACTTTTGGCCTGGGGTATATTTAATTAGACAGCTAATTGGTCGATTGCAAAAAAGTGTACATAGTTAAAAGCTTAGTTAACAAAAAATCACGATCGCTTCTTTTGTGGGACGAAAGTTATCATACAAAATGTATGATAGTGATAGTTAGTGATAGTTATTTATTCATAAACAATGTACATTGTGTTTGAAATCTATATATATCTATATATATAAATGCAAGTGTCCTGACTGACTGACTGACTCATCAACGCAGAGCCGAAACTACAAATGCTAGAGAGTTGAAATTTGCACAATAGGTTGCATTTATAAAGTGTACAAGAGATAAGAAGCGATTTTGAAAAATTCAACCCCTAAGGGGGTTAAAAAGGGGATGAAAGGTTGTATGGGGTACAAGTTTTTTTTTAAGCTAGGAACTTGAAACTTCGTAAAAAGGTATCAAAATAAAATGGAAGAAAAGTAATTTCAGCGTTTTTGAAAATTCATCCCCCAAGGTGGTAAAATAGGGGTTGAAAGTTTGTATGGAGATCAAATAATTTTTTGAGCGCGGGAGTTGAATCTTCGTGTAAAGGCATACTATTAGAATACAAGAAAAGTAATTTCAGCGTTTTCAAAAACTCATCCCCTAATAGGGTTAAAAAGGGGTTGAAAGTTTGAATCCATTACAAATTCTTTGAAACTTCTTATAAAAGCATATTTAAGAATAACAAAGTAACATTAATTGATTGTTATTAAAAATTCAACCTCTAAGGGGGTTAAAAAGGGGATGAAAGTTTGTCTTAGGGTTCAAATTTAATTTTAAGCTAGGAACTTGAAACTACGTATAAAGGTATTAAAATAAAATAAAAGAAAACTAATTTCAGCGTTTTTGAAAATTCATCCCCTAAGTTGGTAAAAAAGGGGTTGAAAGTTTGTATGGAGATCAAATGTTTTTTTGAGCCCGGGACTTGAATCTTTGTGTAAAGGCATACTATTAGAATATAAGAAAAATAATTACAGAGTTTTCAAAAATTCATCCCTTAAAAGGGTTAAAAAGGGGTTGAAAGTCTGTATGAAGATCAAATATTTTTTTGAGTGCAGAACTTGAATCTTTGTTAAAAAGCATATTAGTTAAATACTAGAAAAGTAATTTCAGCGTTTTTGAAAATTCAGCCCTGAAGGTGGTGAAAAAGGGGTTGAAACTTTGTATGAAGATCAAATATTTTTTTGAGTGCGGGACTTGAAACTTTGTACAACGACATAGTATTTAAATACAAGAACAGTAATTTCAGCGTTTTTGAAAATTCGGCCCTGAAGGTGGTGAAAAAGGGGTTGAAAGTTTGTAGAAGGTCAAATGATTTTTGGGTGCCGGACTTGAAACTTCGTATAAAAGCATATTATTAGAATATAAGAAAAATAATTACAGCGTTTTCAAAAATTCATCCCTTAAAAGGGTTGAAAAGGGGTTGAAAGTCTGTATGAAGATCAAATATTTTTTTGAGTGCAGAACTTGAATCTTTAATTCAGCCCTGAAGGTGGTGAAAAAGGGGTTGAAACTTTGTATGAAGATCAAATATTTTTTTGAGTGCGGGACTTGAAACTTTGTACAACGACATAGTATTTAAATACAAGAAAATGGATTTCAGCGTTTTTGAAAATTCTGCCCTGAAGGTGGTGAAAATGGGATTGAAAGTTTGTGTCATTTTTTTTTTGAGTGCGGCACTTGAAACTACTCTAGCTATTACTGATTTCCATAATGATTCCACGTTATTAGGGCAATTTAGCCGAATAAAAGAAACTAGAAACCGGGCAAGGGCGAGTCGGACTCGCACACGCAGGGTTCCGTACCATCACGTAAAAAATGGCAAAAAAATCACGTTAGTTGTATGGGAGCCCCACTTAAATATTTATTTTATTATGCTTTTAGTATTTGTTATAGTGGCAACAGAAATACAATATCATCTGTGAAAATTTCAACAGTCTAGCTACCACGGTTCATGAGATACAGCCTGGCTGGTGACAGACTGACGGATGGACCAACGGACCGCGGGGTCTTAGTAATAGGGTCCCGGTTTTACACTTTGGCTATACGTATCGTTGTTTAAAATAAACATAACATTCTTTGTAAACATAATTATACCTACGCAGTTTTGCTGACTTTTAAGCTTTTCGTCACTAGGTGCCGTTAGTAGTGCTTGGTGCTACTTATTTTTTTCGTTGTTTTTATGTAAACATACTTTATAGTAATGTGATTTACACCCAAAAATGCAAACAGGGTTATTCTTATTATTACGTGCACTTTTCATCATTAAAATAAGTACTTTATTATTAGTTGTTTGTTCCAACAAGTTTCAGTACAAAGGTCGAGGTAATGAAATTTAGTTATAACTATACTCAATAGATGGCGCTGTTCTTTTGCCATGTACATTATATTATATTTCATGTAAAATTTAGGTAGATAAATAACATCAAAGTGAAATAATTTATTGACTATACGTATCGTTGTTTGAAGGTAAAAAAATAAACATAAATAACATTCTTTGTAAAAAATATTATACGCAGTTTTACTGACTTTTGAGCTTTCGTCACTAGGTGCCGTTAGTAGTACTTGGTTGTACTTATTTTTTTCGTTGTTTTTATGTAGAAATACTTTATAGTAACGTGATTTACACCCCAAAATGCAACACGGGGTTATTCTTACTTATTACGTGCACTTTTCATCATTAAAATAAGTAATTTATTATTAGTTGTTTGTTTCAACAAGTTTCAATACAAAGGTCGAGGTAATAAGTTTAGTTACAACTATACTCAATAGATGGCGTTGTACTTATGCCGTGTGCCGTCTACTTCGCGCTATTAAGATTTTTCCAGATTTGATAGGGAGATCAGGCCCGTGAATCACAGGTTGGGAATTTCGGTTGTCGTATGTCTTTGTTTGTTCGTTTGGTTCGTTCTTGGTTCGTTTCGTTCGCTCTTGGTCTATTCGTATTCTGGTCAATAATAATAAATTAATACGTACGGTACGGAAGTGAAAGGTTCGTTCTTAGTCTTTGCGTTTGTCAATAACAAATAAATAAAATTATTATAGACGGGGAACTTAATACATAAAATATAACCCTATACAATGGCCACGGAATTCATAAATGTAAACGGGGTTATGAAACCTCACACCGTTGTTCGTATTATAGGAGATGGGGCATGTCTGTTCAGGGGACTCTCTTACCTATTATACGATACGCAACTAATGGCCAGAGAGATCCGAGAAGAAATTGTGGATCATGTTGTGCAAAACTGGAATAAGTTTTCAATCATGACGCACGATGAAAAGGGTGATAATTACACGAACGCTGACGTTTATTATAGCGAAATGAGTCGTCCAAACACTTACGGTGGTTTGTGTGAAATATTTGCTGCCTCAGAGATTTATAACCACTGTTTTGAAGTGTATCGTAACGGCGACCTGTACGTAAGTTCTGGACAAACAGGCCACCCCGTTGGTAGACTCCGTTTTACGGATAATTTGGCAAGTGGACACTTCGATGTATACATTCCATGCACCGAACAAATTATTTCGAGCACGGAAATAATAAATGTAAGCGGTGTTATGAAACCTCATACTGTTGTTCGTATGATAGGAGATGGGGCATGCCTGTTCAGGGGACTCTCTTACATATTATACGATACGCAACTAATGGCCAGAGAGATCCGAGAGGAAATTGTGGATCATGTTGTGCAAAACTGGAATAAGTTTTCAATCATGACGCACGATGAAAAGGGTGATAATTACACGAACGCTGACGTTTATTATAGCGAAATGAGTCGTCCAAACACTTACGGTGGTTTGTGTGAAATATTTGCTGCCTCAGAGATTTATAACCACTGTTTTGAAGTGTATCGTAACGGCGACCTGTACGTAAGTTCTGGACAAACAGGCCACCCCGTTGGTAGACTGCGTTTTACGGATAATTTGTCGAGTGGACACTTCGACGTATACGTGCCATGCATTGAACAAAGTATTTTGTCTCCGACGTACACGGATCCTGATCATTTTACATCTTTTCAAATGCGGTTTATGTCATCGACTTTCCACCACGAACAAACTGTGCAGTCTCTGACGCTGTCATCCACGCAATCACCAACATTCACGCAATCACCAACATTTACACAGCCTAATATTATAAAATTAAACACTTCTGATTCTGATTCAGTTTCTCAACCTTCTCAGTGTTCTAAACAGTCAAAGAAACGTAGAGTTCGTGTATTAGATTCTACGAGAAATAAACAAGTAAGGGATGCAGTTGCCAAATATCAAAAAAATAACCCTGAAGTGCATAGGAAGGCCGTTACCGATTATCAAAAAAAGAACCCTGAAGTGCATAGGAAGGCTGTTACCGATTACCAAAAAAATAACCCTGAAGTGCATAAGAAGGCAGTTTCCATATTTCAAAAAAATCATCCCGAAGCGCATAGGTTATCTACGGCTTTATACGATTCACAGCACCCTGGAATAAGACAAGAACGAAGAATGCGTCAATGGAAAACTAAAAAAAATTCAGGATTAGCTTATGACTCCACCATCGCGTACGAAAAAGATGCAGTGGTAGCAGTAGGTAAGAGAACTTTGAAATGCAGATACTGTAATGCCCTTAAATGGAAAGGTGAGTCAGACGGAATGTGCTGCTGTGGAGGAAAAGTCCAACTTCCTTCTTTGGAGCCTCTACCTGAGCCCTTATACAGCTTAATTATGGATTTGCATCCTGATCATATTCACTTCATGGAACGCATAAGAAAATATAATAGTTGTTTCCAGATGACATCATTTGGGGCAAAACAGATAAAAGAAGATGGGTTTATGCCCACTTTCAAAGTACAAGGTCAAGTGTACCATTTGATTGGGGGTCTGTATCCCTTGCCTAACCAGAATCCTAAATTCTTACAAATTTATTTTGTCGGAGAGGATGAGGAAGAGGCACGCTTAAGGTGTAACAACATACCTGATGTGAAGCAAGGTTTAGTCAAACAACTGCAGTCAATGTTGCATGGTAGTAATCCTTACGTAAAGGATTTAAAAACAACTCTTGATAAAGTGCCCTCAGATTGCAATGACTTCTCAGTTGTAATACACGCTGATAAAAAACCAGCCGGTGCTCACAGTGGTCGTTACAATGCACCTACCAGCTCCGAAGTAGCATTAGTTATAGTAGGACAGCAGTTTGAGAAACGCGATATTGTAATCCAAAATCGTTCTGACAAACTACAACGCATCAGCGAACTGCACCGTTCGTATGATGCCTTACAATACCCGTTAATGTTTTGTCGGGGCGAAGACGGTTATGCGATTAATATCGCACAGGTCGATCCTGTCACCAAATTAAATGTTAGGGATACAGTTTCTGCCATGAACTTTTATGCTTACCGCCTCATGAGTAGGTCGACAGACGATAATCATTTATTATATTATAGAGCCCTCTTTAGTCAATTTTTGGTCGATATGTACGCAAAAATAGAAACTGAGCGGTTAAACTACATTAGAAATAACCAGGCGCAGCTTCGGGCGGATAATTACAGAAATCTACGCGACCATATAGGGCGCCATGACAGTGACGCTACCGAACTTGGCCAAATGGTTGTGCTTCCGGCAACATTTCACGGTTCTCCAAGATACATGCATGAAAAAACTCAGGACGCCATGACTTACGTCCGCCGTTATGGTCGTCCTGATTTATTCATAACTTTTACATGTAATTCTCACTGGGTAGAAATAGAAGAGACCTTACTACCTGGTCAGAAGCCCCACGACCGACAAGATATTATAGCTAGGGTATTCCATCTAAAAGTTAAGATTTTACTGACATTAATAACCCAGGGTGAGCTGTTCGGGGAAATGCGGTGCTATATATATTCTGTGGAATGGCAGAAACGCGGTCTGCCTCATATTCACTTATTGTTGTGGCTTCGAGATAGACTCACTCCAGATAAAATAGACAGGGTTATAAGCGCAGAGATTCCAGACCCGACCGAAGACCCTATTCTTTACGATATAATAAAATCAAATATGATTCACGGCCCTTGCGGTATTTTTAATAACAAGTCGCCTTGTATGAAAGCAGGTAGCTGTACCAAGAAATATCCTCGGCCCCTACTTGATGACACGCAAACAGGAGAAGATGGATACCCAAAGTATCGACGTCGACATCCTGATAATGGAGGTTTCACTGTTGAAATAAAGGGTATGACCCTTGATAACCGCTGGGTTGTGCCATATAATCCTGTACTGTCGCGAATATTCCAAGGACATGTCAACGTAGAATGCTGTAATTCAATAAAATCAATAAAATATGTTTGCAAATATGTAACTAAGGGTAGCGACCAGGCTACATTTGGAATTGAAAATCAAAAGGATGAAACTAAAATATATGAAAGCGGTCGTTATATTAGCAGTTCAGAAGCAGTTTGGCGTATACTTGCATTTTCGGTTCACAAAAGATTTCCCGCAGTTATACAGCTCGCTGTGCACTTAGAAAATGGTCAGCGAATTTATTTCAATCCAAATGAGACCAATCGCTTAGTTAATGTTATTAATGACCCCCCTAAAACTACACTTACCGCATTTATGGAGTTATGCCAAAATGATAATTTTGCGAAAACACTTCTTTACGTCGACGTTCCCACATACTATATTTATAAAAACGGTCGGTTTCAGAGAAGACGACAAGGGAGTGATGTCATTGACTGGCCTGGAGTTAAAAAAGGTACTGCTTTAGGCAGAGTATATACTGTCCACCCTAACAACTCTGAGTGTTATTACCTTAGACTGCTATTGCACGAAGTACGTGGTCCTACATCTTTCTTGGATTTAAAAACTGTTAGTGACATTGTTTATCCCACATACCAGGCAGCATGTAAAGCCTTAGGCTTATTAGAAGATGATAGTCACTGGGATGCAACTTTGGAGGAAGCCGCGGTCAGTGACTCTCCGGTTCGATTACGGGAGCTCTTCTCAGTAATGTTAATATTTTGTCATTTATCTGATCCCTTAAGTCTATGGGAAAAATACAAAGATAATTTGTCCGAAGATATTCGTCACCGAAGCGAGGTACATATAGAAGAATGCAATATAAATAACATTACATGTGAAATTTACAATAAATGTTTACATTGCATTGAGGATATCGTACTCTCTTTGGGGGGTCAAAACTTACAACATTATGGTTTGCCTCAACCCCTAAACACTGATGTAAACATATTAAATAATAGAGAATACCTTCGAGAAATAAATTATGATACGAATGTTTTGGCGCAAATAGTAGCTGAAAATGAGATATTATTAAACTTGGAGCAATCTGAAGTCTATAAAAAACTAATAGTAAGTATAGAGGCAGGCAGTGGTAAAGTCTTTTTCTTAGATGCACCTGGGGGCACCGGTAAAACTTTTCTTATAAATCTTTTACTGGCTAAAGTGAGAAAAGATGGCGGCGTGGCCTTGGCTGTTGCATCGTCAGGTATTGCTGCTACCTTGCTTGAAGGTGGCAAAACCGCACACTCAGCGTTTAAACTTCCCTTTAATTTAGTGCACTTAGAAACAGCAACATGTAATATATCAAAGCAAAGTAATTTGGCTCAATTACTGCGTCAATGCAAACTAATTGTTTGGGATGAGAGCTCTATGGCTCACAAGGCTGCCCTAGAGGCTGTTAGTCTCACCCTTAAAGATATAAGGGATAGCGATTCTTTGATGGGCGGTGTGACTGTTCTTTTGGCGGGGGACTTCCGGCAGACTCTGCCGGTAATTCCAAGAGGTACACGAGCTGATGAAGTCAAAGCGTGCATAAAGTCTTCGTATTTATGGCCAAATGTGGAAAAACTATGCTTGACCAAAAATATGAGGGTGCACTTATACGGCGATATGTCGGCAGGTCAGTTTTCTGATACGCTGCTTCAAATTGGCAGTGGAAATTTCCCTACAAATGAAGGAAAATTGAATATACCTTCTCATTTAGCTACCGTTGTTACAAACTTATCAGAGTTAATATCAAAAATATATCCTGAGATTCAAAATATAAAAGATAAAACAATAGACTGGTTATGTGAGCGTGCAATTTTGACCCCTAAAAATAACTCTGCTGGAGAAATAAACCAAATCCTAATTACATCATTTGAAGCTGTAGAAATGCAGTATAAATCTGTGGACACCGTTATTGAAGTGGAAGAGGCTGTGCACTATCCGGTGGAATTTTTAAATTCTTTGAATCCTTCCGGTCTCCCTGAACATGTCCTTCATCTCAAAGTCGGAGCACCCGTGATGTTGCTAAGAAATCTAAACCCACCTAAGCTGTGTAATGGCACAAGATTACGAATTCTTAGCCTGCACAGAAATGTTATAGAGGCCACTGTGCTTACAGGATCAGCTAAAGGGGAATCGGTATTCATTCCACGCATACCGCTAATACCATCCGACTATCCGTTTCAATTTAAAAGAATACAGTTTCCCCTAAAGCTTTGTTTTGCTATGACAATCAATAAATCTCAAGGTCAAACTTTAAAATTAGCAGGCATCGACTTAAGGGAGGAATGCTTTTCTCACGGCCAATTCTATGTAGCGTGTTCCAGGGTTAGTTCTGCTAAAAGTCTGGCAATTTTAGCACCTCGGGGTGAAACTACAAACATAGTATATACCGAAGTTCTACGGTGATTACAATAATAAAAATGCCGTTAATCTGAATCTTAAATCCGCGCCTATCCTCAATCGTTTTTCTGTTTTTCTTATGCTCTTACCATTTTACATAAAATATAACCTTACTTACTTCTATCAAAAATATGTTTGGTCTCTTTGTCCTTATTTCCATGGACGTTTCACTATTTAACAGCATTAAACTATTTACATATTAAATACATATATGTTTTCCTTGGACAACGCCATTAAGTTTAAGTCTACCGGAAATCCCCAGCTAGAAGTTAAGCTTTCCATCAAAGCTTCGCCCAAACAATGAGTTATTTAGACCTATAAGTACTGCAGCTATGTAATAATAAGTATATGTAATATGATATTAATAACATATGTATAATAACATTGGTGGCTCTGCCACAGATTGACAATTGTCTCCTTTTGTTCATCTAAATCAACTGCTATTTTGTAATGTAAAATGTTCAAGATAAGCTTCCACGCGGACGAAGTCGCGGGCAACAGCTAGTATAATATAAGTCTTACAATACAATATTGAGAAAGAACACGATTAAAAATAATACTAAGTACACATAATAAAACATTAACTAATTTTCAACGCATTACAAATTATACATATTCATTCCAACTTATTTACATTCATTACGCAAAAAAAATAAAAACATTTATTCTTCCAATGTCCCATTGCTAAAATTAGAATTCTACATACTGTGCATTATATAATGTCAATAAAAAACAATTTAAAAACTACCTACATTTCAATAAAAACTATGTCAAACAAAACTATAATAAATAATCATACATTTGTCCTACCGAAATCTTCTACTGAGTACAAACATTGTGTAAGCAAGATATTTTTTAGTTTGTTGCTAAAGGTATTACTGTTTGTGATTGACTTCAACTCCAAGGGCAGTTTATTAAAAAGATGAATTCCCTGACAACTCTCAGTATGCTTCACTACTTTAAGTTTGGTTGCTATGGTTTGTGGCAAGTCCTTTCTTCTAGTGGCCAGTCTTGCTTCCCTTTCCTCTGATGTTTCCCTTCTATTTAAGTGGGTAACTAGGTCCTTAAGTACTAATAGTATATAAAGGCTGGGGACAGTTAGGATGCCAAATTTTATAAAATACTCTCTACAAGAAGTTGACTGAGGTACTCTTGCCATAATTCTAATGGCTCTTTTTTGAGCAACAAAAGCAGATTGGACGTTATATTGATAGCTATTTCCCCATAATCTAATACTATAGCGTATTTTTGATTCCACTAACGCGAAGTAAACCATCTTTAAGTGACTTAAGTTTAAAACCTCCCTTAAACTTCGGAGCGCATAACATGCCGAACTGATTGAACTGGTCAACGAAGATAGTTCTTGCTTCCAGTTTAACATGGAATCTATGTGTACTCCAAGGAATCTCGTTGATTCTACTTGTTCTATCGCAGTACCTTCATTAACAATATACAACGAGTCCTTACTTCTAGCCGTGGTCTTAAATAGGAGCGCAGATGTCTTGTTGGTATTTAGTTTTAAATTATTTATGGCGAACCAATCACCAAATAGTTTTAGGGTTTTATTTAATCTCTCATTTAAGACCTCAATGCTATCAGCGGAGACAATAGCATTGGTGTCATCAGCAAACACAACTAATTTAATATAAGGTAAGGTGTTATACATGTATTTTATCATATCATTTGTGTAAATTATAAACAAAATAGGCCCCAGTATGGACCCCTGTGGGACTCCTCTAAATACACCAGCTGTTTTTGATTTAAAAGTTTTTTCAGTCGACCCCTCTGTCCATTTGATTTCGACAAATTGCTTTCTGTTAGTAAGGTACGACCGAAGAAGAGACAGCAGTTTGCCTCTGATGCCATAGTGTTCTAGCTTAGCTAACAGAATGCTATGGTTGACAGTGTCAAATGCTGAGCTTAGATCAAGGAACAATGCAGCTACTTTCTTCTTTTTATTTAAGTTTTCTGTTGTATCCTTTACTAAATCACTGATGGCTTCATTGGTACCCTTACTTTTCTGGTACCCATACTGACGCTCACTCAATATATTATTCCGGTATAGGTGTCTGATGAGTCTGTCTTTAATTAGTCTCTCAAGCAGTTTGGAAAGTGTTGGCAAGAGAGAAATGGGTCTGTAATTGTTTGCATCAGCTTTTGAACCCTTTTTGTATACTGGTATGACCTTAGCAATTTTTAGTTGTTCTGGAAAGGAGCCACTTTCAACACATTTGTTAAAGAAACAAGCCAGCGGACAGTCAAGTATGTCAATGTTGTCTTTTATAACAGTCACTGGGATCTCATCGTACCCACACGAGGTTTTAGGTTTCAATTTGTTAACCAGAGATCTAACCTCTAATGGCGTAATCTGCTCGCATACGATGTCGCTTTCAACCCTTGTTACGTGTGTCCGTAGTAATGCCGAAGCTTGGTCAAGGTTATCCATTGAGTCTTTTCCTTGATCAAACTGTACCAGAAGAGCATCGCATACTTCTAATGGATTACTTATTATGTCAGTATCACCATTTGTGTTCATCGTTTTTAACATTAAGTTATCGCTTGACCTGTGAATTGCCTTATTCCTATGTTTTGCAACTATTTTCCATATTTCCTTAGCCGAGTCCTTTGATTTTTCTATTTTGCGCTTGGACTGCTAGTCTCTTTGCATGCCTAACAACACGTCTAAAGATATTCACGTACCTGTTCCTATATTTGTCTAACGACTCTGATGCAGATTTGTGTGTAATAAGGAAACGCTTCATCCTACTTGAGATTTTTATGCCTTTCGTGATCCAGTTGACCGTCAAAGTACTTTTTGACTTCTTACGTCGCTTAGTGAAACTATTGTCGAAAATCCTGTTAAATTGAGATATAAAAGAATTAATACCAATATCAAACCAGTCAACTTGTAGTAGTTTGCGTCTGAAAAGCGCTTTCGTAGTAGCGTTGAACTTCCTAACTTTTCTCCATACATGTCTCTGTTTTTTTGTCTTGTCTCCTATGGGTAACATTCGTCACACAAAGGAATCAATTAAGTTTTGTTTTGTACAATTTTTTTGCAATCGACCCTAATAATGTTAAAATTGACAACGATAAAACACTTACAATAAAACTAAACCAAATCTCTTGATTTACGCCAATTTTAATAATTTAATTTTTAGGGTTCCGTACCCAAAGGGTAAAAACGGGACCTTATTACTGAGACTTCGCTGTCCGTCCGTCCGTCCGTCTGTCACCAGGCTGTATCTCAAGAACGGTGATAGCTAGACAGTTGAAATTTTTACAGATGATGTATTTCTATTGTCGCTATAACAACAAATACTAAATTTTTTATAAATATTTAAGGGGGGCTCCCATACAACAAACTTGTTATAGATACGCAGTACGGAACCCTTCATGCGCGAGTCGGACTCGCATCACTTGCCCAATTTTTCCTTTACTTAAATACTTAATAATATCGTTCACAGTTGCGGCCTCTTAGGAATATAGGTACGCCAAAAAGTTACATAGGCTAAGTTGTAGGTAATTCACGAAATCCGGATCCAAACATCGGCAATCCTGCCAAAAATATGCATTTGGGAATATTTAAACAAAGGTTTAAATGATACTCAGAATAAGCCCGTATCTCATTTCCTTGCTTATATTCTGCAAATAAGGCTTAATAACAGTTTGTTTATGTATTAAAATGGCAGATCGCTTAAGATTGTGGTGTTTGTGAATCTGCCGTAGGATACCACAAACATAAGTGATCTTGATCTTAGGAGATGAGTATGAAAATATGTCATTGTCATTTCCGTCGAATTTCGAAAGAGGTTACGCGACGTTCGAAACTGCGAAATTTTCGTCCCAAATACCGCAGTGTCTTCAGACGGAGGTTTTTGCCAGTGTACAGTGTAGTGCACATACGGCACAGAAACGTGGTCGCTCACGATGGACCTCATAAGAAGGCTCAAAATTAACTCAAAGGGCAATGGAGCGAGCTATGCTTGTAGTCTCCTTGCGGGATCGAATCCGAAATGATGAGATACGCAAGAGAACCAAAGTTGTAGATACCTATAGTTCAGACAGTCGCCAAGCTTAAGTGGCAGTGGGCGGGGCACATTGCTCATAGAACCGGTGGCCGTTGGGGCAGAAAGTTTCTAGAGTTGCGACCGTGTACCAGAAGTCGCAGCGTGGAAAGACGCCCAACCAGGTTATCCGATAACCTGCTTAGGATTGATCAGAAATTAGATGAAGGCGGCGCAAGATCGTTCGGTGTGGAGAACTTTAGGCGAGGCCTTTATCCAGCAGTGGACGTCCATCCGACGTAAACGCCATTATATCTAAGAGGCATATTTGTAACAAGACCTTAGTTTTGCTGCAATATATCTCTCAGGCGCTGCGGAGTGACTGTTGAATTTAACTGCGGCTCACACTACTCGCGAATTGGGCCGAGACTAGGGATGCCATCTCTAAATTCACCGAACCCGGACAAAGACTATAAAAAACCCGAATATTTGGCGTAAATCGCATTTTATCCCCGGACGTGTCCAAAAATAATATAATTAAAAACAATTGCTATATTTTCAGTCACACGGATTTTCCCCGGACATTTATTGAAAACATCCCCGGACGGCCTCCAAACTAGGACAAATCCGGGGAAAAACCCGGACGGATGGCAACCCTAGCAGAGACGAAGTATGAGTTTCCGCAGCGAAGTGTTCACCCACACTATCATACTCGCCCACCCTCAGCCGCGAGTAGAGTCAGTGTTCTGTCGCGCACTACACACGCTAGGATGTCGTAGTGCGGCCTGTGCACTGGAACGGAACGGAGCGGAGCGGAGCTGTGTAAAATGGACCAATCACATTCCTTAATAATTATAAAAAAACGGTTTAAACTCACGTTACATTTGTCAGGAACGGCCCTACACAGGGGTAGCTATCCGTGCTGTTACGCGATTCGCGACCCACTAGTCGCGTAGCAGCACGGATAGCTACCCCTGATGAAGAGCTCCAAATGAGTCCGAAACATGCCGGGGCGTCGGGCCGTTCCTGTAAATTTTTAGGTTTAGAGAATCTTTATTTACTCATAAGAACAATACAGTTCACTTAAAATGAGCTTACAAATTAGATATCCTTAAATTAAATGTATTTAGCGTGATCGCTAGAGGTTTATATTACATTATTTTGTACATGTGTCTTCAGTTTGGTTTTAAATACACTAAGGGATTCACAATCTTTCACATTATTTGGTAATTCATTATACATCCGTGCTCCCTCATACATTATGCTACTTTTGCCATAACCCGTTCTATTTTTGCGTAGTTGTAACTTGTTTGTGTTTCTTAGACAGTGTTTGAATTTTCGTTGTGTAAAGTTAATGTCTGAATGTATTTTATCTGTTAGAATTTTTCTTACGAAAATGCAAGTTGAATAGGTGTATTTTTACGTGTTTAAACCGTTTTTTTATAATTATTAAAGATGTCTCACGATAGTTTTAATAATTTTATTTATTTATTTTATTTATTATTCAAATTAGTTACACAGCATTACATAATTAAATTAAAGCACTGTAGTTTGATTTAGGAGACGTAACAGCGTGGCTCCGTTGCGTCGTCTGATCTGGCGCAGGATTCGGCAGATTGCCCCGGAACTGCCGAAACACAACATCCCTTCGGACAGAATTCTGCACTTGCGATGGTCCTGCTGCAATAATATTAATCACATTCTTCAGATTTAAAAGCACTTTTTTTGGGCTTCACAAAGACGCAACCTGATTGGTTCATTTACTCCGCTTTAGTGGATAAGCAGCCTAAAACCTATAACGATCTATACACCGTGACCGTTAATAACCCGAAAGATTTAAGCTAACGGTACTAGAGCCTAATTAGAGTATATAAACTTATGTAACATATAGTCCAAAAACTGATAATTAAGGAGATATAAATTATTTAAAACAAATCATAAGTTAAAAAGTCTCCAGCCTAACACACCCTAATTCATGTCATTATGCCAATGTTCAAATTTGAACTCGTCAAAAGTGAAACATAGAACCCTGAAATATTGAGACAGCGATAACTTGACACTTCTTGTCATAGAACACAAGTCACGGCATTCGCCGTTCGTCGTATGATTTCGGAGTGATTCGTGAAGTGTCATGCTCGCTCACTCTTCTTCAACTAAAGACTTGTTCAGAAAGAAGCGGGCAATTAATATAATTTAATTTGTACTGAAATAGTAATTTAGTTAAGACACATAATTAGACCCATGTGGATATAACATTATTTACTCGTGTTGTCGTCAAAAATACGTGGTTTAAATCTTTCGGGTTATTAACGGCCACGGTGTATAACTTATTACGTACCCTTTACGAAAATGATTGTAATTTATTTACAAACATACAAAATATCCAACAAAACATTTTTGTTTTTTTAATGCTCATTACCTACGATGCGATTATTACATGCTATTTATTACCAAAACAATAATACATTACTGCACACGCCGGGAATAAAGGGCTTGGAGTAGGTATAGACATATATACATAAGTAGGACAGACATGGATAGTGATATGAAGCCGGCAAGCCTTTTTCACGGCTAGGAATATAATAGTGCTTATTTTCATACATATGCAATGAAATAAAAAAATAGACAACTCAAAAAGAAATTCAGTTGTTTAGCCTGCTGATGAACACAGACGACATGTTAAAAAAAAATACTTCTCCGCTTGGGCCTTCAATTTTGTATGAAGTTCCTTTACAGTTCTCTCGAGTTGTTCCGCCCGAAACGTGATACTTTGAAGCTTGTTATTAATAACGCACATTATGTCGACATTTCATTAAAGTTTGAGAAAAATAAAATTTAAGGAACGTGTTCGCAAACGCACGTGCTTTTTACGGTACTAGTGGAATGAACTAACTTAACCACTCTTTTTTACGTTTACTACATAAATAATCTACGATTAGTAGGTATTATATACTTGCTGATGCATAAAACACCAGTCACATGGCCATTCAAAACCCAAGGGTTTCCATACTTAACGTTATCTCATATCAGATCATAATACACGCGTTATAAAATCGACAATTCAATGCTACGCGGACTGTTTACTAATCGTAACACAAACCAAGCTTTATTTATAGTATAAATGAATCGGTTTTCCTTTGTATGGATGCTTGTATGAGGCATTTGTATGTATCTATTGGCATTCGTCCAGTCATGTTTGAGCAACGCTAGTACACACTCACAAACAGAAATACAAACAATTCTGATTTCTTTATCTTTGAAGATATTGGCAGCGTTCGAGATAATGTGGTAGCTGATATTCGGTTTAGGAAGTATTGTATAAGTGTTTCTTGTGGAGTGTAGTGACAATGGCTAAAGATACCGGCTGGATTACGCCTTTCAAAAAGCAGGTTTGTGTTCTTTGAACCATTTTTTTCCTTGGGTAGAGACTTTATTAGAAATTCCGACAAGGCATTCGATTAGAAGGGTTTTAGAGGCAAAATATTACCATTAGTTTACACCAATATTTTAAGCCATTTGTACTTTTATTTTATTATGCAATAAAGTTGAAATACAATACGATACAATACAACAATTCTTTATTGCACACCAACAAGAAAAATGTTACAATTGAAACCTTAATTTATAAATGGTGTAGACAATAGGACAATGGTAGAAATAAATTAATGAATATAAATATTATCTTACCAACCACGTGCTTAGAGTAGAATTCAGGATAGATAAAATAAGAGCGTTGACACAGTCACTATTTATTATAATTATAATTATATTCAATGTTGTATAATTTATTTATTCTTGTCGATTTTTAAATAACCGAATTAAAAAAAATGAGGCCACCTGCAGGGCTAGCATATGTTGCTTCGTCTTCGCTTGTCGCGCGACTAAGCATCATCTGTCTCGCTCGCACGGTATTAAAAGGAAAGTGACAGGTAGTATTTGTCGCGCGACAGTCGCGTATCACAGTTATGCTCGAGGTACAGGGCAATATAGCGTAGTGACGTCATAACACTTTTTTTTTAATACCCTACCAATTTTATCCAGTTTAAGCGTTTTGACAGTTCATAAAAGAAGCTGATTTGATCTGTCACTTGTCAGTCAAGTGGCAGAAGCTCGGAATGTGTGCGACCTTAGAATAGAAAGCTAATGTTTTGGTTAGCCAGGGGGCTAATTCGACCAATTTTAGAGAGATTATGGAGATCTCTCCATTTCATCGCCACCCGTCACTACTTGACAAAGTGCCGATATCCCTAGAACATCGCAACTTCGTCAATCCGGTTGCGATTAATTTGCGTTTCCTTTGTATGTGACGACATAAATAACAAGCGCATACTTTAACTTGACCGTGTAGTGCGTGAAATTAGTTAGGTAGTTACATTTCGTTTAAAACAGAAATTCATATGCATGAATAGCATTTTTGACAATCATTATCGCCTTCGTATTGCCAAAATTGACATGAAATATGTCACTTGAAGCTCATCGCATTTTAATGACAGTTTAAAGGCGATATAACTGTTATCTAATAGACTTTTGACGTTTTGCGATCTCTCAAACGGCATTCTCGAATTAGGTCCCAGGGCTTAGTTTCATCCGTGTGCGCATGTCACAAGCAACACGTCTCTATGATTGGTTCGTAGACCCGCACACATACAACCGAAGGGCTTCATCTTTCGCATATTTGTTATTATGAAGAATATTATGAAGTCTTTCGTTCTAAGCGTATTTATTCTAAACGTGCGACTAACTTATAATGGTGATCAAACACTTATTTTTTTCTTTTTTATAGTTAAACTATAGTCTATTCAAGACCCATACCCAATGTTACCCATAAGCTCTATCGAAAGTTTTAATGAAATATCCAAAAATTCTTTGTCATAATTTCTACGCGTGATTATGACTTTAGATTTATGGAACTTGTTTCCTTCTGTAACTTGTTTCCGGGTCATTGTCAGTTCAAAAAAACAAAAGTTGTCTCTTCGGTTGCCAATAGTTAACAGCGTATGTGCATAGAAGTTATGTTTTTAAAACGCAACCCCATAGAAAGGGAAACGTCGTTTATGCTAATATAATTTTGATCGGAAAACTAGGCCTAAAGTCCTTAACTTTGTACGTGTCCACCGAAAAATCTGACAATGACCCTTCCCGTCTGTAATGTTTCGCCAAATTTTCATTTGAGAATCATTATAAAACAAACCTAACCTAACCTAATGGGTTCTTTAAAACGATGTTTATAAAACCCTGAAAATATCATGGGTGTGAAGAAAAAATACTTTCGGACAAATGTAAATTAGGCGAGATTTTACAGATGGGGAACAATGTTTTAGAGTTGGAATAGGATGCCGTGTTCTTGTCTAGATATAGCTTCAATTATGATGTCAATACACAATTGCCGATGCGACACAGAAACGACGTAAATTCATACAAAATCAACTGAGCGAAACTAATGTCCGGAAAATTGGGATACATACGAACGAAATAAACGAATATTATTTTCTTCGCTTTCCGCGACTGTCACACATTTAAATAAAAATTAATTATAAATGAGCCTTCCTCACGTTTCGGTATCTTTCCGGAGAGAAACGATATTTTCCCAGAATGTTGCGCGAGGCTATTGTAATCAAAACATCTCCTAATTTCAATAAAGACGGTTTGTCATTACCATCGGCTTGGGATCCTGTTGTACATCGTATCAAGGATCAAGCAAGACAGACTGGAAGCCCTGCTGGGCCTCGAACGGTGTAAGACAAACATAGTGTTAAAACTAGTATATAATAATATGCTTAAAGAAAAAATTAAAAATGAGTTACCTGGTGGAAGAGGCCGGGAATCGAACCCGGTATCTCTGGATTGCCGGTCCAGCGCGTTAACTGCTTCGCTACCCTAACTCCCAAGCAACCTATCGAAATTTTCCCTTTAAAATTAAAATTCAAATTGTTTACCGTACCGTTTAAAGAAAATTGTTTTACCGAACGTAATGTTTCGCATAATGCTCATTTCGCATAATTGTTATTCTACGGGTACCGTGGACTTTTCTGAAGAACTATAAAATAAACCTAACCTAACCTAACCAAATCTATCAGGATACACGAAAAGATTTAAAAATATATTTCCCGTTTAAGAGGCAGAAAATTTCTGCGAAATGAGCATTATGCGAAATGTAACTTTCGGTAAAAATACTTTCTGCTAGATGAGGGTAAAAAAGAAATAGCTATGTTATTATCTAGAACTTAGGGAAAAATAGTTGATTAAAATGATCAATATATTCATCATCATATGAAAAGAAAGGAATAAGGCCTTTTAAGGCCTCTTATCACTGATTTCCTGCCTCCACTCACTCGCACCGCCATCACTGCATAGTAATGTAGGTATACTATCTGAACTTGTTATAATAATCTAACATTATTCTAAGATATAAGATAAATTACTTTATAGTAAGTAGGTATACTTACTTATATAACTTTACTGACACTTTAACCTGATTGACTGCATTCAGTATGAGTGTGTTGTTTGTATATATTTGTCCTATTGCTCTTGAGCTGTAATCGTAGTTGTACTCGATACTTTACCTCTTGGCCTATACTGCGTATAAGTGCAAAATTACGATTTTACAGGAGAGCTGTCAAAATAATAATATATATAATAATAATCTCAAATCTACATTCACAGTGATTTTTAATTTATCGTAGTTTCTGAGAAAATTACACTTACACTTGTATACGCATATTTGTCGCGTTTTAACTACCACTTGCTCCAGTATACGCAACAACGTACGTGTGATTTTTTTCTCCGAATTGAAGTGTTTAATGATAATAGAATAGAACATTACATAAACAGTAGGTACTAAGTGCTTTTATTTTTAAAAGCTGTGTTGTGACCAAATCATTCGTTTCGATTAAGTAAATCACCAAATTTATAACCTGAAGAAAGAACACTAAAATTAATTACAATTTTACATAGAAAACTCTGGTGAGTCAGAGACATATTAAAATCAATCCCGTCCTATATATGGCCACCTCCTCAGAGTTCGGTATTATATACTATATAAAGTTCGCATTCAAAAATTAAGAGATGATACTAGCGCCATCGAGCTGCTGTCTGACCAAAAAGAGGAAATACTGTAGTGTCGTCCCCGTTTTCTTACATTGATTAGAAAGGGACGAAACTACAGTAGGTATTGCCACTTTTTAATTTCTACTCTTTTTGGTCAGACTGTACTTCTCTCGATGCGCCGTCAAACATAAGTAGGTTCGTTAAAAAAAATATCATCAGTAAAATCGATTCCATAAACGATTCATGATTAACAATAGTTAGATTTGGCATACAATATGTGTTAGGTACATCACTAAAACGTCAAATATGAGTTTAAAAAAATCCAACTGTAAACGTCGTCACCCGGCTCGAACACACTGAGACAACAGTCTTAAATAATAAATAAATAAATATCGGACAAGCTCACACAAATCAATCTCGTCCCACGGTAAGCTCTAGTAGGCTTTTGTTATGGACACTAGACGACGATATAAACATACTTAAATACAAGACTTAGATAACTACATACTTAAATACAAATAACATCCATGACCCAGACACAAATATTCGAGTTAATCACACAAATATTTGCCCTTGCCGGGATTCGAACCCAGGACCGGCTCAGTAGACAGTTGCTTAACCACTGCGCCAACCGCGTCGTCAGTATTACCATAAAACCACTGCCACGTATAGTGCCGCAAGTGACTTGCCCCAGTATACAGGGCGTCCCAAGACTATGGGACATCAAGGGAAAGTACCTTAAATATCGTAGATAGGATATTTTGCTGAAAGAAGACTGTATGTTATTTTAAAAAGTTATTAATTCTGCATTCAAAGATTATCTAAGAATTACTTGCTTCGTCTGGGAACCGAACCGACTTAAATGTAAGAAAAAACACCCCTATTTTTATGATGCCAATCGAAAGAATTGACAAAGCATCTTAAAAGAAAGGAACAACGTAAAATGTTTGAGTCAAATTTCATTGAAAAAAATATTTTTTCCCGACGACGAATAATTAAGCAAGTAATTGTTAGAAATTTTTTAAATGCGGAATTACTAACTTTTAAAAATGACGAAGTCTTCTTTCAGCAAAATATCCTATCTACGATATTTAAGGTACTTTCCCTTGATGTCCCATAGTCTTGGGACATCCTGTATATAGCCGTATTGCGGATTTTTAGTGACGTTGAAAGTCAGTGGATGTCACTGATGTAAACAAAGAGGAAACAGGACTAAATATTCCGCAAATTTCAAGTAATTTTTAGCCAAAACTATCCACAGTTATGAAAGTCGTTCTTTTTTCAATAGGATTTAGTATTTACTAGTTTCGCAAGAAGAATGAAGGATTGAGCAGCATTCCGGTAAGCAATGTTTTGAATTTAGTTGACGACAAATCGCTACTGACGTTTAATAATGCAAATATATGACGTGTGAGATACACATTACTAATTTGAAAGCCATTTGTAGCGCCACTATCCCTGGACAGGACCGACACCTAGTGGACTATACACCGTACCGAATGTACCGATTGACACAATGGTATCAATTGCATTGATATACTAGGTCGATGCAGAGTCAGCCACCGGCTAAGCTTGCACCATAAATTGGAGCGAAGTTTTCTTTTTTTTCGAAATTTTCTCTTCGTCACGACCTAACGAAATTTAATTTTTGCATTTTAAAACAAAAATTTCTAAAATCGGTTGAGAACTCGCTGAGATCTGCGCATTGTTACAAAGTCCATTCGAGTCGATCCATGGGAGCTTCGCTCGCTTCGCTCGCTCCGCTCCAATTATGTACGTCACAGTATTATGCACGTGAGTTTCTTTCGGCGTTTCTTCTCAACAGTGGTCTCCTCTTGTGAAAAGCCGGTAGACTCAGACATGCAAAAGTGCCCTTGTGGCCTACTTGCAGAATAAAGTTCATTATTTCATTATCATTATATATAACTTTATTTACAAAATTAACAGGATTATCGATACGAAATGTTTGTGGTACATAGATTTGAGTATTTTAGTCATAAATCTGCAAAAAAATGAAAATCACAAAATTGTCACTTACTCCATTGTACGTAGGAGTTGAATGGATTCATTATTTATCATTATCTGGACATAATGCATTGACCTTGCTCACCAACACACGCACCACTCCCGGTGACATCATTATATAACTACTTTGTATAGCAAAATGTCGATGTATCGCTAATAGTCCGAATTTGGGTTAGCAAAAGTTTAAGATATGGAAATCATTAATTACTCGCAGTACCGCGCGGTGTTGACCGCTCATCCCACGAGAACGCTTCAATTTCTCGGGATGAAAAGTATCCTTTTGTGTTAATCAGAGTGTCAGCTACCTTCATACCAAAATTAATCAAAATCGGTAAAGCCGTCTGAGCGTGAAGAAGTAACAAATAAACACTTAAACACACACAAACTTTCGCCTTTATAATATTAAGGGTTCAAAAAGAAAAGAACAAATTTATGACGCGGGCAGCATTCCCACGCTGCACGCTGTATGATTTATTTTACTTAAATCGGATGCATTTTACTAAACATCCTAAAAAATCATTCTTAACGAAATACCTTGAACAAACTTTTTGTCTATCTTGAAGTTCGCTGCTGAACTTGCTAGCGGTACGTAAACAGAACAGTGATTTCAAAATCTCGCTGTGTGTGGGTCACTTAAATTCTTTTATCTATCCAAATATCATAAACCCTCCATGATGCGTTCAAGAACCGCACATTATGACCACCATAAAAATAGACTGTTTTATTAGGACAAATTTCTTATCTGTGAAAATGTTATTATTGCTAAATAATACCATCGATTTCGATAATATTATTTATTCAAATTTCGAACATCTTTGAAAAACAAAGAAATTTGATTTGACCTCTATTCTAATATCAATCGAGATGACGTTTAGTTCGAAATGAATTGTCAATTTGCATCAAATTTGAGAAATGTCGCACGTAAGTAAGATATCGAACGATATGATAGTTGGGGCCAACTCTAGTTTGTCTCTGAATTAAAAAAAAACTATGAAAGCTGCCAGAAAACTTCATTGCCGCCATTACCGAGTAATATTTGTCGTAATGTGCGACTCCTGAATGCATCATGGAGGCCTATGATATGTGGCTAGATAAAGTAGTGTATGTAACTGTACATAATTAGGCATTAAAACACTCGTGTGATGTTATTATGAAACTTGCCTTCGGCGCGTTTCATAAACCCACACTCGTGTTTAATACCCTTTATTATGTACAGTCACATAAACTACTATTAGCTTACGGGGCGATGTGGTCGCTCTGCGACAAAACCTTTCATTAAAAAAAAACTCTCTTGTCTATTCCTATACGTAGGATTCATCATCATCATCATCATCATCTCAGCCATAGGACGTCCACTGCTGAACATAGGCCTCCCCTTTGGACTTCCATATATACCGGTTGGAAGCGACCTGCATCCAGCGCCTTCCGGCGACCTTTATAAGGTCATCTGTCCACCTTGTAGGTGGACGTCCTACGCTGCGCTTGCTGGTCCGAGGTCTCCACTCGAGCACTTTTCGGCCCCATCGGCCATCTGCTCTGCGTGCTATGTGGCCTGCCCATTGCCACTTCAACTTGCTAATCCGGTGAGCTATATCGGTCACTTTAGTTCGTCTACGGATTTCCTCATTTCTGATTCGATCACGTAGAGACACCCCGAGCATAGCCCTCTCCATTGCACGTTGAGCGACTTTGAGCTTTGAGATGAGGCCGATAGTGAAAGACCACGTTTCGGTGCCGTAAGTCATCACTGGTAACACACATTGGTTGAAGACTTTCGTCTTGAGGCACTGAGGTATGTCGGACGAAAAGACATTGCGTAGTTTCCCGAACGCTGCCCAGCCGAGTTGGATTCGGCGGTTGACCTCTTTCTCGAAGTTGGACCTACCTAATTGGACCACTTGTCCTAGGTAGATGTATGAGTCAACAACTTCGAGTACCGAGTTTTCAACAGAGACTGGGATGGGCACAACCTTGGCATTTGACATGAGTTTCGTCTTGTCCATGTTCATTTTTAAGCCCACCCGTTGAGAAACTCGATTGAGGTCATCGAGCATCATGCTGAGTTCCTCCATCGACTTTGCCATGACTACGATGTCGTCGGCAAACCGAAGGTGAGTGATGTATTCGCCATTGATGTTGATGCCAAGTCCTTGCCATTCCAGGAGCTTGAAGGCGTCTTCCATAACGGCCGTAAACAGTTTCGGGGACACAACGTCCCCCTGTCTTACGCCTCTTCTCAATGGAATGGCCTTTGTGCTCTGCTCCTGAACTCGGACCGACATGGTGGCGTTACTATACAAACACTTCAACACTTCAATGTACCGATAGTCAATATGGCATCGCTGAAGTGACTCGAGCACCGCCCATGTTTCCACCGAATCGAAGGCTTTCTCATAGTCCACAAACGCTAAGCATAATGGCAAGTTATACTCTTCAGTCTTCTGTATAACTTGTCGCAGCGTATGTATGTGGTCTATGGTGTAGTGTATTTGTAAATATTGATATGTGTGGGTAGATTTTGAGAAATAATAAATCAGTCTATAACAAGCCATCTTTGTGTTTACTTCATGGTGACAGCGGTGCTAAGAAATAATTAACAAAATACTGGTTAAGTGCTTCGGTTTAACTTTGTTTACAGTCATTTCGGTAAATCAGTGATTGATATACTAATAAAACAATGGAACACGCACGTCCGCCTGCCGAGTTAACCTTAGAAGGCGGTCCGGCGAGTCGCGCTGACTCATGGCGTAAATGGCTCAAGCAGTTTCAAGTGTTTTTAAAAGCATCTGGAGTTTGCAAAGAATCAGCCGATGTTCAAGCTAGTTTACTGATAAATCTGATCGGTTCCGACGGCTACGACGTGTATACTACGTTCAAGTTCGAGAAGGAAGAGGATCGTGATGACGTAACCAAGTTGATTGAGAAATTTAATAATCATTTCGGTACTAAGACAAATGTTATCATGGTACGGTTTAAGTTTTTTACACGTTGCCAGGAGCCCGGCGAGGGCATCGACGAGTATGTGACCGCTTTGAGGATTTTAAGCCAACAGTGCGAGTTCGACAAACTCGAAGATGGCTTGCTACGCGATCGCATCGTTTGCGGGATTAAGGATAGCGTAGTACGAGATAGACTGCTGCGCACGGATGGTCTCACTTTGGAAAAGGCTATACGCATATGTCAGTCGAGTGAAGTGACCAGCGAGGAAAGCCGTCAAATTGAAGGCGTAAAAAACGAACCTACGAAAGGTATGTCAGTGGATGCGCTAAGGAACCGTGGTTCGTGGCGAGGAGCGGCCCGGCGCGGTGGCCGCGGGTTCCGTGAGGCCGGCGCGCGCGCGCCCGGCGGCGGCGGCGCGGTGGCGGCGGCGAGCGGCATGGGAGCCCGCGGGGCGACGTTCGCGGGTCCGAGCCCTCGGGAGCGATTGTGTGGGTCGTGTGCGCAAACTTATTGTGATGGTGGTGATCGTTGTGCGGCTAAAAACGTGAAGTGTTTCTTGTGCGGCTACAGGGGTCACTATAAAAAAGTGTGTCCGGGGCGTAAGTCGGGCAAAGTATATCAGTTGCAAGAAGACAATGACGAGTTATATTATTTGGACACTATTCAGGAGATCGACCATATTGAGGACTCTAAATGGTATGAGACATTACGATTACTTTGTTTGAATCGATGCATTAATCACAGATTTAAATTAGACACCGGCTCTGATCTCAATGTTTTATCTAAAAATAACTTTATAAAATTAGGTTTTTCGGTGTCTGACATAAATCCTGATAATGTAAAAGCGCAATCGTTTTGTGGCAACTATGTGGCTATTATAGGTTCATACACCTTAAAGTGTATGTTTAAAGATAAAGAATTTTATCTAAAATTTGTTATATCAAGTAATGACTGTCAAAGTATTCTAGGAAAAGATGCCCTGGAACAATTAAACCTGGTAAAACGTATATATTCGTTAAATGTTCAGGAATTTGAAGATTTATTTAGTGGATTAGGTAAACTTCCTGGTAGTTACAAGATACCTGTTCAAAGTGACGCCTGTCCATGTATTTGCCCTGTGCGTAAAATACCGTTAGGTGTCAGGGATCAGCTGTTGACTGAGCTGACTCGCATGGAGAATTTAGGGGTTATACGAAAAGTAACGCATCCTACCTCGTGGGTAAACGCCATTGTGATGGCGGCGAAAAAAGATGGTAGTTTTCGTGTGTGTCTTGACCCCCGACCTTTAAACCGTGTTATTCGTCGTCAGCATTACCCTTTGCCTACTGTTACGGAAATCGCGACCAAATTAAAGGGAGCGCGCTACTTCAGCAAGTTGGATGCAAGGTCTGGGTTCTGGATGATCCAGCTTGATGATGAAAGCGCGGATTTATGCACATTCGGCACACCTTTCGGAAGGTATCAATTCCTTCGTCTTCCGTATGGAATTAACTCTGCATCGGAAATTTTCCACTGCAAGGTCAGGCAGCTGTTGGAGGATCTCGAGGGCGTCGATTCATTTGTCGATGACGTCATCGTCTGGGGAGCCACTAAGGACGAGCACGATAGCCGGCTGAAAAGCCTGCTCGAGCGTGCTAGACAAGTAGGTATAAAGTTTAACAAGGAAAAATGCGAATTTCGCGTAACCGAGGTGACATACTTGGGTCATACGTTTAATTCTGAGGGAGTGAAGATCGACGAAAATAAACTAAAAGCAATTAAGGAAATGCCGAGCCCCAGTGATAGACAGTCTTTGGAGCGCTTCTTGGGCATGGTAAATTACGTTGCTAAATTTATCCCAAACTATTCGGAACAAGTATCTCCGCTGAGGAATCTTTTGAAAAAAGACAGCGAATGGTGTTGGACTGAATGTGAGGAGCGCGTGGTGCGCGCGCTGAAGCAGGCGCTGTGCGCGGCGCCGGTGCTGGCGTTGTTCGCGCCCGAGCAGCCCTGCGTGCTGTCGGTAGACGCCAGCAGCCACGCCCTCGGTGCTGTCCTGCTGCAGGGCGGCCGCCCAGTCGAGTTCGCTTCCGCTACTCTCACTGACACTCAGCAGCGTTATGCGCAGATCGAGAAGGAAATGCTTGCTATCGTGTTCGCATTAGAGAGGTTTCATCAGTACGTCTACGGGAAATCGGATGTTATAATCGAGAGCGATCACAAACCTCTAGAGGCGCTATTTAAAAAGGCATTGGACTCCGTGCCGGCTAGGTTGCAACGGATGATGCTGCGCGTGCAAAGGTATGACTTTACAGTGTTATACAAACCCGGTAAGTATATGTTTGTAGCGGATACTTTGTCGCGGGCTCCACTCGCCGATCTCATGGGTGAAAAGGTATCATGCGAGGTCGACGAGCAGACGTGTTTTTTATTACGAATGGTGCAAATGAGTAACACTAAAATGGAATTAATAAGGCAATATTCACGTAATGATAAGGTATGTCAAGTGCTCAAAAATTACATTAAAAACGGGTGGCCCAGTTCTAAACATGAGTCAGATGAATCCGTGCGTGCGTTATGGGATAGCAGAGAATGCTTTGAGTACACAGACGGCGTACTGTTTAGGAATAACTTGGTCTACATTCCGGCTGATCTCCGCCCGGAAATGGTGGCGAGGGTGCACGAGGGTCACCTCGGTATAGACAGGTGCAAGCGTCGCGCAAGGGAGGTGATGTACTGGCCGGGAATGTCGCGCGATATAGAACGCGCTGTGCGCCGGTGCCGCGCCTGTGCGCAGCGCGCGCCTGCGCCGCAGCGTGAGCCGATGGTTCCGCACCTGATACTGAGGTTGCCGTGGGCGAAAATCGGGTCCGATATCTTCGAATACAAAAATAAATACTATTTATTAATAGTCGACTATTTTTCAAACTTTGTTGAGGTATGTCCTATACGAACGATTAATTCGAGCTGTGTAGTGTTAGCTATGAAAGATCAATTTGCTCGGCACGGAATCCCGGTAGAACTCATTTCCGACAATGGTCCAGCTTTTTCTTCCAGGGAATTTAAAAAGTTTACTGACTTATGGGATATCAGACACTCCACTTCTTCTCCCGGGTACCCTCAGTCAAATGGACGTAGCGAACGAGCCGTTCGAACAATTAAAATGATATTAAAAAAATCATTGGATACAGGGACTGATTTTTATTTAGGATTATTAAATTATAGGGCTACTCCGCGAGACGGAATCGCTAGTCCGGCACAACTACTGATGGGTAGACGATTAAACACGCGTTTACCAGCACACGAGGTAAAGTTATTGCCGGATAGGGATAACACCGCTGATTACGCGAATATACAGCTCAATCAGGCAAAAAGCAAGGAAAGGCACGACCAGCGCGCGCGGTTGTTGCCGGAGCTGCAGCCGGGCGATGACGTCATCGCGTTGGACTCCGGCAGCGGGCGGCGGCGCGCGGCGCGCGTCACGGGGCGGGCTCCGCAGCCGCGCTCATACTTCGTAACGGATGCAGCGGGCAAACGTTACAGAAGGAATAGACGCCACCTTATCAAGCTAGAACCCGAGGCCACATCTCCGGCATCATCTCAACATGAGATAATGAACGATGACGATGAAGGCGGTTCTAGTGATGATAGTATATACGACGACGTGAGCGAGTCACCAGACACGGGCTCCGCCGGCGCAAATACGGACAGGTGCTCCCCGACCGACCAGGCTATTGTTCCTCGGCCCATACCTCATACTAATCAGCGCCCGCCGAGGGCTGCTGCAATAGAAGCTAAAAAAAAGTTATGTAATTAAATTAAACAACATCAAATATAAATAGGTATCTACATAATTATATGTAATAACTTTAATAAATTACTACTTACACTGTTGAATGTCTGTATATATATAATGGGTTGCATGCTGTGTATATTTCATCTTAATAAATAATAAACAATTTGTGTAAATTTAAGGATCACAATAGACGTCTTTAATCGTGCTATAAATTCAATTTTCCTGTGGACGCTGGAATGTGATATGTATGTCAATAACACCTTGCACCATCAATTTAGTCCTAGCAAGATTATGAAATATATAAGTACCTAATTTAATGTCATCACACATACCGGGTGGGCCCTGTAACAGGGTATGAAAATGACTGTGCATGTAATGGTACATGTACGGCCATTACTGTTTATAATTTCGTTACAGGGGAAGGATTGTGTAATACGAATAATACCAGGTAGCTCCTTTTCAATTTTCTTTAAGCATTGATCTTTGTATTAAAGACATGTTTCATAAATTTATAATACAAAAAATGTTGAATAAATTATCTAATAATTGTATTACTTAAGCAATACTTGTTTTTATAAGAAAAGAGATGTAGTGTATTTGTAAATATTGATATGTGTGGGTAGATTTTGAGAAATAATAAATCAGTCTATAACAAGCCATCTTTGTGTTTACTTCATATGGTACTATAGCTTCTTCGGAAACCGGCTTGTTCGGGAGGCTGGAAGTCATCAAGTCTATGTTCGAGACGGTTCGTGATGACCCTTGAAAACAACTTATAAACATGGCTTAGAAGCGTGATGGGCCTGTAGTTCTTCAATAGGGTTTTATCACCTTTCTTGAAGAACAGTACCACCTCGCCTCTATTCCATGCTTCAGGCGTTTTGCCCTCGGACAAGACGGAATTAAACGTAAGATTGGAGGAAAGTTACGTAGGATTGACAACATTTAATTTTTCTAACAGGTGGAAATTAATATAGAGATCTAAAGAGCTTTGCGTCGTCTTATTCACTACTACGAATTTATTTTTCGGTATGTAAATAAATATGAGAAAATACATAAAAATAACCGAAATCTACGACAACATACTTGTATACGAGTAGAGTTGTAGTCTTCGATCTAACCGCGAAAAAAATAAGTTGCCAATAATGTCAAGCTCAAGCATCCCTCGTTTTTTTTTATTAGACACCAGACTAAAGTAACCTGTACAATGTGTCATAGTTTTGGAATTACTACATTTTAGAATTAGTAAATTTTAATAACCGAATAATAAAATAATTAATAGACTCAGGAAAAATATAAAAACAATGATTATACGTCCTCTTTCTAAGCGGAATATAGAAAAGTAATAAAATTGTAGTCTTAAAAATATGAAATGTTTTCAATCAGGGTAGCGCATGAGTTGTTGTGAAGATCCTTGGATTTTGGATCTATCTTTGTACTGTAGTAGGTAGATATGACGATTGATTGATGCATGTAACATGTCAGTACAAATCTCAAACTACCTACACATATTTTTATTATGTAAATGTATGACGATGGGACGATTTCCGATGCTCCTCGCTGATATACCTCTGACGCAAAACCTGTCAATGATCTATCTGTATGATGATAACGTACCTATTATCGAACCGCGATCAGATTGGGATTGAAACGGCTGTCATTTCATTTGTATACGATACGGACTAAAAGGAGTGGAAAGGAGAAGTACTTTATATAATTTTAATTAATAATTTATTTTTATTTTCAGACAACTGTGGCCCATAGATAAATACCTTAAAACATTTTAGGGTTCCGTACCCAAAGGGTAAAAACGGGACCCTATTACTGAGACTTCGCTGTCCGTCCGTCCGTCCATCCGTCTGTCACCAGGCTGTATCTCTCAAGAACGGTGATATAGCTAGACAGTAGAAATTTTCACAGATGATGTATTTCTATTGCCGCTATAACAACTAATACTAAATATAAAATAAAATAAATATTTAAGGGGGGCTCCCATAGAACAAACTTGTTATAGATTATGGTACGGAACCCTTCATGCGCGAGTCGGACTCGCACTTGCCCAATTTTTATATATCAGGAAGTGTACCTTGCGGCATTAAGAGGACATATCACTACTCCTTTATCCATACTATCAGTTTATGTTAAGTGTGCACCTGGTAACTATGGCGTCGGATACAAGTGAGGTCAAACTTAACGTTACCGGGCTGTACAAATCGAGGTTTAGTTCTCGTCTGTTCCTTCCTTCAAAATTTAACCAATCTTTACGAAATTTAACCAATGTTTACGAAATTTAACCAATCTTTACGAAATTTTAGGAACTAAATAGGAATAAAATGTGCTGAGTGGACCATTTTGATTTATGCGCAAATATAATTTGTGTGCTAGACGTCTGTTTGTGGCTGAATTTTGGCCAAAAAAAGACGCACAAATTTTATTATAATAAGCGCAAAAATCGAATCCGAGGAGGCAACAAACGAGAACGAAGTCTTGTTTCGTATGAAAAAAATTGGTGGCGCGACCAGTAGTTACGTTACGTTACTTAGGAACCATTTGTTTATATAATTGGTGGCGCGACCAGTAGTTACGTTACGTTACTTAGGAACCATTTGTTTATATAATCGGTGGCGCGACCAGTAGTTACGTTACGTTACTTAGGAACCATTTGTTTATATAATTGGTGGCGCGACCAGTAGTTACGTTACGTTACTTAGGAACCATTTGTTTATATAATTGGTGGCGCGACCAGTAGTTACGTTACGTTATTTAGGAACCATTTGTTTATATAATTGGTGGCGCGACCAGTAGTTACGTTACGTTACTTAGGAACCATTTGTTTATATAATTGGTGGCGCGACCAGTAGTTACGTTACGTTACTTAGGAACCATTTGTTCATAATATATAATTGGTGGCGCGACCAGTAGTTACGTTACGTTACTTAGGAACCATTTGTTTATATAAATTTAATAAGAGTAATCGTGAACTAAGCTATGCGTTTTTATATGTATACTTATATTAGGTATGTATCTACTGGATACGTTTAACTTTTACTCCGTCTAAAACTGCGTTTTTTCGCTCCTCTAGCGCTATTATGGGCGGCATTGGAACGATTATTTACTATATATCCTGGATACTTTTCAAATATACTTCCATAAAAGAAAGTGCTTATTTTCTACACTCCATAAGTAATAAATAAATATTAAGGGACAATCTTACACAAATAAACCTACCAAACTAAGTAAAGCTTGTAATATGTACACTAGACGACGATATACATACTATATAAATATATATATATATAGATAACATCCATGACCCAGGAACAAATATTTGCCCTGACCATGATTCGATCCCATGACCACCAGTTCAGTACGCAGGTGCACTACAATCTGCGCTAACCGCATCAAACTACACTAAAATCTATAATCTTGATCCGGCGTTACCTGAAGCTACTACGAAACATTTTTATCACCGATAGGCACATGATTGTTATCTCGAACGATTTGCAGCTCGATAGCTCTATCACATCGATAAAGCACTTCATTCAAGGACAGGTTTAGGAAATCTTACACAGCTACAATACAATACAATACAAGTAGGCACGCTTTATTGCACACCAAAAACATTTACACAAGAAATTACATATTATAAACAAATTAAAAACGTTTACAAATGAAGCGAAAATTGAAAAATTTAATGATTCGGACAGGATTCGAACCTGCGTTTCCAACGGCTTTCCGGGCCAACACGGGCGTCCTCCCAATTGGACCACCGAATCAGATGTCAGAGTCATTGAATTTTTCAACCAGTTGCTTCGACATGCCTTAGGGTGGCATCCCTTAGGGTGGCATAAAAATAAGTAAATTAAAAACGGTAGACAACAGGTGGTCTTGTCGCTAAAGAGCGATCTCTTCCAACATATAACCTGCCCGTCTAGCACAACTCCTGTCACGCGGCAAAGCATCGCCCATCACTGTCTCATAATACAGCGAAGAAAGAGATAGGTAATATTTCTCGCGCGAGACAGAGCCGCAATTCATAGTTGTACTAGGTACTCTGGACTCTAATTCCACATAGGTCTGTCTGATACCTCGGAAATGGCGATTTACGTAGTTTTTCGTCAAATCGCCAGTCCGCACGTCTAGTGCAACTGTGTCACGCGACAAAACTACCTGTCACTTTCTTTTCAATACCGTGCGAGTAAGACAGTTGACGCTGAGTCGCGCGACAAGCGAAGTCGCGGTAAGATATTGCGGGCCCTGCCGATCGCGTTAAGTTTGCGCCTTATGCAACGCCATAGATACCTATCACATGAAAACTTAACTTGACTTGGGTAACGTTGAATGGCCCTTTATGCACCTCGAATCGAATCGAATTTCTTTTTTCGTCTCATGACAATTAAAGGCAATATACCTACCTAAGATATAGCTTATTTATATAGCTTATGTGACGACGCGTTTGGCTCGGTTGGTAGACACCTGCCTACTGAGTCGGCGGTCCCGGGTTCGAATCCCGGCCGGGGCAAATATTTGTGCAAATATTTGTTCTTGGGTCATGGATGTTATCTATATATGTATTTTATATATTATGTATATCGTCGTCTAGTACCCATAGTACAAGCTTTGCTTAGTTTGGGACTAGGTCGATTTGTGTATGATTGTCCCTTAAGAGTCCGCAGCAAGCTCGATTCTTCATACAAACGTAGTTACGTCCTTATTTTAATATAACATGTCACATTATCATGAAATTCTCTAAATATAATGAGATAAGATATATCTAGGGCTAAAACTAGTTTATGACTCTTGAAATGTTAATAGAAAGAAAATAGAGCGAGTACAAGTTTTACATTTTTAGACCCCAGAAAGTTGTTCAGTTTGGCGGCATACTACGACCAAAATATAGTTTAGATTGAAGTCAAAACCTATTTCCGGTGTCGATTAAACTATGCAGTTTGATAAGAAAAAAGATTTATCAAATTTGATCTCGTAGTTTTAAAATGAGAGCGTAACTACGAAAACCTTAAAATAAATTACAAAAAATTGTTGCGAAACTGCAGCGAATTACTCTAGCGCGGGGAACGGTCCGGGGGGGCGGCGGTAAGCACCGCCCCCCGCTAGCGCGCTCTCGCTTTACTGCTAGCGCCCTGTCTTCCTCTAGGTGAAACAACAACATTTTAAAGCGTAAGCGCGCGATCTCAACGCGGAGTTGAGCGGACCTTGCTGCGGACTCTTAATATTTATTTATTTTATCTCAAAGTATACCTAAATTAGGGCCGTGATACATTGATGTGTGGATTTTAGCGGTCATTTAAAACGTGGCCATATTCCATTGATGCTACTCGAGCCGCATTAAGTAACAATGACAAGCTGTCATTCCAGGATTATAGATATGAGCACATCGCTAAAAGTGAATAGCGTGATAACCTTTCCTGCTCTCTCCGGTCTCCAGCCATAACGCTCGGATTTTTTCCTTATGATTTATGTGTCGATCTTTGCATTGTTTATTTGAAATATAAATTTACCATTCTTACAGTGTTTCGTGACGGCAGGAGTATGCCTGAACATGGCGTCCCACGGTCTCGTGGTGGGGTTCGCGGCCATCCTGCTTCCCCAGCTGAGGAAGGCGGAATCCCTGATCCCCATCGACGCGTCGTCAGGCTCTTGGATAGGTGAGGCTCCTGTTAAACCCGCAGTGGACTACATACATTGAGTTAGATACATGGCGTCCCATGCTCTTGTGGTGGGGTTCGCGGCCATCCTGCTTCCCCAGCTGAGGAAGGCGGACTCCCTGATCCCCATCGACGCGTCGTCAGGCTCTTGGATAGGTGAGGCTCCTGTTATACCCGCAGTGGATTAGACACATGGCATCCCATCGGCTCGTGGTGGTGTTCGCGGCCATCTTGCTTCCCCAGCTGAGGCGGGCGGACTCCCTGATCCCCATCGACGCGTCGTCAGGCTCTTGGATAGGTGAAGCTCCTGTTAAACCCGCAGTGGAATAGATTGAGATATTAGATAGACATTGAGATATTTACATGGCGTGCCATGGTCTCAGAGGACGGTGTTCACGACATAAAAGTGTAATATCCAGCATTTGGCGGGACTTCTTCTTTAGCAGAGTGAAGCTTCTGAACCCTAAAAACATTTAAAGAAGGAGAGACATGTTGATTTAGTGCATGAGGAAGTTACGACGTCATCAAGTTTGTGTCCCATACAATTTTGACATTAGTTGTTCTGCATCCTATCATGTGGGTATCTAATGAAAGGCTTTATGAGCTGATGCTGATTCCCGATATATACAGCATCATTGCAGCTACGTGAGAAAAAAAACTGTATAAATATTATCGAAACATGAAGTTTTGGATTTTGACGAGCTCTTGAAGGCAGAAGAGGGCTAAAGTGTTTTTTCTATAAATTATACGCGTATTATACTTTTTTGGTGTGCAAAAGCATTTTGTATTTGTATTTGTATTTGTACGCCAAATAACCCTAACACCACGCAAGAAGTAATCATGACTGTAAAAATGCCGTCCCTAAATGTACTGAATCATATTCTAATTTCCACTATTATTCATTCCAGCCTCAATATTGGGATTCGCACTGGTCGCCGGCAACTTCATCGTACCGACTGTCATGGCGAACTACGGGAGGAAAACTGCCAACCTCGTCTCCATCGCCCCCATGATCGTCGGCTGGTTCTGCATCCTCCTGGCTGGAGACATCACCGTCCTCCTCGTCGCCAGGGTCCTTCAGGGACTCTCCATGGGCATGAGCTCTTCACTCGGACCTGTCATCATTGGAGAATACACTAGCCCCAAAAATCGAGGACCATTCCTAGCGTTCATCTCAGTTACCATAGCAACGGGAGTTTTGACTGTACATGCCATGGGTTCCTTTATGACCTGGCAGAGCACTGCTCTAGTATGTGCCTTTATAGTATTTGCCGATTTGTTAATAGTAATATACTCACCAGAGACGCCAAGCTGGCTTGCAGATCAGGGAAGGTACGATGAGAGCAAAAAGGTCTTCAGATGGCTTAGAGGCGACGGTGAAGAAGATGAACTACAGAGAATTATAGAAACTAGTACAATTATTAGAGAATCTAAAGCAGAAGTGAGCTCATCAGAAACTTTCGCCCAAAAGATAAGAAGGAATATAGTGTACTTTAGAATTACGGCTAGAAAGAAAGAGTTTTACAAACCTATTTTCATCATGATGCATGTTTACACTTTGGGGCAGTGGTCTGGCGCTAATCTTTTAGCTGCTTACGCTGTTGATGTTTTCGAGAACGTCGTCGGCAAGGACTCGAACATCCCATTACTTGTCATCACCATGGGAATACAGAGGATCATTTCCAACGGCTGCGCAGTTTTCGTCATCAGGAAAATAAAACGACGGACGATGCTGTTGGCCACTGTATCCATCAACATCTTCGCCTTTCTATCTGTAGCTGCCTACACTTACGGGAAAGCGCACAACATGCTGCCATTTGACCACCCTATGATTGGAGTGGTTTTGGTCAACATCCATATGTTTTCAATTGCTACAGGAACTGTACCGCTTCCATTTATTATAGCTGGTGAACTTTTCCCTCTTGAATTCAGGAGTTTAGCTGGAGGCATCAGCGTTCTATTCCTGTCTGCAAACTTATTCATAACTGTAAAGACTGCTCCTCGAATGTTTGTGACTCTAGGGATTTATGGTGCCTACACCATATACGCTTGCGTCGTAGGTTACTGTCTAGTGGTAGCATGGTTCTTTCTTCCAGAAACCAAGGACAGAACCCTTCAGGATATAGAAGACGAGTTCAGAGGTAGACCTTTGTCTCCTGAAGAGTTGAAGTCAGTGCAGTCATTGACGTCATTAAAAATGTACAGAACAGATAGAAGATGCAGCAGTCCTGTGATTTAATATAAAAGTATTTTAGTTTTACGTTAAGTATTTATTGTATTTTGATATTCGTATGACATGGCTGATGAGTGATGAATACGTGAGTCAAGTAGAGAAATTATAATTTATTTTGATGTTTCGAGGTGCTTTTCGACGTGATGTTATGTACTTATTTATTGATGACATAATCGTAAGTGATGCTAGTTTTCTAAATGTTTAGTATTAGTTCGTAGGCATGGTAAACTTATGCAATTGTGATGAAACGTTTAAGTCTGTTACAAGAGTGCAAAAGAAGCCAATGAATTACACAATGACACGATATTATTGAGATTTAAAATAAAAATTACTTCTAAGAAGAGCATGTTGTATTATTATTTCCTTGTAGGAGAAAAAAGGGGAATACGTGCCATCAATTTAAGATTTTACGTAAATTACGTACTTATCACTCACAGACGTTTCCAAATTGGAAATCCCACTTACCTACACTAAATGGTTGAAAACTGAAAGTTTATAAATATGAACATGCAATAAATATCAAAATATTCCATTCGACGGTTAACATTTGGAAGTAAGTATTCTTGATATCGAATGATTTAAGATTAATAATTTAAACATAATCGAAATCTGAATGTCGATTGCACAACTACTGAAATATTCTTCAATATAACATGTTATTTTAAATGATTTCTATTTATTATAAAAACTATATATCAGATCAGAAGTTAGCTAATCTAGCTAAGTAGTCAGTCAGTTAAATGCATCACAGTGTTATCAACTTATCACTTTCACTACCTATACCTATACCCAGTTCCTAGGTTTAACCCGTCGACGTTTGACTTTGTTATCGATTCCCAACACGATATCAACAAATATGAATTATGACAGGTCACTATCTACTTCCACTACCTACCCCGTCACGTCACGATGATAGCAGTATTTTATTTTGAGCTTTGGAGTTTAACGTTTTGTTTCGGATTCGGTATCTCAATCGGAAAAAACAGAACCCTTATAGGATCTCTTTGTTTGCCGTGTTGCCTGTCTGTATAGGTTTTTCTTGCATGATCGAGTTACATCAAGCTGTAATTAATATCAAATACTCAAGTCTATACCATTCTTGAAAAGATCTAACTTCCAAGTCAACTCTTCTACGTCAATTTGTAGACGCTGGCTTCCCGTCCCGTGGACCTAGAATCATGAAAGGCAAGAAGCAATATCATGTAGCACTAGTAAATGATAAGGTCTGAAAACCGTAAATTCGTAATAATTATATCAATGATTCTGACAGGTTGGACTTTACCCGATAGTATAACGATAAAATCAATAATATTATTTGAGCTTTGGAATCTGACGTCACTTTTTTATTTTTACAGTTCATATCAAACAGGATCAGCAAATATGCCTATTTTAATGTCAAGTTAAATTATGTTTTGTCTTTACTTTCTGTCGCTACTAGTTATAGTTCAGTCGTCAAGTTTTAACTCTGTACGCATTTGAACGTGTCTAACTTTCCTTGACACTGGGTTCTGTGACACAGGACCCAATAAGCATAAATCATATGTTGTGTTTTTAAGTTAATTTTCTTTTTCATTTTCCATATTTAATGTAAGGGAAAGTAAAGCCTATATTGTCCCAGCGCCCGTAACCCGCAACCATCGTAAGGAGTTTACTAAAAGGTTAACTGACTTAGGAGCTGGCAACTTCCTCGCACAACGTATCAGCATAGTTATTTATGTCTTAGCCCAATGTTCTCTGTGTGTGGTCGTTTTGTCACCAAAAAGGTACTGGCTGAAAATCAGCGTTGCGGCCTGCGGGCTGCAGCACATGCTGAGCCTGGCCCTTTTTGCTTGCACACGGCTCAAATCTCTGAATGTTTTTGTTTTTGTTTGTACTACTACTGTGTTCGTGTGTTTGCAAATAAATATTTCTTTCTTTCTTTCATAGAGGAAATGCTGTCAGCATATTCGGTACCATACCATGTCGTAGCGTAGGGGAGCAATTTCTTAAAGATTTAGTTTATTTAAATTTTCGCTTTTTTGTTAGGTTTAGTTTTTAAGTACTGTTTCTTTGTTTTTTCCTTTTATATAACTAGAATTTTCTTCACTTTTTTTTGCACAATTCGGCATTTACGAAAAAAACAAATTTTCATATATTGCAGAAGAAAAAACAATATACGAAAGACGTCAAATTTTCCATATGAGTGCTTAAATCTATTGATGAGTTCCGAAAATTTAAAAACCTCTTTTTTAAGTCGATCTAAAATGAAACTACATAATTAACCCTCAATTATGTTTTCATTTTAGGCTTCATCGAGTCTTTACTTATATCAGGTGAGATTCAAAGATCAAACATGTGGATCCTACCAACTTTATTTACACAATTAAATATCTACAATACCTAATACCTCATACATTTACAAAATTCACAAATCTGGGTCTAGTGAATTATTAGATATAATTTATTGATTAAAGAAAAACATTTATTATGGGTCAAAAATAAAACATCAAAAATAACAAATTTATGGGGTAAGTACTGACTAAAGTACCTAAATAAACATTTGCATACGTAGCTTGCTTAGAATTTCTTGTCATGTTTTACAGCATCATTTATAGAGGGTAAATAAAAACAATTGATACCAGATGTCTTACCCTTAATCGTGTCAAGGAATCCAAACGGGGGTTTAATCGTTTATCTCACCTTAACGCACTCGTACGATAAAGGGTTGTAAAAGGTCGTAAAACGTTGTAAAAATGTCGGTATCAAAATAAGCATTATCTATAACATACAACGCTTTGCATTCAATTACAAGATGTGAAGCGAAAGCGTCGCGAATTTGAAAATATCTAGTTATTTAGGAAATTGTAAAAGCTGTATGTACAAATATTTACGTTTAGATAGGACTATGTACCAGTTTTCAGTGATGCCCTTTGGCCTGTAGTTAGACGCGGTGTTTTGTTGAAGAAGATGACTAAAATTTGGTTTTCACCATTTCAAAGACAAGTAAGTACCTTTCATTCATGTACATATTTATATCTGGTAATATATTGGATCAACTTTGTCTTGTTGTTATTCAGTTCCCTGACCCAGTGGACAATAGTGAATAATGTATGTATGTATAGCCTAGCAAGCGTCACTCATAAACCAATGTTAGTAAAGATGTTTTGTCACATAATTCGCCAGTTCTTTTAATTTAGTAGCTACATCACGCTTTCTCCTGGTTTCCAGTGTTTCGTGACGTCAGGAGTGTGCCTCAACATGGCGAGTCACGGGCTGGTGATCGGCTTCACGGCGGTTCTTCTTCCGCAGCTGAAGCGCCCTGACTCTCGCATTCCCATCGACGACGCCACAGGATCCTGGATAGGTACGACATATTGTCACAGACTGCATAAACAATTCAGCCTTTTAAGTTAAGAGGACATGTCACCGCAAGTGTGTCCGAACTAGGCACAAAACTTAAAAGTACCTAAATAAAGTTTAGAGGTCGCAAAGATCAAATAATCAAAGCATCGACACACAAATCATAAGGAAAAATTCGAAAGGTTATCTGGGATTCAGGGTGGTGGAACGGTTAAAAGCGACAAAAGATTTTCTTGCGCGGTGATGTATGGCTGGTGCTACGCGTCCATACTAATCTATTAAGATTTTTCCTGGCATAGTATCTCAAAAGTCATTACATAACATTAATCATAACGCATTCATGATAATACTTTTGATGAAATCCTCATAAACTGGCTGAAAGTAGTTACACGGTTTTATCTTAAATATTTTAGATATAAAGTGATAAACACAATAATACCTAAATACTTATCTAATGGTGTAATAATTGCAATGACTTGACATTTTTATTCTAAATCTAACTCAACACAAAGAGTAAATAAGACCATATTCTTAACCAAGCCCGGCCAATGAGCTTAAATAGAACACAATTCACCATCAATAGACACAACATGAACTAATATTTATATTTCTAATTCCAGCGTCCATTCTGGGCTTCGCTCTGGTGGCGGGGAACTCCTTCGTCCCTACAATCATGGCTAAACATGGCCGGAAAACCGCTAACCTGATCACCACACTCCCTATCTTGGCCGGCTGGTTCACCATCCTCACCGCCACCAGCGTCACCGGCCTCATAGTCGCCAGACTCCTGCAGGGAGTCTCCATGGGCATGATCTCTACTCTAGGACCGGTATTGATAGGAGAGTACACAAGCCCGAAGAACAGAGGCGCTTTCCTCATGACTCTTGGCTTAGCTATAGCTATAGGTGTTTTAACTGTGCACACGGTAGGCTCGTATTTCGGATGGCAGATCGCTGCTTTAGTGTGCGCTTTTATATCATTCACGAATCTTTTGATCGTGATACAATCCCCTGAGTCACCAAGCTGGTTGGCTGATCAAGGACGTTATGAAGAATGTAAGCGGGTCTTTAGATGGCTCAGAGGGGACGAAGAGGAGGAAGAGTTACAAACGATGATAGAAACTAGTATCATCATTAGAGAATCGAAAGAAGACACCGGTGTATCACATTCTTTAATAAGGAAACTGAAAAGGAGTATAGTATATTTGAATGAGACTGTAAGGAAGAAGGAGTTTTACAAACCGATTTTCATAATGATGCACATTTATACTCTAGGGCAATGGGGTGGAGCGAACATTATGTCAGCGTATACAACGAATATTTTAAGTAATGTTATCGGCCCAGGCACACTGTTTGGTTTACTCATCATCAGCCTTGGAACACAGCGGATTCTATCAAACACCAGCGCTGTATATGTCATCAAGAAGATTAAAAGAAAAACTTTGCTGTTGAGTACAGTTCTAATCAACATTAGTGCTTATCTCGCAATAGCAGCGTATAGTTACGCTAAAACGCATGGATACGTCTCATTTGATCATCCCTTCATAGGGGTAATTTTAGTTCATATCCATCAGTTTTCTATTGCGACCGGAACAGTCCCATTACCTTTAATCATAGCTGGTGAACTGTTCCCCTTAGAATACAGAAGTTTAGCCGGAGGTATTAGTGTTCTCTTCGTATCAGTAAATCTTTTTCTGACAATAAAGACACTGCCATATCTATTCGCAACTATAGGTCTACATGGAGCGTACTGCATATATGCTGGCATAGTCGCCTACTGCCTGACTGTATCTTGGATGGTGCTGCCAGAAACGAAGGACAGAACTCTCCAGGATATTGAGGATGAGTTCAGAGGCCGGCCATTGTCGCCTGAGGAGCTGATGTCAACGTTCTCACTGACATCCTTGAAACTGTATCATCAAGATCGTCGGTGCAGCCACCCGGTCATTTAGATATTAGTTATGAAAGAGAAATAAGAAATTCTAAATTAATTCTAAAAGTGCACGATTACGAGCAGGAGATAAATATCAGGTGTAACATGTGTAACTTACATCAATGTATTTATCTGTGCATAAGGATCTCTTAATTAAGGGTTTTACTTAATGTATTTCTTTTCTTGTAGTCGCATTGCCATTACCAAAAATCTAGTGCCTGTAGTTGATAGTTTGGCAACAGCAGATCCCAGTGTTTGTCTATCAACTAACTTCAGGCGCCCTTAAAAGTTACTTTAAATAGAATAAGATAGATTTGATATTTAGCACATAGAGAGAGGTGCATATCAAAAAAGGGCAAAATTTATATGTATTGAGAGTGGATAGATTTGATATTTAGCACATAGAGAGAGGTACACATATCAAATCAGGGAAAAAATTAGATGTATTGAGAGTAGTTAGTCATTGGTATCCGAATACTGTGAAGAAGTACTTTCATCGCAGGTTCTATGTCACGAGGCGTCTTTTTTGTTATAGATAGTTTCTATTTCATTTTTAGAAAGTTTTCTAGTCGAGCTTTAAGATTGTTAATTTTTTATTATTATGGCTAGAACTCAAATTATAATTTTCTGGAAATACACACGATGGGAACGAGTTCCATTCCTCGCATTAGAAATGAGAAAGCAAATCGCTTCGTGCGAATAAGTGGTAAACTGACGACATAAGGATAAAGTCGCTCCCCTCGCCTGGTTGTCCGATGGTGAAACGGGGTCGGCGGAATTAATTCGTGCAAACTCTTTAAAATAGATCCGATACAAAACTTGCAAGCTGGTAACTTTGTGGCGATGTTCAAGGGTCTAATTTGGGTATCTTCAAGGCAAGAGTGAATAGGCTATTGGTAAACCCGCGAGCTACATCCTCGACTCCGTAAACAGTCTCTTACCACATCAGGCGATACCTACTGAGGTCAATCGCCGGTCAGTTTGTGAATAAAAAAGTTAGATTAAATATTAAACGCAGGTATAGCATAACATACGAATAAAGTTCAATTATAAATAAGATACAAAAATAAACGAATAAAAGAGATTCATCCCCAAAATATTTTGTACTTAAAACGTAAGGAAAACCAATAATTGTGTATCCTCCCCTCCATAAATATTAATAATATTATAATTACGTTGCAAGGATGGAGTACGTATGTTAAAAACTGCAATAAAATTCTTTCTTTTTAGCTTCTAAATGCTGTTTTGTTTTACTCGTGGTTGCATCTGTTCAGTCTGGCTAGTCAAATAATGTTGACAGATATTTCCTTGTGGTATCACCAATTGTCTTATCTATGATTTTAACAATTTAGTGGGTACATCCTTTATAAATAATTTTGATACTTTATGTACTAGTTCTAACATTCCGATTGAGTTGAAATTTGGCATAGTACCTACCCCTTCATGTGGCGTGTAGGTATGGCAGGGTGAACAAATTCTTTGACCATCTTTTTCAATTTTTTTACGAACCAGAATTTATTGCTCTATTTTACCATAACGAGGCTTGAACTAGCGACCTTGTCTCCCGGAGCGGGAATTTGCCACACGAAGGGCTACTAATGTTTTTTTTTTTGGTGATGGATTATATTATCGAATTGTATTATAGAGCTTGGTCTTATTCACACTACATTTAATTTTTCGCCTTGTATATGGTTAGAAAGTGTAAATATGTGTTTTACGTTGACTGTACTGTACATAGTGCTAGAAACTATGAGTGCACGTCAACAAATATTTAACGTATTTCTTAAGGTAAGTACCTAAGTACCTTACGTGTGCATAGAAAATCAAAAATATTTTCTAGTCAAATCTATAATTCCTACTACACAAAGTGTGACCAGCCGCGGATTTTTTAAATTTCCCGCCAAAACTTTGAGTAATATTTCATTAGCCAGACTATATGTTATTTAGCTATGTGTCAAATAAGCAGGAGACAATTATAGAAAACCAGCATGTATACTAAATGTTTACAAATGAAGCGAAAATTGAAAAATTTAATGATTCGGACAGGATTCGAACCTGCGTTTCCAACGGCTTTCCGTTTCTTTTCATTAAATTTTTCAATTTTCGCTTCATTTGTAAACATTTAGTTTACGTTAGCAGACGTTACTGCTTTAATAAAAAAATAAGCATGTATACTGTTTAATTTTCCAAAAACAAAATAAATAGCTAGCTGAAAATACGTAATCGGAAATTTTAAAACCTAAAAACACCTCTAACACGTTTCCGGCAATGTTCTATATATGCAAAATATCATCGAGTGTGAGACATTTTGTGGCGTTGGAAACTTACAGTTCGGCCACGACTTTGGTCTTAGCGGCGAGCAGGGCGGCGAGCGAGGCGGCAAGCGGCGCGGCGTGAGAACAAAATAGAGCGTGGCATGTTTCATAAATCGCTATAGTTTTGTTTTTACCGTTCACCATTGCCTTTGCTGGTGGTCGAGCTTAGTTGTTACACTTGGTGCTATGACCAGGATACGTATACAAAATGTGCGTCATTGTGTAAGTGTTTGGGGTGGATTACATTCAGCAAATGACGTCAATGTATTGCAATTAAAGACATGAATATGTATGAGGGCACGGTCATCCGCGCAGAAGTCGTAATTATTTTGTTTTTCTTTGTGTAATTTGGTAAAAAATATCCTATAAGCCATCCGTGAATACCTACCGGTAAACATGTCAAAATATGGATTTGTAGTGCTAATTAAAATATATAAATAAGTCATCGGGACAGCAACTAGCAGAACCTGTAACACGAGTCTCTATTCGCGAGATAAAAATTACCTGTAATGTCTTTGAAATACCGTGCGAGCAAGAAAAATGATACTAGGGCAAACGACTCACACGACAAACGATGTCGCGGCAAGAAATATAACACTAAAATATTTCGATTGAGTGAAGTCTACATATTTATATAACCTATGTAATTTATTTTTTCTACTCCAGTACTTTTTTCTGTCATTTATATAGTTACTAACTCTAATATAAAGACATAAATTTATGTAAGTCTGTAAAAGTCTATACTCTAGTGCCCAAAAAAACACTGCTAAACGATGTTATAATGTCGCCAAAAAGCATCACTTAGTACCACAGATTACAAGACAAACAGCTGCATTCACATAATTTTCAATTTAAAATAAAAGCTTATTGTACTAAGGCATTGCTGCCAACTTAAAAAAGTTTTATCTTCAGTGCATGGATGTTTAGTATAGGGAACGTATACCTTTATGTATAAGTTCATATTTTTTTGACAGATGTTTAGTATAGTGAACGTATACCTTTATGTATAAGTTCATTATTTTTTGAAAGATGGACGTCAATAAAAAAAAAGTTTATCAGACTATTTTTTTTTTATTTTTTTGATTCCGAGCAGGAACATGTAATTATTTTCTTTGTTGTTTATTTGCATTTTATTTATGAAATGTCGAGTCGTAGAAAAAGTATTGTATGCAACGTTGTATAAGTAGGTCAAAAAACGCTCGTGGCATCTTTCTTACGATGTTCGCTACGCTCACATTGTAACCCATGCCACTCGCGTCTTTTGCCCCCTCTTATACAACGGTTGCATAAAATACTATTTTGAGTCTTCAATTTGACTGTTGTGTAATACAAATTCCATAATATAACAATTACTCGTTCCAACGTCATAAGACCGCAATAAAAGCAACAATACAACTGTTTGTAAACGCTTACTTATCTTTGGACGACGCGACGTTTCAAGTCCGATAGTTATCACAATCTTCTAATTTAAGGCCAACGCCAGATATGCCGCTCGTGTCTCATCAACCTGTTCAAGAAATTGTATGTGAAATGATAAAGATCTTTTTGTGATGACGTGTGCAGAGTCGAAATGGATCACACCTTTTACCAAACAAGTTAGTAACTAGGTATTAATAAAGCCGGTTATGTTATTATCATACTCGGGGTTTTCAGAGCACGATTGATTTGACACTAAGCCGACTGAGTGTCATATCATTCAAGCTACGAAAACCCGGGAAATGGTTATTATCAATGTATTCCTTGTAATCTACTGGGCGTTTAAACAATCTACAAAGTGAAATTAAAGTGTGTTATGTATTCTTCCAATCCAATAATGTTGGTGTATCATATTTACTTTACTTATTGTTACTTTACTCATTAAAATAAAAAATTAGCATGCTAGTGAAGCAGAATGTATCGGACATCCTCAATATCTACCATGTTATGTATTACTACATTCTTGCAAATAAATGATTTATGATTATATTAAATCATCATTCATCCTGTGTCAAACTATTGTCGGTGTAGCTGATGAAGTATGTTAATGTTTACATCTAACCGTATCCATAACCACCTCCTTGACATCTCTACAACAGGCCTCATAAGAAGGCTCAAAGTTACTCAAAGGGCAATGGAGCGAGCTATGCTCCGAGTTTCCTTGCGGGGTTGAATCCGAAATGATGAGATACGCAAGAGAACCAAGGTTGTAGATATACTCGTAGCTCAGACAGTTCCCAAACTTAATTAGCAGTAGGCGGGGCACATTGGTCGTAGAACCAATGTCCTTTGGGGCAGAAAGGTTGCAGGTTGAGTGGCGACGGCGGACCGGACGACGCAGCGTAGGAAGACCCTCAACAAGGTGGACCATGTGTTATTCTAAATTTTGTGTGTGTGTGTGAAAAGAGATAAACTGGCGAGTTTTTTCGGTGTTAGTACATAATAAAACAGTACTTAAGAGGTTGGTTAATTTTTTTATCTCTGTAACGCCGGCTGAGAATTGGTAAAAGACAATCAACTTGTTATATCTAGCAAAAATGAGATTCGACTAGCAACTTATTATTTAAAATAAACTATTGTTGAAGAAGAGGAAGATAAGATTGATGAATTGTGTGAAGGATAATAAGGAAAGGAAGGAATTTAAAGAATATTTGACGGATGACAGGGAAGGATGGAAAAATACAACAAGCTGCATTGATCCCAAATAAATGGGATAAGGGCAATTATAATGTATATTGTTCAATTATACAAATAATTTACCACCTAGAAGAGCGGTGCCCCTTAGCACAAGTATGAATACTTAAAAAGGGGTACCAACACTGTTTGTCAGCTGAATTTCTGTGTTACTGAATAAATACATTTTTATTATTTATTTATTTTAATACTCGTGTGGATATTAGGACACAGGTACCCCTTCATTCTGACAAGAATGGGACCATTCGAGGCTTGGATCTTTATTTGTAACCTACGTTCATCTTTGCATCTTTATCGCGATTACCTATCGGAAACACTAATTTTCTTTTCCCATCTGCAACGTTTCGCCAAATATTTATTTGTCCGAAAGCCATTTTTGCCAACTGTTAATTTTTCAGAATAATTACAAAACAAACCTAATCTAAGCTAATGGGTTCTTTAAAAAGATGTTAATAAAATCCTGAAAATATTACGGGTCTCAGGAAAAAATACTTTTGGACAAATAAAAAAAATGGCGAAACGTTACGATGGTAAATAATGTTGCGGAGTGGAGATAGAATACGTGGGCTTGCAATTTCGGAATTGGTTAGTATGGGCAGCATCGGACAATTCGGCATTTTCGATACAGTCCATCCAAGCCAATTCAGGCATTGCAAGCCCTATTAGGATACCCTTTGTCACAATTCCAGTGCTTCGTGACAGCTGGTGTGTCGATGAACCTGATGTCCCATGGCCTGGTGGTGGGGTTCACGTCGGTGCTGCTCCCACAGCTCGGGGCTTCTGGATTCATCCCCGTTGACCCCGTGTCTGGTTCTTGGATTGGTAAGTTCAGCAAAGTCTGACGATTCAGTACACTTCATTTCTGTTTGATTTTAAATATAAGTATAAAAATCCTAATGTTATTAAAACTATCGTGAGACATCTTTACTAATTATAATTATTTATAAAAATCCTGTTTAATTTTTATAGCACACAACTAGAAATATAATAATTATAAGCATATTTTTTTTATGTGTGTATTTTTTAATTATTGCTTATTTATTTCATTATAAACTATGGTATAAAAACATTAAACTAGGAACTATGTACAACTATATAACATTAAAAAAGATCGGGACCCTGTGGTAGGGTACCCAAAGCGCAGGCAGCATTCCCGCGCTGGATAGCAATGGCTAACCTTCACCCCAACAAAAAACCATACTTCAACAAAATGAGACATTTAATATCAAACTAATCAATTACCTAATAGGTACAGTCAAGGAAATTTAAACACGTACCGTTTTTGCTCTGGCCTCAATGATGATAAGGGTCAAGAAAGTACGCATTTCAGGTTCATTCACTGTACGCTACATAACAACCCACCTCTTTATAAATAACACAACCATTGAATAAAACATGAATAATAAAGAAGATATTTCCTTGAATATAAGTAAGTACAGTCGCGGAATGAAAAATTTCGTCACTTTTGGAAATTACACCGTCACATAGTCTAAAAGTGAAACCCTTTTATTCTTCGACTATACTTCTAATGACCTCGTCTTGACTTCATCCGTTCATAAATCTTTCGCTTTTATTTACAAAATTTTCATCGAACTTTCCTTTACCCTCCAAGTTTACATGAAAGTCCTTTCTCTCCTTCAATAAAAGCGGTAACCCTTCCTATAGTTCCACTGTAAAGCGAGATGGCATCTTTAAAGACTACCCCTTGCGGACTCCACAATTCGACCCCTCCTTAAATAAAATTTTTACTAACTAAAACCTACAAAACTCTAGTTGAGAACTCTGCCGTGCCCACAGAATTAAAGACCTTCCTCTCCTTAAATATAAGCGGTAATCCTCCTAATACCGCTTGCGTGATATTCGCTTTGGGATTTACGACGGGGTGCCTCTTGGAGTTGGGCGCCGGTTCCACAGTAAAGCGAGACAAGATGGCTGCCAGGCCCGCCATGGACTGCATCAGACCAAGGCGCTCACCTGAAAGAATTAAAGAAAAATATTTTAAGCACAGACAGAAGGCCTCTATCATTTCTTGACAAACAAAACACACTTGTAACAAATACCTACTTTAAAAAAGCTCGTATCTCAGTATCAATCTTTGTACTAGATACGAGGTTTTGAAGAGTAGTGACAGAATTTTTTGTGAGTTTAGGTTGTCACCAGGCGACGACATTGCCACGATAGTGAACATGTGGAGTGTCATGAGTTCATGACCGATCAACAACTTACAGATTGTAATAAAATTGTAATGCCCCTTAGCTGTAGTTTTTGCATATTTTTTCAAAACTCGGGTAAAACAGTCCTACATTTAGTACTTTTGAAGCTGTTCTACAGTAAGTAACAGGTAGGTAATCGCGTGAAAGTTTTAAACTGCCTATTCAATATCCCCAATAATAATAGTTCAGACATTCCATTAAACATTATTTGTAAAGTAAATAAGGGAAATGAGAAAAAAAAACAACTTACCAAGGCAAGCTCTCGGTCCTACTCCAAATGGCAAATAAACGTATTTTGTCCTAGCTTCATCATGCTCTTCTGGACTGAATCGCTCTGGACGGAACTCTTCAGGCTTATCCCAGTACAGCGGATCATTGTGCAGTGCTTGACAGGATAATCTCACTCTTACACCCTCGTCAATGGTTAAATTCAGATCTTTGAATGTGTATTTGCGCCGGCAGACCCTCCCCAGCATTCCGACTGTTGGCAGTTTACGCATTCCCTCTTTAAACGCCCATTCCAAATACTGCATCTCTTTAATTGCATCCCAACTGAGTTTGCCGTGTTTGGCCAGCACCTGGTCAATGTTCTGTTGGGCTTTCTTCTGTTTCTCTGGGTTAAATGCCAACTCATGCAGAGTATAGCTCATTGAGTTTGAGGAAGTCTCGAAGCCTGCGCCGAAGAACATAAACACTTGAGCAGCCATAATCATATCATCTAATTCAAGTGTTGCTCGTTCTGGAGTACCGTCTGGTTTGACTCTCTCCATCGACTCACCCTCTATCTTCCCTTTGGCTTTCATTTCCATCAGCAAATCAATAAAATCGTTCCGTTTTGATGGTTCGTACTTCCTCAGTCTTTGAATCTCTCGTACCACATGAACTATATACTCCTCATATTTTCCGTAATATTTCAGGCCAGGGCTCTTTCCGGGGAAAATTTCTTTAAGCACGAAGATAAGTATTTCTCTCAGGCCTATATTAAACATGTTTTTTCCGATTTTTCGAAATGGGGCATTGTCGTCGTTGAGGGAATCTGATTCGATGCCCAAGCCGCAGGCGCCGATAAAGTCGATGGTAAAGCGGTCCATGATATCACGTGCATTAATAGGTGTCTCATGCCTTGATAGTTCCAGTGTGAGCTCTTGCAGTTTCTCAGCTCGTTCCACAATCAACGGGAACATAGCTTTGAGTTTCCCAATAGTGAAAGCTGGTGAGCAGCCTTGTCTCAACAACCTCCACATATCACCCTCTGCGACCAACAGGTTTCTCCGTAAAGGTTCCACTTGATTTCCACTTTCACTTCCAAAGTGCGATCTGGTATAAAAATACTGGAAATCGGTCGACATAACACATTTTATCAACTCTGGATCACGGATTAATAGCTCGGGCTTTGTGAGTCTGTAGAAGCCCACAACTTTCTCGTTAGGATACTTCCAGTAAAGCTCTGTAGCGACTTGGGCGATGGTCTTCTTCGCAAAGACCTGACTTGCGTTGTTCCCAAAGAAAGGTATGGGAGGATCATGTTTCACGCCCCTCTCTTTCCAGTAAGAAAACGTTCTAGTGCTGTACCAATACAGCAATGGGACTAGAAAACACACATAAATAATTAAAGGGAACATAATAACTTGGTAGTTCCGATGAATATATAAAAATGAAAGTTTTAAGTAATCGCTGGGCTTTTATATCATTTGCAATCATAGATATCAATCTCAATATTGCCAATATTTTCACGTAGTCACCTGCGATATCCTGTAGATAATATCAAAATCCGTAATATTTGGACAGGCGGATATTGGTCATATCTGTAGAAATTAATGAAGTCTCTAGCTATGATATGAGTCGTTCGAAATCCTGAAATGATTCAAGTCCAAGGATTTTTTAAGATTCGCTTTTAATCTGGACAATAATAATGCTTCAGAGTGGACATTAATTCACTAAAGCTATAGGTGTACCTACGTCGCGGGCCCAATATTACAGGGTTCTATGTTTGAGTTTTGACGAGTTCAAATTAGAATATTGTCATCATAACATTAAGTCTAAATTTGACTACCCTGAAAATGTAACATTGGGCTACTCTACCCTGTAATAGGGTCAATTTCCCAAGCAGTATTTTTTGATGGCAAGACTGAAAACGCAGGTGCAGAAAGGTTGAATAATAAAGTGCCATTTTTTTTCGGAAACAGCCCGCCATTGTCTACCTCGGGCAACAGCTAAAATTTATATATTAATATATATAATAATTTAAAAAAATATATTTAGACCAAATTTCTCATCAAGGTGGGCTGTCCCCAAGCCGGTTTTGTTTGTAAAATGCCGGGTAAGTCAAATACTATGCATGACAAAGAAAATCTGTTACCATTATTTTATTACCATATAAATAGGTAACGGAAAAAGCACATTACCCGTTATATATCTCCTTTGTATACCCTTGAATAAGTTCATATACGTTTGTCCCGAGAGAACTTCTCATTACCGCCGACAATGTTTCGAACCGATTTATTTCCCAAATTTGATCAAGTACGCCCCCGAGCACTTCAAAGAATTAGTCAAGCTACGGCGCTCGACGAGGCCGGTTGTGTATAGTGGCAATACGTTGGCTTGTATAAACGTGAATATTTCATCGCGGTGGACAGGGGACAAAAAAAATGTCATTCCGGAGTTTGTTATAGCTTCTTTATTTTTTAACTGCGTGGTTTGAAATTAATATATATCATGTAAAGTACACTCGCCATTACAAGAGTTGAATTAGTTTTAGAATATAGGGCTTACTTTTTTTTAAGAAATAAAAATATGTCGTGTTTCTCATTCCACCATTCTCATTCCGGTGTTTCCGGTGTAGTAAAATGACTTTAAACCCCACCAAAATGAAGAAAGCACCGGAATGACATCAAAAGTAGCTTCACTTTTCTTAAATATTGTTGAAATAACAATATTTTTTTATTTTGTTTTTAATACCATACTAAGATATATGTTTATATTATTATGTAATGCCAATATAATATATATTACGAATATAAAAAGTAAAATTACTTTCATAATATGCCACTTCTCTTTCATTCCGGCGTATGAAATTTCATTGCGGTGCACTTATTTTATCATCCTGGTGTACATTTATCATTCCGTTGTGTGTTTCATATTCGATCTCGAATATCTCGAAAACTATTTCAGATTTCAGGGTCCCTTTTACATATGTTTAATAATATAGTCTAAAGTATCTCTTCACATTTAAAAAACATAAAAATACTCAAAAATAAAGAATCACACCGAAATGATACAAAAAATGCGTCTTGTTGAAATTGACCCAATATTGGGCTAGCGACGTGTCGCCTGATCGTTTTATTTCATGAGATTATGAAATTTCTAGGCATATCTTACAGTACTTGCCTAGCAATAGTGTACTGTAAGAGAAGAAAACCTTTAACTCGGTTTAGTTATGTTTGTTAGGTACTTATCTTGCCCTCCTAAGAGTGGAAATAGAAGCCCCGCGAAAAGACGGATAGGCGTAGGAATTTCGAGAAATCGGGTGACAGTGACATACATAAATAATAACAAAGATAGCTACAAAAAGCACTAATACCAAACAAAAATTTATGAATAAATACATAGATTTAAATATAGGACTGACTGAATTTCCAAACAGTACACATTTTTTTTCTTTAAATAGTTGCAGTAAACTTATTTATATTTTAAAAGGATTATAGTTATCGTTTTAGGATGTAAATAGCTATATTATATCCATACCCAGGAGTTTTCGGTGCACGGATGATTTAACACTAGGCGTCAAATCATTAGTGCACCCAAAACCCCGGGGTATGATTATAACCGGTTCTAAGATGCCTACACTTACTTAAATCAAATATTATGACTGAAGATAATGTAATCAATTTGCTATCGATAAAAATATTTCAAAATTCCGTTGTTGTCAGTGACATCATTACTGTTCTATACATAATATAATTATATATAGAATATATAAGAATACAAAGAAACAATTTATTTAACTTCCAAATGATCTATCAAAATATACAGATTATCAAAATGATTATTGCAATCAGTTTCGTTCATCAAATGCGTTATATTTAATGACACTGCGCCCCGCGCTTTATCAAAAACACTAAAACGTATTTTAAAACCTAATCATGTGTACAGTAAGTAATACTTTATCTACACTCATATTCATCATTGTACTTCCCGAGCCTATACAGGTTGTAATCGTTAGGCGATTATTTTGTAATTATAAGACATATCCCACTGGATAAAACCACATCAATAATAATTCGCTCATGTAAAATATTTGAATCACCTTTTGTCGGTGTCACACTTCACGTCACTTCTTTATTCTTTTCCGTGATCAATAAAATATATATATATTTCAGCGTCCATAATCAGCATTGCTCTGGTGGCTGGTGCCTTGGTGCTGCCTCCCATCATGAACCGCCTCGGCCGCAGGGCTGCCAACTTCATCAGCGTCGCCTTCATGCTCACCGGCTGGATAGTCATCGTCTTAGCAACCAGCGTGGCAACCCTAATCCTCGCCAGGTTCCTTCAAGGCTTCTCCATGGGCCTATCCGCTTCTCTATGCTCAGTTTTGATAGGAGAATATACCAGCCCGAAGAACAGAGGAGCGTTCTTGACGACTATATCTTTAGCTATCGCTTGTGGTACTTTAATAACTCACGCTTTAGGATCTTATTTCAACTGGCAGATGATAGCTCTTATCTGTTCTGTGATAACGTTTTTCAATTTAATGATAGTGATGCATTCTCCGGAGTCACCGAGCTATTTGGTATCGAAAGGTAGATACGATGAATGTAGGAAAACTTTTCATTGGTTAAGAGGCTATGATGAAGAAGAGGAATTAGAGAAGATGATTAAAGCTGATACGCTAAATAAATCAAAGAATGATGAACGAGAAAAAACTGAAAGCAATTTCCAATATTACAAGAGAGTCTTTAAGAAGAAAGAGTTTTACAAACCGTTGATATTGGTGATGCATTTGTATATGATTGGGCAATGGTCCGGTGCTAACATCTTAGCAGCATACACCCTGGATATCTTCCATGTGATCATTGGAAAAGACGTCGATGTTTCCTTGATGATCATTTCCATGGACATCCAAAGATTAATCTCAAATTTCTGCGCCATGTTCGTCATTAGAAGATTACGACGAAGACCAATGCTTATATCTACCATCAGCATTAACTTCTTATCATTTCTTACCATCGGCATTTATGCATATTTCAAATATCATGGTCATTTGCCTTACGACCATCCTCTCATAGGTATAATTCTGATCCATGTCCATATGTTTTCTATAGCTACAGGCTCAGTTCCTTTGCCAAATATAATAGCCGGTGAAGTATTTCCTTTAGAATACAAAGGACTAGCTGGAACTATATCTGTACTATTCCTATCATCGAATCTCTTTATCACTTTGAAGAGTAACCCTTTCTTTTTTAGTAGTCTAGGCTTACATGGGACTTACTGGTTGTATGCTGGTATGGTTGGCTACAGTTTGGTTGTATCCTGGTTGATGTTGCCAGAAACCAAGGACAGGACTCTTCAGGATATTGAGGAGGAGTTCCGAGGAGGACCGCGGAAAGATGTCTCGGCGAATTCGATCTTATATGAAAGTGCAACGAATTTGAAAAATGGCATTCTATTGAATCAATTAACTAATTAAACAATTGCACATAACATGTTATTTTATTTAAGGTTTGGAATTAATGGGTCCTTATCTTTTAAGAATAATGGAAGTAAATCCATTTAAATAATCCTTTACCAAAAACGATGCTACACAAACTAGACCATAAATCGTAGGTAATGTATTCAAATGCCTGTGATGGAAGTGATTATCATGTATTATTTCGGTAGTCGTCTGCAGTCACATATCATGACGTGATACTAGGGTCAGTCTTAGGCCGGATTTAAAACAAACCTTAAATTAAAGATTCGCGTTTTTTATTTATGAGGGGATCAACAACAATCTGATAGCCTCATAAATAATTTGCGTTTGTAAGTATTTATATTTGTAAAAATAGCACATGTAGGTATAGATACATATTTCACAATTATGTTACAGAATAAGTACTCAAACGAAAAAATGACTAGTTACAGTTTGTGGATAGATATTCCTTCTATAATATTTTTCTATCAGGCCACGTATGCCACATGCATCCAGACAGATGGGCTAATCAAATAACGCAATGGGTGCCGCATGATGGGCGACGACGTGGCAGACCAAGACGGAGATGGCAAGACGATGTAGACGCGTTCATAAATGATTGGCCAGAAATAGCATCGAACAGGGAGTTGTGGAAATCAAGAGGAGAGGCCTTTACCCTGCAGTTGGACACCAATATAGGCTAATAAAAAAAATATATATATTTTTGAGGAAAAAGTAATGTTAAGACACAGATGCCCTATCACACTTCCTCTTATTTGCGGCGTTTGCCGCGGATTGCCTAGGACCGTGGGGACCGGAAGCAACTAAGCTTTTCAAAAAGCTGAGCTATTTGCTTATCCGGACCTCCGGTAATCGTAGGTTCGTTCCTCGCCCAACGCAATGCCAATCCAGCGAGGTATCGCGGCCAGCAGCCTTTTGGGCACCCTACCCAATGGTAGCGACCTAGGGGATATATGTACATATAGTTTAGGTCCCAATAGTTTAAGTTGGGTTTAATGAGATCATAATTTTCTTAAGGTTTAGTTATATACTAGGTTTTCTTTTAACCTATTGACCGCCAAGCGGTCTAGCAATTTACCGTGCCACTGACGCCAGAGTAAAAAAAAAAAGATGTGCCCCAAAATCAACAGGGATTGAAACATACTTGTAGCGGTTACAATTACAAAGTTTTTGATCATTGAAATTTGGACGGCTGTGGCCGACGTGGCGTCAGGGGCACGATTTTTTGTTGACGGCCACAGCCGACTGTGGCGGTCAAAAGGTTAAACTTAATGTAATTAAATAGAAATTCGTGTAACTACTTTTAATTACATTAATTTTAATTGTACTTGTATGCATCTTCTATTAGTGTTAGTAGTGCCTTTTTCTCTCCTATCCTATTCAAGACCATTAGACATTTTTCCGTCCAGCTTACGTCTTCCACCCTCCTCCAGGAAATATATGAAATATGCAAAGCTAAATATAGCATATTTACCTTAAGAAAATTAGGATCTCTACGATTATTGAAGGATCTCATCAAAAGTAATCAAAACGTGTAAATTCTGACCAGACTATATTGTTAAAAGACGAAAACCCGAGTCTTCAAAAAAATATATGCGTCAACATGAGAAACTCTTTGAAGTCGGTTGAAAATACGAATGCATCGCTAATACTAACTGTCAAACTGGTCACCTATTGTTCTACTGTTTATAATCAAACGATGTTACGTGACAGGAATCGCCTGTCAAATAACCGGGTAACTGTGTCAAGGCGGCACATCTGCTGCAACAGATGTGTCATTATCATCATAATTCTGAATGTTAATTAGATTTTAGCATGCGGGTGACTAATTATATTATTATCTGGGCGAAAAAAGAACACTCTTTATAGTATTTTATGCAATCGTTGCACAATGGAGGTTCATAAAGTCAAGTACCTCGTTTAGGTCAACAGGCTTGCCGAGTGGCCTATGTAAGGTACGAGACTTTAAGACCTAATTGTGTAACTATTGCATACAATACTTTTTATACGAGCAAAACTCAGAAAAACATTTTTTACTTTAATCGTCATTCTCCGATATGATTTTTTATTTTTGATGTAACCTTTTTCGTTCAACTAAAACTGACCTATTAAAAAAAAACATGATCGCGATGGCCATGGCGGGTGCCTCGTGATTGGTGAATTTTTTTGACAAGTAATTTCAACCAATCATTGAACATCAAAATAAGCTTATGTTATCTTTTTGAAATTATTAGAGTTGTGTAGAGAGATGTCTTATGAATATTAAAGTTCTGTAGCGGGTACCATAGAGTATAGAATTTTGTTACAGGATTAAATAGTGCGTTATTGTGATTTTGTCTGTGAAATTATAATTGACAGATTAAAGTCTGCGAGTATAAAAAAGGGTTTATTGATTTACAGACTAAACGTTTCATAAAATGTCTCACTTAAACGAATTGAATGAATTCTTTGATATGTTTTCCCCTGGGGGTGTACTTTTTAGGGTTCCATAGCCAAAGGATAAAAACGGGGCCCTATTACTAAAACTCCGCTGTCCGTCCGTCTGTCTCTCTGTTTGTCAGTCCGTCTGTCTCCAGGCTGTAATGAACCAAGATAGCTAGACTGTTGAAATTTTCACAAATGATGTATTTCTGTGGCCACTATAACAGCAAATACTAAAAAACAGAATAAATAAATAGTTAAGGGGGCTCCCATACAACAAACATGATCGGATGCGTTAACTTTGCATCTCATTTGTATCCGGCGCTATAAATACAAGGTGCAAACTTAACCCGGCCAGTTAAGAAGATGGGATAAGTATTTGCACGGAACCTTCGGTGCGCGAGTCAGACTAGCACTTGGCCGGTTTCTTTTCATAAATTTAGAAAGTCTCATCCTTTAGATTAGGTTATTTTATTTTATTTTTATTTATTTATTTAGCCGTAAATTGGGATTTAGGTAGCCGACTCCGATTGAGAATTCATTCTCAAAAAATGGGACAAAGGCTAGGAGGATGATGATTTAGCCGTAAATTGTGATACAAGGTTAGGTTAGGTAAATATTTGTATAGAATCTTTTTATCGATTCATATTTTTATGTGGTAATACCACATTTTTATTTTTATAAATAATGACACAAAGGTAAATTAAGAAAGAAAAATTGAATGCGATCTACTACAATCGAAGCGGGGTTTGAACCCGCGACCTCTGCGTTTCCGGCGCATTGCTCTCCCAACTGAGCTATTCGACCGCTACGTCAGTCACACCAAATCTTTCATCCCTTAATCCTTTACGCTACTGGAGCGCCCTCTGTATCATATGTTTTTTGAAATGCTTATTGCGCATTAGCCATACCCTAGGATGTGCGTTTTACACGCAAACGCAGAGGTCGCGGGTTCAAACCCCGCTTCGATTGTAGTAGATCGCATTCAATTTTTCTTTCTTAATTTACCTTTGTGTCATTATTTATAGGTTAGGTAAAGTTATGGGTTCTTTACCCAAAATGACAGATCGTTAGGTTAGGTTTCTTTTAATAACAATGCAACATTTTTGGGGAAAAATGCTTTTGATATGTAATAACGACGCGGTTGGCGCAGTTAGTAGTCTCGTGTTTGTAGACGGCGGTCTTGGGTTCGAATCCTGGCCAGGGCAAATATTTGTGTGATGAACTCGAATATTTGTTCCTGGGTCATGGATATTATCTATATAATATATGTATTTATATATTATGTATATCCAGTGTATCGCTATTGTACAGTCAGCAAAGAAAGGTTTACTATTGGAAGGCATAAAATCATTAATACTAATATGGTTACGCATAATTGCTTTTCGCCGCAAATGAGATGTGCATAAGCCTCATTACGCATAATTTTTTACGCATAACATTGAAAAGCATAAATACAGAAAGCATAACCGTCATGAAGACTAATAACAAAAAGTATAAGCACAAATAGGCATAATAATCAATTGGCATCATATCAAAATGCATAACGCTATTATCCTATTAAAAGCGGCACTACGAGAGAAGGTTAGTATAGTGTGTATACCGGGTGATCAATACAAATGGGTCAGTAAGGAGAAAACGAAACCTATAAGAGATAGGGAAACCTGTTCTTCGATTTTAGATTTATTAAAAACTGCATTAATTTTTTTTTTCGTATATCTCATGCATAACCCGGAATCGAACCCGGTCGAAATTGAGTAGAGAAAAAAAAATTTAAGATGTCAATCGATCCTACTTTTTATTGAGAACAAAAATGTCTGTATGGGACTACATACATTTCGAGTGCTCTAAGAAACAGAAATTGCTGTTAAAGAGTGACATTCCATTAAGGTACCTACGAACATTTTACTTTCTTTTATGCAAAAGCAAATATGAAATTGTTTCCAATATCCTCATAATTCAACAAAACAATAATTGTATGACAACTATGAACCTCGCGAACCTTCGCGCCTGGTTATCATACTAACCTAACCTAACCTAATGTACCTACCTAATGCGACCTTACGTTACGTAACGTAATATTTTGTTTTGAAATATATACATACAATAATAATAAATGCATGTTAACCACGTAAGTGAGTTTCATTCATTTAGACAACTGAAATTATGGATAATGACAGATAAACCAAATAATTATTAGCCCAAACAATAGTATGCGTAAAGTATATTCGGCCAATACAAATTAGTCCAACTAAAATTATGCTAATAGCGTAGTATGCCAAAAAAACAGTAGGCCAAAATATTACTATGCGAAAGTACTATTATGCCAAAACAAATTATGCTAAATCAATTATGCGAAACAGCATTAGTCTAAAAAACATTATGCGATCCAAGGGGATCCCGCAAAGAAAACGTCTACCCCTTTTGGACTCTATTACATGTAAAATAGAGTCGAAAAGTGGTAGACCACATTTTTGGTTGACTGTACCCATAGTACAAGCTTTGCTTAGTTTGGGACTAGGTCGATTTGTGTATGATTGTCCCTTTTACACTGAAACTATTATATGTTTTGAATCTATTGTATGTTTTTTGCATGCCAGCATTGCTGGTTAGATATGTCATTAGTGCTTTACATGTTTTTTCTCAAACATCCAAGGAAATGTCGTTCTTATGATCGTGGTAATGGAACGCGAAATACGTCTTTGTTTAGCAATTGTTGAAGATTCGTTCTAATTTCAAATTAGAACGATATAAAGGAATTTCATACAACATTATTGGCCGTAGCCAACAAAGAGATTGTCTTTTGTTTCAGTGGGGTTTATTTCTTTTATTGATAATCTATGGCATACTGCCAATAAAAAAAAACTTAGTTTGTGCATGTATATTTACGTTTTATTTCTTATATTTAACTAGATTATTCAATTCGATTAAATCAGATATTCAATAAAATAAACAAGGAATCACGTTTATTGTTAAAAAATATAACAATATCTAATTAATAAGGTGTTGTCATTTTTTAATAAATAGAATCATCTTAACATTTGGTGGCAAAAACATTGACCCGAACAGCTTAAAAAAATAAATTTGTTTTTTTTTTTATTAAATTTGAAATAAATTTGTTTTTATATGAATATATAAGTTGAACAGTATTATTTCCTTGGATTTATTTGAGAAAAGCACTATACAAGCCTCGGCGCGAACAGGGATTATCGGCCTCGTATCTCTAGATGGCCTCGTTATCACTCGGCCATCTATTACTACTCGGCCAATAATTCCCTATTTCGCGGCCTCTGCAGTAATGTTCTATTATCCATCTATCTGTACCATATCATTTCCCTTAATAATTATCATTTATAATTATGAAATGTAACATTCTAATGCGATTGTCTGTAAAATAAAGGTAAACAGAGAACTATAAATATTTACTTTACCGACAATCAATATTTTTAATTTTAATTTAACGTTTAATGATCTAAATCGCCATACAAAACACGCAGTTCCTTTTTATTTTTTACCCGTCTCAATCTTGACCATTTTTCTTGCATGGCACTATGACGTCACAGCCTACGTGTGGTCCTTGATGGTACGTGCGGAGCCCTACAGCTTCACGTCCTAGTCCGACTCGCACTTGACCAGTTTTTTGCATGACGTCACAGCCTACGTGTGGTCCTTGACCTCGGGTCTACGCCAACAAAACGCGGCCTTCTAGACCCACTAATAATACCCAGTACAAGGAAATGGTCAATTGGTTGTAAACTATTATTTTGCATACCAACTTTATTGCACGGTCGAAGTAGCAATGGGCGGACCATGTAGCCCGGGGAACGGATGGCCGTTGGGGCAGTGAAGTCCTGGAGTGGCGACTACGTATCCATACTAATATTATAAATGCGAAAGTGTGTCTGTCTGTCTGTCTGTCTGTCTGTCTGTTACCTCTTCACGCTTAAACCGCTGAACCGATTTAGATGAAATTTGGTATATAGATAGTTTCAGTCCCGGGGAAGGACATAGGATACTTTTCATCCCGAATAAATTTAGTGTTCCCGTGGGATGAGCGGGTAACACCGCGGGGCACAGCTAGTAGAATATAATCCATGCTATCCATACCAATATTATAAATGCGAAAGTGTGTCTGTCTGTCTGTTACCTCTTCACGCTTAAATCGCTGAATCGATTTTTAAGAAATTTGGCATGGAGATAGTTTAAGATCCGAGGAAGGACATAGGATAGTTTTTATCCTGGAAATTATCCCTAAAACGGTTGAAAAGTGAGTAAGTAATTCATGATGACATGATGTAGGAAATGTAATTATAAGACCAAAAGCACAATTGCTCTTACATTTGCGTAGGCGCTTTTAATAATCCTTTTATTAATTAAGGTGATTAGATGGATATCTATCGTGTTGTACGAGGTTGCTTCCATACTTCCAAGTTCCACGCGGACGTAGTCGCGGGCAAAAGCTAGTACGTATATAATAGAATAAAAAAAGCTTTATTCAAGATAACACATCATTACAATTTTCAATATTAGGTAAGTATTAAAGACAGTGTATAAGAGGGTAACCTATCTCAAACACTAAAAACCATTGACCGAATTTCATTTGCCCGAAAACTATTCGAATTATTATCGTTTGGCCGATGACAGGATTCGTACATTTTTCTTTTCACCATTTTACATTTAGTAGAAGTATCGTTTGTCCGAAAAACTTTTCCCGTCACATTCACTTGCCCTATGAGTTGTTACGTATTTTTTTTCGTAGCCCATTTTTCATTTACCCCATGATACTTTTGGCACTGCATACATTTGAACAAATTTTTAGTTCACCTTTTAACTTTTCCCGCCCCATTCACTTGCCATCTGAATTGAGACGTCTTTTGTTTAGTACCCATTTTTTCATTTAGCCAAATTTTCAGTTCACCTTTTAACTTTTCCCGCCCCATTCACTTGCCATCTGAATAAATTGAGACGTCTTTTGTTTAATACCCATTTTTTCATTTACCCAATGATATTTTTCGCATTACATAAGAACTGCGACCACAACAACAGCCCGCGAGCCGAACAAGCGAAGCTACCGTGCTGCGGCAGCAGCCGACAAACCGGCAAAACCGACCTGGTTGGGTTAGGTTAGGTTAGAACTGTGACCACAACAGCGCGCGAGCCGAGCGAGCGACGCTACCGTGCTGCGGCAGCAGCTGACATACCGCCAAAACCGACCTGGTTGGGTTAGGTTAGGTTAGAACTGTGACTACAACAGCGCGCGAGGCGAGCGAGCGAAGCTATCGTGCTGCGGCAACAGCCGACAAACCGCCGAAATCGACCTGGTTGGGTTAGGTAAGTTTATAACTGTGACCACAACAGCCCGCGAGCTGAGCGAGCGAAGCTAACTTGCTGCGGCAGCAGCTGACAAACCGCCAAAACCGACCTGGTTGGGTTAGGTGAGGTTAAAACTGTGACCACAACAGCGCGCGAGCCGAGCGAGCGAAGCTACCGTGCTGCGGCAGCAGCCGACAAACCGCCAAAACCGACCTGGTTGGGTTAGGTTAGGTTAGAACTGTGACCACAACAGCCCGCGAGCTGAGCGAGCGAAGCTACCGTGCTGCGGCAGCAGCCGACAAACCGCCAAAACCGACCTGGTTGGGTTAGCTTAGGTTAGAACTGTGACCACAACAGCCCGCGAGCTGAGCGAGCGAAGCTACCGTGCTGCGGCAGCAGCCGACAAACCGCCAAAACCGACCTGGTTGGGTTAGGTTAGGTTAGAACTGTGACCACAACAGCGCGCGAGCCGAGCGAGCGAAGCTACCGTGCTGCGGCAGCAGCCGACAAACCGCCAAAACCGACCTGGTTGGGTTAGGTTAGGTTAGAACTGTGACCAAAACAGTCGAGTAGTTAATAAACCGAATCGTTACATCGGACAAATGAAATCAAAGTCATACAATAAAAGTCGAGTAGTAAATAAACCGAATCGTTACATCGGTCAAATGAAATCAAAGTCTTACAAAAAAAGTCGAGTAGTTAATAAACCGAAACGTTACATCGGAAAACTGATATTACGGACAAATGAGATTTAGGGAAACGTGTCATTAGTCGAGTGAATAAAAATCCTAAACAATTAATGCCCAATCGTAAATCATCGAATTGAATTTTCGGACAAATGAAAAGAAGTTAAAATGATATTTGTCGAATAGTTTTTGTCGAAATGAAATTCGGACTAACGTTTTTAGTGTTTCAGATAGGTAACCGTATACAGAGATGTGCATCCGAAATGGTCTCCACTCGGCAATGCTGTTGGCTTTGCTAGGTATAGCAATGCCCACGGCGCTGGTTTTCTGTGGAGCTAGAGGGACGGTTTCGCGGGACAGCACACTGAGCGACTTCTATCAACGACGAAGGAAAGCTCACCGTGCAGGCAGGCCTTAGACTAGGTGGACGGATGACCTCGTGAACCCTCACGAGGCGAGAGCAAGGAGTTGATGGATGCTGTCTGCACAGGATCGCATTTCGTGGCGAGCTATAAGCGAGACCTTTATTCAAAAGTGGACGTCTGATAGCTGACAGGTAGGTATGTGGGGGGGATAAAGAAGTACTTAATTCGGTTACCTTCCTGAAACACTAATTTATAATGCCCATTTGTAACGTTTCGCCAAATTTTCATTTGTCCGAAAGGCATTTTTTCCAGAACTTTGAATAATTATAAAACAAGCCTAACCTAACCTAATGGGTCTTTAAAACGATGTTTATAAAATCCTGAAAATATAATGGGTCTCAGGAAAAAAATAATTTCGGACAAATTAAAAGGTTAATACGTTACAGATGTGAAACAATGTTTCGAATTTGAGATAGGATACCACGTAATAGTACAATAACAATACGTAACAAGGGTGGTAAACGGGGAATTACAAACGAGTGTCTATTAGAAGCCCGAAGCCGAAGGCGAGGGCTTTAATGACACGAGCTTGGAATTCCTTTACCACCAGAGTCACGTACGACGTTTTTCATCACACTTTGGAGGAAATAAAACAAAAGTAGTTAGTAGTCGATACCAAAATTACTTACCACCCTAAGGCGTAATATACGACTTACCGCCCTAGGGCGTAGTATACGATTTACCGCCTGGTTTTCTTGCATGTAAACCCATAAAGTGTGATAAAAAATATTTACCACCCTAGGGCATAATTCACGACTTACCGCCCGCTTTTCTAGCGTGTAAACCCTTGTTTACGAGCAAGTGTGATGAAAATCATATTTCGCAGACATATTTTGTATACACATCTACCGCCTGCCTAGATTTAGATCAAAACACAAACAAAACAATAAACCGTCGGAACGGGGTCAAAGTCGCGATTCACGCGCATTCGTAATCCTAATTACTCTCACTCTTGTCTTGTCTGAAATGACTTAAGAGCCTTATCCGTTCAAAATGCTGATTGTTTTAGAATTTTTTCTCTATGATCAAACATGTTTCTTAACATATTATCAATGTTACTACTTAAAACAGGGCCATTTTCAGTCTTAAGAAATAATACTAAAGTGTCGAAAGGAAGTAAAATAGAATGACAACTGTACACAAAGATCTAAAGCAGCAGTATCAAATTAAAATTGTCATATCAAATACATAATATATGTATATAATAAACACCGAAAGAATAAAGAAAAAGTATAGCGGCCTTATTCCTTTTAAAATGCTGGTTGTTTTAGACATTTTTCTCTGTGGTCAAACATGTTTCTTAACATATTATTGATGTTACTACCTAGAAAAGGGCTATTGAGATTTATTGGTATATATTTGAAACCTACAGTATGAACTTTTCATTGATAATTTTTGTTCCAAAAACTACTCGAGATTGACAAAATTCACGCGGAACATTAGTATGTTCAACTTATTTTCGAGTGCACGCAATGAAAACATGAAATAGCTATGTTACTACCTAGAATACGTGGGAAAGTATTATTCACAGCAAAAAATTCGTTGAAATTATCAATATATTTATCATAATATGAAAAAAATATTTTTTCAAAGGAATAAGGCCTCTTAAATAATAGTTAAGATGAATTGCCAATTTGACATCACTGACGACAGTACACTGATAACTGCCCAACTAGCAAAAATATGTGCTATAAAAGTCGAGAGCACGTTTCTGTTTTTGCTAATTAGAGCTATAAAGGTGGTCAAAATAATCGAGTAAGGGGTCTATAAACGTTTACTCAACGCGATTTGGGCGCACATTGTTCAGCCTAAAGTGCTGTAAAAGTTCTGTAATTGCAGTTAAAAAACTAAAAACAGTTGTATAAAAGCTGACTAAAAGCTAAAAAGTTACCATTAGTGCTGTTAAGGTAAAATGTTTGCACTTATTCGATTAATCTGTATATATAAAAGTTACCAAATTGCTTCTATTCAGCAATTTAGTCGTATAAAAGAATCTGAATTGCTTTTACTCCACCTTTAAGCCGAGAAAGAGTGAATTATTTGCTTTAATTCGCTATCTGTGTGTGTTGTTCAAACGTGTTTACATATTAGCTGCCTGACAAATATATGTGACAGTAAACATCGACAAGGTAAATCTGTTATTTTAACACTACTTCATAATAATTATAACACACTGCCCTAACGTTATAAAAAAGTGTCTACGCTGGTGGTAATCGTAGCGAACGGCATGCGCAAATAACTTTACTGATAAAACCTGAGATGATAGTTCGTATATATTTAAGCGCTCACGTTTTTTTCAATTTTGTATAATAAATATTAATCAAAAATAAAAAGTGAGAAAATATTTTATTGTCTTTCACCTTTACTTCGAACTATTACGACTTTAACTCGAATAAAGGTGATTGAATTATCTTTATAGCACTTGATGCCGCCATTGAAATTGTATTTTAGGGTTCATTTGGTATATGGCTAAAACCATATATATTGTGGCAGTAATTAAAACTACTAGGTTACATTACAAACAACGTACCTACATTATCGCTATTTTTGTTTTTGTCTTCAGTGATAATGTCGATATACTTGGATGTGGATAAATTTATAACTATAAATGATATACAGCTACTTAATTATATGAGATGGCCTTGGAAAAAAACCCATTTTGTACTAATAGAAAGATGTTACGGATGTGGTGCAAGTACAAATGATATTCCGGAACGAATATTCCATTTTTTACTCTACGACAACGAGACACAAGTGTTACTTCAATCTGTTTATTTTTTGTCAGATTTGTAAACAATACGCTGTTTATGATCATTTTACCAACGATAAATGTAGCTATTGTAACTAATTCTTATCGCCGTATACCATTTCATACAGGTAGGTACTTGTGTGTATCGGCCCTATTTGTTAAGTGGTCTTTCTCTCTCTCGCATTTAGACAAACATACATAGATTGCCTTGAGTGCAAGTGCTTGAGATCAGAAGGTATAATATTCACGTGGGAGAAAGGCGTCTGTGTTTTTTTAGTTATACGCCAGTTTGGAGTTTATTTTTTGAATTACATATACCCCAATTAAGAAATTGTTAAAGCTGAGATCAATTTAGTTCATTTGGGAACGCTACTAAGAAAAATAAAAATGCCCTGTTATTGTAATAAAAAAACTAAAGGTAAATCAACACTTCAAAAGTAAAATAATATACACCGCTTTTTTTTGAATTCCATTCAATTATATACGTTGCTTAGTACGATGACAGAAGTTAGTTTATATACATCGCTTTTGGTTGAATTCGAACAATTTTTTTTTGTTTTTGATACATAATAAATCAATATGTACTACTGTGTACGATAACCTTTAAAGTTACACAAAAACACCTGTCAATAATGACAACTTCATTTAGCTACATGACATGATAAAGATCGTAGCACACTTATGCAGCGATTAAATTTATTTATTGAATATCTCAAAACCCGTAAGAGGTAAAACGTTAGTTTCTTCGAGAATTTAACTCAATAACACGTAAAGAATCTGCCCCAAAAGTTAACGGAAATCAATAAAAACACGGTGTATAAAACTCGTTGGTACTTGTAGAACTTGAAGCTACGGAATCACCCAAAATATTAACAGAGTTCGCACTTGACCCAGTCATTGACGGTAAGTTGGCATTGGAGAATTGAATAGATTTTTACGCGCTGTAAATGATTTTCGGGCCTCTTTTAGGCCACTCTTAGCTGAGTAAAGTGGGTATAAGAATGACTGAATACACTTAAAGTGCAATAAAGGCAATCCAAACAAGTTTATAGGACTAGTGACATAAGCGTGCAGTTAAAGCAACACGACGCTTTTTAGTAAATAGATTACTTTTACAGCACATTTATGGACACAAAACAAGAATGTCGAATAATGGTGGTATAAAAGCGACCATCGTTGCGAATTAGCTATTTCATGACTGTTATACTACTTTTATAGCACACAATACTGAGATAAAGTAATTTGATAACGTTTATTCCGCTTTTTTCAAGATATTGTGTAAAGGTGCTATAGTATGGTGCTAAAAACGTTTATTCGACCTCTTTATAGCACTATTTAGTGAAAATTACTGAACAGTCGTATTAATGACTACTATACCACTATTGAGTGATTTGGAAACATTAATTCAGCTGTTACTCGATCTTAAGCTGAGTAAATGATTCCTTATACGACTTTTTTGCTCATTGGGTGTACATTTGTACACTAATATAATCCTTAGTACTACGTGTTAAGGTCTATGGGTGTATGGCTAACTGTGTCTTCGTTGGTACCTAAGATAAACACACATGTATTTGACCATAACTGAGCTAATAAAATGTCGTATCATCATGTCATCAGTCTATTTGAGGCTTTCGTCACCTCCTTAGATGGGCCCTCATAATTGTTAAACAAACAGTCCAAATAGAAGAAGTTATAATATTACTAGAAGGTGCCCCCAACTTCGTGTGCGTATTTTTAGGGTTCCGTACCCAAAGGGTAAAAACGGGACCCTATTACTGAGACTTCGCTGTCCGTCCGTCCGTCCGTCTGTCACCAGGCTGTATCTCAAGAACGGTGATAGCTAGACAGTTGAAATTTTCACAGCCCCTTCGTGCGCGAGTCCCAGTCGCACTTGGTGTATTTTTTATGTATATATTTTCCGATATTATTATTATGTTCCAATTTTTGCACCGCCTAATAAATAACAAAATATATTTTTTTCAAGCTCTCCACTACCGGAAGAGATCGCTCTTTAGCGATAAGACCACCTGTTGCTTACCTCTAATTGTAATTTCTTGCATTGTATTTCTCCTGTATGTTTTATGAGGTGTGCAATAAAGAGTACTTGTATTGTATTGTGCGGGTATATTGCCTTTGGGATGCGATGTTTGGGATTCCAGCTGCATAGTGCATAAGGTAACATATCACTTTACTTCGGTCAAGCCAAGGTTGCGCCCGATATATATGGCATCGCCTATAAATGAGGCGCAAACTTAATGCAACCGGCTTGGTGAAGTGGTAATATACCGGGTATATAGCTACTTCGAACATCTCTCCTAGATATCAGAAAGACATGTACGGAATTAGGGCTATTTGGTGATTTCTTCATTTGAGCGCACTACTAACGACTATCTAGGAACGCGCACCGAACCTGCCCGAATGAAAGCGAAAGGTGGAACTGAGCACTTTGGTGCACGCTGAGCTGACAACGTTGACTATTATCGCAAATTGCGGTGTGAAGTGAGCCAGTTTAGCTAAAAATAACCTAAAAAGTAGTAAGCAACATTTAAATCATTCAGTTACTGGGTAGACTAGAAATACCACGTTGTACTATCCGTTCTCCAAACCGGTCAGAAAAAAGCCTTGAACCTGAATTAAGACTCGTTTAAATATCCTCAAGGCTCCAACGCTGAAAGTTGACAGCGAAATTAAAACATTCATCAATCTCGTCTCCTTGAACTTGGTTATCTTGTTTAAATTAGATTGGTTTAAATTATAATTCAGGGTCAAGTTCTTATGAGAGCGAAGTAAGATCAGACGGGTCTTTTGTCATTGTTGGAAGTGAAGAAAGAACCCAAAAATACCTTAAAACACTTTTAGATAACCTTTCGTAGTCAGCCTGTTAACGAAAGTTCCGGAATCAAACTCCTCCTATTTTTACCCGGATCGAATAATTGACGAAAACCAGTTTTTTATCCACTGACAAAAAAGAGGGGTATTAATTTATGTTATAACTAATAACATTGGTACACGCAAAGATGTATAGATTACATTACCGGCGCCATTTAGTACCTGTGAAGGTACTGTACCTTTATTTGGCAAATAAGTAATAAAAGGATAAGTTCGCCTTTGTACATGCTTATTCTTTTGTAATGTGTTTTTCTTGTTTTTATGTACAATAAAGTGTTTACATACATACATAAGTTACTCGTTGAAAGTCCAGCCGTTTCGTCGTGTTGAGAGGACCAAGAAATAATGACCAACAATAAAATGACCACTTAAACCAAAAGATGATTCCTGAAATTATGACTATGACTAGATTTGTATTGGATTTATGATTAGATAAAATCTAATCATCTAATACATCGCGAAATAGACGTATTTTTGTTTATTAATAAAAAAAAAATTGTACGTAATTTATAATGACATTTAATATTTACGCCTGCATTAATATTTTTAAATCAATACACACACAATTCGTATTCGTCATAATAAATGTCAGTAAGCTGCTTGTTTATCCAGAATTCTTTGTAAAGTGCCGCGCGACGCGACACGCACTGCCGACATGAAAAGAAAACCGCTTCAAATCACGACAGCGCACCTCCAAAATAATCGTGTTCAATCTTAGTATAAAGCATTAATTCAATGAAGTAGATTAATATAATAATAATATATCTGACTGGTATTGTATTATCTATTCAGTACAAGGTTATACTTATATGTACGAATCACACTAATACTAAAAAAGGCGAAAGTTTGTGAGTGTGTTTGTTTGTTTATGTGTATGTTTGTTACTTTTTTACACTGAAACGACTCGAGCAATTTTTATAAATTTTGGTATGAAGTTAGCTGACACCCTGGATTAATATGTATACCTATGCTACTTTCTAAAGAAATAATGACCAACACTAACATGACCATTTAAACCAAAAGATGATTCCTGAAATGATGACTGACTAGACTTGTATTAGAAATCATTTTGAATCAAGAGGGCTCCATAGGAAACTGTTTTTCGATACCTACAAATGTAGAATTTTCTGTTCTGAGAAGGTTTTACAGAACTAGGAACTAGGAAAATTTTACTAAGTATCTACTAGAAAACTGTTTCTATATTTTATTTATTTATTTTATTTTATTTATTTATTAATTAATTTACACGTAAATTCACAGTATAGTTACACCAAAACATTTACATGAAAACTACAAACAATCACTTCACAACTAGCAATAGTTACACATTTAAAACATATCAATATGTACATGAAGTTAGGAAGGCCAGAACCTTCCGATAAAAGATCCCTGGACTATCGGCGAATACGTCAATATCCCCAGCGTCCACTGTGATGCGGTTTAAAACCGCGATCGCTCGGGATGTGGGAGCGTTCGCGCCACGCCGGGTGCGCGGGCGGGACGCAGGCGCCGCGAACAGACGCCGGCGCCGCCGCGCCGCCACTGCGCCGCCGTCGGCGTCCTCCGCCGGAAGCCGAGCCGGCACGAGCAGCCCCATACGCTCCAGCACCGATGGGTTGTCGACTTTATTATTTAAAAGGTCGTAGTAGTGCACTATATGCAGTAGTTCACGCCTAGCTTCGAGAGTGTACAACCCTACCATGCCGGACACGAAAAGTGATGGGTACAAAAACGGATAATATCCATACAATCGTTTGTAAATATACCTGGCGAACTTTTTCTGCACTCTCTCTAGCATAATGGTATACTTATTCTCGTGGGGATCCCATACGGCGGCACCGAATTCGAGCCTACTACGGATATACGCAACGTACAGCATAACTGCCACCCGTACAGTAGAGAACTGTGATGCGATCCTCATGATGAACCCCAGAGTTTTGGACACCTGCTTACATGTCGTTGCTACGTGTTGGCGAAAGTCCAGTTGTTTGTCTAGAGTCAGTCCTAGGTCACGTACTTCATCAGTTCGCTGCAGTGTGACACCTCTAAGGGTGTAGGTGGTGGTAATTGGCGAGCGCAGCCTGGAGAAGGTAACAGAAACGCATTTGGATACGTTAAAGTACAGTCGGTTATCCTCACTCCACTCAGCTATGGCGTCGATGTCACTCTGTAGTTTTAGTCTGTCGTTGTCGTCACCTATTCTATGGTATAGTTTAATGTCATCTGCGAACATTAAACACCCAGCCGTGTTGACGACACCTGGCAAGTCATTTATCATTATCAAAAATTGAGTAGGCCCTAGGGTACTCCCTTGACTGACGCCGGAACGAGTATAGAAAGGGCGCGACTCAAATCCTGCAAATTTAACATATTGCATTCGATTTTGCAGATAACTAGCAAAGAAATGCAAGAGCTTGGGTGTAAAACCCAAGTCCGCGAATTTACGCAGTAGTATATCATTATCCACAAGATCGAATGCTTTTTTAAAATCAAAATATGCCGCGTCCACTTGCATACGGGCATCCATGGCCTCGGTTATATAATCGACCAGAACTATATGGTTTGTTGTAGTCGACCGGCCTGCACGAAAACCATGCTGAGCGTCGCTCAATTGTACCGTGACCTGTCGAGTAATGGAGTAGTCTATAACCGACTCAAACAACTTACCAAATACCGACAACACGGCAATAGGCCTAAATTCTGACACATCAGACCCTTTGCCGCTCTTAGGCACCGGCGTTACCCGGGACAATTTCCAGCACGAAGGGTATACGGCACATTGTAAGGAAAGGTTGTATATGTGTAACAGTGGTAACTCTAGTGCAGATATACAATCCTTTACCAGAAACGAAGGTATCCCGTCAGGCCCAGGCGAAGAGCGGGCTTTGAGGCGCTTGGCGGCCCGGCGCAGATCACCTGTGCCGACGGCGTCGACGGCGACCCGTGTCGCGTCGCGCGCGCCCCGCGCTCGCGCCGCACTCTCTCGCGCCGCCTCCTCGGGATCTAGCCTAGGTAACTCGTTGTGGAACACAGAGCCAAAATACTCCGCAAACGCATCTACAGCATCCTGGCCAGTCACAGTCCTGTCTTTATAGGTAAAGGTGTCATGTCGTTTCCTGTCTTTACGCTTGCTTTTAGCATACTGCCAAAATTTCGCGGGATCGTCAGTTATGTCGCGTTCAATATCCGCCAAATGTTTTTTGTAGGCGTTGGCGATGAGAGACTTGACATGCCCTCTGTAGTATTTAAATAGTTCCCTATTGAATTCCGCACCCGTTTCTTTATGTTTTTTAAAGTGAAAATACTTAAATTGTATGTTGCGGATTATTTCAGGAGTGTACCAGGTGGGGTATACGTACTTGCCTATGGTAGGTGCTTTTTTTACAGGCACATGCTCTGCAATACATTCCGTCAACTTATGATAAAACGCCTTGGCCGCATCATCCACAGAGGCAGTCTTTAATACAAGGCTCCAATCAGTTCCTGCTATGGATGCATATAGTGCACTATAGTGTTAAAGGAATTTATATATTGTACGAAACAGCATGATCCTTGTTAGGAATAAGTAAATCAAATGCATGTACTTGTTCTGAACTAGCATAATATTTGCATATCGTTTAATTACGATTGAATACTGTACCTACTATAAACAACAATAACACCCTGTAACTAGTCATAGTCATAATTCTTGCAAATAAACATATTCTATTCTATTCTATTCTTTTAAAAGCTTTTATTTTTGTTGGTATAAATGCGGAAACTGTCTCGGGAAGTTACGTGATGCTATACTTTATAACAACGATTATTGATACTTCGCCACGGTAGCTGATTTTTACACAAACATTGAGTTTCCGTATTGAACGTTGTTTGTATCAATTATCGAATCGAACAGACAGATTTAATCGGTAGGTAATCGTCTCGATTTGATAATCGTTTCATTGTATGATTTCATGATACGAATCAATTGAATTAATCATAATAATATCAACATGGCAAGGCGACATATTGCATTGTTGTGAATGTGACGTAAACACAAAAAAATATTAAGATGTCCTTTCTTTCAGTAATGAAATGACAGCACAAAACAACAAAAATATACACTTGTTTACAGTTTTTTTTTAATCCAAAAATTATCATCCAATCCTAGCCGATTTCGGCCACGGCGACTGGACACACTATTTAGTCAGAGCGTCGTTCGTGTTCTCTCAGTGACTGACATAGCCAATTTTTGCTGTAAATGTACGGCCACAAATGCTGCAAGTCAGCATCCGACGAAATTACAATTGATAACACATCTAATAATAGTACAAAAAGGTAGGTAGGTAGGTAGGGCGGTGAATTCGTGAAATATGCGATCTGGGGCTTTAAGAATTACAGCCCGTGGTTCGTCTTAAGTTTTACGTCTCGCCTTGGCCAGGTAGTGAGATTTTCTACCCGCGTAGCAATCAGAAAGTCCCACTTAGGTACGTCTTAGGATGTCGTAAATAGATAAAATTGAAAATAATCATAAACATAATATATCCTCTTTGATGCTTCTCTCTCTAAATTGTCACCGGCTTGCCTATTTTGTGTCTATGTTTTAAAATAATAAATAAGTGAAATCAATTCGGTCTTGCCAAAATATATTTTTATGTACTGCTAGACGATCAGAAATTGTGGCCGATATGATCAGATTATGATTCCATACTAGAGTAGGCTGCCGAAGACGTTTTTTTTTTCAATTTTATCGAAATTATTATATGGTTTCCATTTAAACCTTACGGGCAAAAACGTCCACTTTAGTCCCGCTAAGCTAAACCTACTTTTGAGTGTTTTTTTTAAACTTGTTTACTGTTCTTTACCGCAACAACGGAGCAATATTGCGACGTTTGCTAACGCTGTGGGAACCGACTAGTAAGTACCGTAAACGTCTATTGTGTTCGTTTATTGAGTTCCGAACATTGGAGGTCGGTACCTTGTTGACAAACATGAATGAACTCATTCACAAACAAACAAATGCCGGCAAAAACAAGCTGGCAACCCTGAGTCAGGTCACAGTATATATTACTGTACACAGTATATAACTTCGAGCAGATCTATCGATATATCTTGCAGAATATACTGACTGGTAGAGAATGCCTTATGACATTAAGTCCGCCATTTGTACTCTTACTTTTGTATTTTGTGCAATAAAGTTTAAATAAATAAATAAATAAATATCAGTAAAATTTGAAGTGAACCGATTTGAAAAAAAATGTGTGAATATGGCTATGTCATGACTGTACTTGTAGCTAAAAGTCCGTCCAAGGATGAGTGTATGTATGATACTTTTAGCCCACTATGGGAAAACATTATATATACAGGCTGTCTCTGGGCTTTAAATACAAAATGCAATAAATAAATCTTTAAAGAATAAATAAACATCTATTTTGCATCGCTTAAGACAAATAACGGTAAACGTACCTATATTTTATATTTGTACAGTTTTAGATAGGCGAGATTTCCTGCGAAATACACCATCATCATCAATGGCCACTGCATCCTTGACGGATGATTTTTGTAACGCTGTGATTGGTTGTTTCGGCTGATACAGCTTCGCTTATTAACACTGTTCGAAAACACGTCGTGGTCTGCAGCTTCAAGCGCCTTCATAAAACCACACTGGTATTTTAAGACCTCTCATTATGTAAGTATTGTACATAATTTTACGAGTTAAATACTTTAAAAACTATGTTAAAACTTAAACCTTAAATGGGATTTGGTGATTCGGTTAGCAATTAACCCCAGAATGGTATTTGAACTACCCCTCGTGCTGGCCATCAGCCGTTGTATCTAAGCACGTTGTCTCGAACGTGTATAGCTTGCTTTACTGATCTAGAACTATACACTGTGGTGATTTTGATCGTAAATAACATTTATTAGACAGTAGGAATTCCAAAACATGCCTATTACGTGGCGACTGGTTTGACGACGGGTTTTCCGATCAGTTACTAACCGATGCCTCGTGTGAAGGGCTTGGAGCAGTTTTAATCATCAATACTATTAAAATTCTACAATTGTATTGAAAATCAGTTTTATATGAAGTAGGGGCATAATTTCAGGAAAAAAATGACAAAGGATAAGTATGGGCGCTAGCTGTACAGCACCATCATTTGTGTCTTGTCATCACGCCGAGGCTGGACGGTTTTCAGCCAATTTTGGTATAGGGATACCTGAACATCCAAAGATGGAGGATAATTTTTTACCTGACTACGGTAAACAAAAAAGTGTTACGTGGACGAAATTGCCAGCCCCTTCTAGTATGTAGGTATTATACCTTTATTTGGCAAATAAGTACAGCCATTTCGTCGTGATGAGTGGACATTTTTATAGGAGAGGTAACTACGTTTCACCCGACCACGGTAAAAAAAAATACGCAGACGAAGTTGCTGTACCATAAAACGCTATGGAGAAACGTCATCATTTGTCTAGGAACTACCTTATAGCGCTATGCTCCCATTAGCGGGTTATACTCCCACACAAAGTCCGACTACTGGTAGTGGGGGTTAAACAGCCCTGATACAGTTCAAGTCATGTTAAAGAACAGCGATGGATTGTGTTAGGTAATTAGCATTGATTATCTATCTGTGGGTATATCTTCATTCGTCAGTGCCCATCAGTCATCCCGCCAAAACAGCTAGAGGAATTTTAAACAATTTTGGACTAGGGGCTTAAAATCTGGGGAACTTTTTACTCGGCTACAGCAAAAACGAGCATTTACATGGACGACGTTTTCGTGCACCTTCTTGCATCTAAGTACAGTTATTTATTAAATTCATATTATTGTAATAGCATAAATATCTTTTCTGAAATAATTACTGACTGTTGAGTTTCTTTCGACGATTCTTCTCAACAGTGGTCACCTCTTGTGAAATGCCTGTAGACTCGGATATGTAAAGTGCCCTTGTGGCCACAACACTTGCAGAATAAAGTTAATTATTTCATTATCGTGAATTCGTGAATTCGCGATAAAGTCGACCTTCATAAACTCAAGATACACAATTGCAAAAACAATAATATACATAAACGGATATGTTTTTAGTAGGTGACGGCTTTATTTTAATCAAGATAACTGGCTGACATTTGTCTTATCAAGATAACTGGCAGACAGAATTAGCAGGCAACAGAACATGAAAGATGCAATTTTACTAGGCATAGCAATTGGTACATCTAGTTACGTAAGTAGTAAAAGACTGTTACAAAACTATGCCTGTCATTGAAATTGTCTTTCATTTGTTTAGATTTAGTTCACAAATCAAATCACAGCTCGTGAACATCATTCGTTTAGAAGTAAAAGTAGTATCTAACTACGGCGTAATCGGGTAAACAAACTACAGATCGCACACTACGCGCAACAATCAAATGCATTGAAAATGTAATTTAGAAATAAAGAACATGATAAAATTTGACAAATTTGTTTTTCTGACAACGCGCGTAAGGGCTACATTTTTTCCAGCCGCCTCCTAAGATGGCTCAAACTGTAGCTTTTTAATTCAATCCCGTTTCTTGAATAGCGATCTCAAAAAAAGATATTGGGAAATTCTCGATCCAAGTCAGCGAAATTTTCTTGAAATTTTGACATATTTTAGAATATCACAAAAAGTTACCGACCGATTTTGGGAATTCAAATTGCGCTTTAAAGCCCTCCGGCAGACGCACATTTAAATATATGGCCCATCCGCGTACTTCTCATATCTGCGAAACTACAGGAAAATGTCACAGTTTAATAAATCGGTGGCACTATACTCGGCGGGCTGAGAGGGACGCTGCTATCTGTTAGAATGAGAGATGTAGTATGGAACTTATTGGTCGTCGACAGCGGAGCTTTGGCTATACATGTATAGTCAGAGCTACAAGCAGATACTATGCGAGGAGGAGGAATGGTAACACTGGCGCCACATGTGAGTACCTGTCGCTGTCCCGCGCCGGTGGCGAAAGTGCGCTTGCGCAATACGACCTGAGCCTCTAGTGATGCCCCATTGTCGATAACTATAAGTCTCATTTCATTATTGACTGCTAATTAGGCATCAAGTATTTGAAATGGAACCTCGATACGAGAAGAAGAAGACAGAGCGATCGAAGGGCCTCGATTCAGCATATCAAAAAAAAACGTATATGCGGACGCTTGTTTTTTTTATGTCATAGGGGGCAGGAGCAAACGGATCGCCTGACCGAAAGCGATTACCGTCGCCCATAGACACCTGCAACAACAGAGGAGTTGCAATTGCGTTGCCGGCCGCACAGGTGGGAGTACGCTCTTCTCTTGAAGGTTTGAAGGTCGTGTCGGTCCGGAAATACCGCAAGCGACAATCCATTACACAGTGCAGTCGTGCGAGGCAGAACATTTCTAGAAAAAAGTTTTGCTGTTTGGCTGTTCTCGCCTACAGGTCGCATTTCTCAACAGATTCTCTTGAATGTCTAGGTTCGCTAAGTGTTTAGATTTTTTGTGGATTCAGTTTTCGATGGTGGTGTTCAGGTTCAGTGGTGTAATAGATTGCCTGTAAATTAATGTAACAGACATAAGAAACCAGTCCGTCAGACCTAAGTACATTATTTAAAAATATGAAGTGTCGAAATATGAGCCCATCCCTAATTACTTGAGACTGCAACGAAAGGTGAAAGGAGGTCAAGGGCAGGTTGCAGCGGTTTGCTTTACCTACTTGCATTGTTGGTATTTTTGTAAAAGGTAGTTAGGTACGACACGAAAATATTTTATAGGTATTTTACCATTAAACACGTGACTTATTAAAATTTTAAATTTTCAGCACGATAAGAAAAACTTATATTAAAATAGTCACCGGAATTTCTTACCAAGTTATGTCCATTATTTTTTTTACCTAAGATCGACATAATAGATTTAGGTAAGTAATACATGTATTTATTAAACTTTCTAAGCAAAAATACCGAAACTAATTTTAAAATTAGAGCATTATCGATATATTGATCTATACGGCACAATACCAATACTCGGCTCATCGGCTATCGACTCGATATTTTCGTAAATGTTTACATCCCTACTGCTATCTTATTTATACAATTGATCATCGATAGATCTAGTTTGCGAAACAAGAATAATCATGCCTGATACAGATATACAAACCTAATTTTTTTATTACGATTAATAGTTATTATGCCGTGCCGGTATGATTAGTTATATTATAATTTATACCTTTAATTACAGATTTTATTTTGTAGTCAGTATAAATTATTATACGAAACATACAAGTAAATTATTAATAAAACTCATGCAAGGAAACATCCATAGTTCTAATTTTAATAAATTAGATGGTTTAATAAAAACAATTTATCACGCAAATTAAGAAAAGTTGATTATACTTAAATGTTCGCATAAATAAGTATCCAATGTGTTTTACTGTTTTTAAAATCATGAAGTATTTTTGTATGGTTTATAATGTAGCCTAATAATGCTTCGGGCAAAATATTTTAGGTATATCACCGGTTGACACTTAAAAAAAGTAGTTTTTCTAAAGTACGAAGAAATTAAGACTTTTTTCTCTTACAGATAAATCCGTTCTTAGGTATGTGTTTGCATACCTAAGTTTTGATTCGTGTAAAAACCGTGGATTATAAGTAGGTATAAGTCCTCCTCCGACCTAATCTGTTTTTATTCAAAATCCAGTCGATCGATCTGTTGTTGCATGAAATACATACCAACACACTTTAGCACAATAAGGATAATAACTAATAACTTATTTGACTGGTCAAACAAGTACCTACCCTATTGCAGTAAACAATTCGTGGTACGCGAAACCGGTCGCGAATTAGGTTCTATCGACTATTTTTATCGATACCGCCATCCCTACCAGCCTGTCTCGGATAGTCGCTACGCGGCTGCCGCCAGTCCAGCCTGTGACATCTATTCTTTTTTAATTTTTCTTTAACCGCCGTTCGGTCGAGTTCGTTAACTCCGTAAGTACCTAGTTTAAAAAGCCGGTTTATTGGTTAGTTTGGTGTTGTGCAGATTTAATTTAAAGTTGGTAAGTTTGTTTGAAATTTAATACTTCTTTCAGTTTGCTTTCAGCGGCCTTATTCCTTTTAAAATGCTGATTGTTTTGGATATTATTCTTTTGGATCAAACATGTTTCTTAACATAATATTGATGTTACTACCTAGAACAGAGCTATTGGGATTTATTAGTATACATTTGAAACCTACAGTTTGAATTTTTCATTGATAATTTTTGTTTCAAAAACTTATAAAATTCACGAGGAGATTTGGAGAATTAGTTTTGTCAACTTATTTTCGACTGCACGCAATGAAAGCATGAAATAGCTATGTTACTACATAGAACTCGGGGAGAGTTTCAAAAAGTTGGTTGAAATTATCAATATTTAACTCATAATATGAAAAAAATAAATAAAAGGAATAAGGCCTCTTAATTATGTTATGATGATTAAAGGTAGCCTGGAAGAGGCGGCCTTATTACATCACCCTTTTTCCTACTATTTCCATTTTTTAGTGGTCGTATAATAATTTCGTTTATAGCGTGTGACAAATAATTGTGTTGCATTGCATTTAATGCCGAGAACATCATATGCTAACTACTTAAGTGATTGTCTAAATACATATAATTACATTTATTATGGGTCAAAAAAAACATAAAAATGGCAAATTTGTGGGATTAAAACTAAAAATTAAACTAAGATTTAAATATATTTATAAAACTAAGACCTTTCGGTAGGGTGTCCATGACGCAGGCAGCATTCCCACAACTGCCCCCGCGTGGGTCCCCTGTTGCCTCCCAAAATACATACAGGACTTTTTATCAGTCAACCATATCACCTAAATAGGAATGTTTTGCTCGGATTTGCAAATAAAATTTCGAAAGGGAGTGACTTCAAATTGTGTTTACTAAAAAATTATAAGCAAGACGAGAGAGAAGCGGTGATAGCCTAGTGGTTAGGGCATGCGACTTTCAATCCGGAGGTCGCGGGTTCGAACCCGGCCCGTACCAATGAGTTTTTCGGAACTTATGTACGGAATGTCAATTGATATTTACCACTCGCTTTTCGGTGAAGGAAAACATCGTGAGGAAACCACCTAAGCCCAATAAGGCCTAGTTTCCCCTCTGGGTTGGAAGGTCAGATGGCAGTCGCTTGCGTAAAAACTAGTGCCTACGCCACATCTTGGGATTTAGGTAGCCGACCCCGATTGAGAATTCATTCTCAAAAAAATGGGACAAAGGCTAGGAGGATGATGACAGTGCTCTATGTTTTGCCTGTTGGCGTACAAATTTTATACCTACTAAAAAAGTAGCTACTAAACACATTAACATGGGTATTATAATGTAAACCATTGATACAAAAATAGAGACGACACGTTTGGCGCAGTTTGTAAGCACTTGCCTACTGAGCCGGCGGTCCCGGGTTCGAATCCTGGCCAGGACAAATATTTGTGTGATGAACTCGAATATTTGTGCTTAGGTTCATGATTGTTCTATGTATTTAAAGTATGTATATATACAAGTTTGTATATCGTCGTCTAGTGCCCATAACACAAGCCTTCTTTGAGCTTAATTTGGGACTAGATTGATTTGTGTAAGGTTGTCTGATATTTATTTTATCGTTTATTTATTTCATTATTTTTATTTAAAAATCTACTCCTGTCCTGCTTACATTGCAGTGGATCACATTCAATTTTTCTTTCATAATTTACCTTTGTGTCAATATTTTTAAAAATCTAAGCTTAAAGAAACATTTAAAAAGGATCCTGGTGGTAGACACCGGGAATCAATCCCGGTACCTCTGGATTACCGGTCCAGGTATCTTCAACCAGGTAACTCCTTTTTCAATTTTTCTTTTTTGATCTTTGTATCAATGGTTTAAATAAAAATAGTGGTATGTAGCCACATAAAAAAATAATGAGACATTACATGGATCTAATTATGGGCTTTTCACCTTCTGCTGCACTTACTCTATATTAAGTTAAAATTTTCATAAATTTCACTACCCAAATGTTATCCGGAAAAGATCGCTTTTTAGCGATAAGAATTGTATTTGTCTTGTTTCCTTTTGTAAACTTTTATTGGTGTGCAATAAAGTATTGTTGTATTGTATTGTATTGTATGTGTATTATAATTTCGACCAGGCAACGCCTAAAGACGCTAAATCCAACGTTTTTACTCCAGACGTTATTTGTTTAAACATGTTTTGAATATTTTATCAATTGGGCGAATTTCGACCGGCTTTTAATGCGAATTAACGGTGTTGGAGTGTGGGAAAATAATTATGTAAATTAGTATAGACAGGTGGGACGTTTTTCTGATCTGCACTTCATGATTTACATTTTTAAATTTATTTGCGACTAGAATATAATGTGTTTTAAATTACATACGAAATGGATTTACTCCCGTCGTAGAATTTGAATATCGCTCGACACGTTTCGAATCGGTATTCGATTCATTATCAGGAGCCCGCATCTAGCAGCCGCGAGGAGAGAGCGTTGTTAGCACGCAGTGTTCGATTGGTCGGATAGAGTGGATCGCTTAGTTATTGGATGCGTTTTTGGATTATTATATATTTTGGAAATTGATTAAAATCCGTCCGGCCGTTTTGGCGTGACGAACGTACAAAAATATTTATTTGGAAAAACCATGGTAACAAAAATTAACGACCTGCACTTTGAAGATCCTTACAGCATGAACTTTTAAAAAAATGGTCTTCTAAAATTTTAATTTTTTGCCTATCGGTCGGAAGGACCGGTTTTTTAGAAAATATCGAAAGTCGCCCACAGTTTTGCATATTGCATATTATATGTATGGTAATTATATATGTGACATTCTTTGGAAGGACTACAAATGCATTTTATTTATTAAATTTGTATCATTCAGTGACGCTCGCACATATTTTCGTGAAGTGTTTGTGTAGGAAATGTAGGTATGTACCTATGTAAAAAAAAAGATGTTGCACACAAAGCAGATTAAAAAAACATCATAATTATCATGTACCTACTAAGTACAACTTCAAAACTGCTAAAATCATCTCTTTCAACCAAATAAAATCAAACTATAGGTAGGGTAGGGCCAAAGTTGGTATCTGCTTAAGAGGCCTTATTCCTTTTAAAATATTTTTTTATAACAAATAAATTCATAACTTCAACCAACTTTTTGAAGCGAATAATACTTTTCCGTGAGTTCTAGATAGTAACATAGCTATTTCATGCATAAATTACGTGCAGTCGAAAATAAGTTGAAAAAAACAGTTTTCTTCAAGAATTTTGTCTTGTAGTAGTCAGTCATGTCAGTAGTTTTTGAAACAAAAATTCAAATTGTAGGTTTCAAATATATACCCTGTTTCGGAGTATATTATTATACCATGCCCTGTTTTAAGTATTTACATTGATAATATGTTTAGAAACATGTTTGACCATAGAGAAAAATGTCTAACAATCAGCATTTTTGAACGGATAAGTAGCCTTCTAAGTACTTGTGCGTGAATGCAAATTATACAAATACAAATAATACATACAAATGAGTCCATAATAATTAGAATCATGCAACGCAGCCGTTTTCCCCAATTTTGCACAAGTTTGATAGTCGATACGAGTGATTCACGCGATTATGTGGGCGTCTTATTTCGTAGAAATACCTACATTTTCATATCAAATGTCACTGGTATAATTTTGAATTGATATCAACGTTGTTGATATATCGTATATGTATTTCATTTGAAGGCGCATCATTAGCAAAAACCCGTTCAAATATATATAATTAATACTAGATGGATGCGAAATTCATCCGTGCGAAAATAATATTTTTATACTCGCGTTCTGTAACCTGTCAATTATAATTTCACAGACAAAACTACAACAACGCACGTTTTAAACCTTTATCAATATTCTGTACTCTATGGCACTGTTGTATATGGCATATGTGGGTAGTCATGAATCATGGGGTAGGCGGTTTATAAAAAATAATACAGTCATCTTCAAGACATTGAACTGGTGGTTTCATTTAATATCCCATAATCAAACACTACATGGTGTCAGGTGTAAAAGTCGCAAATCGAGTTGTGGTTTACGTTGAGCAATGTCGGAAGCAAATAAAAACAGTGCGGGAAGTGCGCGTAATGAATTTTATGCGAATATACAGCAGCCGCCGCCGATGTGCGATATCGGTAACATGGCGGATAACTGGCGTGACTGGAAGAAGACTTTTGAGTGGTATATGGTTGCATCGGGCCGTGAAAATGCTTCGAATAAGGAGAAATGCGCTTTATTCCTGCATATTATTGGGAAAGTCGGGCGTGAGATATACGAAGAATTGGACTTTGAACAGGGCGAACAAAATGACTATAAAGTGCTGTGTCAGAAGTTTGATAAAAGGTGTGATCCAACAAAAAATATAAATTTCGAGAGACATCTATTTTTTGAGTGCGCCCAGGGGACGGATACATTTGATAAATACTTAGCAGCGCTGAAGGTGAAAAGTAAATCGTGTGACTTTGGAAATTTACGGGAAAGCTTGATACTGACTCAGATAATAAGAGGCATACGAGACGGTCAGCTGAGAGAAAGGATGCTGAGAAAGGCCGATTTATTTATTTATTTATTTATTTATTTAAACTTTATTGCACAAAATACAAAAGTAAGAGTACAAATGGCGGACTTAATGCCATAAGGCATTCTCTACCAGTCAACCATAGGGCCAAACAGAAACTAGCAGTTGGTGCAGGATCATAAAAAGTCGTGGCTAAAAACGAGACAAAATTCAATAAGTTTGATATATATATATTAACGATATACCTATACATACACATATATGCAATACAATACACATACATAAATACAAATATATATATAATATAATATATATATATATACATACATATGTACCCCTGTAAAACACCATATAGACAATCAATCCTGAAATTCTTTGGAGAGATGTTTGCGCACCATGCGCTTGAAGGAGAATTTGCTCTGAGCTTTCCTAATGGAGAGAGGGAGATCGTTCCACAAACGAATTGCTTGAATCGCAAAGGAATTGGACATGAAACCAGTACGGTGAGAAGGAAGAGTGAGTTTGAGAGTTCGGGATGAGCGCAGCTCGCACCCAGGCCGAGCTGTTAAAAATATGAATTTAGATTTAAGATAGCCCGGGGTTGCTGGATCAAACAAAATTGAGTAAAGAGTGCATAGAATTTTTAATGACCTGCGTTCCCGGATAGGGAGCCAGTTTAGTTGACGACGAGAAGCAGATACATGATCATACTTCCGGAGGCCAAAGATGAATCTTATACAGTTGTTGAGCAACCGATCTAGCTTACTCAACAATTCCTGAGTGATATTGCAGTAGCACACATCAGCATAATCAATAATGGGAAGTATCAACGTTTGGACAAGAAGAGTTTTGGTGCAGACCGGCAGAAAATGCTTAAACCTGTAGAGTGATCTCAAAATGTTGGTGACTTTACGACAGACTTCAGACACCTGGGGACTCCAGGTTAGACTACTATCAATAACCAGACCCAGGTTTTTCACTGTGGCTGCGAAAGGAACAGCAACATCGTCAAAAATGATCGGTGTCAAGCAAGTAAAATCTATGAGAGATAGCTGCCTAGAGCTGCCGAGTATAATTGCTTGACACTTGGTAGGGTTGACAGTTATACCAAAACTTCTGGACCATTCGGAGATGCTGCTAAGGTCGCTATTTACTTGCCCAATCCCATTATCTAAATCACCAAGGCTTACCTGGGTATATATTTGTAGGTCGTCGGCGTAGAGATGGTGAGAGCATTTAATCCTAGAAGTAATTAGGTTAATAAATATGGAAAAAAGAAGAGGAGAGAGTATGCCGCCCTGTGGAACCCCAGAAGCAAGTTCGCACCAGTCAGAAAGAGTACTGCCAGCACGGATCGCCTGCCGACGATCTTGAAGGTAGGAGGAGAACCACTCCGCCGCCTTTGACGAGATGTTTAAATGATTGAGTGTAGCAAGCAGAAGGTCATGATTGACGGCATTAAAAGCGTTAGAGAAGTCGATCAAAACCAGCACAGTTAATTGAGTAAGCTCCATACCTTGCCTCACGTCTTCAACAACCTTCAATAACGCAGTAGTCGTACTGTGCCCAGGACGAAAACCAGATTGTAATGGGGAGAGTAGCTGGTTAGAGTAGACGTGAGTTGAAAGCTGTCTATGAACAACAGCTTCCAAAACCTTTGATAGAAAAGGGAGTATGGAGATCGGGCGAAAGTCTTTAAGTAAACTGGGATTAGATACTTTAGGTAGAGGAATGACATGGGCATTACGCCACAGCGAAGGAAAAACCCCAGAATACACCGAAAAGTTAACAATATGAGTGATAACTGGAAGAATGCATTCCAAGATGCTGATTATCATCAGCCTGCTTAAGTTATCATGTCCGACTGCGTTAGATTTAATCGACAAGATAATTTTACGGATCTCGTCATCGGTAGCTGGAGTGAGTGAAAATAAGATTTTAGAAAGACAGGGCAGGGCATTAATATAAGCGATACTTTGAGCTTTAGAGGAAGGGTCTAAGTTAGAAGGTGTAGCGAAATGGGAGTTAAGGTCGTTTAATGAAAAAGAAGAAAGTGGGTTATGCTCATTTTTAGGTTTACCAATCCCAAGGCTTTTTAAAAATTTCCAGGTATTAGCTGGAGAAGAGGAGACAATGTTATCGTGAATAAATTTACGCTTTGCTGCTCTCACCATCTGATTACACCGGTTTCTGGCAATTTTATACGAGTCCCAGTTTTCGTCGCAACGATTGCGTTTGAATTTGCAAAATGCTCGATCCCTTCTGGTCATCGCAATACGGACCGCTCGAGTGATCCACGGCGCCGGAGGACGTTTTAATTTGACAGTTCTAATGGGCGCGTGCTTGTCGTACAATTTTAGAACCGCCGTGTTTAACGAATCTACCGCCTCGTTTACCGACGGCGCCTCCAAAATCGACGACCAGTCCTGTGCGAGCGCATCTTGTTTTAGAACCTCAATATCTAACATAGCAAAGCTACGTATCTGCATTAACACAGGTTGTATTTTAGGAGGCTGGATATCGTAGCACAGAAAAATCAGATCGTGATGTGAAAAACCTGGTGCCGGAAACTGACCTACTTTATCCACAAGATCCTCGGAAGAGACAAGAATAAGATCCAACCAAGTGTCTGACGTGTCGGTGTTGTGATGTGTAGGTTTAAGCGGAAGCACAGTGAGGTCGTTGGACTCAATAATTACTTTTAGTTTGCTTGACCTGTTGTCCATTTTCAGAAGGTCGGTGTTAAAATCACCCATGATTAAGTGATGTGCGTACTCCGTGCTAAGTGTGTCAAGCAATGCCTCAAAATCTGTAAAATAATCAACTGTGGGGGGGCAGTAAATAACTCCCAGAGCCGCATTTACCCCTTTAAGAGTGACCCCTATAAAAATATGTTCCAAGGAACCTGAGAATTGTGACGGAGATGATGAAATAATTTTAAAGGGGATGTCACTACGTAGATATATGGCAACACCACCGCCTCCCTTACCCGTGCGGTCATTCCGCAGCAAAACATAGCCGGGTAAACCGTAGGAAGTGGAAGCTAGATTTGGTTTGAGCCAGGTTTCAGAAATTAGGATGGCGTGCACATTTGTCGAGGAAAAAGTGTCTAAAAGATCGTTGTAATGGCTGGGTATGCTTTGAGCATTTATGTGGCATATATTAAAATTATTGTGCTCGTTTTGAAAAGTACGTGAGATGGAGTTGCCTAGTGTATCGGGCTCGGATAACACTGAACTATCAAGAGAAAAGAAGGAAGATAACGAGTCACAAGCGGAGTGGTAAGATTCATTATCTGACATAATATTTTACATAAGTGGGTACAAAAATATAATAATATAATAATAATAATATAATATACTATGTATAACAAGAATATGTGCGAGGAGGCGCACTATTTTGAGGTATTAAACCCAGCTAGGTTTTGTTTACCCCGCCAGTTGACCCTTAGTGTGACATATAATTAATTAACAAACAATTTAAAAGAATTGCACATCAAGTTGTCAATTACAAAAAAAAAATTAAAAGTAAAACAAAGACAGGTAGCAACAAATCTGAATAAAAGATAATAAGAAGCAAGCAAAATACGATGGAGAAACAAAACGCAATGACAATGACGCATCAATGACGTCTATATGACTGCGAATGAATACTAATACGTAAACGTCACGTCATAGCCATGCTGTCAAACGTCAAACGAATCACAATTTTGAAATTAAAATAAATACGGTAGAGTGTCGAAAAAGTTAAAGTACCGTTAAATTACATCAAAACGAAATACAATATTATCAGTGCCTTCGTATAAGACTAACCACTACCTTATAAAATCACCGAGATGAGCGACAGTACACGTAAATTTAGGATTACAAGAAGCGACATCGTGGTGCAGGGCGGCCGAGGTGGCGAGTGAGCAGGCCGGGGCCGTGCGAGGCGGGGCAGCGGGCGAGGTGGTTCCGCAGAGCGGCTCCGTGGAGCCAGTCCTGGCGCGCCAGCGGCCGCGCCCACCACCACACCAGGCAGCGCGAGGCGCGCGCCCCGGCACAGTCGCCAGGCAATCGGGTCGGTGTAGAAATTGCAACTACGCACATGATATCAACAAATGTCCGGCGTTTCAAATTACGTGTTTTAAGTGTAACAAAAAAGGTCATTTTGCGAGATGCTGTCGGTCTCCGGTGTTTGTGAATCGTGCGTTGCGCGAGTTATCCTGCCAATCCGCAGAGGAGGGGAGCGAAGAGGAAGAGGAGTTCATGATAAGAGGAATTGACATCGGTAGCATTGACGTTAAAGGTTGGCGCGAGTTAATAAGTGTGAACGGCGTTCAGGTGCAATTTAAACTGGATAGCGGCGCGGACGCATCGGTCATGTCGATGGATAGTTATGTGGATGCCGGGTTTTGTAAACAATCGTTACGTAAGACTGATACGGTTCTAAAGGAGGTTAGTAAACATGCATTACCAGTTGCGGGCTACTTTGAAGCTACGTTAAGTTATAATAACATAACAATTAAACAAAAGATATATGTATTGAATATAGAATGTGGTAATTTATTATCAAGGGATGCTTGTACTCAATTAAAATTAATTTTACGCATAAATAAAGTAGCCAGCAAACATAATAGTGATATTCTGAAATCATATCAGCATATTTTTGAGGGAATTGGCAAATTGCCGGGGGTCCACAAGTTAGTCATAGATGAATCTATTCCACCAGTTGTTAGAGGATCGCGAAAAATACCTATAAAGATGCGCCCTAAACTAAAAGAGGAGTTGGAAAGGCTTCAAACTTTAAATATCATAGCTCCAGTTAATGAACCTACCGACTGGGTGTCAAATATAGTTTTAGTAGAAAAATCAGACGGTTCTATACGCCTATGTCTGGATCCGCAATATTTAAATCGAGCAATAAAGCGAAGCCATTTCCAACTCCCTACCCTTGATGAAATAATAGCGAATATTTCAGGTGCCACGTATTTTTCAGTACTAGATGCTAGTAAGGGTTTTTATATGTGCGTACTAGATGAGCCGAGTTCTAAATTATGGACTTTTGCGACCCCATTTGGAAGATTTCGGTTCCTTCGGTTACCGTTCGGAATTTGCAGTGCAAGCGAAGTATTTCATAGTATAATGTATAAATTGTTCGCAAGGCAGGGCGTAGAAGTATTTGTCGACGATATTTTAGTTTACGGTAAGACCCTTGAAGAGCACGACGCGAGGCTCAAAGAAGTGCTAGCGCGGGCAGCCGAGTACGGGGTCAAATTTAATAAAAACAAATGTGTTTTTAATCGAGAGCAAGTAAAATTTTTAGGACACATATTCGATAAAAACGGAATGCGGCTAGATCCGGATAGAGTGAAATGCATTGATAATATGCCGATTCCGCGGGATAAAAAAGAGTTAGAAAGATTTTTAGGCATGACAAATTATGTGTCTCGTTTCATTCCTAATTACTCGTCTAGAGTGGAGCCGTTAAGGCAACTATTAAAAAGGGATGTAGGTTTTGAATGGCACGATAGTCACACAAAAGCGTTCGATGACCTAAAGCGCCAGCTGGCACATGCGCCTACACTCAGGTACTACTCCCCTAATGAGCCCGTGACGGTGTCTGTAGACGCTAGCTCACGTGGGCTCGGGGCGGTACTGCTGCAGGGCGGGCGGCCCGTCGCCTACGCTGCTCGCACTCTCACGCCGACTGAGGGGAGATGGGCGCAAATAGAGAAGGAGATGCTAGCCATCGTGTTTGGATGCTGCAAGTTCCACCAGTTCATCTATGGCCACGCGCAGGTGAGAGTAGAATCTGATCACAAACCTTTGGAGGGGATATTCAAAAAACCGTTGAACGAGACGCCGATAAGACTTCAGCGGATGCTTTTGAAGTTACAGGTATATTCGCTAAATATTTGCTACGTGCCGGGGCGACTGATGTACGTGGCGGATACTCTATCGAGAGCTATCACGGATGCGGGGGGTAAGAGCGATCACCGTATACAGGAGGAGGTAAATTTGCATATTTATACTTTAATAAATAACCTGGGGTTCAGCGACAACAAAATGCAGATCATAAGAGAAGCGTCAAAGGAGGATCGAGGATTATGTGAGGTAATTGAATATTATAAAAATGGCTGGCCGCACACAAAGAGCATCGTCACTGAGCAAGCTAAGCCCTACTGGGAGGTACGGGACGAGATTCACGTCGTGAACGAGATCGTGTTTCGCAATGACACGGTGATTATTCCTTGCACTTTAAGGCCGGAGATGATCAAAAAGGTACACGAGGGACATCTAGGTATTGAAAAGTGCAAAAGGCGAGCCCGTGACGTGATGTGGTGGCCGGGCATGGCGGCCGCCGTGGAGCGCGCCGTGCGGGCGTGCGAGGCGTGTGCGGCGCGCGCCGCCTCGCCGCCGCGGCAGCCGCTCGCGCCGCATGCCGTGCCCCAGCGCCCGTGGCAGGTACTCGCGACTGATATCTTCCAGGTAAAAGATAAATATTATCTTCTCGTTGTAGACTACTATTCGAAGTATGTGGAAGTAGCGACTATTTCTGACCTTAGGAGCGCGACGGTGATTGGATTTCTTAAATCTATATTTGCGCGACACGGAATACCACAGAGGTTGGTGTCAGACAATGGTTGTCAATTCGTATCTCAGGAATTTAAGACGTTCGCTAGAGATTGGGGATTCGAACAAATCACTAGTTCACCGCATTACCCGCGTTCGAACGGTCTCGCGGAACGTAATGTACAAACGATCAAAAAATTAATAATTAAGTCACAAGACGATAGGACTGATTTTTACGTGGCACTATTGAATTTTAGGAACACGCCCATATCAGGAGAAAGGTACTCGCCCGCTCAATTACTCATGGGAAGGAGATTAAATACTAAGCTACCGGTAAAAAGTACTTTACTCGACCCGTACACACCATCGAAAAAAGAGGTTAGAATCCGTCGCGAAACAAAAAATGAGAAATCGAAACAGAACTACGATAAAGGAACTAGAACGCTGAGACCATTGAGTGACAATGAGCGGGTGCGTATTCGAGACCCGGGTGAGACAAGCGGCGCGGGGCGCTGGGTGCGTGCGCAGGTGGAGCGCGCCGCCGCCGAGCCGCGCTCCTACTGGGTGCGCACGCCGGACGGCCGGCGGTACCGCCGCAACCGGCACCACATCATACCGGCTGCGTCGGCGCCGAGGCCCGACACTACCACCGCTAGCGGTGCACCGCTCGTATTCTATGATGATCTGGAGGAGTGTGACGGAGGTCGAGCACCGGGCCCGGAGAACTCGCGAGAGATCCGAGCCGATTCAGCCCGGGACCCTTCTGTCCGTTACACTCGGTCAGGCAGGCGTGTGCAGACGCCTGACAGATTCTAAAGTACTATTTATATAATACATTTAATTTAATTATTCACCTGCTCGTAATAATATGTATTGTGCATGTAAATTCAGAGTGAGAGTATGAAGGATAAAGAATACCTACCTTATAGCAATTGCATTAAGATTAATGTACAATATCTTTTATACGTATATAGATGAAAATGAAACTAGATATTATTTTCCTACATTGAAGATAAATATGTAAATTAAAATAATACTAAAATAAATGTAAACTAATTATTTAAATAGTAAATGTAAACTTATATTATAAGTACATAATTAACTGTAACAAGATACAATGCTTCTTATATGTTTTCTTTTTTTTTTTTTTATAAATATAGAAATGAAAAAAGATATTCGGACATCATAATTAAAAAAAAGGGAACATATGGATATATATATCTATTGTAATATACTAATTTCAAACTTGTACTTTAAACTTTCTCTGAGAAAGCAATAGGCAAGAAATACGATATTTACTTACGCATGTTTACGAGTACCTATCTTAATGCATGTACTTTTCCTACTTGATCCTACATTGTGGTCGAATCTCAATTCTATTGCTTCACCCACATTTCTTTATATACCTAATGCGAGTGGGTTATATATTGATTGTATTGTAGGTGTAAGTAGTGAAGTAGGCAAATAAAAAAAAAAATAAAAAAATTGTTTGATGATGAGGATGATGTTGTATATGGCATATGTGGGTAGTCATGAATCATGGGGTAGGCGGTTTATAAAAAATAATACAGTCATCTTCAGGACATTGAACTGGTGGTTTCATTTAATATCCCATAATCAAACACTACAGGCACCGGCTACTGAACTTTACTATTCATAAGGCATACCGCTACTCAAATCAAATAAATTTCGAAAAGCGCGGTAGTCGACTTTAAGAACCTTTATTGTGCAACAATTGTATAAAGTACTATTACTAAAAGTCTATAAGTAGATAACTATCTACGGATTCCTAGCTACATTCCTGTGTACCATAAAGAATTAAAATTAGTCCAGCCGTTTAGGAGTGAACATACAAAGACACAAACTTACATACCAACACACATTTTTTTCCATTAAATTCAATATACACGCTTTTTATTTTCCAACTTTATAATAAATAAATATTAAGGGTCAATTATATACATATCGACCTAGTCCCGAACAAAGCAATGCTTGTAATAGGTATGGGTACTAGACGATATTCATAATATATAAATACATCATATAAATAACATCCATGACCCAGGACCTGGCCGGGATTCGAACCCGGAACCGCTGCTGGCTCAGTAGGCAGGTGCTTGCAAACTGCGCCAACCGCGTTCTCAAATAGATAATGATATACATAAGATGTTCCCATTTGACAATATTGTCATAAATAGTTTTCCTTACGTTTATTAGCGAAAACCAAACAATCGAGGTAATAGTGTCAAGAGCAACAGATGGCATTTTATAGCTTATTGCCATCTCTATAAAAGGGATTTATTGTATTGTTATCGTAGACTAGCACGTATTTAACCTGGTAAATAAGGATAATACAGATTATTTACTTATCTATTTATCTGTGAAGTTGCGTAAGAAGAAAATCATCACGAGAGCCGCGCTTAGTAAAATAAATTAAGTACGAGATTATGTACATGTTTTTTTTTCTTTTAGGGACAATCTTACACAAATCGAACTAGTCCTAAACTAAGCAAACTGTTGTGACTTACTATTTAAGTCACACTAGTATTATAAACACGAAAGTGTTTGTGAGTGACGTGTTTATGTGTAGGTATGTTTGTTACTTCTTCACGCTTAAACTGCTGGGCCAATTTTTATGAAATTTGGTATGGTGGTAGCTGACACCCTGGATTAACACATAGGCTATGTAGTGCCCCCGTGGGATGAACGGGAAACGCCGCGCGGCGCAACTAGTAAATAATAAATAAATAAATATTAATAAATGCTGGACAATCCCAAACAAAAGTCTCATGCATACTTTATTTAGATAAAAATATACTTAAAAAAATAGAAGCATCCAAGACCCAGGTACAAATATTCGTCTAATGCACAGAAATAGTTGTCCTTGCCGGGATTCGAAGCCAGGACTGTCGGCTCAGTAGGCAGTTACACTATCCCTTTTGTTTTTTTTTTTTTTTAGGAGGGGAAAATGCGTTACGCATACCACCAGGGTGCGGGAACGGACCCCGGTGGTTATGTGGGACTCCCATGTTGGCTAATGAGGCCTATGGTGTACCCACTAAAGCTACACTATCCCTGCGCCAACCGCGTCGTCAAATAATTAACACACTCCAACGGGCCTATGATGGTTGCATTTATCACACGATAAATAAGTTACAAAGCATCCGTCACGTTTTGATAATATACGAATGTAAGTGACAAACGCTTTGTCACTTATTTATCGCGTGATAAAAGCAACCATCATTGCCGTCATAGGCCCAGGGCCTCGATTCCACTCTGCACAAACAAAATGGTTAGGATAGACGTAGTTAAAATTAATTAGCGGACAATTCGTCAACAACTTTGTGAGACATTCTTTGGCACAGTTGTCTAATAAAACAATTTAAAAAGTCAATAATATTAATGCGCAGCAAAGGGCAATAAAATCTACAATTAGCAAAATGGGACGAGAAGCCAAATTCGTCGTTTCCAATTAGGTACATCTGCGGAAGTGCCATCTGTTAGTAAAAAATGTTCTTCTCATCACTCTGAAACGGCGGGATGATTTTTTACCAATTTAGGTGCAATGAGCTGCAAAATTGCATGGACCATTGATGAATGAGTTCATTCATAAAGGGGCCATGCATTTGTGTAGTCCATAGTACAAGAATAGATCGACATCCAAAGTGGTTAATGATACTTTTGACCCGACTACGGTAAATAAATTTGATTATAGTTATATTGTCAGTTACGAACAAACTAACTAATAAAAGCGTGTTAATTTAAAATCGTCGCTCGAATAGCAAAAAATTAAATAAGTATGTCCGTTACATACCCGTGATAAACCCGAGATATTGCTATTAGCGATATCGCAATGCCCTATCGAATTAAGTCCGAGATCCCATCAAATATCAGGGTATTTTGATGAGCTAGAAATTTATCGTAAAGAGAATTGTAGTACAGTCAATTGGTGATTCTTGAGACATTGAGCGTTTGCCAAATATCTGCGCAGACGACCAGCGTTCGGTTCCGGGGAGGACGTATCAAGGGAAATACCTATCTAATAGTTAATTAGAAGACAACACGTGAGTAAAAAACACCCCTATTTTTGGCTAACTTTCAAAGGAGGTTCTCAATTCGATTGTATATATTGTAGAATGACCCTATCAGGTATGCGTTCCGCTTTTAGATAACTTTTCTTTGTACACCCGTACCCGTTTCCCGGTATTATCTTATCCGTAAATAGCTAGCCGCCCCGGCTTTCATTCCCGGCATACATAATAAACCTTTCTCTTGAATCACTCTATCTATTTAAAAACCCGCATCTTAATCCGTTGCGTAGTTTTAAAGATCTAAGCATACATGGACAGACGGCAGGAAGCGACTTTGTTTTATTATACGACTAGCTTTTGCCCGCGGCTTCGCACGCGTAAACACAATATCATACGTTCACTACACTTAATGCGAGGCCGAAGGCCGAGCTCCGCGTAGCACCGAAGGTGCGGAACGTCCTAAGGAAGCTGCCCACCCACTTAATATAAGTCGAAGTAACTTAATGCGAGGCCGAAAGCCGAGCTCCGCGTAGCACCGTAGGTGCGGAGCGTCCCGAGAAAGCCACCCACTCACTTAATATAAGTTAAAGTAACTAAATGCGAGGCCGCAGGCCGAGCTGCGCGTAGCACCGAAGGTGCGGAGCGTCGCAAAGAAGCCGCTCACCCACTTAACATAAGTTGAAGTAACTTAATGCGAGGCCGAAGGCCGAGCTCCGCGTAGCACCGTAGGTGCGGAGCGTCCCAAGGAAGCCGCCCACCCACTTAATATAAGTCGAAGTAACTTAATGCGAGGCCGCAGGCCGAGCTCCGCGTAGCACCGTAGGTGCGGAGCGTCGCAAAGAAGCCGCTCACCCACTTAATATAAGTTGAAGTAACTTTATGCGAGGCCGAAGGCCGAGCTCCGCGTAGCACCGTAGGTGCGGAGCGTCCCAAGGAAGCCGCCCACCCACTTAATATAAGTCGAAGTAACTTAATGCGAGGCCGAAGGCCGAGCTCCGCATAGCACCGTAGGTGCGGAGCGTCTCAAGAAAGCCGCCCACCCACTTAATATAAGTTAAAGTAACTTAATGCGAGGCCGAAGGCCGAGCTCCGCGTAGCACCGTAGGTGCGGAGCGTCCCGAGAAAGCCACCCACTCACTTAATATAAATTGAAGTAACTTAATGCGAGGCCGAAGGCCGAGCTCCGCGTAGCACCGTAGGTGCGGAGCGTCCCAAGGAAGCCGCCCATCCACTTAATATAAGTTGAAGTAACTTAATGCGAGGCCGAAGGCCGAGCTCCGCGTAGCACCGTAGGTGCGGAGCGTCCCAAGGAAGACGCCCACCCACTTAATATAAGTTGAAGTAACTCAATGCGAGGCCGAAGGCCGAGCTCCGCGTAGCACCGTAGGTGCGGAGCGTCCCAAGGAAGCCGCCCACCTACTTAATATAAGTTGAAGTAACTTAATGCGAGGCCGAAGGCCGAGCTCCGCGTAGCACCGTAGGTGCGGAGCGTCCCAAGGAAGCCGCCCACCCACTTAATATAAGTCGAAGTAACTTAATGCGAGGCCGAAGGCCGAGTTTCGCGTAGCACCGTAGGTGCGGAGCGTCCCAAGGAAGACGCCCACCCACTTAATATAAGTTGAAGTAACTTAATGCGAGGCCGAAGGCCGAGCTCCGCGTAGCACCGTAGGTGCGGAGCGTCCCAAGGAAGACGCCCAACCACTTAATATAAGTTGAAGTAACTTAATGCGAGGCCGAAGGCCGAGCTCCGCGTAGCACCGTAGGTGCGGAGCGACCCAAGGAAGCCGCCCACCCACTTAATATAAGTCGAAGTAACTTAATGCGAGGCCGAAGGCCGAGCTCCGCGTAGCACCGTAGGTGCGGAGCGTCCCAAGGAAGCCGCCCACCCACTTAATATAAGTCGAAGTAACTTAATGCGAGGCCGAAGGCCGAGCTCCGCGTAGCACCGTAGGTGCGGAGCGTCCCAAGGAAGACGCCCACCCACTTAATATAAGTTGAAGTAACTTAATGCGAGGCTGAAGGCCGAGCTCCGCGTAGCACCGTAGGTGCGGAGCGTCCCAAGGAAGCCGCCCACTCACTTAATATAAGTTGAAGTAACTTAATGCGAGGCCGAAGGCCGAGCTCCGCGTAGCACCGAAGGTGCGGAGCGTCCCAAGGAAGCCGCCTATTAAGTTACTTAAACATATGTTAAGTGGGTTGGCGGCTTCCCTGAGACGCTCGTGGAACTCGGCCTACGGCCTCGCATTAAATTACTAAGGGTTTATAAAGTAACTTAGCACCGTAGGTGCGGAGCGTCCCAAGGAAGCCGCCCACTCACTTAATATAAGTTGAAGTAACTTAATGCGAGGCCGAAGGCCGAGCTCCGCGTAGCACCGAAGGTGCGGAGCGTCCCAAGGAAGCCGCCTATTAAGTTACTTAAACATATGTTAAGTGGGTTGGCGGCTTCCCTGAGACGCTCGTGGAACTCGGCCTACGGCCTCGCATTAAATTACTAAGGGTTTATAAAGTAACTTAGCACCGAAGGTGCGGAGCGTCCCAGGGAAGATGCCCACCTACTTAAAATATGTTCAAATAACTTAATGCGAGGCCGCCTACCCACTTAATATAAGTTTAAATGTATGAGCGGCTTTCCTGGGATGCTCTGCACCTTCGGTACTATGTGAAGCTCGGCCTACGGCCTCGCATTAAGTTACTACTTATATTAGTGGGTGGGCGCCTTCCCTAGGACGCTCCGCACCTGCGGTGCTACGCTTGTGAACATGATCTTGGTTTAATTAAAATTGAGGCAAGACTTATGTTTAAAAAATTGTTTTGAATATTTATTGTCTATTGTAGATTTAAATAACTTAATGCGTGGCCGCCCACCTACTTAATATAAGTTGAAGTGTGTGAGCGGCTTCCCTGGGTCACTCTGCACCTTCGGTGCTACGTGGAGCTCGGCCTACGGCCTCGCATTAAGTTACTACTTATATTAGTGGGTGGGCGACTTCCCTAGAACGCTCCGCACCTTCGGTGCTTCGCTTGTGAACATCATCTTGGTTTAATTAAGATTGCGTCAAGACTTAGGTATGTTTAAAAGATCGTTTTTAATATTTATTGTCTATTGTAGATTTAAAAAACTTAATGCGAGGCCGCCCACACACTTAATATAAGCTTCAATGTGTGAGCGGCATCCCTGGGACGCTCTGCACCTTCGGTGCTACGTAGAGCTCGGCCTACGGCCTCGCATTAAGTTACTACTTAAATTAGTGGGTGGGCGACTTCCCTAGAACGCTCCGCACCTTCGGTGCTACGCTTGTGAAGATCATCTTGGTTTAATTAAAATTGAGTCAAGACTTAGGTAAGTTTAAAAGATGGTTTTTAATATTTATTGTCTATTGTAGATTTAAATGAAATGAAATGAAATGAAATAATTTATTGAATATTTATTGTTTATTGTAGATAACTATTCAAAGCACCTTGAAAAATAATTAGCTCATAGTCCTACCTGAACATATATAAATGACATCTATTAAGATTACAATAAATTATTTTCGTCTACAATGGTACTAATATAATAATATGACCTGTCATAATAATTACCTAAGTAACGCCATAAGATTCAGGTGCCAACTTAACTCAATCGAGCGTACGTCAATAATGGCGACGGCACCACTGAACGGATACGTGATGGCCTCACTGATTTGTTATCCGTGTATAATGAATAAGGAAGCGAAGTAAAATGCATGAGATAACACGGTTATTATTTCAGTAGGTTCTGGGTTCAAATCCCGGCAAGGTGAAATCCTTTCTACATTGTAAATTTAATAATTTTGTCTTGTCTCGAATCATGGTTGTTTTTCATACATTGTTGAGCAGCAACTCTCAATAACTGATACACTGCTGCTTATATTAGGTATGCGATCAATATTCAACAACTTCGGTAGTAATTCTCGAGAGTCCAGGTTAACCCATTACAGCTAGACCCTAGCTTGTGCCGAATCGTGGTCACGGGCACGCAACGACGTGCGTGAACCCTTGGTCTTGGTGTCGAGGGGACCCATCAATGGAGCTGGTGTTATTAACTCAGGAAAAATCTTAACAGCGCGATGCAGCCGCTAGTATGGAGATTTTGTCAATGTAACAACGCCATCTAGCGGAAAATTGAGTCATTGAGAACAAAATCTCAACACACCGTTAAAAATAAAGAATGACTGATATTTATTACTTTGAATAAATTTTATATATAAAAAAAAACTACATAGATGCAAAATTGTGGCTAAATATATCGTATATTTATAGTTTATTATACATTTCGCTACCTTATTAGTGAGTTAGGCCAAACACAAACAATAAAAAAAATTGCGCCTAATGTTCTAAATGTTGGTTGGTAAAAGATATTTAAAAATGATATTTAAATTGATTCGAAATACTTTTATTTCAATTACGCTCGATAAAATGGCATTAAAAAATCTGTTTTATTCTTTAACATTTTTTATTGCGTCTCCGGGCTTTTTTATGGTCAATACTACTACAGAAGAATATAATTGCATATTCAATAAAAGAGCATTAATTAGTTCCTATTGTCGCAAATTGTGTTTTTAAAGAAATGTATGTTTTTAGGGTTCCGTACCTCAAAAGGAAAAAACGGAACCCTTATAGGATCACTTTGTTGTCCGTCTGTCCGTCTGTCAAGACCCTTTTTCTCAGGAACGCGTGGACGTATGAAGCTGAAATTTATATCAATTACTCAGGTCTACTGTCCCTTGAAGCTGTGAAAAAATCAAACTTCTAAGCCAACGCAATCAAAAGATACAGCCGTTTATGCCGCAAATTTTCGACACTTGCAAGGGAATCAAAACCTACAGGGTGCTTCCCGTGAACTCAGAATCTTGAAATTTGGTACGAAGCAACGTCTTATAGCATAGATAAAGGAATAATTACGAAAACCATAATTTTTTTTTAATACCTAACTTTGCACCTAATTTGCAAATTTTCGACACTTGCAAGGGAATCAAAACCTACAGGGTGCTTCCCGTGAACTCAGAATCTTGAAATTTGGTACGAAGCAACGTCTTATAGCATAGATAAAGGAATAATTACGAAAACCATAATTTTTTTTTTAATACCTAACTTTGCACCTAATTTATATGGGGCGCTATACATACCAGGTGCAAACTTAACTTAACCACTTAGGGATGGAAAGTGTTTGTACGGAACCCTCGGTGCGCGAGTCCGACTCGCACTTGGCCGGTTTTTTTTTTGAGCATGAGCCAACTTACAACGAACATTGCACTCATATTTTCGTCTGTGTTGGTCGATAATTGGCGCCATCTTTCTAATCTAACTAAGACGGTTTCCGTACCTCAACGCCTCAAACAACCTTAACCTTATTGTAATACCGGTGGGCCGCGCGGAGGAGGTATTATATTATGTCGAATTCATACTTTTTAGTTTTTGTACACGTAAGAGCCACGCGGGGGTCGCGTCGTTCTAAATTCAAAAACACAAACGCTGTCATTATAAGGTTACACATTGTAAGGAAAATATTTCATGGAATTTATGTTTTCAGAGATAAATATTAATCATAATAAAAAGTATCCTATAACCATCTTTGGATGTTCAGCTATTCCTGTACCAAAATTGGTAACTTTTTATCCAGCCGTTTCGGCGTTATTAGAGGACAAAGGTTTTTTTGAAAACAGATGGCGCCAGGTTGGCACGAAGAAGCGTGTCCATACAAAACAACTATCCCGCTGCATCACGCTATCGAGATTTTTCCTGAAATCATGACCTCCCTCCATAGAAAATTTATTTTCAATACAAATTTAGGATTTTATAATAGTATAGATGTAGTGATTATTTGATTGCATCGCAACGCCATCTATTTTTGACGAATGACACTTTATTTGGTCGCATAGTTCGTGTGTTGACTAGACTATTTCGTTGGTTCGCTTTCTTTTGGATTTGTTCGGGTCTTATCCGATATAGGTGTCGCTGCGGATTTACATATTATTCTTATTAGTAGTATACCTTTTATGGAGTAATGGCAAATTTGTCGTGAGGTTTTTAAGGGCTTATTCGTTTTAAAATTTATTTTTTTCATATTATGACAAGTATATTGATAATTTCAACAAATTTGAGTAAATTTTGAAACAAAAATTATCAATGAACAATTCAGACTGTAGGTTTCAAATATATAGCAATAAATCGCAATTTATTTTATTTATTTTATTGCAATGCCCCTGTTCTAAGTAGTAACATTGATAATATGGTCAAAAACATGTTTGATCATAGAGAAAAACCGGCCAAGTGCGAGTCGGACTCGCGCACCGAGGGTTCCGTACAAACACTTTCCATCCCTAAGTGGTTAAGTTAAGTTTGCACCTGGTATGTATAGCGCCCCATATAAATTAGGTGCAAAGTTAGGTATTAAAAAAAAAATTTATGGTTTTCGTAATTATTCCTTTATCTATGCTATAAGACGTTGCTTCGTACCAAATTTCAAGATTCTGAGTTCACGGGAAGCACCCTGTAGGTTTTGATTCCCTTGCAAGTGTCGAAAATTTGCAAATTAGGTGCAAAGTTAGGTATTAAAAAAAAAATTATGGTTTTCGTAATTATTCCTTTATCTATGCTATAAGACGTTGCTTCGTACCAAATTTCAAGATTCTGAGTTCACGGGAAGCACCCTGTAGGTTTTGATTCCCTTGCAAGTGTCGAAAATTTGCGGCATAAACGGCTGTATCTTTTGATTGCGTTGGCTTAGAAGTTTGATTTTTTCACAGCTTCAAGGGACAGTAGACTTGAGTAATTGATATAAATTTCAGCTTCATACGTCTACGCGTTCCTGAGAAAAAGGGTCTTGACAGACGGACAGACGGACAACAAAGTGATCCTATAAGGGTTCCGTTTTTTCCTTTTGAGGTACGGAACCCTAAAAATGTCTAAAACAAATCAGCATTGACAAGACAAGAGTGAGAGTAATTAGAATTACGATAGCGCGTGAATCGCGACTTTGACCCCGTTCAGACGGTTTATGGTTTTGTTTGTCTTTTGATCTAAATCTAGGCAGGCGGTAGATGTGTATATGTTGCAGTCAAAAGTGTGGACTGGTCAAAAGGACTTTTAACCGACAAAAAACAGGCAAAACTACTTTTGACCAACACGCTCAGTCAAAAGCAGTTTTGCCTGTTTTTGTCGGTTAAAAGTCCTTTTGACCAGTTCACACTTTTGGTTAGGGATATAAAAAAAAACTAACCTAACCTAACCCGGCCGAGTCGGATTAAAATAATATCGAGATAAAGGGACGAATGTGCCTGCGGTCAAAAGTACTTTTGACTGATAGTAACAGTCAAAACTACTATTAACCAATAATTTTCAGGCAAAACTACTTTTGACCAACACGCTCAGTCAAAAGCAGTTTTGCCTGTTTTTGTCGGTTAAAAGTCCTTTTGACCAGTTCACACTTTTGACTGCGACATATACAAAATATGTCTGCGAAATATAATTTACCTAGCTGGTATCCAATCTCAAATCCGTAACAATATTTATTTATTTTTGTACCTTTACCATCCGTAACGTAATGATAAATCGCAATGGTTTATCTGCTTTGCCTGGTAGAGAATGCCCAATGGCATTAAGTCCGCTTTTTGTACGATTTGTTTTTCATTTGTGCAATAAAGATTAAATAAATAAATAAAATGGCCCTGTTCTAAGTGGTAACATGCGGGAGTCGCGTAGCAGCACGGATAGCTGGCTGTGGCTCCATATGAGTTCGAAACATGTCGGGCCGTTCCTGATAATTTTCACGTGAGTTTAAATCGTTTGAGTGAATTCAAAAGTGTTGCCTTAAATGTTATTTGTTATGAATCGTAATTAGGGTTCCGTACCTCAAAAGGAAAAAACGGAACCCTTATAGGATCACTTTGTTGTCCGTCTGTCCGTCTGTCAAGACCCTTTTTCTCAGGAACGCGTGGAGGTATGAAGCTGAAATTTATATCAATTACTCAGGTCTACTGTCCCTTGAAGCTGTGAAAAAATCAAACTTCTAAGCCAACGCAATCAAAAGATACAGCCGTTTATGCCGCAAATTTTCGACACTTGCAAGGGAATCAAAACCTACAGGGTGCTTCCCGTGAACTCAGAATCTTGAAATTTGGTACGAAGCAACGTCTTATAGCATAGATAAAGGAATAATTACGAAAACCATAAATTTTTTTTTTAATACCTATACAGCCGTTTATGCCGCAAATTTTCGACACTTGCAAGGGAATCAAAACCTACAGGGTGCTTCCCGTGAACTCAGAATCTTGAAATTTGGTACGAAGCAACGTCTTATAGCATAGATAAAGGAATAATTACGAAAACCATAATTTTTTTTTTTATACCTAACTTTGCACCTAATTTATATGGGGCGCTATACATACCAGGTGCAAACTTAACTTAACCACTTAGGGATGGAAAGTGTTTGTACGGAACCCTCGGTGCGCGAGTCCGACTCGCACTTGGCCGGTTTTTTTTCTTTTTGAATTGTTTACCTTCTCTATCGCTTTAGGATTAAATCCTGTGATGATAGTGTTAAGTGATATTGTATATATAAATAAATAAATAATAAATAAGTTTTTATAATTAGGGGAAGATTGGCACCATTCGTACACTTTTTACATTCCGGTTTTTGTAATTTTTATTTTTAAAGATAGATTCGTCCATCGGCCTCTATAATATAGCAGATACATTTAGCTTCCTAATTAAAAAGTTAGAAGTCGCCAACTTTTACAACAAACGAGTAGATCGACTTTTAGTAGAAGCTGTCAAATGTCCGAATCTACCCCACTCAAGGGGCACATTCGTACATGGGTCGGGGAACATTCAGACAGTGTGAGATAACTTCGTACATATGTTAAATAAAACAGCAATTATAATATCAAAAATAGTTAAAATGGTCTTTAAAAACAAGTCAATACCCGCCAATCCCATTGGCGGATATTTCCGATTCAATTCTTTGGCATAATCATATGACAGCTTTCTGACTTTTGAGCCCGCAATGCATTTTCGAAAAATTTCAATATATTCGATCAATTGTGACTCTATTTCGTTAGAAAACTCTTTTTCGTATAATTCCGAACTATTTTTGCTAATTTTCTGAAATAAAAAGAAACATGTTAATAGGAGGTACATGCATGACGTATATGAATGTGCCCCAGGTGTAGGCGTACGAAACTGCCCCGAAGGTCAAAAATAAAATATTGGTAACTACACAAAATTCATGAAGAGAAATACACAAAATATGTACTTTATCATGGAAATGATAGTATTTACTTACTGTTGATCAACAAAGCTTTCAGATTTACCGCTTCATTTAAGCACGATACATCCGAGAACATCGACGATAAATTTATTTAAAGGGTGCGAAAACAAATAACGCCCTCTCGTGTCGCTCTTGGTAACCGCACTGAAAGCTAACTTCGTGGTCCACCGGGCGCCGTCAGCGCCTACCCACACACACAAACCCGTAATAAATATATTGTCCTGATAAGCTGTAATAGTGACTGTATGAAGCTGCCCCGTGTACGAATGGTGCCAATCTTCCCCATATGATACTTTTTACCGGACTGTGATAAAGAAGCTTTGCGGACTAAGTCGTGGGCGCCTTCCAGTTTCTCATAGATTAGAGTTTATATTACTAATTGTCAGTTATGGATGACCTTGAAATACACCAAATTCCCACAGTAGTTTAATCGTCTAGATATCTTGTGGCTATTCCAATTAATTAAAAGTGTATTGGATCAATTGAGACTGTTCCTGATTTGGACACAACACGCGAATTAATGGTTTTGTTTAGATAGCACAATGTTTTGATCTCTTGATTGCGTAACCCTCTTATTAGGTAATTAAGCCTCTTATTTTCTCAAAACATTCATGACATAATATTCTTTATTGCACACCTCAACAAGAAACACAAATAGTAAACAGAGCAGTCAATCTTATCAATAAAAAGTTATTTCTTCCAGACAAACTTTGAATAGTTCGAATATTTTGAGGTTCTGAGTAAGTTAAACATAAAAAAAATCTGAAAAATCATAAACTTCTTTGAAAATCGCTCAGTTGCCAAAGCCTTACAAGTGTCGGTCCGGCCCAGGGATAGTGGCGCTACAAACAGCTTTCATATGGCATTAATGAGCATAGAACACATAATTATTTGCATTATTATACGCCAGAAGTGATTTGTCAAGGATTTGTCATTAACCAAATTCAAAATATTGTTTACCGGAATGCTACTCAATCCTTCGTTCTTCCGAAATATATACTGAATCCTGTTGAAAAAAACTTCACTTTCATCACTGTTAATAATTGTGATATTATTATGCATAAATTACTTGAAATTTGCGGAATATTTAGTCCTGTTTCATTTTTGTTTATATCAGTGACATTCACCGACTTTTAACGTCAGTTACTAAAAATGTGTCGTTACCAGTAAAATAAATTAGTACCACTAAAATCCGCAACATGGCGTGGGCTGAGAAACACCTGTTGAGCTATAATTACTTTGTTCGGTCCTGTGGTGCCTGAGGTAAGGCTTTTGCACTATCGCGATCGTTCAAATAAAAGCAATCACGATTGCCAATCGTACGTCAATGATTTCCGGATCCCACATTCACTTGCAAATTGAATAGAACACAGAACTTATCAAAAGTGACAACAGACCGAAAATATGTACATAATATATTATGATGTCGATACCTAAAGCTTGAACAATTAAGGTATCTAAAGAAATTGTAATTTTTTTATTATACATGTACCTATCTGTATATATACATTTCATACATAGCAACACTTCCATTAGATACTGATAAAAATTACAGCCAAAAAAGGTTTACGATCCCTCCACGTGGACCCTCTACCACGGTGTACTTAACAATAAAATAAAAATGGTAATTACGCGGAACAAAGTAAAGGAAAAAATATACAAAACAGCAATAAGACTGGCTATACTGTATGGATCAGAATGCTGGGGCACAAACAAAAGTCACATCAATAAACTCCATACCACGGAGGTGCGCATGCTGCGCTGGTCAGCTTAATGTAACACTGTTGGATAAGATACGAAATGAATACATCAGAGGCAGTTATAAAATAGCACCCATTGCGGACAAACTGGTGGAACGACGCTTGAGATGGTTGGGACATATCCAACGACGCCCAGACGACCACGTAGTCAAAGTAGGATTGCCGTGTACGATACGGAAAGATTGGATTTGCCCTCGACGACGCGTAGACGCAGAAGACCCCCACCACCTGGTGGACGACGGTCCAAAGAGACCTAAAATCTTTGAATTTAGACCCAAAGATAGCACTTAATCGTGCAGAATGGAAGAAAAGGACACAAAACCTGACCTCGAACCCGCGAACTTTTCCGAATCGCATAACATGTTACCTACATTAACCTTTGTACATCAGCATTCAAATAATTTGTAAAACATATTCTTTGTCAGCCCAATTAAAAATTACTACTTAAATAATGTACGTGTCAGATGTCACCCTGTATAATTATTTGTTTACGTTCCACGCACGCTTTGTCCACAATCCACAAGTCACTAAATGCGAAGGATTTGATAAGTGTACCCTTACCATGAGTCTACAGTGACTACTCGCTAGTGACAGCGACACGATTTGTATGGATAATAGGCGTGCGGACATTTTTTTTTGAGGATGTCAATCGATTCTTATTTTTATTGGGATCAAATGTCTATATGAGACTACCTACACTGAGACAGCTCGTAAAGTCAGAAATGACCGACAAAGTTCAACATTCCTACAGAACTAAAACGCTCCATACAAATTTAGATTTTATTCAACGGAGAGCGACTCGTATCGTCGACTGCCAGCGAACTTCAGATCGGCTTGACTCCTTGGCGCTACGTAGAGATGTAGCCTCTCTCTGCATCTTTTATCGCTTATATAACGGGGAGTGCTCCGAGGAGTTGTTCGGATTGATTCCTGCCGCTTCTTTCCGCCATCGTTCAACGCGACAATCCTTTCATCCTCACCACTTAGATAGTTGGCAGTCCACAACTGTGCGCTTTTCTAGAAATTTCCTGCCTCGCACGACTGCATTGTGGAATGAATTGTCGCTTGCGGTATTTCCGGACCGATACGACCTTCAAACCTTCAAGAAAAGAGCGTATTCCCACCTGAAAGGCCGGCAACGCACTTGTGACTCCTCTGGTGTTGCAGGTGTCTATGGGCGACGGTAATCGCTTTCCATCAGGCGATTCGTTTGCTCGTTTGCCCCCTATGACATAAAAAAAAAAAAAAATGGCCTACCTGCATATGACGTCATCTATGGATTGGGTAGGTACCGGTATTTGTAAGAAAATAAGTAATTTGCCATTTTTACCGTGAAAAAGTGCGTTTAAGTTCATGCTAGTCATACAATTATTGTTTTGTTCAATTATGAGGATTCTAAAAACTATTTCTAAAAATTTTCGGGTAAAAATAAGAAATCATAAAATGTTACGAAAATTTGAAGTCACAAATTTAAAAGATTTTTTTTTTTTTTTTTTGTATCATGATGACATATTGAGGTAAATTTATTCATATAACTAGGTACACAATGTTGTATAATTCAACGTCAGTCGCATCCCCTATTGTAGGTAGGTAGTTCTATTTACTATTCTCCGTACAAATCGTTTACGCTGTCGCTAGCGAATACGGTCACGTTAACTAATGGTAACGGTACTGAGAATATGACTGTCATGTGACTAGATAGGAAGTTCGTTGCAAACGTAAACAAAGATTACTCAATGTCAATAAATGATACGCTATTATTTAACACAATAACAAAAGCTATCAATCGAGATACGTTATTATTGGACGGACCAGTTAATTTGCATGGTTTGATTCAACAAATCGAAGAATGAAAGATTTTCAAAAATCTTGTATTATTTATAGCTTTAATAACCCCCGTTATTTTAAGTAAAAGTTTACACGCGTTTTGGAAACACTGTTTCGAACCATGCCAAAACTATTGGAGTTTTATTTTTTTTGATCACGTTGAGGGTGGGAGAGGTATAAGGGGACCACGCGTGTATTTCTCTACCACATGAGTAGATACTTTTCTCGGTTTCGTTAAAAATAAATCTTCACTTGTTAAATACTTCAAAATACCGAGGCTATTTTACGAAATTCTGGCGAAAACAATACACCTTGGTAAACAATGAACCACACCAAATATCATCACGATGGATGGGGGGTTAAAAAGTAGCCGAAAAAACTGCCTAATTTGTGCACAAGCCCTTACAAATAGCGGTAAACAACAGACGATGTTATTCAAATCATAGATTAGAATGTATTACTGGGAATAGATAGCCAACTTCACGTACATTTTGGTCCAGACAAAAGCGCCACGGAGCGGACACTTTTGTAACTAAGTTGGTGTATACATATTTATAGCTAGGAAACGCAGCGACTGCATATATAGGTAGGTATACTCGATTGCGTTAATATTATTTTCATATTAGTCATTATCTATATATTTTCAGAAACGATTTAAATATATTATTGTAATAAAATTGCAAATTATAAGATTTAGTACCTAACAAGAATGACGTTATAATATGGGGTTAAAAATGTCAAAGTCAGAATGGAGCGGACACTTTTGTAACTAAGTTGGTGTATACATATTTATAGCTAGGAAACGCAGCGACTGCATATATAGGTAGGTATACTCGATTGCGTTAATATTATTTTCATATTAGTCATTATCTATATATTTTCAGAAACGATTTAAATATATTATTGTAATAAAATTGCAAATTATAAGATTTAGTACCTAACAAGAATGACGTTATAATATGGGGTTAAAAATGTCAAAGTCAGAATGTCTCCTGTCAGGCTCAGCCATGTTTATATAGCAAGCGCAACTATTGTTACATCATGTAACTTTCGTCGGTGAAATTTTGGCCGCGGGCCAAACCGCGCGGACTTGACCTTACGGCGGCCGAGGACAGCTGTTCGTATTTACCAACTGCGCGAACCATTGAGTACTTCCCATTCAGTTCTTGTTGAAGGGCTGTGTCAGTGTTCTACAGGCTACATTCTGGTGAGTTAGCAGTGAGATTTCATGATCTAGTTTTGGATTCCTTCCGGCATCAATTATGTTCATTTCCAAGCAGCAGAGTAAAAGTGGAGCTATATCCCAGTCATCCTTTCCTTTAAAATAAAAGTAGTATAAAAAACTTGCATCGTACCATTTATTAGCATTTTGCAAATAATGATACATAGAAAACTGATTTTAAATAGAATTTTTTAAACTTTATAATATACTCGTCACCAATTGGTTTGTCAATAGCGAGCAATGACCCCTCCTACCATATAATTTCGATCATAAATTTGAGCTTACGGCGGTCGAGGACAGATGTTCGTTTTTACCAACTACGTAAACCATTGAATACTTCCCATTCAGTTCTTGTTATAGGGCTGTGTCAGTGTTCTACAGGATAGATTCTGGTGAGTTAGCAGTGAGATTTCATCACCTTGTTTTGCCTTCTTTACGGCATCACGGTAACTCTCCGTAGTAATAAAATACATAGACGGGCTTACGCACGTCGTAAAAGTCGAATATCGCTCGATAACTATATTTCGAATCGAACGGAACAATGAACACTGTTCGGTTGGCCGCCGCCGCAGCCCGTGACTGATCGGCTCTCCTGATGATGAATCGCGTGCCGATTCGAAACATGCCGAGCGATATTCGACTTCTACGACGTGAGTAAGACCGTTTATGTATTTTAATACCTAACCCTCCGTAGTCTAGCGAAAACTGTGTTGCTTTGCGTCTACATTTAGATTTTGCTTAAATAATGATACTACAAAACGGATTTTAAAAACAATTTTATATATACGGCGATACGTTTGCTCGTTTGCCCCCTATGACATAAAAAATAAAAAAAAAATAAAAAAAAATAATATTCTCGTCTCCAGTTGGTTTGTCAATAGCGAGCAATGACCCCTCCTACCACTTAAGTTCGATCATAAATTTGACCTTACGGCGGTCGAGGACAGGTGTTCGTTTTTACCAACTACGTGAACCATTGACTACTTCCCATTCAGTTCTTGTTGAAGGGCTGTGTCTGTGTTCTACAGGATACATTTTGGTGAGTTAGCAGTGAAATTCCATGATCTTGTTTTGCCTTCTTTCCAGCATCACGTTAACTCTCCGTAGTCTAGCCAAAACTGTTGCTTTGCGTCTACATTTCTAAACAGCAGAGTAAAAGTGGACATATATACCCCAGTCACCCTTTTCTCTCAAAAACTAAAAAATTATAATAGTAAAATAACCTGCATAGTTCTATTTATTAAGATTTTGCTTAAATAACGATACTACAAAACAGATTTTAAAAACAATTTTAGAATTTTATAATATACTTACTCGTCTCCGGTTGGTTTGTCAATAGCGAGCAATGACCCCTCCTACCACCTAAGTTCAATAATAAATTTGACCTTGCGGCGGTCGAGGACAGATGTTCGTTTTAACCAACTACGCGAACCATTGAGTATTTCCCATTCAGTTCTTGTTGAAGGGCTGTGTCTGTGTTCTACAGGATACATTTTGGTGAGTTAGCAGTGAGATTCCATGATCTTCTTTTGCTTTCTTTCCGGCATCACGTTAACTCTCCGTAGTCTAGCCAAAACTGTGTTGCTTTGCGTCTAAACTTCTAAATAGCTCAGTAAAAGTGTAAGCGTTATATCCCATGCACCATTTTCTCTGAAAATTAAAAATAATAATACGTAGTATTAATAGCTTGCATCATGTTATTTATTACGATTTTGCTTAAATAGGTACTACATAGAAAACTACGATTTCATCATTTTATAATATACCCGTTGCCAGTTAGTTTGTCAATAGCGAGCAATGACCCCTATTAAGCATTTAAGTTTGATCATAAATTTGAACTTATGGCGGCCTACTACCGATGTTCGTATACCAAATACTATCCGAACCATTCAGTACTTCTACTTCCCATTAACTGCCCGAGGTGGTCACATCGGCGTTCACCACAACGGCGTTTAAAGCGCGATAAATAAAATGGCTTATCGAGCAAACATTCTACGCAGTAGATGATTTTTTTTTATGTAAATTAGATATTTATAAAATTGTTGACATGTAATTCAATAATAATCAATAAAATTAGTTTATGAGTCCTATAGGAGGGTTACCAGGTTATCGGTGTTCGGCAAGATATGTTTCGGTGGGTGAGTGAGTTTGCATGACCTATTTCCGTCTTTTTCTTTCCGACTGGTCTAGAGAAAACTCCGTCGGGTACAACACTTTCCTTGTACCTTTCTCAATAGGAAAGTAAAAGAGTGGAACTCGGTTCCAGTCAATCTTTTGAAGCAAAATTATTGTATTGATCGTACAGTTTGTATCTAACAACTATTGGACGAACCGTTTAGTTTTTCCATTCAGTTCTAGGAACCATCAATACCAAGCTTATTTGTGCTACAGGATAAATTTGGTGAGTCTGCAGTAAGCATCTCCGCTTTTTTGAAAATTTTCAAAAATATACACAACATAACACTTTATTTGCTTATCGAACATCCAAACATCCGAATTTTAGGCCAAGCTGAAATGGAGACGCTTCGCTCGCTCAGTCAATAAAATTCTACAGAAAAAATTCTACTAGAAGGTGCAACTTCGTACGCGTCATTTTTTTCATACCGTAGTCGGGTAAAAAATATCCTATAGGTGTCCAGCTATCCCTGTACCAAAATTGGTTTAGTACATAACAAGGGTGGTAAACGAGGAATTACAACCGAGTGTCTATTAGAAGCCCGAAGCCGAAGGCAAGAGCTTTAATGACACGAGTTTGGAATTCCGTTACACCAGAGTCACATACGACATTTTTCATCACACTTGAGAGGAAATAGAACAAAAGTAATAAACAGCAGTCAATACCAAAATATTTATAAAACAAAACTATGCTATTTATATTTAATACAATTTAAAATTTGTCCCGCTCAAAGTGATAATGCTTTTATTAAGTACGGCGTTTGTACCTTCTTGAATTTAGGAATAATATATGTATATAAGCAACGCGATTTTCTCGTAGCAGAGTAAATTGAGAAGACATGGCGGTAGATATTTCAGAAAACAAGATTTACTTCAAGTATTAAGGGCGGCCTGAAACCAAATAACTATAAATTAATCTTACTAAGTATAAGTTAAGTACTTTGAGACAGAAAAAAAATCTCAATTTAGTCCTTTAATACAAAAATATTTACCAGCCGTTTCGGCGGGATGCGAGGACAAAGGAAATAATGCCCAACTGATGGCGCCAGACTGGCTGCATCACGCTATTCATATTTTCCCTGAAATCCTGACCCCTCCCCATAGAAAACTGATTTTCAATAGGTAAAAATCTAGAATTTTATAATAGTATAGATATCAACCTTTGTACAACTGTCTACTACGTCTCTGAGACGGAAACGACAGTTACTCCTTTCATGCTAGCTGATAGATAAGTTTCTGTCAAAAATTTCATTTTTGTGACAAACTTTTATAGCCGACTGTACTTTTCTTTGGATACCCATCAAACACTCACTGAGACGATTCTAAAGAGTCCAAACTCGGTAGGATTGCTTTTTTCTATTATAGAGTTCCTATGGCCACCTTCCGGCTCCATCATCAGATCAGCCCCATGGTACCATATTATTGTATTGTCATCAAAGTTATGTAAGTATGCAAAATTTCAGCTCAATCGGTTGACGATATCTGCTTCAAAATTGAGTAGCAAGATTCCACCCGAACAAACATACCCAAGTACATACAATGCAAGTTAAATAAAAGCTTGTAAAAACAAACCGTATTTCCTTGAAATAACGTTACCAATCATACTCATATAATAGAGAACCTATATATCGCAGAAATCAATTCAATATTGAGACTGTCCAATTATACGACTATAGACTTTACCAAATTGTTATCAAAGTCACTGATGCATTGGAATGTTTGATCATAACTGCCAAACACTCGATTTTAATTCGATTGAATATAGATTTTTTTACCCGGAATCGTTTGATGTTTTTTGCTAATAGTTTTTTTAACAATAACATTGCATTGTTACGTCATATTTATTAGTGATTGTTATATAAGGAACCGGTCATTTTAATTGGTATTTTGACGCAAATATGATGCCAATTAAATGTAAAAGCCATACTATTGTGTTATATAAAGTCGGTCCTAAAATAGATTTACAGTGTACGTGAGCTGATAATATGTCATTCGGGTTTCTACCAGTCTATAAAAGTCCTTCTGTATTATTTTTTATCCTGTGACCAGTTAGTACTAGCATGAGTTAGGGGAAGATTGGCACCATTCGTACACGGGGCAGCTTCATACAGTCACTATTACAGCTTATCAGGACAATATATTTATTACGGGTTTGTGTGTGTGGGTAGGCGCTGACGGCGCCCGGTGGACCACGAAGTTAGCTGTCAGTGCGGTTACCAAGAGCGACACGAGAGGGCGTTATTTGTTTTCGCACCCTTTAAATAAATTTATCGTCGATGTTCTCGGATGTATCGTGGTTAAATGAAGCGGTAAATCTGAAAGCTTTGTTGATCAACAGTAAGTAAATACTATCATTTCCATGATAAAGTACATATTTTGTGTATTTCTCTTCATGAATTTTGTGTAGTTACCAATATTTTATTTTTGACCTTCGGGGCAGGTTCGTACGCCTACACCTGGGGCACATTCATATACGTCATGCATGTACCTCCTATTAACATGTTTCTTTTTATTTCAGAAAATTAGCAAAAATAGTTCGGAATTATACGAAAAAGAGTTTTCTAACGAAATAGAGTCACAATTGATCGAATATATTGAAAGTTTTCGAAAATGCATTGCGGGCTCAAAAGTCAGAAAGCTGTCATATGATTATGCCAAAGAATTGAATCGGAAATATCCGCCAATGGGATTGGCGAGTATTGACTTGTTTTTAAAGACCATTTTAACTATCTTTGATAATATAATTGCTGTTTTATTTAACATGTACGAAGTTATTTCACACTGTCTGAATGTTCCCCGACCCATGTACGAATGTGCCCCTTGAGTGGGGTAGATTCGGACATTTGACAGCTTCTACTAAAAGTCGATCTACTCGTTTGTTGTAAAAGTAGGCGACTTCTAACTTTTTAATTAGGAAGCTAAATGTATCTGCTATATTATAGAGGCCGATGGACGAATCTATCTTTAAAAATAAAAATTACAAAAACCGGCATGTAAAAAGTGTACGAATGGTGCCAATCTTCCCCTATTCCTTGAATTAAAGTTTTACGCAAAATAGGCGCATTGTAAGAAGTCAAGTTGCGAAGAACCAGCCCGCGATAACCTATAACCTAAGTAGCATCAGTGAACCGGTGAGCTACATCCTCGACCCCGTAGTCAGTTACCATGAGGTGATACTAAGGTCAATCGCCGGTCAGTTTGTGAATAAAAAAAGGTAGGGGTATTTTGGAAAACTTAAAAATGTGTTTGGTTTTTTATTCTTAAACACGATGTTTTTACAAGCTTTTATTTAGCTTGCATGGTATGTTTAAAGTATGTTTGTTCGGGTGAAATCTTGCAACTCAATTTTGAAGCAGATATCGTCCACTGATTACGCTGAAATTTTGCATACTTACTTAACTTTGATGACAATACAATAATATGGTACCATGGGGCTGATCTAATGATGGAGCCGGAAGGTGGCCATAGGAACTCTATAATAGAAAAAGCAATCCTACCGAGCTTGGGCTCTTTAGAATCGTCTCAGTGAGCATTTGATGGATATCCAAAGAAAAGTACAGTCGGCTATAAAAGCTTGCCACTAAAATGTCATTTTTGACATAAACTTTTTCTTAAACATTATTTTATGGGAAAAAGTCTGATTACTTAAATATAAATGAAATCTTGTCTACAGCACAATTGTTACCGATGTATGTTGGCTAATTAATTAGCTTTTACATTCTTCTTTGAACATCCATAGCTCTCTGAGACGATTGTTAGGGGCTTTTACACAAAAAAATTTTATAAATAAATAAATATATATATAAATATACATACAAACATATACATACATAAACAAAAATAAATACTATGCACAACAAAACAGTCAGCAGAAAACTTGATGAAAAACAGTTTCACACAGTTTATTGGACAGAAAGGAAGTGTTCTTTAATTCTAGTTTTAAATATAGCTAAGGATTTAGCACTTCGCAGCTCCGCAGGCAGCGAGTTCCACAGCACAACGGAATGAAAAGTGAAAGAATTCGAATAAAATTTAGAACGGGACGAAGGGACAGTTAAAAGAAAGTTTTTTGCGCATCTAGCAGAAGAAAAATAATTAAAGCGCTCTTTGAGGTACTGGGGAGTTGCAGGGTTGAAGAGAATGCCAAAAAGAAGAGACAGAATATGTGAATTCCGCCGAAGACGAATAGGGAGCCACTTAAGTTGAGATCGGAAACTAGAAACATGATCATATTTGCGCAATCCAAATATGAATCTGATGCAGAGGTTTTGAATACGCTCAAGCTTATCAAGTAATACTAAAGTAATGTAGCAAAATATTTTATCGACAAATAAATATATCGATGTTACTGTCAACATCTAATCTAAATGTTAATCAACATAAATATATACTTTTTCTCTTCATTTCAGAATGAAAACTATGAACAAATTAAAGCGTGTATTCATTTGTTTATTTTAAATAACGTAAGTATACAATTAATATTTTTTTCCATATTCGTCGGTATTCAAGATTGCCGTCTAGATGAAAATATCCACTTCATTAGACAGGATATCGCACCGTTTTACAGTAATCGAGAAATTTCAATGATAATCGAGATCTTTATCGATATCAAATCCCTAGAGCGTGCCCCGAGATAGCACAGGTATGTACATAAGAGCTTTTAAAGCCTTTATACAACTTAAATTAGCTGTACAAGGGTTGTATAAGCACTTATACAACCTGTATGCTACTTGGGCTCAGAGTGGTGGAGCGAGCTATGCTCAGAGTTTTCCTTGCGTGTTTTTTTTTATTTTTTAGTTATTTAGGACAACAAACAGTAACACACGTTGCTTAGCAAATACAATACATAAAATAAATTCGGATGTGTAAGACCAACCACGTTATCCACGAATTACATTATATAACTAGAGCGCAAGTAACAATACGTACACGGAAACTGTATCACAGTTTGGGAATAACAATAATTACAATAACAGAACTTAAAGGCAGAGTAAAGTAGGTGTTCAAATAGCATGATTCATTCCTGAATGTACCGTGGCAAGCTTTTTAAACATGACCTCGCTGCAACTTCATTAAAACGTGATCAAATGACAAATGAGGAGACACGTTGGAAGACCAATTTATCAACTCTCTGGAGAGTTGTCTGACCTACATACCTATTAATGTCGAAAGTTTTGATTAAAAGAATACTAAAGAACAGAATTTTGAAACATTATTCGAATCGCAATCATTAAACTTTTTGAACTTTGAAACTATACTTTGCATGTAAAAAATTATGAAATATCCGCATTACCATCTACAAATGAACAATTCCAGTTTTTAGTAAATAAAGCCATTAAAATATAAAACAACTACGTAAAGATCTTAGCAAGACCTTTTAGCATTAAGTGACATATCCTGCAAAGGTTATTAACTGTCTCAACACAGTAAGAAACTAAAAGAAACATATTAGGTGGGTGCACAAAGTAGAGACCCCACACTAGCGTCTTTTGAGTGTCATCGTACAGACAACGCCCGAACAGCGGCAACGCAACGTTCGCGAAGCGTCTCTAACCTAACCAACCCTGCCACGACTTCTGTGTCTTCTGTCTGTCCGTCCGTCTGTCATCAGGCTGTATCTCATGAACTGTGATAGTTACACAGTTGAAATATTCACAGATGATGTATTTCTGTATATAAACAAATATTAAAAACAGAATAAAATAAATAATTAAGGCGGCTCGCATACAACAAACGTGATCGTCTGTACGGAACGGAACCCTCGGTGCGCGAGTCCGGCTCACAGTTGGCCGGTTTTCCTCGGCTAGCCGTCTTGACTTCGCCAGAGATGGGAGGCACCATACGAGCCTAGGGCCCTTGGGTGCGTGATGGTCGCAGGCGCGCAACAACACGCCTTGTCTTCGGGTCATCATTTTGTGGATGGCTGTGCGTTCGACCAATAGAGCTGCCAACGGCGGCCATAGGGCGGAAGGTCCAAGCGCGGTATCTCTCTGACTGTATCGCTGCAGGTCGCATGAAGGCCATAAGAGCAGTGTGATTGCGATGCGGTACTTGCGGTAGCGGGGCTAGGGAATTGCGTTGTGCACCATCCGCAGCAGCGACGCTGTACAGGCGTCGACATGATGATCGAAAGGCGGTGGAAATGTCGCGTCGACGCTGCGCGAACGTTGCGTCTCCACTGCGCGGTCTAGCAGGACACTGACGCTAGTGGGTGTACCTAAGAATAAGAAACCAAAAGAAACACGGTTAGGTACATAGTAAAGTTCAACCAGTTCCAAGAACATACATGTACATATTTAGACATAGCTATGTTAAGCCCTAAGATATTTAAAACTAGTTTGAGACAAAGAGTTATTGCTGTCCTTACTTTTTAGTTTATTTTAACTGTCTTAAGAGCTTTTTACACTAGAGTTTTATAAGAAAAGGATGGATATTTTCAGGACAAAAATTCTGGTCTGTTATAGATACTAGATATGAAGTTCTACAAATAAAAATGGTTATAATTATATTTGGACGACGTTATGCAAAAACGTGCAAAGTCGCTGATAATCATACCTGTGTTAACTCGGGATTTGATATCGATAAAAAAGATGTCATTATATATTAATATATGTCTCATTGAAGGTTCTCGATTACTATAAAACAGTGCATTATCATGTCTGATTAAGTGGATATTTTCATCTAGACGGCAATCTTTAATACCGACGAATATGGAAAAAATATTGATTACTTACTTTGAAAATTATTTAAAATAAACAAATAAATACACGTTTTAATTTGTTTATTGTTTTCATTCTGAAACGAAGAGAAAAAAAATGTTGATTAACATTTAGCTGGATTGACAGTAAAATCGATATTTTTATTTGTCGATAAAATATTTTGCTACCCTTGCCTTTCTGCAATAAACATTATCTTATCTTATCTACATTACTTTAGTATCAGTGCCCCGAGTTAGCACAGGTATGCTGATAATCTATACTACTATACAATTCTAGATTTCTATTGAAAATTAGTTTTCTATGGAGAGGGGTCATGTTAAGGAAAAATCTCAATAGCGTGATGCAGGATCGTCATTTGTTTCGCCATCTCTTTTCATTATTTCCTTTGTCCTCTCATCACGACGAAACGGCTGAACGGATTTTAACCAATTTTGGTACAGGGATAGCTGAACATCCAAATATGGTTATAGGATACTTTTTACCCGACTATATACGGTATAAAAAAAATTACGCGTACGAAGTTGCGGGCGCCCTCTAGTTTAATAAAAACTTACTATCCATATGTCAATATGTTCAAAATTCAATTTTAAGTGACGTGTGGGTTATATCGTTTTTTCATAACTACGTCCATTTATGAAAACTAGAGGCCACCTTCATCTATTTCCTCCGCATGGAAGAAGTGGTAAGTAATCCTCTTATTCGCATACAATACCCATTGAGATTTGAGTCCCTTTAGTTTAGATTAAAAAAGGATCCCTATCCTACTTTACGCAAAATAGGCCAAATAACATTTGTCTCGCAACCGTCCCATGAGCTATTTGTTCTTAATTGTCTAATTAATTTTTTTTTAACCTGCAAACAGAACATTTGACATAATACAGATGATTTTTAATCGGTGATCAGCTACCAACTTTTCTAACGGTCACGTTGAAGTCGTAACATAACGACTACTGTAACGACCCCAAGTAGCATTCCTGTTCCTAAAAAAGGTATTGGAGATATCTTGCACTCAAATTCGTTAATTCAGGCCGTTGTCTTGAAAAAATCTTCTAGGACTTCTAGATATCCCCCAGATTACCTTCAAGACAGTGTAAAGCACAGATTGGCACAGCCCTTAGGAGAATGTGAAGACTAAGTTCATACTACTTGTAAGATAAACTTAAGTTTTACTTAGGAGTGAAGTTTTAAGGATTCTTAAAACTATCTTCAAGATATCTTTAAGGTTGTGTTAACACTAATTAATTAGTTTTCAAGATATGTAGAATACCAAGTTCATACTACTTCTAAGTAAACTGCAGTCTTTCTTAGGATTAAAGTTTTAAGGGTTCTTATAATTATCTTCATGATATCTTGAAGGTTTCTTCAAAACTACTTAAGTCGTTTTCAAGATATCTACTGTACTCAGTTAAAACTTATTTAATAGCGAGTTCCTACTACTTTTTAGGTATACTTAAGTCTTGAGAGTGAAGTTTAAAGAGTTCTTAAAAATATCTTCAATAGTGCGTGCTAATTCTAACCTTATTTAAAATAATAAAAATTAAAACTGAATTGCCTTTATGAGACCTCTTTTTAGAGAAAATAAATGAAATGGCGTGTTTAAGACACAGCGTTAGAAAAGTTTATACAAATAAAATGGCGAACAGTCATTACAGTGATGATTTAATTTTGCGTTTCTTGTCGGTACATAGAGCGAAAAAGTAAAACGCATGTTGGCTGATCGAGTGAAATGGCCATAAATTACTAAAAAACAAGCGGGCCGAATGAAATATCGAGTAAAGGGTTTTAAATTTTGGAATTTTAACTAGTGAATATATGAAATACTAAGCAAAATAGTAAAATGATTGACGTCCGCGTAACTTACATAAATAGTGTTGTGAATAAATAGATTTAACAACACTTTAACTGTTTTTACTGCCTCATTTGAAGTGGCAGAGTCAGCTTTTTTCATCTAGGTGTCCTTTCCAATGGTATAAAATGGCGCTAATACCTCTTTTATTTAACGAAATACCACTTAAGATAAAAATGATAAAAAAAGATTATTTAAGAAAAAGTAAAGACAAATTTGTCTACACTTAAGCGCTAATATCCTTAACTTGATCTGAAAAACGAATTGATGCAATACAACTTTAAGATTATTTCGTGTATACATATTCTTAACTTTGACTTACTTAATCCATACTTCTTACCTAATACGTTTTATAGCACTAAAACATGGAGCTATTATGTAGGTACAACAGCAGAACAAGTGTGCACTCAGAATAAATGTGCACGCAAAATTAAACTTTAAAGTAATGACAAGAAATGTATTTTACAACTGAAGGGACCATTGGTCCGACAGAAACCACATGCACAGTCAGTGTGTCCCAGTCTCTTTATTGCTAGTTGCAAAAAAAATAGTCATTACATTAAAAAAAATATATAGAATTAATACTAAAAACTTCAAACAATAAATATACTACAAGGTACTGTCGCAAAAAACTAACAAAAATGTTATAAAATATTTAATTCGTACAGAAAATATATTTCACTCAGCTCAAACAGGGCGATTTTGCTGCGAGATAACAATAAACAAAATGTTATTTGTTTCGAGCGTGAGTAGAAAGTAGCTTTTTAATTTTGACAAATTTTGACTACGATTTGTCATTTCTCAGCCGCAGATTAATTATAAAATTCGAATCATTCGAATTTCGATGTACTGTCTTATTCATATCTATATGAAAAAAGAGTGATAAAAACACATCAACTCGATATCCGATTTTCGAACCCGACCTTGAATAAGAACACGTTCCGATACGATCTGTTCTGATATTGTATGTCCGAAATGGATAAACTGTTGAAACTATAATTCTGTAATTAGACCTTGTGTACAGTCTTGACAATAAATAAATGTCTTTGTCTTTACGTGTTATACCATTAAAATTTAAAAAATACCCGAAGAAGTTTTAATTAGAACATTTGTTATTAATGAGAATGGGAATATTTATTTCTCAAATGTGGGTATACATAAATGACCTTAACTATGGCTAGATTTCTGTCTATAAGTCAGACATACAAATTAAATTCAATTATAGCTGTTTTATTAATACTAAAGCCAATTTATTCCTTAATATCATACATTTTATACATTTACATGAGAAATAAATTATAATATTTGAGTCTACATTTCATTAAATATTTTTTTATTAACATATTATTATTGAGGTAATTTAATTTCACTTTATTTATGTCACACTATTATTAAGGACCCCTTGACGAGTATAGGCCTCCTGCAGTCTTCTCTAGCTTGCGCTGTTACGATCCAGTCATCTCCTGCGATCTTTTTAATTTCATCCTTCCATCTTTCCATCGGCCTGCCGCGTTTTTGTTTACCAGGGGGGCCAGCCCATGTAGTCACTCTCTTGAGAGAAGAGAGTCACTACAATTATAGCTTATCGAAGAAACATTATTAATTGCATTTTTTTTTAGTTAAATGGATTAATTACACATTCTATACACACAAATAGTTAATTTCATTGAATACTTATCATTATTTTTATTTATTTACATGCTATTTCTTATTACTTACATTACATTAAATCACATTACATTACTTCATATGATATTATATTATAAATTAAATTAATGCAAATTATGCTAATCATATGTCAGTGTTCTGAAATACTATTATAGTACATATTCGTTTAATATTATCCTTACACCAACTGAATAATTAGATTTTAAATGGTTGTATATCGAAAGCCTTTATATCGTTGGGCAGGTAATTATATTTTTTTATGCACATGAATACGGCATTCTTATTTTCCAATGCAGAATAATGCAAATTTAACCAATGCCTAGTGTTGTGCCTTGAGATGGACGCATGACTGGTAAAAGAGCTTAAATTTCGTTTAATGAAGAGACATGTCGCGTGTACATAAAGAGAGGGCAAGGTTAAAATATTGAGCTCTCTGAATATTGGTCGACAAGAGTTCGAATTGTTAATAATTCTTAACGATTACACCTGTTCACGAGTTACACGACTCCATTTATTGCAAAACTTCTAACTTAGCAGTCTCGCAAGCTAAGCTAGTGTCACCAAGGTATTTTTTCCGTGTGTTCCAGTCCTGGTGTATCGAGTGGTACTAAAACCGTGTTTTTGTTTTAGCCCACTTTGCGGTGCTAGTAACTACTATTTCACGATTTTTTTTTCACGAAAAATTTAACCACGAATAGAATTTATCACGAAAGATTTTATCACAAAAACTTTAACACGAATAGACGATATCACGAATACACTTTATCGCGAATGGACTTTGTCACAAAAAAATCTTAATCACGAAAAAAACTTTATTATGACCTAGAATAATCAAAATGTAGTCAAAATGTATAATAGGTGTGTTGGTTCACTAATGTTTGACCAAAAAACGTTTGACGAATGATCATTTGACCAAACAACGTTTCAACAAATATTCATTAGGCAAACGAGACATTTGACAAAAGTATCATATTACAAAAAGTCACTTAGCAAATGATTATTTTACAAACACTACACTTGACAAATGTGTTAAATCAGTGTTTTTCAAACCATTTGGCGTCACGGCCCAAAATGACCAATAAAATTATTTCGCGACCCCCTAAAACCTAGTTTGTACGATTAAACTTGCAAATGTACATGCTTGAAAAAATCTGCATTCCCTGTAGTCACGAGACTTGCTCGATGCTGATCCTCGCGACCCCCCTGGATATATGCCGCGATCCCCCTGGGGGTCGCGACCCACAGTTTGAAAAACACTGTGTTAAATAACAAAATATTATTTAACAAAATGTTATTTCATAAAAAGTACTTCTTTTTTCAACATTATGATTTAGTCTGTAATCTGTAGTTGGGTAATTTATTCCGCTACTATCTTAGAATCTATTCACTATGCTTTACAATCTGTATGTACTAATAGAGCAAATCGTACATTTTCCTCAAGTTTGCTCTACGAGTTTTACGGATAGAGCGAATTGTTTTTTTTTTGTTCTGGCGCTGTTTTGGTCGCAGTTCTAACATAACCTAACCCATTAACAAATCTATCCACTATGCTCTACGATCTAAAATAGTAAAAATAGTAGAGCAAATTGGAGAAAAAAAGTTAGATTTGCTCTAAAAAAAACAAACGAAACACTTGTCAAATAATACATAGACCATACCACACCACACCAGACGTTTTTAGACCAAGAATAGTTTTGTCTAATAACTCAGTTGCTAAATGATCATTTTGTCAAATGTCATCATCCTCCTAGCCTTTGTCCCATTTTTTGAAAATGAATTCTCAATCGGGGTCGGCTACCTAAATCCCAAGATGTGGCGTAGGCACTAGTTTTTACGAAAGCGATTATTGACTACAATAGTCCTGTCCGTGATGATAGATCGATATTATTATTATTATATTATTAGTCATCTCAAAACGCTCTTACATTTGGGACCACAGATACGGGTCTCCGAAAAAAATAATTTTCCTATATAATAAAAGGTAAAGGTTTTTTTAAGAACTGCGGGTCAAAAACATTGTTTTGACTAACTTTGCTAAACTGTACATTAATTTGCAGTTTTTCTCTTGAATTGGGCTCGTACGCCGTTCACAATAAGGATCACAGAGCAAAGTCAGCCTTTTCGGGGTTTTCGTGACTAAGTTTTAGTGATAATGGTCTTTTCGTGATAAAGTCTATTCATGATATGGTCTTTTCATTATATACTATTTTCGTGATAAAGTTTTCGTGATAGTCTTTAGTGATTAAGTTTTCGTGATAAAGTTTATTCGTGATGAAGTCGTTCCTGAAAAAGTTTTCGTGAAAAAGCTTTTCGTGATTAAGTACGCGACTTATAAGACAAGTAAGTAACGTGACTTATTAAGTCATAAAAAAATAGACAATAAATAGAAAATAAAAATTTCAACATACTAAAATGTAGTAAAGCTCCTTGTCTCATTGTTGCCAAATATTTGGTTATCCAGCAGTGTCTCTCGCATCTCATAAAATTTGCGTTACTTTTTTTTTGGTGAAGTGAAAGAACTTTTAGCAAATAAAATGTTTAATTGTTTGAAGTTTTTAGTACTTACTTATTAGTTTTGTATTTCTTAAACTACTAATCACTACTTTTTTTTTGTGACTGGCAATAATAGAAAGGGACAACACATACCTACTCCACTCGTGCGTTTTCTGTCGGATCGTTGCCCGTTCAGTTGTAAAAAACGTTTTGTTTTTTTTATTGAGGTTTAATCTTGTGTGCACACTCCTGTTGTCTCTCATAATTAATAGCTCCATGACTAAAGTTTATCCGTCAAACGATTCAGTTTTGTGTGACTAAAGTAATACTGAATAGATTCTAATGACTTCAAAAGAGTTTTATGTGTTATTTAAATTAAACTCGTTTTAATAAAATTTGATTTTTATGTACGTTTTATAGGTACACTTCAGGCAAAATCTTCTTGGAAATAATTTACTTGGATTCGTTAATACGAAACTTTCTGAAGAAACGCTATTTAAAAACTGTTTTTATTTTCAGTTAAAGTTGATTTATAAAACCCTATCTTAGTTATTTCAAGCAAACTTAAGACATGCATAAGTTGTACTTCGTACGATTTTGTTAATTAAAGTGGGTTTTGAGTGCGATTCAAATAAACAAATTTTAGTGAAACAAGATTTTGTACGAATATGCTGTAGGCATACCTAAGGCAAAGTCATCTTGGGAATACTTTACTTGGATTTGGGAATACAAATGCTGATCTAGAACGTTTTTGGTAAAACTGTTTTGATTTTAATTTAAAGTTGATTTTGATCATACAAAACCTTTAACCTAGTCAAAGCAAACTTAAGATAAAATACAGATACGTAAGAAGAGTACTGAACATGGTTTATGTAAGTCAAAGAGTTTTAAGTTCGATTTCAAATAAACTAATTTTAGTAAAACAGGATCGTACTGTAGGTATACGTATGTGTGGTATTACTTTAGATTACATTATCTTGGGAACCCTTGCTTGGATTTGTGAATACGAAACTTATTATAGAAGTGGTTTTTAACAACGAATTTGATTTTAAGTTAAAGCTGATTTTACTTCATTCTTATCCCTACTTAAAGCAAACTCAAAACACATTTCAGATACTAAAGATATATGCTCAAGTTGTACTGAACATGTATAGGTTAATTAAAATGAGTTTTAAATGGGACTTGAAATAAACTAATTTAAGTAAAAAAAAAATCGTTTATGTGATACTTTACTTCGAATTGTGAATACGAAACTTACTATGGAAGCGGTTTTTAAAAACTATTTTGATTTTAAGTAAAAGTCGATTTGCTTAATCCTTATTTAATTAAAGCAAACTTAAGACACATTACAGATACTTAAGATATGCTCAAGGGGTGCCTGTCGTATCGCATAACGTTTTCTGTCCTAAAAATGTTTGGCCGAGAATGTTTGGCATACTGTTGAGTGGCATACTACTCGTTTGTCCTAATAATTTTTGCGCATACTCATTTAAAGTCCTAAAGCAAGTTTATCCTAATATTGATAACTCTAAAATCGAATTACCTAAAGCATAATATTCCTAACATGAATTGCCCTAAGAATTACTTTGCCTATTATTAAATTGACTAAAATTACAGCACCTAAAATAAACTATGGTAGGCGTGCGTGAAGTCAGAATCGTGACGTATTCTACCTTCAGGCAGGTCAGATTTTGGCTACGTTAGGTACGACGACGAGCGAAGCGAAGAGGAGTGTTAGGTAGAACTGTGACCTTAACGAGCGAGCGAAATTATATTAAAATTTAGCAGTCAGTAGGTTAGGTTAAAGACTGAAAACTGTAGGTTAGGTTAGGTTTGTTTTATGACCATGGATAGCGGAGCGTCAGAATGCTTGCTTGCATGGAGGTATATAAAAATTTAGCAGTTAGTAGGTTAGGTAAAAACCGAAAACTGTAGGTTAGGTTAGGTTTGTTTTATGACCATGGATAGCGGAGCGTCAGAATGCTTGCTTGCATGGAGGTATATAAAAATTTAGCAGTTAGTAGGTTAGGTAAAAACCGAAAACTGTAGGTTAGGTTAGGTTTGTTTTATGACCATGGATAGCGGAGCGTCAGAATGCTTGCTTGCATGGAGGTATATAAAAATTTAGCAGTTAGTAGGTTAGGTAAAAACCGAAAACTGTAGGTTAGGTTAGGTTTGTTTTATGACCATGGATAGCGGAGCGTCAGAATGCTTGCTTGCATGGAGGTATATTAAAATTTAGCAGTTAGTAGGTTAGGTTAAAGACCGAAAACTGTAGGTTAGGTTAGGTTAGTTTTATGACCATGGATAGCGGAGCGTCAGAATGCTTGCTTGCGTGGAGGTATATTAAAATTTAGTAGTTAGTAGGTTAGGTTAAAGACCGAAAACTGTAGGTTAGGTTAGGTTTGTTTTATGACCATGGATAGCGGAGCGAGCGAAGCGAGCGGAGCGTCAGAATGCTTGCTTAAAAATCTTCGAGATTTAGGTATAAGGAAATGTAGTCAAAAGATTTTTAGCACATTAAATATGAGGAACATTACAATTATGCACATCAATCATTCGATAGTTGAATCTTAGCCACATCAAACGATAGGACAAATAATATTTAGGACAAACGATAATAGGAGCAACAATTTCGGACAATCAAAAATATGGGGAACAAAGTGTATGCCATACGTTATTAGGACAAAAGACGTTATGCGACACGACGATAGGACTAATAATTGTATGCCATCCGATATAGACCCATGCTCAAGTTGTACTGGACATGTATAAGGTAATCGAAATGAGTTATAAGTGTGATTTCAAATAAACAAATTTTAGTAACATTTGATTTTTTACCTTTATGGGTAGAAACATTTTAGGCAAAATTATCTTGGGAATACTTTGGTTTGATTTGTGAATACGAAACTTACTATAGAAGCGGTTTTTAAAAACGATTTTGATTTTAAGTTAAAATTGATTTTACTTAATCTGTTGAGAATCGATAGGTTTTTGCCCACTGGCCACACAATCAGTTAGTTCATTTTTCTTTCACGGCGCTGCGAGCGCGCGCGCTGTCGCCAGCGGACGCGAGCCGGCGCCAGTTGGTAATATTGGTATCTAACGTAACGGCTCTTGAACATTATAACCTCCGTGGTTTGGGAGATATTTTGGAAGTTTTACGCTTTAACGGAAAGTGTTGAGATACGGCACAATTCCTTGTACGGTGGGCTGCTTCGGGCGCCCCAAGGATTGTTATTTAGAGTGATATAAGGACTACTACAGTGTGAATTGTGTTTGGCGTGTTTGCTGACGAGATCAGGGCGGCGGCGGCGCAGTCCGGGACGTCGCTTATTGCCGCAAGTAACACACATACACTTTACACAAAACAGAAACACATACTTGCGGCCGGGAAGAGATTCGGCTGAAATCCAGGTTAGCAAAGTAGATCAAGTTAGGTTAAGTACATAGGGCGCGTACCGCGTTCCATTGTTTCGCGCTAGGCAAGATTGCTTTGGTAATTTGTTCTTACATGGGCCCGGGATAAATTCAATTTGTGTCTGGCGCAAACAAATTTTGGTAGCAAAAGCGTGGTTCATATCCACAGAAAAGATATTTGTTTCATTTACGTTCGGATAAGTAATTTAGTTAGCATCAAAATCATAATTGAAATTTGAGGGTGGATTGCGCTTGGTTCGCATTCCAATCTATTAACGTTAAGTTGCATTTGCGTAATTAAGACTAACTAAATTATAAGAATATTAGTTATAACTTTCAATTGAAATGTTAGTTGAGTGAATAAAGTAAATATAGTTTCGTTTCGATACGGAGAAACGTATTAATAAGTAATTCATAATTGGGGTTCCGCTGAACTATTATTCACTCAAATTACATTTAATTTAAAATAAATTTAGTGTTGTTTTCCGTTGCGTAATATTGGTGTTGGGTGAATAACTTTGAAGTTGTCGCGTTTGGTACGAAAAATAAAAACGGATTGTTATTGTCTAAAATCGGGGTTCCACGGACAAAATTATTCACCCAAATTTATTAATTTATTTTTAAAAATTTATTTTATTGATCCTCGTTATCGAGGTTGGTACCATGGCTCCCTCAGTAGTTAAAACGGTCGCGTCAAGGGTCGAATCGGAATTAAGATGGTTTTCATTAGTCGTTACGTTAATTGGTCGTACGGATCGCGAGGACGCATTATTGTCACGCGCGCGACAGGTAGATGAAAGGTATGACGCGGTATTGAAATTGCATGCCGAATATTTGGCACGTATTGACGAAGAGGAGACCGGGGAAAGTCGGACCCAGGCTGTTGAAGTGGTGCAACGCAATGTAGACCAGTGCGGTGATATGGTGATGAGTATCATCCAAGCGGCAGCGGATATCGAGCGCGCCCGAAAAGGGGATGTTGGGGTAAGGCGTGCACCCAGTGGTGTGGCACTAATGGCGCCGTTGCCACCAGTGAATGTCCCGGAATTTGGTGGTGAATATGCCGACTGGCCGAGGTTTCGCGACATTTTTAACAGCGTGGTGCACTCGCGCACGGATTTGACCCCCGCGTATAAAATGGCGCAGTTGATGGGGAGATTACGCGGTGAGCCTCACGATATTTTGACTCATTTGGAGATTACGGATTCCAGTTACGAGACGGCATGGGGCCTATTAATTGACCGATATGATAATCGGCGATTAATTATTGATGGGCTCATCGAAAAAATATTTAGTATATCGAAGGTCACTAATGTACACGAAATAAGGTCGAAAATCCTTAATCCCGTCATGGTGGCGGTGAATACGCTGGAGCGACTCAAGTTGTCATTAGGGGACAACAAGTACATTGTTGTGAACCGGGTTTTGCGCAAGTTACCTAGCGAGGTGGTGGCGCGGTTTGAGCAGTCACATGGGGGTGATTCATCGAGTCACCTCCCAACATTTGACGAATTGAGGGCGTTCCTGGAGGGTGAGTGCAGGCGGGCGGATTGCCAAGGGGCAACCACGCCGCAACCCCCCACGTCACCCCGGCGTACGGTTGGGCCCAAACCGGTGGAGCCCCGTCGGGGAGGACAGCGGTACAACGCCCTTCAATCGGAGGTGTGCCCCTTCTGCCGGAAGGGGGGACACGCGATCACCGCGTGTGCGGACTTTAAGGCACAGCGGGTGCAGAGGCGCAGGGGGGTGGTCAAGCAGCGCAACCTGTGCTTCCGCTGCTTAGGCGCACACTATGTGCGAGAATGCAGCACGACCACCAACTGTCGTACTTGCGGGGGGGCCCATCATGAGCTCCTCTGCCTGGCTGAGGGTGGGGAGAGGTACGGGGCCTCATCGGGAGGCCATCCTCCCTCTCCTAAGCCAGCCTTGGGTGGACGGTCGCCCCCCCACCGGGGAGGGGGGTCACCCAGAGACCAGCGGTCGCCCCCTCCTCGGAGAGGGGGGTCACCCAGAGACCAGCGGTCGCCCCCTCCTCGGGGAGGGGGGTCATCGAGGACTCCGGAGTACCGCCGGATGCCGCAGTCTCCTCCGCGGGGGGGGGATCGGCGCCGAGATTCGGGCGGGTGCCCGGAGATGACCCATGGGGAGTCGGGTTACGCGACTTACTCGGCCGCGCTGGGGGGCAGGTTGCCGCCCCCGAGTAGTCGCTTCTCCCCACCCCTCGCAGAGCGCCCACGCTTGATGGCGCGTCCGCCGCAGATGGGACGGATGCCGATGGGCTATTACCAGCCGGCGCGCATGGCACCGATGGGTCGAGGGGTGTACTACCCGGGGTGGGACCCATACCTGGGCCAGGGGCCCTCTCCCCCTCCAGCAGAAGGGGAGGGAGGTGCCCCCTGCTAGCAATTAGCAGTCTGTTCATCCGTCGTGCCCACCCCACCAGTGACGGTATTATTACCGACGGCTAAGATTACCGTCAGGGGTACGGATGGACGGCCAGTGCCAGTGAGGTCACTCCTGGATTCGGGGGCACAAGGTTGTATCGTGTCCAGCCGCCTAGTGGCCAGGCTGGGCCTCAGGTTGGAGCCATCACGGGATGGCGCAATAGGTATAGGTGGCAATCAGGTGCCTCACATCAGGGGTCAGACGGACCTCCTGTTTGAGATGGGTGACTCGGCATCGATCACGCGGGTGAAGGCCACGGCTATTGTTTTAGATGAAGTGGTCGGGGTTCTTCCTTCGGTACGGTTACCGCTGGCGGTAACGAAGCTGACCAAGGGATTGGAGTTGGCCGACCCTCACTTCGCAATTCCCGGACGGGTGGACGTCTTACTTGGAACTGACGTCCTCGGGAAGCTGCTGCGGAGCGGTAAGCGGGAGCTGCAACCAAACGGGTTGGTGGCCGTGAGTACCGCAGGTGGGTACGCATTATTGGGCCCAGTACGGGGACCACAGGACGCAACGGATTATAGCAACATATACTACGGCAGCGTGTTATCGGAGGTCCTGCAAAGGTTCTGGGCAACAGAAGAGCCACCCACAGCTCCCAGGACAAGCCCACTGGACGAGGAGTGCGAGACATTTTATCAGTGCAACACGGTGCGCCTCCCTTCGGGCAGATTTATGACACGGCTGCCGTTTCTATCGACGCGACCTCCACTGGGGAGCTCCAGGGACCTGGCTGAGAAACGGATGATGGCCATGGAAAGGCGCATGAAACGGGACTCCAACTTTCGGCGAAAGTATGTTGAGTTCATGCGTGAATATTTGGCTTTGGGTCACATGTCGGTATCCAGGGTAGACTGGCGTCGTGAGGAGCACTACGTATTGCCTCATCATGCAGTCCTGAAGACACCTGACTCCAAGATCAGGGTCGTGTTCGACGGGAGCGCGGCGACATCTAACGGGGTGTCCCTGAATCAATGCCTGCACGCTGGTCCTAAGTTGACCAGAGACATTGCAGACATTCTAACGGACTTCAGGAGACACCAAGTTGTCTTCGTTACGGATGTGAGGATGATGTTTCGCCAAACGGAGATCCATGCGGATGACCGTCGGTTCCAGCTGATATTGTGGCGAGAGAGCCCAGAAGAACCGATGATCACGTATGAGCTGAACACGAACACGTACGGATTAAAGCCGAGCCCGTATGTAGCGATGCGGACGCTACGAGAGCTGGCTGACCAGGAACGGCTGCGCTTCCCTCGCGCAGCTGCAGTCATCGATCGGGATGTCTACGTGGATGACATTTGTACGGGCACGGACAGCATTGAGCAAGCGCTCATCCTAAGGGATGAATTGGTGGCGCTCATGGCCTCCGGTGGCTATGAACTCAGGAAGTGGCTGTCAAACTGCCCAGAGGTGCTGGCAGGACTACCAGCTGAGCACCAACAAGACCCGCATTTGTTTGAGGACTCGGATAATCCTCATGCGTTGGCAATTTTGGGGGTCCAGTACCGACCGACTCAGGATGTCTTCACATACAATTGTGAGGCCGAATTGCTGTCGAAGACCTGGACCAAGCGATCAGTCCTTTCGACTATCGCACGAACGTTCGACCCAAATGGTTGGATCTCTCCGGTCACGTTCATGGCAAAGTTCTTCATGCAGAAGCTTTGGTTGGCCCAACTAGGCTGGGATGAGCAGCTCACGGACGAGCTGCTGCACGAGTGGACGGCATTCGTGACCACATTGCCGCATATTAAAGAAATTGAGATCCCGCGCAAACTGCTCCCTCGGGCGGGAGCCAGGGTGACCCTGCATGGGTTCTGCGATGCTTCTGAGAAAGGGTACGCGGCCGCGGTCTACCTGAGAACAGGTGAGACTGCTGGCGAGGGCGTTGTACGCTTGGTCATGGCCAAGAGCAAGGTTGCGCCTGTTCGGACCCGGTGGACGATTCCAAAGATGGAATTGGCGGGTGCCGCGCTCCTGACCCGCCTCCTAAACCATGTGGCGCAGAACCTGCGTGGCACGGTGGATCTGAATGACACGGTTTACGCATGGACGGACAGCCAGATCGTGTTGTGCTGGCTGCAGACTTCGGTCCATACGCTTGAGGTATTTGTGGCCAACCGAGTGTCACAGATAAATAACTCGGAGACTCCTCTGGTCTGGAGACATGTTCCAGGTGAAGTTAACCCGGCAGACTGCTCGAGTCGCGGCTGCCCGGCGCCTGCTCTGGTTGAGCATTCTCTCTGGTGGGGGCCTCAATGGCTGGAGCGGCCACATACGGAGTGGCCTTTCAATGACTGCGGACGCCAGCCACTACCCCCTGACCAGGGTCTGAGAGTCAATGTGACTACAGTGGAGTCTGTGGCAGTGGACCACACTCTTTTGGAACGGTATAGCTCACTAGGGAAGCTACTTCGAGTCACGGGATGGATAATGCGGTTTTTCCATAATTGTCGAAGCCCTGCGGCACAGCGCAACCTGTCACCTGTAATGGGACCTGAGGAGCAGCAAAGGGCTCTCTCACGTTGGGTGGGGGTCATTCAGGGGAATGAGTTCCAGGATGAACTTAGGATCTTGCGGACTGGCGTGGGCAGAATGAAGAAGAGCCTTGTCCGCCTCAACCCGTTTATTGATGAGCACGGAATGCTCCGGGTGGGAGGCCGACTACGGAATGCCGAATTGCCCTATTCAGCGCGGCATCCTTTAATTCTTCCCAAGAAGGGAGCTCTGGTGGAGCTGTTGGTTTGGGACCGTCACATCAGGAATTCACATGCAGGCTGCAACACACTGCTGGGCATTTTGCAGCGGGAGTTCTGGATTTTGTCGGCACGGAGAGTGATACGGAGCGTTGTGTTTCGTTGCTTGCCTTGTTACCGGCTCAAGGCAGCCACAATGCAGCCACAAATGGGAGATCTCCCGCCCGACCGAGTTACGGAAGCTCGGCCGTTTGCTGGTGTGGGGACAGACTTCGCGGGGCCTTTCATGGTCAAGACATCACGCCTTCGCAACGCGAAGTCGGTTAAGGCATATTTGTGCGTCTTCGTGTGTCTGGCGACCAAGGCCGTTCATTTGGAAATGGTAGCTGATCTCTCTACGGAGGCCTTTTTGGCAGCGCTGGACCGATTCGTTTCTCGGCGGGGGATACCGGCCTTGATACGGTCGGATTGTGGTACCAACTTCAAGGGCGCCGATCGTTTTCTAAAGGAAATTGTATTATTTTTAAGTCAAAATGAGCGAGAGATCGGCACGGCCATCGCCAGTCGGGGCATTTCGTGGTATTTCAGTCCACCTGGATGCCCCCACTGGGGTGGAATATTTGAGGCAGTGGTTAAGTCTGCCAAGACTCATTTGTATCGGGTCATCGGCTCAACGATCCTCTCCTTTGAGGAATTGTCAACGGTGTTCTGCAAAATTGAGGCAGTTTTAAATTCGCGCCCCTTGTGTCCGTTGAGCGCTGACCCGAATGACCTGGAGGCCATTACCCCAGGTCATTTTTTGATTGGCCAACCACTTAACGCCTTGCCGGAGTATCCGTATACGGATGTTAAGTTGTATAGGTTGTCACGGTATCAGATGCTGCAGCAAATGACTCAAAATTTTTGGAAGCGATGGTCGCTTGAGTATTTGCACATTCTTCAGCAACGCGTTAAGTGGACGGACAGGACGACCCCACCGTGCGTTGGAGACCTCGTACTGGTTAAGGATGCTAACCTATCACCGTTGTGTTGGCGACGGGGGCGCATCGTTAACTTGATAGCGGGCAAGGATGGGTCTCCACGGATCGCAGATGTACAAGTGAGGGACTCGATCCTTAGACGGGCGGTTTCAACGCTATCCCGACTACCGGGAGTTTGAGCGGACCGACGACGGGTCGGTCCGGGGCGGGTGGTTGTTGAGAATCGATAGGTTTTTGCCCACTGGCCACACAATCAGTTAGTTCATTTTTCTTTCACGGCGCTGCGAGCGCGCGCGCTGTCGCCAGCGGACGCGAGCCGGCGCCAGTTGGTAATATTGGTATCTAACGTAACGGCTCTTGAACATTATAACCTCCGTGGTTTGGGAGATATTTTGGAAGTTTTACGCTTTAACGGAAAGTGTTGAGATACGGCACAATTCCTTGTACGGTGGGCTGCTTCGGGCGCCCCAAGGATTGTTATTTAGAGTGATATAAGGACTACTACAGTGTGAATTGTGTTTGGCGTGTTTGCTGACGAGATCAGGGCGGCGGCGGCGCAGTCCGGGACGTCGCTTATTGCCGCAAGTAACACACATACACTTTACACAAAACAGAAACACATACTTGCGGCCGGGAAGAGATTCGGCTGAAATCCAGGTTAGCAAAGTAGATCAAGTTAGGTTAAGTACATAGGGCGCGTATCGCGTTCATTGTTTCGCGCTAGGCAAGATTGCTTTGGTAATTTGTTCTTACATGGGCCCGGGATAAATTCAATTTGTGTCTGGCGCAAACATAATCCTTATCCCAATTAAAGCAAATTTAAGACATATTACAGATAGTTAAGATATGCTTAAGTTGTACTGACCATGTAGAAGTTAATTCAAATGTGTTTTAAGTACTATTTCAAATAAGCACATTTTAGTAAAATAAGATTTTTACGTACTAGGGGTAGACATACTTTTAGGTAAAGTCGTCTTGGGAATACTGTAATAGGTTTTGGGAATACGAATGTTACTGTAAAAGTGATTTTTTAAAACTTATTTGATTTTAAGTTATTACTGATTTTACAAAATCCTTCTTATCTTATGAAAATAAAACTTCGGATTAATTACAGATACTCATCTCAAGTAAGTCAAACTTAAGAAACTTTCCAGGTACTAAAGATTTAGAGTTTAGTCGCAATTGCTACTTGGGACTTCAACCTCACCGCCATCAATTACTGAGTTTCATACGTTACGTTACATGAAAACATACTTTTATTTTTCTATGATAATTTTTATTTTGGAACCTATTTTGTCCTAAATTGTTTGTCACCCGAGAGATTAGTAAATCTGTATCTGTGAGCTTACAACCTCTTTAATAATTTAATGGCAATGACCATTTATGAGTAATAACTTGTCATTGTCATTCCCTAAACAAATCAAAGTCATAGAAAATTTCGTAAAATTTCCCACCAAATCGATGGCACTTGATGTAGGTATCGTACTTCAATAATTTACTGTAGGATGACCATGTATCTAGTGGTTTTTGTTTTAATTAGGTTTTAACTTTTTATTGATTAAACTAAACAGTGAGGTAATTGTAAACGTAAACGTGAGACCTCGCTTATTGATTTTAATTTTAGCTGGATATTAATAATTTTCTACTCCTGATCACCGATTAAGAATCATCGTGTATATTTGGTTACTTACCAGGAACTTATATCATTTGTACGACCTCATAACTCATGGAAGATGATAACACGAAGTACAATGTTTATAACGTAAAACAAACAACAAAGGATACTAATTATATAGATAACAGGGCAAAGCAAGGTTTTCTCAAAAGAGTTCTCAAATTTTTCGGTGGGACTGGATTTTAAATATGAAAGCTACATTTATTAGGAAACGGGACTTGAACCGCCTATATCTCTTCATCATCTTCATCTTCCTTAATCTGGTCCAAATAAGTAATCCTCTGCGTACCTCATCCTCTCCTTCCCTCAATTTTTTCCTCTATTATCTTCTGTATTAGGTCGTCGTGTCTTATTAAATGGCCTTTTACTTTCATTTTCCCTCTTCTAGTTTCTATAGTATGTAGCATATGTCTCTTCTCCTTTACCCTTTACAAGACTTCCTCATTGGTGACTTTTTCAGTCCAGTTTATTCCCTTCGCCAGCACCACATCTCGAATGCCTCAAGCCTTTATTTATCTACAGATATATTTATTTTGATGATGATTTAATATTTACCCGCTAATCCCACGGGAACACTACATTTCGGGATAAAAAGTAGCATATATGTTAATCCAGGGTACCTTCATACCAAAGTTTGTCAAAGTTCAGCCAGAGTGAGAAAGTAACAAACATACACATGAACACACTCACAAACTTTCTCCTTTATAATATTAGTGTCATTCATTTACTATTCAGACAAGTTACAGCATAACAGTAATCAAACCAAGGCACTGTGAACTACTAAACGACAAATAAAGAAACTTAGAACTTATTTGATTTAGGCGACGTAAGGCTTTATCCGTTCAAAAATGCTGATTGTTTTAGACATTTTTCTCTATATATAATCAAACATGTTTTTTAATATATTATATTTTACTACCTAGAATAGGGCAATTGCAATTTATTGATATATATTTGAAACTTACTGCTGGAATTTTTCATTGATAATTTTTGATTCAAAAACTACTCGAATCTGAGAAAATCCACGCAGAAAACTGCTTTTAAAAACTTATTTTCGACTGCACGCAATGAAAGCGTGAAATAGCTATGTTACTTTCTAGAACTCAAGGAATAGTATTATTCACTTCAAAAAGTTAGTTGAGATATTTATAATCTCAACTAACTTTTTGCAGTCGAAAATAAGTTTGAAAAAGCAGTTTTCTGCGTGGATTTTCTCAGATTCGAGTAGTTTTTGAAACAAAAAAATGTTGAAATTATAAATATATTTGTAATAATATGAAAAAAAAATATTTTTAAAGGAATAAGGCCTCGTAACTTGACGCCGTAAGTCTGATCTGGCGCAGGATTCGGCAGATTGCCCCGCAACCGCCGAAACTGAATTCACTTGCGATCTTTTCAGTTAATTACTCACTATTATTTTCGCATCTCACTATCAACGATCTATAGATCCCGCAGCTACAGTACTCGATCGGTCGCGCGCGCAAGCGGACGCGTCACAAGTGATCCAGTAACAGTGTGTTGTGCAAACAAATAATAATAAGGTGGGGATTTATTTCTTAAATTTGCTTTAAGTTTAAAGGGTACGCGCGTTAATCTTAAATTGTTTTTGTTAAGATATTCAGCAACTTATTTAACCGACTTCAAAAAAAGAGAAATTAAGTCTGTCTGTGATTCTAAGTGTTCACTGAAAAAAAAAATATTTGTTAACAGTAGCCCCAATGTTAAGCTGCTAGTAAATAAATCTGAGGACTGACAAACTGAGGGCTGCTAGTAACCAGAATAAGTTGTGTAAAGTTAGGTTAATTTTGGTTACCATTAGCTTAAGTTACTACTAAGCGCAATGTGGCTGTTTTTCAAGTAGTTAAACTAGTTGAGCTATTTTTTTCCGTGAATTGTTTCTTTAGAACTCCATCAGGAACTAACTTATCTTGAATTGTTTATTTCTGAAAGTTGAACCCTCGAATATAATTAATTTCAAAATTGTAATATGATGAGAATTCTCCTCACAACCGGATTCCAACCGGCTTGATTATTTTTGAGCGCGTGAGCATCCTTATTTACTGTTCTTATAGATATGATGTAAAGACAATTCTGCTTCGGCTTGCCTATGGATTTATTTGACATCATACAACTGGAAGACATTTTATTTGTCGGTTATAACTGAGGAACAAACAAACAAAATTAATTTATCAGAGCCTTCATTATCAAACATCTTGATAACGTCCAAAATATCCGAAACTTCATTTCTTATTTGAAACCATAATTTTCATATTACCTTCTCATTTTGCATTATAAATTGTAAGTTACTCAATAGAGGCCCTTCTGTGAGTGAACCATCCAATATCGTAAGTAAATCAACGACCATAGCATAGTCATATTTCCCAGGACTGCATACCCTAGTCAATCAAGAACAAAACAGTGGATTACAAACAACTACTAAACTAAACAACTCGTCTTCATTGCAAACTCGTCCACATTCCCGATATTACTATTACCATCCACATGCAAGCGGAATAACAATTTGTTTTCTTCATTTTGTTAAATATCCATTTTATTTACCATAATTCATTCCATCTTCCAGAAATTACTTAAGGACTTATATAAGTAACCAAAGAATATTATTTGTAATAATTAATCGCAGAATAATTTATTTGAATGACGATTAAATTAGTTTTACTAAATTTCTTTCAAAATAAATTCTTGAATGATGGTGAGTTGATTTATTATTGTGGTGCGTCATTTAAAATGATGATTTATTTTTGAATATCCAACTGGTACAAAGGTATTATTTGGTGTTATACAGCACAAACAAGCAATGAAATAATGGTTTTTCAAGTATCTATAAACGTTTTTTACTTTCTATTTGATACAATTAAGTATAATATAGATAGGTACCTATCTTGGTTGTACGCAGTGTAGTTTGCCTATTTTCTTCAATTACCCATTCCTTCAATTGTTCAAAGGTTAACTGGAAGAGATCCCTAATAGGGATAAGTTCGCCTTTGTACATATTTCATTTGTTATCAATGTATTTATAACCAGTTGTTGTGTACAATAAAGTGTTTACATACATACATACATACAATTATTAAGTTTGTTATTTTTTTCTTATCACAGACTTGAAGTATGTAGCGTTAATAAAACATTACATAAGTAAACAAACGTGATACGTGCTTTTTTTAAAAGCTGTGTTGTGACCAAATCTTTCGTTTCGATTCAGGTGACATTTTTGCAAATTTATGGAAATCGATTAAAGTAAATCGACAAATTTATATTCTGAAGGAAGAACACTAAAACTAATTACTTACTATTTTATATAGAAAACTCTGGTGAGTCACAGACATATTAAAATCAATCCCGTCCTATATGGCCTTTGACCTCGGAGTTCGATACGAGGGCGAATCAAAAAGTTCTTAGAACAGCATGGTGGTAAAACCTTTTTAAATGTAGTTTATTTTTATTTTATTTTAGCTATCCTTACGACATAATATGACGACATTTTTTTTTTGATTACGTATACCAATAACACATAATTAATTATTTTGTGAAGCAAATCGCTCAAAATCTGTCATAATGGACAAAAATGAGTAACGTGCCGTGATTAAGTATCTGTGTTTGAAAAAAATGTCCACTAAGGAAATTCATTTGGATATTCAGCAGACTATAGGTACTAATGCTGTACCATATTCCACGGTTGCTTGCTGGGTTGCCGAATTTAATAGAGGTAGGCCCAAGTGTGAAGATGACCTTCGCTCCGGCCGGCCTTCCACCTCTGTTACTGATGACAACGTGGCGAGAATCAAAAAATTGGTATTAGAAGATAGAAGAATTAGCATCAAACAGTTAGCAGAGATCCTACACATTTCTTTTGACAGCGTGCAGCGTGCAATCAATATTGATGGACGTTTTGGGGTTTAAAAAAGTTTCGCTAAGATGGGTTCCGCGAATGTTAACTGAGGTAAACAAAGAACAGCGTGCGGAGGTTTCGAAGCGGAATCTCGAAATCATCGAACGTGACCCGGATGCGTTTTATCGCCGATTTGTAACCCTGGACGAAACATGGCTCCACCATTTTGATCCCGAAGCAAAAAAACAAAGCATGTCCTGGAAACGACCATCTTCTTCAGCTGATAAAAAATTTCGAGATTTTCCGACGGCGGGCAAAATTAGGGAATCTATATTCTAGGATGCGGAAGGAATCCTGTTTATTGACTACCTGCCGAAAGGAAAAACTATTACAGGTCCCTATTATAAAGAATTAATCCCGAAAGTGCGGCAAGTGATCATAGAAAATCGCCGGGGAAAATGGTCTACAGGCGCACTGTTTCACCACGACAACGGCCCAGCTCATCGCTCACAATTGGCAATCACTGCGATCCGCCAAGCTGGCTTCAAGCTGTTCGACCACCCGCCATATTCTCCGGACTATGACTAGGAAATCATTTTCACATATTCCCGAAATTAAAAGCACATCCGCGGAATAAAATTCCGAGATGATAATGCCATAGTGGGTGCTGTAGAGGAGTTTTTCGAGTCCCAAGGAAAATCTTATTTTATGATGGAATAAAAAAAAAATTAAAACAGTACTTAAAGTGTATAGAATAACAAGGAGACAATGTAGAAAAATAAAAGATAGAAAAACAATTTTCTTTTGTTTTTCACCCTTATTCTAAGAACTTTTTGATTTACCCTCGTATTACGTACTAAAAAGTTCGGGCATTCAAAAATTAAGAGGCGATACTAGCGCCATCTAGCTTATTTACTCGATGCGCCGTAAACATGAGCAGGTGCGATAAATAAATACTGTCCAGTGACCTTTACTCATCAGTTCACCTAGTCCAGTCCATGTACGTTGTAAAAATAATTGGGCAGTGCGAGTCCGACTCGCGCATGAAGGGTTCCGTACCATAAAACAAGTTTGTTGTATGGGAGCCCCCTTAAATATTTATTTTATTTTATTTTTAGTATTTGTTGTTATAGCGGCAATAGATATACATCATGTCTGAAAATTTCAACTGTCTAGCTATCACCGTTCTTGAGATACAGCCTTGTGACAGACGGACGGATGGACGGACGGACGGACAGCGAAGTCTTAGTTATATTATAGGGTCCCGTTTTTACCCTTTGGGTACGGAACCCTAAAAAAACAACAAATAGTTCACACGCGCACACGAGCGACGTTCGATCGACCATTCAAGATCTGTACAATATTGTACACAACACATGCCAACATAATGTATTAATGTATTCCAGTGAAGTACACTCAGCAGCAGAAGTAGCTAAGCATTATAATATGCTCAGAATTATCTGTACGACCCGCATTCTCTAGATAATAGTCTGCGTGCATAAAATAGGCATGACGAAAAAAAATGAGGATGTCAATCGATTCTATTTTTTATTTGGATCAAATGTCTATATGGGACTTACTATACTTTATTAGACTGCTCTAAAAGTCAGAAATTACGTCAAAGTTCAACATTCCTACGAAAAGCTAAAAAGTTTCCATACAAATGGCCTAATCGAGATTAGGTATACTTACGTATGTATGTATGTATGTATGTAAACACTTTATTTCACATAAAACAATATTGACAAAAACTCAAAAACAATACATGTGTACAAGGGCGAACTTATCCCTGTAAGGGATTTCTTCCAGTTAATCTTTGAGCAAATGAGACAGAAAACTAGACATTGAAGTGATAGACAAACGAACAAACTAAAACGTGCAAATATACTAAATGTAAATATAACCTTAAGATAAATAAATATACATTATAATTACAAACGTATACCTATTGTATTAAACATAAACTAACTAACTACTAACTTATGTTATGGGTACTTACCAATATTTGTATGGAATAAGTAATTTGCCATTTTCACCCTGAAAAGTGCGTTTAAGTTCATGGTTGTTATACAATTATTGTTTAGTTAAATTATGAGGATTCTGGAAACAATATCAAAATTTCTTTTGGATAAAAAAAAAAACAAAATTGACGTCAATAATTTCAAAAAAAAAATTTGTTTTTTGTTTTCTTTAACATGACATATTGGGCTAATTTTATTCATATAACTACAGAATATTGTAGAATTTAACATCAATCATCTCTATTTTGAGCACCCGACGTGTGAAGCAACTGCTGATGACTGTATTAAATATTGGCATGTTATTATTATAATCAATGCAAGAATGAGGCTATTGCGATTGTATTTTAATTATCACAAGTATTTTTGCTGCATGACACTTGATCTAAGTGGGGCAAAGATGAGTAATAGGCCAGTACGCGGATCGTGATGAACATGGACGTGGTTTTGATAAATCTAAAGTACCTACATTTTTTTTCTTAAGTAAACAAATAAGGTCAACTCAGTTATTTTGAATTAGATAAGAAATTACAGAGTGATTCGTAAGGTATGGTTTAGGTATTTCTTATTCATGATTATTAATATAATAGACCGGGAGATAGTGACAGAATTTTCTTGGTCATTTGTAACAGTATGGCGGTTCTTCAGGGGTCTTAGTACGCAATGACAAAAAGAAAAATGATGGTCATAGCGCTGGTACCGGCGGCCCGATCGCGTGGGCGTTAGTCGAACTCGTCGGATAAATTACGAGTGTCAAACGATTTGTATCACAAAAATTTTAGTATTTTCCGATAGCCCATAAAAAACATGTAGGCGGTAGTGTCATGCCATACTTCTCCGGTGTGACTTACAGCCCGCCATACCGACGCGAATGCGTTAATAAAAAAAAAAAAAAAATCAACCATTTGTACCAGGCTAATTTTTGCACAGTTAATTATCGTCGTGCAGCCATTTACGAAAATCACCATGCCATACTTTTCCGACGGTTCTAAATGGCCGCCATACCACCGAAAATCAGCAAAATTTTTTTTTTCGCCAAACGATTTGTACCACCCTAAAAATTTTTTTCAACTGCTCCTGAATGATGATAAATAGAAGTGTGATAATGCCATACCTGTGGGAGGTGGCGAATGTGTATAATATTATTTTTTAATTGTAAGATTTTATTCGTATTTTGAACGATTTGTAACAGTATGGCACTAATTTTTCCTGTAAGTTTGAGGTTCAACGAATATAAATACAAAATTTCAAAGATCTAGGTGGCGGCAATCTTGAATTATAGTCAGATGTTTATATCGTATAATATTGAACGGCTACCATCGCTCGAACGATTTCTCGAGAGATCTCGGCTCATCGTGTTGTGAGACACAATGTCTGGCAACGCAGGTATTACGGCAGCTGCTTGTCAGACGACCCACAACTACATAGCAATAATTGGAGTTCTATGTATTAGAATAAGTCGACCGTTATAGTGTGCCCATGTTGCATGCAAGATGAAAAGGAAAAAGATGAAGAAGAGAAAGATGAAGGCGGCGAAGGTAAATATTTAAGAAATTAATTTTATGTTAACGATTTGCGATTGTGTATTGCGCTTGTGTGAAAAAATTAAATGATTTGTAGATACTGATGCAGTAAGCAGCGACGAGGACGACGAAAACGAGTTGGAGCATGCCGGGGATTTCGGCTTAAATGACCTCGAAAGTCTGTACATCTTTCGGAATAAACTGCATTAATATTGATATTGCATATATTTTTTTTTCACATGTACGGTGTAATTTTCCCAAACCATACTTTTTTTTCAAGTTTCGAAAATTTGAAATGCCATACTGTAACAATTTGGTCCAATTTTTTTATTAATTTATATCTTGCTCGAGTGTGACAATCTTCCGCCCCATGGTTACAGTATGGGATAATTATTTTTAGGTAGAATTTCATCCAAACGAACCAAATACAATGATGCCATACTGTAACAAATGATTTTATGTCTTGCACCTTGAAAACCTGTTGTAAAATCAAGTTTTTCAAGTATGTTGCCCCTTTTTACCTCTATTAGAAGTATGGCAAATATAATAATGGTCCCATTGCATCATATAATTTCCAAAAATCCAAATGCCATACTGGTACAAACCGTCAATTTTTTTTTTTTTTTTGGTTTACGTCTTGGCTCAAGTCTCACAGTCGTCCGCCCCATGGTTACAATCCGGAATAATTTTTGGTAGGTAGAATTGTATCCAAACAAACAGAATATAATGATCCCATGCTGTAAAAAAATATTTTACGTATTGTACGAGGGCAGTCCCAGAAGTACCCGACCTGACACACTTAAAGAGGTTTTTATTTTGAGTAAATACTCTTTTTGAAAAGAACGCATTTTATAAAGTTAAAATTTGAAATTCGAACACGTAGCGTCGTTTGTCTTTTGTTTAGTAGCCATCAATAGTTGACGCTGTGAACAAATTTTCAGACATGGAGAAAATTGGCCATCGTTATGTGATACAATACTTTTTATTTGAAAGGTTTTTAGTCCAACTAGCATTAAAGCGGAGCTAGATTCTACTTTGGGGGAGTCTGCTCCATCGTTTACAACAGTAAAATATTGGGTGGCAGAGTTTAAACGAGGTCGCTCTAGTTGCGAAGATGAACATCGATGTGGTCGACCAAATGAAGTGACTACGCCAGAAACAGTAAAAAAAATGCACAAAATGGTATTAGATGACCGTCGATTAAAAGTACGCGAGCTAGCAGACATGGCAGGGATTTCAAAAAGTGCTGTACATCGCATATTAATTGAAAATTTGGGTATGAAAAAGATGTGCGCAAGGTGGGTGCCGCGATTGCTCTCAGACGAACAAAAACGACGTCGCGAAGATATTTCAAACGAGTGCCTGACAAAATTTCATAACAATAAAGCGGAGTTTGTGCGGCGTTTTATCACTATGGATGAAACGTGGGTGCATTATTTCACACCAGAGACGAAAGAACAGTCGAAGCAATGGACTCGAAGAGGAGAACCGGCCCCAAAGCAGGAAAGGTCGTGGCCTCAGTTTTTTGGGATTGCCGTGGGATAATCTTCATAGATTATCTTCAGAAAGGAAAGACTATCACTGGCGAGTATTATGCTAACCTTTTGCATCAATTGAGTGAAAAAATCTGTCAAAAACGACCGCATCTAGCGAAAAAAAAATTTTGTTTCACCAAGACAATGCACCAGTACACACGTGTACCAAGGCCATGACCAAAATCCGCAATTTAAAGATCGAATTACTTCCTCATGCACCCTATTCGCCCGATTTGGCCCCTTCGGATTATTTTTTGTTTCCAAATTTAAAAAAATGGATTGGTGGTAAAATATTTGCCAGCAATGATGAAGTGGAGGCTGCGGTTGATGGGTATTTCGACGAGCTCGACCAATCTCACTACAAAAAAGGTGTTGAAGCTATCGAACATCGCTGGGCCAAGTGCATAGAACTAAAAGCAGTAGTATGTAGAAAAATAAAAAATAAAAATTTAGATTTTCTTTTGTTTTCTTTGTCAGGTCGGATACTTCTGGGACTACCCTCGTACAGTCGTATTTTTGAAACGTGTCGAATAAATAAGTTTTTCAAGTATGGCAGCACTTTTTCCCCCTACTAGAAGTATGGCAAATATGATAACGGTCACATTTTATCAAATACTTTCCAAAAATCCAAATGCAATACTGTTACAAATCGTTTGGCGAAAAAAAAAAAATTTGCTGATTTTCGGCGGTATGGCGGCCATTTAGAACCGTCGGAAAAGTATGGCATGGTGATTTTCGTAAATGGGTGCACGGCGATAATTAACTGTGCAAAAATTAGCCTGGTACAAATGGTTGAATTTTTTTATTTTTAATTAACGCATTCGCGTCGGTATGGCGGGCTGTAAGTCACACCGGAGAAGTATGGCATGACACTACCGCCCACATGTTTTTTATGGGCTATCGGAAAATACTAAAATTTTTGTGGTACAAATCGTTTGACACTCGTAATTTATCCGACGAGTTCAACTAACGCCCACGCGATTGGGCCGCCGGTACCAGCGCTATGACCATCATTTTTCTTTTTGTGATTGCGTACTAAGACCCCTGAAGAACCGCCATACTGTTACAAATGACCAAGAAAATTCTGTCACTATCTCCCGGTCTATAATGATTATAAAATTTAAAACCCAAAATTTCAATTGCCGTGGAATAAATGCTATGAACAGTAATTGCTATTGAAATGTTAGTATATTGACTTCTATGGCACAGCGAGATGGCACTACGATATTAATTAAACGCTATAAATAAAATGTGTCAATATTTAAATCAGTAAAAATGCGTTCTACGAGCTTCTCGTAACTATTTGTATTGGTATTATAAAAAATTAGAAAATATAGGCCTATGCTAAAAAAAATATTTTCTATTTTTGTTAGTGGGCGCTTACGGCGTTATTAATACTGAATGAAAATCCGTCATTTTGCTTCTACACAATCTAATTAAATTTAACCGATGCGCGAGCCTTTAAATTTTCACCGTATGTCTTAACTCTTAAGGTATGACTGTACGTTCATAAGGTACATTTCATATTAATAAATAGATAATATCTGACAATCTCAATACAACTGTTATGTTGTATTTAGCGGTGCGGAACCCTACAAGCACTTGACCGGTTTTTTAAGTAATGATAAAGCGTGCCTTTCGCTATACTGTCAGCAAGCCCTGATAATTTAATCACATTGTTCTAAAAATACAATTCCGTGTAAAATCGTGTTCCGTAAATTTTTGCCCTAGCGGGTAAATGTCCGCGCGGTTTAAATACATGTTGAAATAGGTTAAGGATTCGCTTTTAAGCTAAATATAAATAAAAACGTACGTTCATCTATTTGCTAATTAAATAATTCTAACATCCCCATAATTATAAAACATAAGAAATATGTTTTAGGGCTAATGGGGACATTTTGCCCACTAGGGTAAAACTAGACGGTTTCGCGGTATCTATTCCGTTGTCACTTCTTATACAACTGCACCTAACCTAGACTTAAGCTACTTACTTATTCGTTTAATGTTTATTTTTCATTTTATGAAAAATATATTGATAATTTCAACCAACTTTTTGAAGTGAATAGGTAAAACTTTTCTAGGTAGTAACGTAGCTAGTTCACGCTTTCATTGCGTGCAGTTGAAAATAATTTGAAAAAATTATCTTCCGCATGAATTGTGTCAATTTCGAGTAGTTTTTGAAACAAAAATTATCAATGAAAAATTCAAACTGTAGGTTTCAAATATATACAAATAAATCCCAATAGCCCTGTTCTAGGTCAATATCAATAAAAATGTCTAAAACAATCTGCATTTTAATAGGACTAAGGCTTCTTAAACAAATTTAAAACTGATCGCCGATAAGAATTATAATAAAGACATTAAAATGTTATTTTTCTGCTTGAATGCACTTTTGACATATGATTGATTATGACACGGGGAGCGGGCCACTTTCACCTCTCACTTTCACAATTATTACGACTTGCAATAATATTATGAATAACTAGCATAAACATTACCGTGCCATAAAGTATTTAATGAATATTTATAATAACATTTCAATAATAATGTGTTTAACAAAAAACGACTTTAACGAGAAGAAATTCTTGAACGAAATTGATGATTTTCCGAAACATACAACGTCTCCTTATTAAATATCGAAATATTTTCCTTGTGCTTTTATGTGTCGATCTTTGCATTGTTTATGTGAAAGGCTTTACACCTTAGCGATTCTTCCGCCAGGTTATTTCATTTTTTCTTTGTGCTTTGATCTTTCTATCAAACTTGACCTATTTACGTATTCGGGTCATTGTCAGTTCAAAAAACAAAAAATTGTCCCTTCGGTGGTCAAAAGTTAAGAGCTTGTATGAATCTAGGTTATGTTGCTATCACATCGGCTTAAAGAAGAGGGAACGTTCTTAATAAGGCCCTGGAATCCTTAATTTCGCAAATGTCCACCGGAAAGACGCGCACCTAAATCTGACAATGACCCATTCCCGAATGGTTCTAAACCTAACGTTCTAAAGTTCTTAAGCTCTACAAATATTCTATACAAATATTCTTAAGCTCTATCAAATTTATCATAGCCAAATGTATTATTTGTTACGTATACTCATGATTGGCGTGGATCATTCGGGCATGCGTCTGCGCAGACGAAATGACGTACACGCCTTTTTATCAATCATGATGACGTTATTTAGATAATGTCAATATCTCATTCGACACGGCTTCAATAGGTATGCGTTTGATATATTTTTTTTATGTTAATCGTAGTTTTAAAGAGTGACCCAGGGGACATCACCATGGCAACGAGCAACAGAAAAAAGTTGATTGACCCATAAACACTTTTTGAACGCAATCAAGCCCCATTTTGTTATAATAACATGTTTTAACATTATTTAATCACGCGACCTTAGAACTGTTCAGTGGAATAACGTCGTATGTTTCTTACAGATTGATGTTTTTAATGCTTACCTACAGTTCAGAGTTCATAGATTAAGAAAACCATAAGTCGTGTTGTTATAGATACTGTATATTTTATCACCTATTGCGTCAATGTTTTTCATTTGCCGACGTAAAATTTGGGTCTTATGAGTATAAAGCTTAAAAAGGAATAACATTACTTATAGCCCAATTATAGCCCAACAAGGGATTTTACAAACCGCGCCATTTTGCGGATTTTTAGTGGTACTAATTTATTTTACTGGCAACGTAAATTTTTTTGGTAACTGGCGTTGTCACTGATATCTATCTATACTATTATAAAATCCTAAATTTGTATTGAAAATAAATTTTCTATGGAGGGAGGTCATGATTTCAGGAAAAATCTCGATAGCGTGATGCAGCCGGATAGTTGTTTTGTATGGACACGCTTCGCCGTGCCAACCTGGCGCCATCTGTTTTCAAAAAAACCGTTGTCCTCGCATCACGCCGAAACGGCTGGATAAAAAGTTACCAATTTTGGTACAGGAATAACTGAACATCCAAAGATGGTTATAGGATACTTTTTATTATGATTAATATTTATCTCTGAAAACATAAATTCCATGAAATATTTTCCTTACAATGTGTAACCTTATAATGACAGCGTTTGTGATTTTGAATTTAGAACGACGCGACCCCCGCGTGGCTCTTACGTGTACAAAAACTAAAAAGTATGAATTCGACATAATACCTCCTTGCGGCCCACCAGTATTAACAATAAGGATAAGGTTGTTTGAGGCGTTGAGTTACGGAAACCGTCTTAGTTAGACAGAAAAGATGGCGCCAATTATCGACCAACACAGACGAAAATATGAGTGCAATGTTCGTTGTAAATTGGCTCATGCTCAAAAAAAACATACATTTCTTTAAAAACACAATTTGCGACAATAGGAACTAATTAATGCTCTTTTATTGAATATGCAATTATATTCTTCTGTAGTTTGTAAGTATTGACCATAAAAAAGCCCGGAGACGCAATAAAAAATGTTAATGAATAAAACAGATTTTTAATTGCTATTTTATCGAGTGTAATTGAAATAAAAGTATTTCGAATCAATTTAAGTAAATTAAATACATTTTTAAATATGTTTTACCAACCAACATTTAGAACATTAAGCGCAAATTTTGGTATTGTTTGTGTTTGGCCTAACTTACTAATAAGGTAGCGAAATGTATAATAAACGTTAAGTATACGATATATTTAGCCACAATATTGTATCTATGTAGTTTTTTTATATATAAAATTTATTCAAAGTAATAAATATCAATCATTCTTTATTTTTAACGGCGTGTTGAGATTTTGTTCTCAATGACCCAATTTTCCGCTAGGTGGCGTTGTTACTTTTACAAAACGGCTGCATCGCGCTGTTAAGATTTTTCCTGAGTTAATAACACCAGCTCCATACATGTTACGTATTGGAGCAATTGATGAGTCGCCTCGACATCAAGGCCAAGGGTCCACGTCGTTGCGTGCCTGTGACCACGATTTGGCACAAGCTAGGATGCAGCTGTGATGGTTAACCCGGACTTCGAGAATTACTACCGAAGTTGTTGAATATTGAACGCATACAAATGTAAGTAGCAGTGTATCAGGTTATTGAGAGTTGCTGCTCGACAATGTAGGCATTTTGTATGAAAAACAACCATTATTATTATTAAATTTACAATGTAGAAAGGATTTCACCTAGCCGGGATTTGAACCCAGAACCAACTGAAATAATAACAGTGTTATCTCATGCATTTTCTTTTGCTTCCTTATTCATTATACCACGGATAACAAAACAGTGAGGCCATCACGTATCCGTTCAGTGGTGCTGTCGCCATTATTGACGTACGCTCGATTGAGTTAAGTTGGCACCTGAATCTTCTGGCGTTACTTAGGACATTATTATGACAGGTCATATTAATATATTAGTATTAGTACCATCGTAGACGAAAATAATTTATTGTCATCTTAATAGATGTCATTAATATATGTTCAGGTAGGACTATGAGCTAATTATTTTTCAAGGTGCTTTGAATAGTTATCTACAATAAATAAACAATAAATATTCAAAACGATATATAAACATGTCTAGCCTCAATTTAAACTAAACCAAGATGATGTTCACAATGGTAGCACCGAAGGTGCGGAGCGATGTAGAGAAGTCGCCCACCCACTAAATTAAGAACTAACTTGATGCGAGGCCGTAGGCCGAGCTCTACGTAGCACCGAAGGTGCAGAGCGTCCCAGGGATGCCGCTCACACATTTAAGCTTATATTAAGTGTGTGGGCGGCCTCGCATTAAGTTTTTTAAATCTACAATAGACAATAAATATTAAAAACAATCTTTTAAACATACCTAAGTCTTGACTCAATCTTAATTAAACCAAGATGATGTTCACAAGCGTAGCACCGAAGGTGCGGAGCGTTCTAGGGAAGTCGCCCACCCACTAATATAAGTAGTAACTTAATGCGAGGCCGTAGGCCGAACTCCACGTAGCACCGAAGGTGCAGAGCGTCCCAGGGAAGCCGCTCACGAACTTATATTAAGTGGGTGGGCGGCCTCACATTAAGTTATTTAAATCTACAATAGACAATAAATATTCAAAACGATTTTTTGAACATAAGTCTTGCCTCAATTTTAATTAAACCAAGATCATGTTCACAAGCGTAGCACCGAAGGTGCGGAGCGTCCTAAAGAAGGCGCCCACCCACTAATATAAGTAGTAACTTAACGCGAGGCCGTAGGCTGAGCTTCACTTAGCACCGAAGGTGCAGAGCGTCCCAGGGAAGCCGCTCACACATTTAAACTTACATTAAGTGGGGGGGTGGCCTCGCAATAAGTTATTTAAATCTACAATAGACAATAAATATTAAAAATTGGGCGAGTGCGAGTCCGACTCGCGCATGAAGAGTTCCGTACCATAATCTTTAACAAGTTTGTTGTAGGGAGCCCCCTTAAATACTTATTTTATTTTATTTTTAGTATTTGTTGTTATAGCGGCAATAGAAATACGTCATCTGTGAAAATTTCAACTGTCCAGCTATCACCATTCTTGAGATACAGCCTGGTGAAAGACGGACGGATGGACAGCGAAGTCTCAGTAATAGGGCCCCGTTTTTACCCTTTGGGTACGGAACCCTAAAAACTATCTTTTTGCCTCAATTTTAATAAAACCAAGATCATGTTCACAAGCGTAGCACCGAAGGTGCGGAGCGTCCTAGGGAAGAAGCCCACTCACTAATATAAGTAGTAACTTAATGCGAGGCCATAGGCCGAGCTTCACATAGCACCGAAGGTGCAGAGCGTCCCAGGGATGCCGCTCACACATTTAAGCTTATATTAAGTGAGTGGGCGGCCTCGCATTAATTTATTTGAACATATTTTAAGTGGGTGGGCGTCCCAGGGAAGCCGCCAACCCACTTAACATATGTTTAAGTGACTTAATAGGCGGCTTCCTTCCTTCCTTGGGTGGGACGCTCCGCACCTACGGTGCTACGCGGAGCTCGGCCTTCGGCCTCGCATTGAGTTACTTCAACTTATATTAAGTGGGTGGGCGGCTTCTTTGCGACGCTCCGCACCTTCGGTGCAACGCGGAGCTCGGCCTGCGGCCTCGCATTAAGTTACTTCGACTTATATTAAGTGGGTGGGCTGATTCATTGGGACGCTCCGCACCTACGGTGCTACGCGGAGCTCGGCCTTTGGCCTCGCATTAAGTTACTTCAACTTATAATAAGTGGGTGGGCGAATTCCTTGAGACGCTCCGCACCTTCGGTGCTACGCGGAGCTCGGCCTTCGGCCTCGCATTAAGTTACTTCGACTTATATTAAGTGGGTGGGCGGATTCCTTGGGACGCTCCGCACCTACGGTGCTACGCGGAGCTCGGCCTTCGGCCTCGCATTAAGTTACTTCAACTTATAATAAGTGGGTGGGCGAATTCCTTGGGACGCTCCGCACCTACGGTGCTACGCGGAGCTCGGCCTTCGGCCTCGCATTAAGTTACTTCAACTTATATTAAGTGGGTGGGCGGCTTCCTTGGGACGCTCCGCACCTTCGGTGCTACGCGGAGCTCGGCCTTCGGCCTCGCATTAAGTTACTTCAACTTATATTAAGTGGGTGGGCGAATTCCTTGAGACGCTCCGCACCTTCGGTGCTACGCGGAGCTCGGCCTTCGGCCTCGCATTAAGTTACTTCGACTTATATTAAGTGGGTGGGCGGATTCCTTGGGACGCTCCGCACCTACGGTGCTACGCGGAGCTCGGCCTTCGGCCTCGCATTAAGTTACTTCAACTTATATTAAGTGGGTGGGCGGCTTCCTTGGGACGCTCCGCACCTTCGGTGCTACGCGGAGCTCACCCTTCGGCCTCGCATTAAGTTACTTCAACTTATAATAAGTGAGTGGGCGAATTCCTTGAGACGCTCCGCACCTACGGTGCTACGCGGAGCTCGGCCTTCGGCCTCGCATTAAGTTACTTCAACTTATATTAAGTGGGTGGGCGGCTTCCTTGGGACGCTCCGCACCTTCGGTGCTACGCGGAGCTCGGCCTTTGGCCTCGCATTAAGTTACTTCAACTTATAATAAGTGGGTGGGCGAATTCCTTGAGACGCTCCGCACCTTCGGTGCTACGCGGAGCTCGGCCTTCGGCCTCGCATTAAGTTACTTCGACTTATATTAAGTGGGTGGGCGGATTCCTTGGGACGCTCCGCACCTACGGTGCTACGCGGAGCTCGGCCTTCGGCCTCGCATTAAGTTACTTCAACTTATAATAAGTGGGTGGGCGAATTCCTTGGGACGCTCCGCACCTACGGTGCTACGCGGAGCTCGGCCTTCGGCCTCGCATTAAGTTACTTCAACTTATATTAAGTGGGTGGGCGGCTTCCTTGGGACGCTCCGCACCTTCGGTGCTACGCGGAGCTCGGCCTTCGGCCTCGCATTAAGTTACTTCAACTTATATTAAGTGGGTGGGCGAATTCCTTGAGACGCTCCGCACCTTCGGTGCTACGCGGAGCTCGGCCTTTGGCCTCGCATTAAGTTACTTCGACTTATATTAAGTGGGTGGGCGGATTCCTTGGGACGCTCCGCACCTTCGGTGCTACGCGGAGCTCGGCCTTCGGCCTCGCATTAAGTTACTTCGACTTATATTAAGTGGGTGGGCGGATTCCTTGGGACGCTCCGCACCTACGGTGCTATGCGGAGCTCGGCCTTCGGCCTCGCATTAAGTTACTTCAACTTATATTAAGTGGGTGGGCGGCTTCCTTGGGACGCTCCGCACCTTCGGTGCTACGCGGAGCTCGGCCTTCGGCCTCGCATTAAGTTACTTCAACTTATATTAAGTGGGTGGGCGAATTCCTTGAGACGCTCCGCACCTTCGGTGCTACGCGGAGCTCGGCCTTCGGCCTCGCATTAAGTTACTTCAACTTATAAAAAGTGGGTGGGCGGCTTCCTTGGGACGCTCCGCACCTTCGGTGCTACGCGGAGCTCGGCCTTCGGCCTCGCATTAAGTTACTTCAACTTATATTAAGTGGGTGGGCGAATTCCTTGAGACGCTCCGCACCCTCGGTGCTACGCGGAGCTCGGCCTTCGGCCTCGCATTAAGTTACTTCGACTTATATTAAGTGGGTGGGCGGCTTCCTTAGGACGCTCCGCACCTTCGGTGCTACGCGGAGCTCGGCCTTTGGCCTCGCAATGTGTTGTGAACGTATGATATTGTGTTTACGCGTGCGAAGCCGCGGGCACAAGCTAGTAAACAAATAAACTAAATAAGTATTGCGCAAATTTTAAGTATTTTTTCAGTGATGAAAGTCAAGCTTTTTTCAATAGGATTCAGTATATTTCGCAAGAAAAACGAAGGATTGAGCAGTATTCCGGTAAACAATGTTTTGAATTTGGATAATGACACCGGACCAATCCGTACCAATGCACATTATTGTCATATGAAAGCTGTTTGTAGCGGCCACGTAGCGCTACTATCCCTGGGCCGAACCGACGCTTGTTAGGCTATGACTTGAAAACCTTTTTTTGAAGTCGGTTAAAAATAGAAGGAAGAAGAGGTAGAGGAAGATCTAGAACAACTTGGTGTGATAATGCCAGGGGCTGGATCGGTATTAAGGATGTCACCACTCTGAGTGGCAAAAAATAAAGAATACCTTCGTATGACGATCGCCGACATCCGTTAGGATATGGCACCACAAGAAGAGCCCTGTGTCTCCGTCAAGTTGGAAAATTTCGAAAACCTGCTTACAAAATTTCACGAACAGCCAGACATTCCATTTTTTTGGGCAATTGAAATACGGCATTGTTATGTGGGGCAATAGCACAAATATACACGACTTATTCGTCTTACAAAAGAAATGCATAAGAATCCTAGTTAATATTAAACCAACTGATAGCTGCAGACCCCATTTCTGCAAACTCAATATCCTTACCCTGACCTCCTTATATATACTTGAAGTATGCAAATTTCTAAGAAAATATCCCCTCCTCTTTCCAACACCGAAGGACCCAACAACCACAAACTTGCGCCCCAGAGATAATATTCCTGTACCATTTTCTAAATTAAAAATGCATAGTTCTGGCCCATACGTAATGTGCATTAGAGTTTACAATAAACTCCCAAAAACTCTTAGAAATGAAGGAAAATACAATATATTTATCAAAAAGCTCACAAAATATCTAGTTGATAATTGTTTTTATACCATACAAGAGTTTTTTGAATATAATAATAAATGATTTGTAGTAGTTATACCCCATGTTGTTGTTGTAAAAATATCATTCGTCCATATTGAAATAGTAGAGCTTATTGTTAAGTTATAAGTAAAATACATTATAGAATTTATTGAATTTAATAATAGGCTATGAAAAATTTTGTTGAGACTAGTAGAGCTTATACTTCATTTTTGTTATATAGAAAATAAGATTGTATTATAATACCTATTACTAGATTAAGTTGCTAACTGTTGAATACATTTCCTGTTAACGTTGCAGTGCCCTATACAGGGTTTCATAGCGGATAAGTTTAATATTTACCATCTTGTAATATACCTATGAAAGCAATAAATAAACTGATAAACTGATAAACTGAAGATCTGAAAGACTGATTGGTGACCTTCTGCTTGCTGAATCCAAACATCAAAATAAACACCAGCAGATAGCCCGAATAGCAAAGACCAGTATTTTTTACGGTGTATTTTGGAGAATGTGTTGCGGATCTACACGACATAATCCCATCTTCTTTCCCATACTGAGGGTTTCCATACTCATGTTAGATTTTTTTTTTTTTAATAAATATGACAACCTCACACAAATCGATCTAGTCCCAAATTAAGTTCAAGAAAGCTTGTGTTATGGGTACTAGACGACGATATACGTACTTATATAAATAAGTATATACTTAAATAAATAGAGAACAACCATGACCCAAGCACAAATATTCGAGTTCATCACACAAATATTTGCCCCGGCCGGGATTCGAACCCGGGACCGCCGGCTCAGTAGGCAGGTGTCTACAAACCGAGCCAAACGCGTCGTCGAAGATTGGTCTCAAGTTGTACCGCGTGATATGAGATCAGCCCGTCTAGCACAACTATGCTTCATCGCGACTCTTCTCGCGCGACATAGGCGACATAGCGCTACCCGTCACTCTCTCGCATTACCACACAGAATAGGAAATCCTTTCCGAAGCTCACTCGCTTGTCAATCACAAACTCTCCTTCAAATTCGTCATACCTCATTCCGTCATACCAAGGATCAAGATCTAAGCATATCATTATAGCGGTAGTTTACTTCAAGTTTATTCACCGAGCGAGCGAAACGAGCAAGGCGTTTCAATTGCCCAAAAAAATGAAATGTCTGGCTGTTCGTGAAATTTTGTAAGCAGGTTTTCGAAATTTTCCAACTTGACGGAGACACAGGGCTCTTCTTGTGGTGCCATATCCTAACGGATGTCGGCGATCGTCATACGAAGGTATTCTTTATTTTTTGCCACTCAGAGTGGTGACATCCTTAATACCGATCCAGCCCCTGGCATTATCACACCAAGTTGTTCTAGATCTTCCTCTACCTCTTCTTCCTTCTATTTTTAACCGACTTCAAAAAAAGGTTTTCAAGTCGACTGTATTATTTTTTTAAGTTTGTTACCTCAGAACTTTTGACAGGGTGAACCGATTTTAATGATTCTTTTTTATTTGAAAGCTGGTGCTTCCTGCTGGTGTAGTCGCATTTAAATTTGGTCGAGTTCTGACAAAGACATCCATGAGAAAATATAAGTGTTATTGTATGTTCCATTTCGCTCATTGAACTCGGTTATCTTTTTGTGAAAAAGTGTTTATATTTTTTTATTAGGATCACAAAACTGAGCGCTACATGCAAGCTTAAATGGTAATATAATAAACAATATCAATAGTGTACGCCCTCATTAATGTGAACGTCATGCATAAAAATAACTACTTAACAAAATAAATCGCTACCAATAAAAATGATTGCATTCGAAGTTAACAATTAAGAATAGAAAAAAATATATACTACATTATATTAATACATTAAAAATTCAAGATTTATGCAAAGACTGCAAACGTGCCTTCGCTGATTATGCATATTTTACATTTTTGTACATATGTCCAAAGTATGCCGTAATACTTCCATTTTCTTCACCATAGGGGTTGAAAACGCAAAAAAGTCTTTTCGCAGCCATTTCGGAAAATAATTGGAAGTCTTCAACTCACAGAGCCGCTTGTATATCGTATATCTATAGGAAGAGACAATAGGCATAAATATGTCTATAGATGGGTGTAATTTATTCCTAGAGCGCGAAGTCCAGTTGATGTCGGTTGGACCCACGTAGTCATATTATGTAAGTAAATAAACACTTTATTGTAGGTACACAAACAGTTAAAAATACATAAATTACAAAGAACATAGGTAGAAAGGCGAACTTATCCCTATGAGGGATCTCTTCCATTTGACCTTATGTAGAAATTTTATATTTGGCGAGTTTTTCGATCTTTCGATCTTAATCAAGTCTATTTTTAGCTCAGTTCTAAAACAGGTTTTTTGTGGTTGATAAATTTGACTACTTTAATGATAAATCTGCGATAAACCGAGAATCACTTGATTGTCACTTGCTCCAGTATACTTAGAAAGTATCAATGTGGTATCAATATATATTTAAACGCACCATTTCACGGCCAAGATAGCAAATCAGTTATTTTTTAATACTCATATTGACCTTTAAATATGACATCCAGTGTTCAGTTCCAGCCATTTGTATGGATGATTTTCAGCACTTCGCAGAAATATCGAACTTTAACTTAACAGTGACTTTTAGAACACTAAGAGTAGTTAGTCCTTTATATACATTTTGAATCCCAGTAAAAAACAAGATCGATTGACACATCTTAGAAAAAACATCTCAATTCCCAGTTGAAAACAATGCGTCTTTGCACAACTTTCAGAGTTATCAATTTACTGACACAAGATAACCTAACGATAAGAAGCAATACATCAATGTTAAGTTCAGATCTTGTCACAATGTTTGGTGTCATTCGCGTCTCTATTGTGCATTTAATTTAGAAAAAAATATAATCTCAAAAACATATCTACAATCCTGCTAAATTGTGCAATGTAATGTACAATGGCTGCATAAATTTATGAATGAATTCATTCATAAATGGGCCATGCAATTCTGCAGCTCACTGTACATATAGGGTCGGCGATTGACGATAACATATTTTTTTTTTAACCAGGCTTTTTATCGATATAATCAAATAAAGGATAAAAAATTAAATATTATCACATTTTTAATTTTCATCGCCCAATTTTCATTTTAAAATCCCGGCCGGGGCAAATATTTGTGTGATGAACTCGAATATTTGTTCTTGGGCACTCTTGGGTCATGAATGTTATTTATATATGTACTTATTTATTATATTATGTATATGCTTAGTTTGGGACTAGGTCGATTTGTGTAAGATTGTCCCATAACATTTATTTATTTAATTTGTGATTAAAAAATCATTTGAAAAGTTCCACATTCGAAAAGAGCGTAGGCGACCAGTCATGGCGCAGAAAATCTTTCAGTCGGACTATTACTAGTACTAAGGAGGATTTAGTATGGAAATTGTACCTACCACTGATCTTCTTGTGTGTTGTGACTATCAAACAAGGTGACGTCATGTAGAGGGCCGATTCTTAGATGACGTTGCTTTCACATATTTTTAAATATTTTAAAAACTAGGCGTATAATCAAATAGAAATAATAGTTTTGGGTTATGTGATAAGTAATAAATTAATGAAATTAGGTTAAACTGACTGTATACATCAACTACCCAATATTATTTTTCCCCAATATTTTTATTTCCATTCGCGTTTTTCCCCATTTTACTTTTTTTCTACACATTATTACAACCAGTAGTTAATTTTCACAAACGATTTAATTTCTGCCCGTTTAATTCTCTATACGCGTATTTGCCCATGCATACATTTTACCAATCCGGATCATTCCCATAGATATTCTTTACCTGTAGAAAAAATCCCAATAGCTTAATTTAGTCAAATGTCCTTAGTCTTAATGTCTTTCCCCATTGCAAGCAAAAACATTGATGTCAAGGGGCGGAAATAAAAAAAAAACAATATTTAAAAATGTCTTTGTATTGTACTTAAGGCATAAAGTAAAGGGTGTAATCGTTGTAAATGGAAGGAAATCTGAAAATCGACAGAGGCGTGCCATGGGAAAGGCCTATTTCCAGCAGTGGACTGATACAGGCTGATGATGATAATGATGATGACTATAAGGACGGATCAATAACAGTATTGAGAACAGAGTCAGAGAGTCACATGCTGTAGCACACACCCGCATTTAAAACACAATATCTATAACAAAAGGCGTGAAAAATGATAATTTTCATATAAAAGACGCTTCGCTACGTCTTTGTGAAGCGAAGTGAGAAATGTCTAAGGATTAAGCGAAGTAAAAACAGTAAACAGCGAGACAATAGGTGCGTGCTGATAATCAATATACGCGTTTAGCTATTGATGGAAATTTCCAGACTTAAATATCCCTCAGTCGTTCACTCTTGACAGAGTGGTCGTCGTATGATGAGACGTATACAGAGTGGTCAGTAGGGAGAAAACAAAAACTATAAGATTCGTTAATCATCATCATCCCCATCATCAGCCTATTCTTTGTCCACTGCTAGACATAGGCCTCTCCAACTGCACGCCATTGTGAACGATCCTCGGCTACTCTCATTCAGCTCTTGCCAGCCACCCTGCAAAGATCGCTCCACCTAGTCTGAGGGCGTCCCACACTACGCTTGCTGATCCGCGGTCTCCACTCGAGAACACGTTTACCCCACCGGTTATCGGTTCTTCGGCTAATATGGCCATCAGCCCACTGCCACTTCAAATTGCTAATACGGTGAGCTATGTCGGTAACTTTGGTTCTCTGGCGGATCACTTCGTTCCGAATTCGATACTTCAAAGAAACTCCGAGCTTTGCCCTTTCCATAGCTCTCTGAGCGACTTTAAATTTTTGGACCAGCCCAACCGTGAGTGTCCACGTCTCGGCACCGTATGTCATGATTCGTTAATGATATAGACTTTTTTGTCGATACAATTAAAAAACAAAATGGCGGAGATATAGGGTTATAAAACGTAAATAATTACAAATTTCAAATATTTCCAAACTAACTTGAGGTCTACAGCTCACAGATAGTACCTAATATTAAGGCTCCTTCATATATTAATAAGAATAATAACATTGTCTCTGTCTAATTGTATCAGTGACGAACTAGGGTAGGGTTTAACGCGGATTTTTTGTCTTATAATTATTACTTTCCTTACAAATCCGATCGATGTACAAAAAGCTTTTCCATATTTACACAAAGAGCCGGCAGCCAGCGTCTTGGGGACAATGCCCCGGGCGGCTCCACTAGTGGAGGGTAACCAAATTTTCTAAGTGATATTTCAGTTTTTTGTTATCTGTAATCCCATAAATTTGTTATGTTTATGTTTTATTTTTATATAAATTGTATATAGTGTTTTTAATCATGTAAATTGTTTAATTATGAATAAGTCTTTGTAAAAAAGATAGGTTGATATCCTGTAAACTTCGATTGACGTAACTAACGTAAATAACGGCGAGACAGATGCGACAGTTAGCTATTGTATTGTAATTCTTGTAACGCATATTTTTATGATACATATTTTTCTTGTAATTATTTGATAGTTATTTGCAAACCGCTTTACAAGTGATTGCCAGACGACGTATCTTATCTGTTCGAGTATACACGTAGCAGTTAGTGCTCATTGTTTAACTGGGGCAATGCTCTACATGTCAGAAGATAACTTAATTTAGTCGCTACTCCCGATTCTGAGAAAATAAACAATTATATCGTTCACATTCCCATTTTACCAACTTCCTACTTACCTCACAGAATAAAACGCTTAATGAATGCTTCTCTCGTAAAAGTTGCCTAAGAACTGAATTCTCTTGGATGTTTCTGTAAAAAACTAAACGGGCTGCATAATATTGATTTAATCAGCAGAAAAAAATCGATGGACTGCTTTGGGTTAGACTTTTGCAGACCTGGTATAATGCGACGCATCGGTTTTGGGGCGCGGCGATGTGATTGCCTTTCGCGTGGGCATAGCTAAGACTGATATTGAACGCGCCCCGATTTTGACGTAATGCATCAGCTAGGCGGAGCCGAGCTGCCTGCACTGATGCGTAGACTTGCAGGGAGCAGTGGATCCCTCTTGATGAATTTGACGACGTAAGATGTCTTTGTCGTTACGCTTTTGTCAGAGGTGTCGTGGCTGTCCTTGGGTGGCAATGGCAAGTCCTTACACGGCGCCATTCTTCAGTTTAGTTCAGTTCACCTCACGGGAGACCTACCGCGCGGTCTAGTACTTTGTCCTGAACCACCAGGCGCTCAATGGATAACGCTCCACGTCTTCATATGTGTCCGAAAAAGGTGAGGATTCGAGACTTCGAGGACAGGCGCTATTTTGTGTTCAGCTCTTGAAGAAAGAAGCATTGTTCAGCTTGTTTGGTAGTTCGGTGATATTCTGTCCATGATATGCCCAGCATTCTTCTGCAGCATCACATTTTAAGCCCATCTTGCATTTCTCATTTCACATAAGATGTACTCCATTTAAATTGAAATATAGACAAGTTGGGAAATTGTATTGGTAATGGAAGATGAGTGGGACTGTCGACTTCGTAATAGTTTTAATAGGTAACTCGTGCTGTGAAGAAAACATAATGAGACCGCTTGAATTATCAGTGGACACTTAACACACATTATGTGTATGTTAATGGGTGTTGTACTTAACGATAAAGATAAAAAGCTTAAGAAATGCGAGTATTATACAAATAAGCAATATGACACGTTTTCCGAAAAAAACACCCCGACTCCCCGAAACACCCCGAATCCCGAACCCCGGAGTCCGGTTGAGGACTAACGTAACACTTACTTGGAAGATATTTCAAGAGATCTAGAATTTTCAAACTGTGATCATTAATTTTCATTGACATTTTAAATTATGAAAAGAGATCGAAAGGTATCCTCTTTATTAAAGAATTTAGTGCCGAAAACTAAAGGAGATATGAGGATTGACTGATTGTTTGGTTGAACTAACTTTATATCAGAATTATGAGCAATAAATAATTTGAATTTGTATTTGAAACTCATGCAAACTCGATAAATGCCGAGCAGAGCGCGGTCGTGCACATACCTCAACTGATCAGTCTCTCGAAGATGTTTTCGTAGAAAGTCCCAGTCATATAGCTTAGAGATATACACTTTTCCTTATATACTTGCATCCATAGAAGTGCAATGACTCGTTAACTCCCGCTACCGGTTGCAAAACAAATCCATCAGTGCGATAATTGTTTATAATCAAACAAATGTGATAATTGTTTATACTCAGCAAACACGTGTATAAAGATAAGTTAGTCTACGTTAGATAATAATTACTATGGCATTTTGTAGTAATAGATATAGGCAGCTAAGTATTTGTGACAGCACAACTTGTCGTAAAGAATGCCACTTACTTGGGCAACCAATATTATAAATGCTAAACTTTTTAAAGACGTTTAATCTACAAAAATAGGCATAGAAACGTACATAAATAGATCAATCAGTGTGCTCGAGTTTTTTTAGAGATATCGTGAAATAAACGATGGCGGATATCTATGACGTCGCATATCAATGAAGCAAACTTAACGCGACCGGATCGATGAAGTAGCGATATTTTATATCACCATAACAGCCGATAGACGTCTACTGCTGGACAAAGGCCTCCCCAAAGTTCTCTACAACGATCTGTCTTGCGCCGCCCTCGTCCAATTTCTGCCTGCGATCCGAGCCAGGTCGTTGGTCCACCTTGTTGGGGGCCTTCCGGTCCACGGTCTCCACTCAAGAACCTTCAAGAACGAATGCCCTAACGGCCATCGGTTCTACGAGCAATGTGCCCCACCCGCTACCACTTAAAAGTTTGGCGATTTTCTGAGCTATATCTAGAACCTTGGTTCTCTTGCGTATCTCATAATTTCGGATTCAGTCCCACAAGGAAACTCCGAGCATAGCTCGCTCCATTGACGTTCCAGTAACTTTGAGCCTTCTTATGAGGCCCATTCTGGCCCATATTTCATATATCACAGAGAGACCTTTTTGTACACACAAATGCATTGAACAAATGAATATCTGTATCTGTATCTGTAATATGAATATACTTACTTTTGTTTTTCCATAAATTCGTTTTAAGATGTTGCTAATTTCTAATCAAAATTTCATTAAATAGATCGATACGATACTGCCTATTCAATATCTATTCAAAATAGGATTCATGAATACAAAATGGGATGATAATATTTTCTTCATCGATAACTTTTTCAATGTTTAGGTATACTTAATTTATTAAGTGACTCACGACACGACACGTGAGAAATATATTACCATGCCGCAAAACTGGTATAAATGCCATAAATTCATGAATAACTGCATTATTTTAAAATTTAATTCGATCCAACCACATGCCGAGACACGAGGCGTTATTAATGGTATAAATTTATGTTTTATCGAATATAACACTTCGTGTGTTTTATCAAAGATGGAAGAAATAATAAGGAAGAGTTAAATGTAAACATACGCGATTGTTGAAGCGAGTATAGTTTGTTTCATTAGAGATAAGGAAGAACTATTTGACACCATGTTTTATAACTTCTTTTTGTCTGTCAGTTACTGCGAATGGGGCTGTCAGGGTTGCCACTGGCGATGCCCTGGGGGCCTATGATGGTTGCGTTCATCACGTGATAAATAAGTGACAAAGCATCTGTCACTCACACTCGCATCATAGACCCGCTGGGTTTATCGGAGTGGACTGACGCGGAGTGGAGACAGGCCCGTATTATCCATGTCAATGTAGGCAAGTGAGCTCAACGCCTCCGAAGGGCCTATCTACCTATGGGTACAGGGTTGTCGAGACTCGCTTTGCCTAGGGGCCACTATATGGCTTATTCGGACCCTGAGTGGAAATTTTGAGCTCTGTGAGTTCACAGTCCGCTCCTCCCCGCTTTTCTCCGCTCCTCTCCTCTCCTCTTCTCCGTAGTCCGAGTTAATGGAAGCGAATCCGTATCTTTAGGCCTCTGGCTACTACAACCGCTGCTGTGACAGAAGTTAGTACTTCACAATGTTTTTACCAAGAAAAATAGATGATGACATGAAGAAAGTCACATCAGAATACCCATTTATAAATAAATCACTATTCGTTATGCAAATTGTCCACATACAGTCATTAAAGATACTCTACTTGACCATTATGAATCAATGGAACAGGAGTACTAATTTGTTAGCCTTAAATACAATAAGTTACAGTTTCATCTTCTTTCATTATTAAACATACCAAACTTTTAAAATTTTCGGTTTATATTGGTACACCATTACTCGAAAGATTGCGAAGTTAATCGAAACTACAGGCAGGTTAACATCAAAATATCAATTTTACAACAGTTACTAAGGTGTCAACTAAATTGAAATTCAAAATCAATGATTAATCCTAGTCTATTTATTTTTCAGACAAAGTTATGGCTGTGCAAAAAACGCAAGACACCGAAGGCCAGGAACCCGCTCAAGACGAACCTGAAGAGCCGACAAACAAAGAAACTGACGAGACTAAACCAGTGGACAAAGAAGCTGAAAAAACAGACAAAGAAGTTTACAGAACAGTAGATAACGAAGCTTACATACCAATAGATGATAAACAAACAGACATACCAGTGAAAAATGAAACTAATAAACCAATAGACAACGAAACTGAAAATACAGAAGCAAGTAAAGACAATACTGATAAAGTGACGAATCCAGATATGAAAGGACGAATGTATAATTATTACCAGAATCTGAAGAACAATTCCGCGACAGGACTAGCATTAGATAGTAACAAGAATTTAAAAGAAGAGACTCTTCTGTCGGAGTCGACGACGGTCGTGCGGTTTTCGCCAGTATGGAAACAGGTAAATTTACAGTAATCCTTCATTTCATTATCTATATAAATGTGAACCCAATATTCCGCACCCTGATTTAATTTCAAAAAAAGACATTGGTACTTATTCAAAATTTCATTTCACGGTGCCAAATCGGGGGAATAACCTCATCAATTAACATTGTGAATTTACTATGTTTAAAGCCGATTACCCGTGACAAGTGGTCCTCTCTTCCGACACAATTCTTTTTACCCATCTAACATAACCATAGGCCTGCCCTATAGCTCACCACAAAGTGCGATCCTGTGCTGACTGTACTCCCCGCTACCGTCACGAGGTCATTCATCCTAGTTCAGAGCCACCCCACGCTGCGCTTTCCTATACGTGGTCGCCACTCCACAAATTGTATCTATGTACTAAAACTTTTCGTTCCATACAATGTGAGAAAGACGAGCGACGCTGTGTCGACCAGCGAGGTCACGATCAGTTATGCTAGCGCGTCTAGTCTAGATGTAAGGTAGGCGTGATTGTTGTTGATAAAAAGAAAGGTACACACACATCGTAATTTCTACCTGGTAACTTGCACAATTGAGATATATAATGATACTAGCTGCGCCCCGCGGTGCTACCCGCTCATCCCACTGGAACATTTTTCGGAATAAAAAGTAGCCTATCTGATGATCCAGGGAGTCGGCTACCTCGATACCAAATTTTATCAAAATTGGTCTAGCCGTTTCGGTGTGAAAAAGTAATAAACATGCAAACACACTCGCAAAAACTTTCGCGTTTATAATATAAGTGTGATACAGATCCATCCCAAACACTTATAACAAACAGTCGCACACTTTCTGTGCCATCATTCTATCAACATGTCACAACAGCCCAGAATAAATATCCTAGACCTCATAATTATGATGAGGGTACAATGTCACTCATATTCCATTAAATCAACCATTCGGTTATGCGGGCTACATTTCAATAAGTTCAATAACTGAGCGATACGAAAATAGAATTCGTCGTTGGTAACCTGTTTACAAACGAAGAAAGAAAATCCTTATTGCTACTGATAGTTAGTTACAAAACTTGGTTACAAACATGGGACGACGGGTAATTGTACGTAGGACCTTCATAAGCGATAATGCGTAACTATATGTGCCTTGTGCAAAGACTGTGGTCTATTGAGACTTTAAAGAGGAAGGACCTACTTTCCTTCTTCTTTTTCTTCGATACACTCTTTACAGACACCATTATTTATTTGTGGAGTTCTGAGTGACCCGTTCGACGATACGTCGCCTCTCGTCCACCGCTTTCCGTGGGCATTCATTGACGGTAGACACACTGGCTTTGATCTGGTTGGTCCATATCATCGGCGATCTTCCTCTAGCTCTGACACCTTCCACTCTCCCTTGAACAACGAGGTGTTCTATGGATGTTCCGTCCCGTTGAAACACGTGTCCAAAGAAGTTGAGGATGCGGGATTTGACGACAGAGAGCAGACCTTCTTTAATTCCAAGCTCCTCAAGAGTCCTACTTAGCGGTTTTCACACTGCTGACCCGTTAGATAAAGATAGCATTTAGTAACCGATATTCCTTGTAACTTCCAGACGATAGCAGCCTCAGCCTCGATCCTGATCACATTCATCTCCGGTCTGACGTCAGGGTACTCCGCCATCTTGCTGCCTCAACTCAAGGCTGAAAATGGATCCATCCCAGGGGACCCCACCACACAATCCTGGATAGGTTAGTACCTCAATTAGAAATGGGATGCTCTGATGGGTTTAGGCTGTACATCTAGAGCTGGGCTATGAGTATACACCAGGCCCGGCCACGTCATCGGCGGCAAGCGGCAACGAGCGTTGGCCATGAGTGGGAATGGAAGGTCCGAGAGCGGTGTCTCGCTCCTATGGCAGCCGCTCACCACTGCCGTGCTGCCGCCAATATCGTAGCCGGGCTGTGTGTAATGTGTAGTAGTTGTGGAAAGGTGTGAGCGTTTCCACAAAAGAGCTACGAAGAAGCTGAATATATTCTTAAATACATAGAACAACCATGACCCAAGCACATATATTCGAGTTCATCACACAAATATTTGCCCTGGCCGGGATTCGAACCCGGCTCCGAGCCGGCTCAGTAGGCAGGTGTCTACAAAACGCGCCAAACGCGTCGGCAAATGCTCTTCTTTTGGGCTTCACAATGACGCAATCTGATTGATTGATTAAATTAATTTCCCCCACCCCGTTTCATTGGGCAGGTAGCCTTATTCGTGGAATCCTTCGTTGCATCGCCATTTTTAACCGTTTCAAAAAAGAAATGTTTTAGTAGGAACTCAGTTAATGACATACGTACCGATCCTTTGTCAGGACACCGAGCCTTCAGCCTACGTCATTGACATTGAAATGCCAAAGTTCAATCGTAAATGTCTCTGGTAAATCCACTTAGCCGTGAGATAGGTTTTGTTTGAGCACTAACAACTTATTGTACTAGGTGTTTAAAAGCAAATACGGCTTAATTTACTCGTAGGTCGTTTTGTTTATATTTTTAAACAAGTTCTTGTGTTGCAGACTGTATCTATACTGCTTAATACACGTAGAGTTTTATTAACATGAACCAGATTAGGTAGACTTTTATACGCAATTTGTAGTTTTCCTGCTATTGAATATACTGTACCTTTACCTTTTTGTTTTGACATTACCAACTCATTATATTGCTAAAAGGCAATCTGTATTTTACTACTTAATTAATGCATATACTATTTTTATTTAAATTACAAGTTATTATATTGCTAGGTTCTTAAGAGCAATCTTCTGCATGGCTTACATATAGATGCAAATAAGTACTTGAGTATTATTGGAATACAAAAGGTAAAGCTTTACCGCTAGAAATGTCGCAGTTTCTTTAATGAAATTTGCAGCTGCTAATGATTTTATGATTATACAATATTGTTAGAATAAGTACATATATTTTATATCTTACCAACATTCTACCTTTTCAGGTATAGAATTATAAATTAAGCATGTACATTTGCAAATGTAACCTATTATTCATACACAATAAATCATTAATTCAAATCAGAATTTAACTTTTTTATGTATTTTTAAATACTTATTTTTTCATTTCAGCTTCCATGGCGGCACTGCCCATGGCTCCAGGCTGCCTGATCTCAGGCTGGATGATGGAGAGCTTCGGGCGCCGCACCTCGCAGTACATCATCTGCGCGCCCCTCCTGCTGGGCTGGATCCTCATCGCGTCCGCCAACAGCCTGCCCCTCATGCTGGCGGGTCGGTTCCTCACCGGCATCTGCGTCGGCCTCTGCGGGCCCCTCAGCCCCGTCTATATAGGAGAGACCACCGAACCCAAATACAGAGGCTTCTTCCTAGCTGGAGTATCCTTAGCTATAGCCCTAGGTTTGATAGCAGCGCATGTCCTAGGCACGTTCTTGAGTTGGCAATGGACCGCCAATATATGCTGCCTGTTTCCTATTCTAGCTGTATTATTGTTAACTTTAATCCCTGAGAGCCCTACGTGGCTTATCGCTAAGGGAAGAGTAGAGGAAGGCGTGAAAGCCTACGGCTGGTTGAGAGGCTATAGCGAAGAAGCCAATGCGGAGTTGAGAGGGATTTTAGAGAAGCAGAAAGCGGCAGATTTAGAGCCACCGATGAATTGGAAAGAGAAGATCAGGGCGCTGAAGAGCCCAGAGCTATTGAAGCCTTTGTTCATCATGGTGTTCTTCTTCATAATCTGTCAGTTATCAGGCGTTAATGCCGTAGCTTTCTATTCTATTGATATTATGGAAAAGGCTGTTGGTACTGGCATGGATCACTATGTAGCCATGCTAGTTATAGATTTAGTTAGAGTAATTATGTCTGTGTTCGCGTGCGTCGCCTGCCGACGCTTCGGCAGACGACCACTATGCTTCATCAGTGGTATATTCACCGCTTTATCAATGATAGGACTTTCTACGTATCTTTTCGTGACGGAGGGCACGCAAAATGGGTCGAACTTATCCTGGATCCCATTGTCCTGCCTGATGATATATATCTGCGCTATCTCCATAGGTCTAGTGCCACTGCCATGGATCATGTGTGGAGAGGTGTTCCCCACTAAAGTCCGTGGTCTAGGCTCTGGCATTAGTTCCGCGACCACTTTCACAGCGTTTTTCGCCGTGGTTAAGACAGCGCCAGACATGATGCTTCATTTGGGAGAAGAAATTACGTTCCTCATCTATGGAACTGTAGCATTAGTAGGAACTGGAGTCCTCTACTTCATACTGCCAGAAACAAAAGGAAAGAGTTTGCAAGAGATCGAAGAAGAATTCAAGCACGGTAAGAAGAGTGCACATAAAGTATAAATTAGGTAATTTTACTATAGAATAAGACCGTTCATAATACTTTTACGCTACAAGCGACACTGTTTATCTGTGATACTTAAGTAGTCAATATTAAAATTATATTTTTAATTGTGTGCTTATTTTCACCCAACACCATCACGGGACGGATTTTATTCGTGAGTACCTTTACGAATATAAAGAGACAACTATACTAAAAAACCGGCCAAGCGCATGTCGGGCCACGCTCAGTGTAGGGTTCCGTAGTTGATCACTATAAACTGCTGTTTTAAGCCCGAGGTTAACGTTAAGAAAGATTTTAAGCTCTATAAAAAGGTCGTAAACGCCCTAGAAACTGTAATCACTTATTACCTTCTGGAAGTCAACTTACGACCTTTTAAAGAAAAAAAATGAAATTTGGCGATAACTCAAAAACGGCTCGACCGATTTTGTTCAATATAGTTTTCATTGAAAGTACTTATAAGGCCTCATTAACATGAATTTTTCCGATTTTATTTGACCCGTGGTTGAAAAGTTGGAGGGGGGGCGACACTATTTTTTTTGTTTATGGAGCGAATATTTACAAAATTCGAGCGAATATAATAAAGAATAAAGACAGCAGTGTCTTTATCAAAAAATAATGTTAGAAGACCCCTATTATTTTTACAAGACCTATTCAACGACACCCCACACACCAGTGTTGATAAGAAAATAAAAATTCACCCCCACTTTAGGAGTTCGAGAGGTACCCGAAAAACAAATGTTTTTTTATTTTTATTTTACCGTTCTATCGGCGTTATACATACACATACTCATACCAAATTTCAGCTTTCTAGTACTAATCATCACGGAGCTAAGCCGCGGACGGACGGATGGACGGACAGACGGACATGGCGAAACTATAAGGGTTCCTAGTTGACTACGGAACCCTAAAAAGTACTCGAAGCGAAGTAACTCAAGGTGACATGAAATTATGACAATGTGGAGGATGTACCTCCTCCATTCTGACTCTTTTTAGGGTTCCGTACCCAAAGGGTAAAAACCTTGTAAAAACGGGACCCTATTACTGAGACTTCGCTGTCCGTCCGTCCGTCCGTCCGTCTGTCACCAGGCTGTATCTCAACAACGGTGATAGCTAGACAGTTGAAATTTTCACAGATGATGTATTTCTATTGCCGCTATGACAACAAATACTAAAAATAAAATAAAATAAATATTTAAGGGGGGCTCCCATACAACAAACTTGTTATAGATTATATATATATGTATAGGTACGGAACCCTTCATGCGCGAGTCAGGCTCACACTTGCCCAATTTTTTTTATTCAATTTTGATTCAGAGATAGCTGGATACCCAAAGATAGTTAAATGGTTATTTTTACCTGACTATAATAAAGCAAAAATATATGTGGACGGAATCGAGGGGCACCTTCTGATATTGAAATATAAATATTCTACATGCCTGCCTAGCCTTGCCTATGTCGACTTGAGTTGTTATTTAACTAACTAAAAAGTCTGGGAGGAATAGAAGGCTGAACATGAATTAAGCTGAAAGGGGCCTTATTTAATATAATTGACAAAAAGAGGACAAGACAGTAAGGGGACAGGATCGGTAACAATAGTACATTACTACAGACGCCGGGTAAGAAAGGCTTGCCGGGTGAGTAGGTATAGACGGCCGACCGTAGAGAGGCGGAGTGATACGAAGCCGGCAAGCCTTTTTCACAGCTGAGGTGTATAGTTCTTTTCTCAAACAAATATATGCAATGAAATAAAAAAATACATCACTCTATAAAATATAATACACAGACGCCAAAAAATTACTTCCCGGCCTAGGCTTTCAATTTTGTATGAAAATCTCTTACAGTTCTCTCGAGTTGTTCCACCCGAAACGTGGTACTTCGAAGCCTGTTAACTGTATAAGGCACGTTATGACGATATTTCATTGCATGCTTAAGAAAATACAATTTATTCAAAAGACTAGCTGTGCCCCGCGGTGTTACCCGCTCATCCCACGGGAACACTAAATTTATTCGGGATGAAAAGTATCCTATGTCCTTTCCCGGGTCTCAAACTATCTCCATACCAAATTTCATCTAAGTCGGTTCAGCGGTTTAAGCGTGAAGAGGTAACAGACAGACAGACAGACAGACACACTTTCGCATTTATAATATTAGTATGGATAGATCACCTGATCATGTCTGCTTTGCTTTCGTCCGGGGGATAAATGAAATACCGTTTTTGTTATAAAATGTATTAACAAAATAATATAATAGCTATTAAGTATAATGGCACATTAGTGAGTATTAACAACTATTTTAACCGTAAATGCAGATTGGTATGACCTGTAGATACAAAGCTACAAGTTATTGAGTAAATTTAGCTGAAAGTTAACATGAAATATTAATTGGATACATGGTCTATCAAGTATTTGAAATTAAACTACACAAGCGATATATAGGACCTCAATACAACACTAATAAAGTGCCTATAAACATCTTCTAGCAAAAACATATGTAGTCAGTGACGTAGCTAGAAAAGGGCTATAGCCGGGGCAGTTCCCCAAAATGCCAGGGTTCCTGTCCAAGGTCGTAAGGGCCCTGAGGCAAACCTGAAACGGACTAGCCTCACACGGGGGCCCTAACCTTCTTTTTTTTGCCCCTTATTTACCAAGCTACGCCATATAGTTCTGTAGTTTTACTAAAACTTGATGCCTATTTATTCTGCGGTTTACAATAAATGTTGTTTTACTGTATTTACAATTAATTAGTGCGATTACGTTTTAGTTGTTATGTTCGTTCGTCGTCCCTGGTCTTCATATGCTGTAATAACAGATCTTATTTTAGTATATATACGAAATAAATCAGTATTTATTTTCATGAAGTGGATCTTGATGATGATTCTTAATGATGATCGCCAACGGTATGATTGTCTTTTAAGCGCTTTCTTTTTTTATCTGCCTGTTATTTCAAAATTATTTTACACAGATGCAACCATGGATGAATCCAGATGATAACTTTGTTGTTAGATTTCAGATGTCCGGATGATAGATGTCTTGAATTATATTCCAATGAAAATTATCCAGGTTGTTTAACCCATGTCCCGATCAAAAATATCCCGATAAAGGATATCCTGATGAAAGATGACCCGATGGAAGACGTCACGATGAAAGATGTCCCGATGAAAGATGTCCCGATGAAAGATGTCCCGATGAAAGAATTCACGATAAAAGATGTCCTGATGATGAATGAATGTGGGGCAAGGCATCACGCACTGCCACCTCAACCAGCTATCTATAACTAATCCTGTGAAATTCTCCAACTATCGCTTTGGAAACTACAGACGGTCTAATCATGTATACTTCATCATTATCAGGTTTCTGGTATGATAGCTGTGAATTTCTCTGAGGTTTTCTTTCGTCAGAGAGTGTTTAGTTCAGCTCTTGCCCTGCCCCTGATGACTGGTGATTACTTGGACCTGGGTTTGACGAGGCGCGAGGCTGGTGGTGCGAACTTAGTGAAGCCGGCCTGGTCGAAGACGGGGAGGAGATCCCGGACCCTCGCGGATACTGTGCCTCCTGTGACCCTGGAAACCATAGTAAAGAAATAAGCTTTACGTATCATTCATATCTATTATAACATTGTATTGAACATCAGTTTTCTATGGAAAAGGCTCATTACTTAAGAAAAATCTTAACAGCGTGATGCAGCAACGTGGCACCAGCCGCACAGTGCCATCTGATGGTAAAATGTTCCACATGGCATGTTGTGACATATGCTTCTTATTACCAAAAAATCGCTTAAAGATTATGACGAACTACGACACGACTTATCTTTTCTTATACTTAGAGGTCAGGATGTTTAAACCAGTTTTCGTGGTAATTTGATTTATCAGTGCTTGCCACATGCTTTCGTGGGTTATAGAGACAAAGGTCTTTGCATAATCAATAAAAGCAGAGTAAAGTTTTTGACACTCCCCATGCTTTCAATTACTTGTTATTGGGTGTGAATCTGATTGACTGTGCAAAAACCTTTTAGGAATCCGGCTTGCTCTGTATGCTGTTGCATCTCTATCTCTCGCTCTACTATCTTGTGACAGGCTGCGAATAAGTAGTTTGTACAAAGATAAATTAGAGTTTTTTTGTTTTCTTTTCTTACATAGATATAAAGGATTCCTAAAGATGATAGTGATGTGATTAAGACACTTTGGTGATGCATTTGGAGGATTATAGAAGAGCTAGAAGAGAGGCTAAAGATAAGATTGATGAATCATCAGAAAGCTGATATGGAGACGAAGGGATCAAGTGACGAGATGACGAATGACAGCGAAGAATAGAATTAAAAAGAATACTACACAGACCTCAAATAAATAGGTAGGTATAGGGCAAGATAGTGTTGACCATAGCCCACGTTTTGTTGTCAAAATGATCTGATGCAAATTATTGCCATACCATAAATTCCAGGGTATAATGATGATATTGATACAGGGGATAATATTTAGTTACCTGCTGGGTTTGATGAGTTTAGCAGCCTGTGCTGGCGTCGCCAGCTCCGTGGGGAAGTACGTGGCCCCGTAGAAGTCCAGTCCGTTCTGCAGCAGGATATTGGCCTCCTCGATGTTAGCCATGGTCACACGCAGAACGCTCGTCGCCTCCTGAAAGCGTACTTTATGTATCTTTATGTGTTGTTTAACGGCGACATAATAATTTAATGTTTTTTTTTTAGATTGAGATTTTTTTTTTCTCTGGTCGGTTTCGTAACAACTGTGTTTTTCCATGGGAGGGCTGTTAACCCGCCGCACAACCCCCAATATACATTATGTGTCACATATTAATAACGGAGCAAACTTGCCTTAGGAACCATGCTGCTAACGAGCTCTCCATCAATGGTGGTGAGCGCTCGTGACGGCTTGTCGTGGGGCTTGGGGGTCGACGTCCCTGCAAGGAACCGCATAGCAATATTAAGTCTTGTGAAAATTGTTTCATCATGTCACAGAAATATTACTTCCACTAATTTGAGAAATATCTTCCGTGCTCAAAAATAATTTGGATACTAATCCATTGATTCCAAAGGTTAAAGAAAAATTTAAATGCGTATATATTCAAACCATGCTAACCTCTTCCAAGCAAATGAACTGTCAAACCATACAAACTGACCCACTTTGTATGGTTTGACAGTTCATTGTGGTTTGACTCTAATCTGGTGGAGACCGGGAATCGAACCCGGTACCTCTGAATTACTGGTCCAGCGTGTTAACCTTTCCACCACCCTAACGCCCAGATAACCTTAGCCTTTCCCTTTTTTTTTAGATAACCTTTCGATTTTTTCCTTATGCTTTGTGTGTCGATCCTTGCATTTATTTATTTATTTAATCTTTATTGCACAAAAGAAAACTTATCGTACAAAAGGTGGACTTAATGCCGTGAGGCATTCTCTACCAGTCAACCTTCGGGCAAAGCAGATAAATTGTGGGCGGTGCATCTAACTTAAACAAGTTTTAATAAATAAATATTTAGATAAATACATATATTCGTATAATATATACACATATAAATAAATACTGATGAAACATACTAATCAGATAACCTAATAATTCACAACTCTGCTACCGTAGAGGTCACGCAAACATTTTTTGAAAGCGCATTTGTTCGGAGCTTGTTTGATCTTGAGGGGAAGGCGGAAAAGTGCATTGTTTTTTTGAAATGCTTTACACCTTTAATTTGGATACACCGACTATTGTTCTATAGAAGTACACAGTTCTATTGGCGGGGAGATACTGCTTCCGCGAGATACATTTATTATTTCTGTTATTAGATATTATTTCTGTCCTTACACTGACTAACCACAGATCTGATAATATTGACAAGGCATCGGCAGTCTAGTGAGGGGAATCAAAGGTTTGAGGCACTGTTGCTCTTCTGGCAATTATTAATTGCAATTAGAATTTCAAACATTGGAACGTGTATTGGGACATGTTATTTTTCTAAGACATCAAGCTCGATGTAGGTATGATCAATCCAGAAAAGATAATAATATAGATTGACAAAACTAGTCTTTGTTTCGCATAGTGTTCTGCCCTTGGCGGACCGCCAAGTTTGTCTGCCGTCAATCTCTCAACAACGCTACTCAAATTCTGATGACGACAGTTAAAACAATTCCGGAATCATCCAAATTCATCGTAAAATTCGCCGTTGTTACAATGTTATCGAATAGGTCATCCCGCAGAGTCCAATCCGTGTGCGGGTATTATGGAACTTTACCTAAATAAAATAGCATCGTCAATAAAAAGTAAAACGGCACCTCTTTCGCTCTTTTGTTTTTAAGGGTACATACACAAGGGTCATACACAAATCGACCTAGTCCCAAACTAAACAATGCTACTATAGGTACTGTACAAGACCCAAAATATTCGAGTTCATCACACAAATATTTGCCCTTGCCGGGATTCGAACCCAGGACCGTCTCAACGTCAACGTCAACCGCGTTGTCTATTATGAGTTTGTGATTCCTTTACGTCTGGGACATCAAGGTGGTTTAATCCTATTTACAAAGCGTGCTCACAATCGTAAGACGATCGCGGAAAGCATAAAATCCACATCAAGCAGCGAGGTGATTATTGAAGAGGCTTTAGTCTGAATTCGTTACATCAATTCATTCAATCACAATCTTTTCCGCCAAGTTAAATTGTTTATGATGAACTTTAGAAGGTGGCAAGGAACTGCGAATTAGGTGAGGCGATTTTATTGGCGATTGGGATTCTATTGATTCTACAAGCTGCCGTGCTAAGGTAAAAGGCGACCTTTAGCTACGGAGCTCCATACAAAAAGGTCGCATTTTAGTTTAGCTCGGCAGCAAGGTATATCACAATCTTGTGACGTTTGCAGGAAGCTGGACGCAATGAAGGTCATGTGGACGTGAAGATCCTCAGGACTTACATAAAAGACTCGCGTGAGTCCCATACATTAAAATGCACTTGAAACAGGTTTACTCACATCGTATAAGTCGTATGTGTTCAATGGCCGCCACCGCGATGACGAATCGCGAAACGATTCGAAAGGTTTACTAATGTTTTGCAGAAAATTGTTTTGCATTTTTTGTTATTCTACGGATACTAGATTTTTCTGGAAAGCTATAAAATAAATCTAACCTAACATATCCGAATCTTTCGATACACAACAACATCTAAAAATAAATTTTTCGGTTAGCGGCAAAAAAAATCTGCGAAATGAGCATCATGCCAAATATTACTTTCGGTAAAACGAATTTCTGTCAGATGAGGGTAACCCGATTCGAAACATGACACTTATAAAACGTGAGTAAACCCGTTTGTTATGCATAGTTATATACTTAGTCTCAGGACTATTTATAACAAATAATCTGGCAGCAGATTGTCTTTCTACTGAGATACTGAGGGTGATGATGATGAACGGTTAATTCAAGCAGGAATCAGCGAGTTAGATGACGAAGCACACAGCAGTGTTACCTTCCCTCGGCGACCCGGAGAAGTGGAGCCGTAGGACTTCCACGACGGAGGTGAACTTGTAGAGAGCATGGCGGACGTCCTCCTCCGGGACTTCGTCAGGGATATCGTAGACGTAGATAGTGAAGGTCTTTTGAGGGCGGCAGGGGATCGCGATCTGGGGAATGGTCAAATGATAAAAACGTATGAGGACAGGACATAGAAGTACACGACAGATAAATTATTAGGGACATGTTAGGAGCCATTTTGACTTCCTCCTTAGTGCTCTCATCTCGTGAAATGAGTATCACAATTTGGGATATTTAGTTAAACCCTCTTCGAGATATCCAAAAATCGCTTTATGATCTAACTGAGGCTTTACACTAATGCGGCGAAAGGCAACATGATTCAGATCGCCTATAAGTACCAGTAAGAGGTGAACATATGTTAAGGCCAAGTTATACATAAGTATTTAATAGAAATCAAAATCATCTTAGCTTATAAATGTAAAACAATTACGGAAGATATAATAAACAAACATCAGTAAGTATCATGCAATTTGCGTCAACATTGGAAAGCCTTGGTAAAGACACATGTGCAAAAATAGTTGACAAATGTAGGGTCTTACTTCATCCCTTGGCTACACATTGTGTAACGCTACGGATGATTGATAATATAGGGTTATAATACGAAAATACCATATAAGTTTTAACATCTAACAACCTAATAAATAAATAAAAAGAAGGGCGAAGAGAATTAAATAAACTATTGAATTTTGTCCACAACTCTTGGCACAATTTTGGTATGTATCAAAGTTATTATTTTGCTCAATGCGATAAACAGCTCATGTCCACAAAAAACATGACATTGACTCACATTCATGGAAAATAAATTTTAATTGTGCCAAGAACTTCCACAAACCAGCCAATTACCTTCCTATAGAACCTGGAGCCCGTGACCTTATGGAAGCCCTTCTTAAACACCATCTGGTAGTCGTCCACGTGCGAGAACTTGAAGAGGATCCCGGTCGCGGTCTTCGTCAGGGAGAAGCAGCCTTTGAACTCCATTTTCTCGCAGATGGCGGAGGCCTTCTCCATGCTGAGGCCGTGGGAGGGGGTGAGGAGGAAAGCCCCCTTGGTGAGGAAGTTCTCCGAGTCCGATATGTCGGACTCGCTCTCTCCGCCCTTCATTAATGTGTGGATCTGCTCTTTCCACATGAACGAGTCTGACATCTGGGGAGCAACGATGGATATTAATTATGTTTCTAAAGTAATTTCTCAAAACAGCATCGTTTCTAGACATATTGTCCAACACAACGTTTATATAGCCTAACTAGTCTCGGTCCTGCCCAGGGATAGTGGCGCAACAAACAGCTTTCGTATTGCAATAATGTGCATACGTCATATTTTTTCGTATATTTGCATTATTAAACGGCAGTAGCGATGTGTCAAGGATTTGTCATCAACCAAATTCAAAACATTGTTACCGAAATGCTGCCGAATTATTCGTTCGTCTTGCGAAATAAATACTGAATTAAAAAAAAACTTGACTTTCATCACTGTGGATAGTTTTAGCTTTATTATGCAAAAAATACATGAAATTTGCGAAATATTTAGACCTGTTTCCTCTTTGTTTACGATCACATTCACTGACTACAACGGCATTTACCAAAAAAATGTCGTTGCCAGTAAAATAAATTTGTACCACTAAAAATCTGCAAATTGGCGCGGACTGAGAAAACACGGAAGGAATAACTTTGGAAGTATATAGCGATTTTTAACCAAAAAATAAAATACATAATGCTCTGCAATGCCAATAAGAGTCTAACATAATAAAAAAATAGGGTTCTTTCTAGAAGTTAAGGGACGATAAAATTAAAGCAATCCCCCCAGGCGCTATAAAGCAGTAACTATAAAGCAGTAACTTGGGGCATTAGAGATAAAGACAGAGAAACGAACTATAGAGCAGTAAATCCCACTGGCTAGTCATAAAATATAATTTATACTTTTTTACCACGAAAACAATATAAAGTTGCGCACCTGAAAACAATGATAAGTAAACCGTTCGGTTCTTAATACTCGTGAACCAGATACAAATCACCGATAAAAATCAATCGGCATAACCACGACGTAAATCTCGGGAGTTCATTCAAAGGATCTATAAACAATTCAATGATCAATGATCTGAAAGCCGAAACAATGGGCGGGCGTAGCGACGCGCGTCGCTGCCTGCGCTTACGCATGTTACATAATAGAACTATTATGACCAGTATGTTGACTAGTACAACGTTGTTCTTTGCCGGACAGTATTTTTTGTTTGTCATCATCATCATACCAGCCGATAGACATCCATGTCCTTTGTCCAGCTGTGCACTGCTGGACAAAGGCCTCCCTCGCCTTTTTTTGTACAATTATAAAATGAAAATGACTCGATTGTCGACGGCGAAATTGTCACAGTGATAGTGCAGCTGCGTACTGAGCCGGCGAATCCCGGCAAGAGCAAATATTAGTGATGAACTCGATTGATGTTTGCTATAACACAAAGCCTCCTTAGAGCTTGGACTAGATTGATTTGTGTAAAGGTTGTCTGATATTTTATTTTATTATTTATAAAATTCACAAGTTCAGACTCGCAACGCAGGTTTCGTCAGGTGAATAACTAGAATAAATCAGTATCAAGTAACCGCTAAAAAACTAATCGCGTGAATATATGCTCTCACGGAGCTTAAATAAAAGATGTAATCCATAGTCAGCAAGTGGAAACTTTGCTTAACCAAGTAGTTCAACCCAATCGGCACGGATTCCCAGCCTCTTAGAATCAGCTGATATAAGAAACATCTTAACACATAAGGATCTAATTATGTTCCTTATGCGATCCGATGTTCCTACTGCCTACGCGATGCCAAATTCTTAAATCAGAACAAATTGGGCCAACCTGTACGTGAAGTACGTACTAATTTAGACAGCCGACATAAATTTAGTAATCAATATTTTGTTTATATATGAAGCCACCAAAAAAAAAAACATTACTTTTCTTTTACTTAGGATTTCTATTACCCGCTAACGAAGATAAATCCATTGACAAATCATCAAATACGAAAGTTACAATAGGTTAGTAAGTTATTTTTTAATATGTATATTTTTGTAGAATTTCTAAAAATAATTACGTATATTTTAATTTATTTCAAAAAAGGAAAAACAAAGAAACAGTAATGAAAAAGCTTAAATACTACTAACAACTATGTACAAAAAACCTAAAATTAAAATAAACTAAAACAAATTCAAAAAATTACTCCCCTGCGGCATGGTACCGAAAATGCTGGCAGCATTTCCTCGCTGAACAGCTATGCTGATACGTTGAGCGAGGAAGCTGCCAGCTCTTCGGTCCCCAGTGGTCTCTGCAAGCCTTTTGGATAAATCTTTGTAAAGCTTGCGGGCACTGGGACCCCATGGACCGAGGGTCTCGACCCCAAACGGTACAAAATTGTATTCGGGGCCGAGACCCCTATATTCGGTGCTTTTCAGTTTCTCGGCCGCTTCAGCAGCTGCACCCGCTCTGCCAGATGTTCCGTGAAGGTGGGACAGCGCCAGTGTGTCTACACAAGTGGCATCCCACACAAGCACACGTCCCAGCCTCCACGGAACTAGGGACATCCCATCCGGTCTCTTGCCATCGTCCCTGGCGATACCCGATGGCTCCAGTAACGCCGGCACGTTGACGGTGGCAAGAGAGCGGCGGATAATGTCGTTCAGAGTGGCATGTCTCGAGAAGCGGCCTGCACTTTTCTGGATATTACGTCTTATTGTTTAATTTTCAGAGTAAATACGTAACTTAAATCTTTTGGTTGGTTTGGTTTTTAAACCCGCGATGAAATACGAAAATCTTGGATGAAGTCGGTATACTCCTATAATATTTATATTGTGTTTGACCTGTATTGTTAGCCCCTCATCTCGATTCAGAAGCCCGTAGCTTCCGGTTATTGAATGTTTATGTCAATGTAAACATGACAGGAGTCGATATTAAGTAGACCTTTGACTGGTTGAAAAATAATTTTAAATAAAATGTTTATATAAAATCACTTTATCGATTCTATTTTTTTATGTGGAAATAACACAAAGACACATACAATAGTCCTGCCTATTTGTAGTAGATCATATTACATTTTTCTTTCATAATTTACCTTTGTGTCAATATTTATAAAAATTGAAATATTTAAGCTTAATTAAAACAATAAGTACCTAATTCCATTATATATCTCCCTATATCTAGGAGAGGTTTCCGAAGTGGATATATACCTAGTAAATTGCGATATGGAAAGGTTCTCAAGCCATCCGGCCCAAACCACGAGCTCATCGATATGTTATTAAATTAATAAACGGACCGTAGAAATGTTAATGCCTTTAATTCGAGTTTTGCATATATATTCATTTTTAGGAATCCGTACCCAAAAGGTTCATCCTCCGAAAAGTGCTAACGGAACCCTAACTAAGCCTCGTCGTCTGTCCGTTGGTTACAGGGCTGTAACTGACCAACCATAATAGTTAGAGACTTACAATTTTCGCATAATATGTATTAATAGTTATACCAGGGTGGAACATTTGTAAAGACTGGCCTGACTGGATAGTGTCATCTGAGTGATCTACAATCGACCTATTGTAATTGTAAAGCTGGATTTAAAAGTAAAAAAAGTCATCAAAATAAAATATTTTTATCAGTGACAAACCCAAAAAAATTTAAGGTTTTATTTACATTTTAAATTGACACCTGTCTTTAACTTAAATGTTCAAAAGATGCTAGGGTTGATAAGTACAGATTTTTACACTAATGTTTGACAAACTGTATATCAAAAATGGATAGAAATATTGACATAGTTCATTGGTGAAAAATGAAGTACTCAGTCTGAACAATTCCCTGTTTGCTTAAAAGTTCCTCGATCTGTTCCACCCTGTATAACAATAAATCCTGAAAATAAGAAAATAAAAATAGAAGCGGTTCCCAATACCACAGTGTTAAATGGTAATAGGTAAACTCTTACTATATGCACAGAGTATATTATATTACAGATAATACAAAAAATAAAGAAATCTATTGTATGGAACCCTTCGTGGGCGAGACCGACACGCACTTGACCGGATTTTTTATCTATGTAAGATTTCAATCAGTTGTTAGTTTCTACACATTATAAACCTGTTTTTATTTACAACAACTCTTAAATTATCAATAAACGAAAATTAATAAACATACAAAAATATTTAATCAAATTATGAATCTCCATTCCCGTTAAGTTAATTGCACCCCAATAAAAACCCAAGAATAACGATCCAAACTTGAAAGTTTAATTGCTTGTTTAATGACAATTAAAACTAGAACATCTTAACAATCGTAACGACTCTATCCTCCCACTATGTTACAGTCCGAATAGCTATAATTGCCGCAGTGGGCGGACAAGCCGATCGCCTTCGCTATTACTATCAATTGCCATTGTAAATAAGGCAATTTTGTTGTCTATCCAAAACTGATGTTCGAGAAGCGATCCTTGATAATCCTATTTGATTGATAAGACCGCGACTAAGCTTCATAAGAACAACCAACATCACTTGAACAAGGACAAAATACTTAGTACATTGTGTAGTGTTGTATCTTTATCTTACATATAACTACACAAGTTTCATGCAATGTTTTTCTATAAAAAAATATGTAACATATATAATGTGTATATTTTTGAGTATGTTTTTGTTCTTTGGTCGGAAACAAAAAACAAATCATTCAAAATTTCATGCCGGATTTATAAAAATGACTATACAGTTTAGGTAAACCTCTATCTGGGTCATTGTCAGTTCAAAAAAAAAGTTAACTCTTCGGTGGCCAATAGTTAACAGCGTATGTGCATAGAAGTTATGTTTTTAACACGCAAGCCCATAGAAAGGGAAACGTCGTTTATGCTAATATCATATTTTGTTCGGAAAACTAGGCCTAAAGTCCTTAACTATGTACGTGTCCACCGAAAAGACGCGAACCTAAATCTGACAATGACCCATCTATCTCTCAGTCACAGACGTCCACTGCTGAACATAGACATCGCCCATGACTCGCCACAAAGTGCGATTTCGTGCATCCATCGATTCCCCGCTACCCTCGTGAGGTCGTCCGTCCATTTAGTCGGGGGCTCACGCTGCGCGTTCCTATACGTGGTCACCACTCTAGGTACTTCGGTGCCCCAACGGCCATCGATTCTCCTGGCTCCATGGCCTGCCCATTGCCACTTTAGGTACATTAATCCGTGATATTTACGCAAAAATATTCTAAATCTAATTCATTTACATGGAAGAAAAAGTCATAACCAACCATAACTATTTTGCTTCTCCGTCGGGTAAAAAATATCGTATACTAAACAAATTTTTGAAATCGGTCCGGTTGTATAGGCGTGTTGAAAGGACAAACATTTTTTAAATAATAATATACAGGGTGATCAATCCAAATGGGTCAGTAGGGAGAAAACTAAAGCTATAAGGGATAGGGAAATCTGTTCTTATAGGAACCATGGCGTTGAGTTTAGATTTAATAGAAACTAGGTACATTATTTTTTTATAATAATCTCATACTTAACCGGGAATTGAACCCGGTTTAAATTATGTAAGTAATCGCATGTAGTAAGGTATACTGTACCATTCCTTACAGCGGTTTTGTTTTGACCGGGTTATGTATGAAATTAAATCTAAAATCGACGCCATGGTTCCTAAGAACAGATTTCCCTATCTCTCATAGCTTGTGACTTCTGACCCATTTGGATTGATCACCCTGTATACTTAGATAGAATAGATTTCGTTGCTTGAAGTTAACATTATTTAGATGTCAAAATCTACTACTTACACATTAACAAAAAATAAAAATTTTAGCAAAAAAAAGAACCGACTTCAGTAAAACTAAAAAGCCAACAATAACCCGTTCAAGTACAGATTACATTTGACTCACCCTTCGAAGTCGATCCCAAACCACTCAGTTCTTATATTTATATATTATAGTTTACACGAGGTTTGGCACCGACTTCGAAGGGTGAGTCAAATGTAATCTGTACTTGAACGGGTTATTGTTGGCTTTTTAGTTTTACTGAAGTCGGTTCTTTTTTTTGCTAAATTTTTTATTTTTTTTGCTTTTTAGTGATTCGTATGTGTGTTCATCATCAGTTTCCTTACACCAAATCCTATTTACTGAATGTAAATTCTTGACTTTATCAATAAATTACCAAAATCGCCGTACATGTCCCTTTAACATTTGAAGAGTTCCCTCGATTTCTCCAAGATTCCATCATCAGATCCCGACTAAGTGCCAACGGGACCAACTCGGAGTTATACCCTTTCGATTAAAAAAAAAAATTGAAAATCGGTTCACGATTCTCGGAGATATCGAGTAACATACATAGAAAAAAAAAAAAAAAAAATTAGGTCGAATTGAGAACCTCCTCCTTTTTTGAAGTCGGTTAAAAAAGCTTGAACTGTTTTGTGTGAGACATAGTATTCCCATAGTTCCATATAAGGTTGTCTATAAATTGCCAAGTAATTGGCCAATAACTTACAGCCAAGGACAATGCGAATTGTAGGCATTTTTGGTAAGTCTGATTGTGTGACTTTGTTTGGAAATTAATGAGATTACGAATAAGCTGTGTGGGTGTCGAGTAGATCGAACCAGGTAATATTCAATTAGTTGTAAGCGTATTTGTACATTTTTTTTTTCTAAATTTATAAAATACAAACATTAAGATAAAATATGTATACTTCACGGCCACAAACGAGATCGAATGACGAGATTTCCGGCAGGACGAAGTGGCGAAAACTGGGAAGGCCTTTACTCAGAAATCCATAAATATAAATAATAATATGAATATAAAACAATAAAAAAAATATAGGAAAAAAATGTGAATATAGTCCTGTAAATAAAAAATAATATTCTTTTGCAACTTAGTTTGGTGTGTAATTAAAAGGCTTTTTTATTTTTTCGATGAAAAATCAAAATCATTTTAAGTATCTATACTTTTAGAGAATTCCAGATTAGTATTGAAAATATTTTTTCTATAGGTCATGATTTCAGGAAAAATCTTAATAGCGTGATGCAGGATCGTCATTTGTTTTGTATGGGCGTCTGTTTTCATTTGTCCTCGTGTCACGCTGAAACGGCTGGACTTTGAACCAATTGACAACATTTCATATTTATAACAGGTGGAAATTAATATAGAGATCGATAGGGCTTTAAGACGTGTACCTTAAAAAGAAATCTTTGAATTTATTCTTCTGTATTTAAAGAAATATAAGAAAATACATCAAATAACTGCAATCTAAGACAATACGGGCTGAATAGGGTTGTTGTCTAAACCAAAGAGCAAAAAATATATATTTTTTTATTTGACGTTGACAGGTGACAGATGCATACCGAGTTTGATTAAGTTTTTTTTTAATAAGAAAACCGACTAAAGTAATCGTTCCGTTAAGTTCTGGTTTCTGTGTTGCCACATTTTAAAATGAGTATGTTTTTATAAATTAATAATAAAGTAAATAATCATCTCAGAAAATAAATAAAAACAGAGATTACTTCATCTTTTTAAGCAGAATTCAGAAAAGTAATAAAATGATAGTCTTAAAAATATGAAATGTTGTCAATTGTGGTATAGGAATAGCTGGACATCCAAAGATGCTTATGGGATACTTTTTACTCGACTACAGTATACAAAGATTACGCGTACGATTCGTACGAAGTGGAACCTTCTAAATTAAATATTATTCCTAATATCATATCATATGTTCTTGACGCAAAGGTACTTAGTTCAAATAAGAATTTAATTCGGATTACATCCTCCCCTAGCGATTTTGCAGATTTTATTCACTAAAATGTAAAATTAAATATAATTATGACAATGATCTACAATAAGGAGATTTTTTTGGCTTTATTTCACCTAATGAAGTATTTTCATAATTTTATCACAATTGAAATTTAATAGGTATCAGTTATAAGTTTTTTTTATACATATTTCTATTCAATACCAACAAACTACATCTCTACCGTAAACAATCAACTGCTGAACCACTTCTATATCAACAGTCAGTAAAATCGTTAAAAATACGTTTACTATTGAACCTCATCAAACAAAAGAGCCAAATCCAATACAAAACTCTATCACTTACGATTATTTTCCACTGGCACAGTTGGGCCAAATTATGTGTCGTTAAATTTATGTGTCAGTTACGATGTGATTCCGGTTAACTATGCCTTCCCTCTCTTTCGAACATGTAGTATCTTGTATAAATCGGTCTCATCTGATCTTAGCACGCGTTTCTACAATTGACGAAAAATGTTAATATTTTTAAATATTTTTATCTAGAGATAATTTCGCTTCCTGTTCATTGAGATAAGTTTATTGTTAGTTTTCTTTATGGGATTCTGGAGTTCCAGCTTTTGAGTTTGTTATAGAAAAAACAATACGTCGCCTCTCAAGACTTAAGATTATTTTTCTTTAATTTTCTATAATTATATATTTTTTTTTATGTATGATAACAATGTACAATAAACTTTCCGAGTATTTGCTAAACCGCTTAGCAATTTGTTAGCTGAATACTAACGCATTTCGGTCATTCACACGGAATAAACGAGATTTACGAGATATAAGCGAAAAGCACTTGCATAAAAAATAAACACATGGAGTTGATTCTTGACTCTCTATGTATTAGGTTAGACCGCACACATGTAGTTATAAAATGCACAAAATGAAAGAACAATAAAAAAAGCAACTTCAAAATTTAGCCAAATTCCCGTGATAAAAAAAATTAAAAGATGCACATAGTTTTTAGTTAGGTAATCAGATAATGGGGTGCAAATCAGAAAAAAATCCCACATGGCTGGATCTGTTCTCAATTACGCCTATACTATTATAAAATTCTAAAATTGTATTTTTATTTGTATAATCAGTTTTCTCTAGATTGAAAAATCTTAACTGGTGCCATCGCCGCCATCTGTTGTTTTTTTTTTAACCTCTCATGACTCATCATGCCGAAACGGCTGCAGGGCTTTTAATTTTAACCAACTTATTTTACTCGACTATATACGCGAACGAAGGTGCCCCTCTTGTAGTCTTGTGTGAAATACAGTTATGCTGACACAATCATATTTTGAAAGCGTTTTGAATAGGCTTTATTCAGGATTATTCCTAATATATTTTGTATTTATATTTACGTACAGTTAGAAATTATTAATAGTAATCAATATTCTCAGTTTTTCGATGAACGGTCTAGACGCAAGAAAATGCACCCCTTACTCATAAAAGGCCTCGTTTGATATACAAACTTGCATTTTCCATTTAATCCTTTTCGGAGATGATTTTCCAAAAATGCTGAAACTTGTTTTATTACTTTGCATAGAAGAACCTTTACACGAAATATTACCACTCCTACTCAAAGAACCCCAAACTCTTTATACAAACTTTCACCTCCCACTTTACCCCATTAGAGATTAGATTATGCACTTGCGCTGAACAATATATGCACCATGATTTTGAAAGCCATCTTGCCATAAGGTCACACAATGTAGATTAAGTACTTAAGGAAATACAACCCTTAGGACGTCAATGACGAATATATCCGCATCATGGATTAATTCGTCAGAGTGCATGGCGCATTATATACTCGTAATATAGACTCAAAACCTACATGCACTATCATAAAGTCCAACTTTGGTTTTGATACTACAATGACGTCTGAATCACAAATGTGTTCAAAGTGTCGTTGAAAAGGTTAACCTACATTTAATTTTGCTATATAATAAATAAATTAAATATGTTCAAATATGAGACAAATTACAAACTCAAATAGCTCTTACCATTTTACAGAACAGCGCAGCCACATCTCTCGCAAACTCTTGCCGCACCCTCATATCTAACCCTCAATAAAAACTCAAAAAACCCGTACCTGCCCCCTTCTGACTTCCTTTTTCTGCGAGTTCTTCTCCTCTTGTCGCTCCTCTTGTCTGTGGTCGGTGTCAGACGCGCCTTCCGCCAGGGACATGGTCTTGCGACTGCGGGGCACGATCTGAGGCGGCGGGTTTTCGTTGGAGACTGATGGTAACTCAGCCGTGGCCGCCGCTCCTTGGTTTGCGGAGACGAGAAATGCGTGGAATCGCGGTGTGAAAGATATTTGAGCTTTTTTTTTTCTTATTAAAACTTTCGTGAGACATATTTAATCACTACATAGTATAAGAGAAAGTCGCTTCCTGCTGTCTGTCTGTCCCTATGTACGCTTAGATCTTTAAAACTACGCAACGCATTTTGATGTGTTTTTTTTATTGAGTGATTCAAGAGGAATGTTTTATATGTGTAATACATGCATAATTTATCAGCATTGCACCTGTGCGAAGCCGGGGCGGTTTGCTAGTTACTGTATTAAGCGGTTTACACTCACGTGAAGTTGTCAGGAACGGCCCGACATGTTTCAAACTCGTACGGAGCTGGATGAAGATCAGGGACTGCTGCTGCTGTACAGCGATACGGCCACTGTTTTTTTGTTGACGTTTTATGTGACAATTATACACAAATCGACCTAGTCCCAAACTAAGCCAAGCTAGTCGTCGTCTAGTACCCATAGGGGTACTAGACGACGATATACATAATATATCATCCATGACCCAAGAACAAATATTCGAGTTCATCACACAAATATCCTGGCCGGGATTCGAACCCGTGACCACCGGCTCAGTAGCCAGGTGTCTGCAAACTGCGCCAACCGCGTCGTCAGAATAAATTCTAACAAAAATAAGTACTTTCCTTATTTTCTTGAATCCCACTAATATGAAGCGAAAGTTTGTGTGTTAATGCGTACGTTTGTTACTTCTTCGCATTGAAACGGCTGGATGGATTTGCATGAAATTTGGAAGAGGTTTATACCTTAACTTAACACATATGCTACTTTTTATCTCAAAAAAACATGGTACCCCGACTCCAACGCAAACAAATCCTCATCTTACATGTTCATGGAACAAATTTTATGCAAGAACCCTAAAATTATGCATAAGGTCAGCCGAGCCGAAAGGGCCAGCAGGTCCAGAAAGCACGTGTTACAGAAAACATACCTATTCAAAGTCAAGTAACATGTTTTTTTTTTCTCGTTGCCGTGGTTATTTTCACTAAACTAAGTTAAGAACCATCTCGATAGACGAGGCTTTCGATAAAAAAAAGCATTCAGACCGCATTCATTTCGATTAAATCGGGTGTCTGCATTGCCGATCCAAACGTCTCAACCACTAAAACCAACTCAGAGGTATAATTGTCATTTGTTCTAAAAACTTTTGAGCACAGACCACTTTGGTCTGTGTTTATATGAAACCCCTTCAATAATTTCACCGCGTAGGAAATTCGTGCCCTTGTTTACAGAGCTCTGGCCCCTAGAGTTCAGACCGATCGTTTATCAAGAAAGTTTTCGATAGTTCATACTGGTATTCCTGTTCGTACTGAGAAAATCTGAATGTAGATAAATCTTTATAGATCAAGCAGTTTTCTCATTCAAATTTCATATGAGAAATGGGTCTACATAATTGAGATAAAATACCGTCCTACACAAAAATGTGTTACAAAGAAGCATGACTCGTCTTTACGTGACTTGTGACGTTATTCTACGTCACATCATGTGATTTCTAAACAGAGACACCTCATAAACCAAAGCTGAATTATTTTCCAAGTATTTTCGCTCTGAACGTATTTCTTTCAAAAACAATATCCACGATAGTAATATAGACACAATGTGCAATATCAAGAATCGTTTCTTTCAGCGTACTATATCTTTTCCCTATAATTTTAACCATTAATTTGGGAATGTTCAATATACTGGACAAATGTGACAAAACCTATGTCCCTCTTTTTGTATTTTTTTCTTGAACCGCAATCGTTTGAACTATCGAAGCCCGGTGAGGCTCGAATTATGGAATTTTAGTGTTCCTTGCCAAATTAAGGGGTAGACTAAGACCGAATGTATTAGTTCAAATTGAAGCTTTGATTCTTATAAAATACATAAGCTTTGAAAATTTACAAAAAAAAAATTTACTCTTCAGGTTGCAACTATGTACCCTACGTACGTTTTTGTTAATCCCCGTCGTTCATGGTGTCTTAGATATGTATTTTTTAGTATGATCGTTATTTACCTTACGCTTTCGTATAATGCATACATTTTCATTATTGCAATATCTAAGTTTATGAAATGTAGTAGTGCTTTTCAGTTAATTATTAACTTAAGGGCTGTTATAAATTGCAAGGATCTTTAGATCAACAATAAATAGAAACATAATCCAAATAAAGGCGAAATTTAATAAAATTTATTTATAGATTATAGACGACGCGTTTGGCTCGGTTGGTAGACACCTGCCTACTGAGCCGGCGGTCCCGGGTTCGAATCCCGGCCGGGGCAAATATTTGTGCAAATATTTGTTCTTGGGTCATGGATGTTATCTATGTATGTATTTATATATTATGTATATCGTCGTCTAGTACCCATAGTACAAGCTTTGCTTAGTTTGGGACTAGGTCGATTTGTGTAAGATTGTCCCTTAATATTTATTTATTTATTTATTTATTTATTTATATGTGTAAAAAAAGTTAAAACCTGATATGATTGGCCAATTCCTTCCCTGCCTGACGAAGCGAAGCCACGTGCAAAGTAGCTAATGTTTTCATTATAGACTATTACTATTTCTCCTCTCGTCTGATTTGTAGGTACTATTCGCGTAGACACACGTCGACATTGGCGAAATACCTCATGCTAAAGTCAGCTAGAAGTAAAAGCCACAATAGAAAAAAAACAACTACATCTTTGGTTTCCGTATCGTAATGCACATAATGACTTACCTTCATTCCATTCTCCTCGAAATCCACAAAGCACTCCTGTATCACTAACCTCACTAACTTCATCTGCACTCTCCCTCCTGGACATCACCTCCTCACTGTCCCTCCTCGGTATGATCACGGTCACAGACATCTTGTACCAACCAGCCTATGATCCAAATCTATAGTGCCTACTTATGTACTATTGCTGTTTAAGATAAGCCCCCAAGAATGTAACACGGCTCTCTCTACATGAGCAGGCACCTAATATGGATCTCGTTCCTGAAGAATTTCATGCATCACAACTTAGAACTTCCATGAGGAATCAAGGCATAAAACGTTACGAATTCAAGACTATAATATGTATATTTGAACTACTATAACTGCCTTAGAAGGTGATATAATTGTCTTAAAGCCGCACTAAAGTTTCAACGCAATTATGTCCTCAAAACGCATGGAACTTCTAAGTTGTCTCGCACACCCTACTCCGTCAAACCAGCTCACTGGCTGGAACAGCACTGCCTTGCTGCGACAAAAATAGCGGAATTCGGAATAGATCTTGGCAATGAAAAAGAAAGGAACTGGTGACAGATTAAGGATGGTTGTAAACTAATATTATGAGCTTCATTCCAGTAGGAAATGATAAAAAAATGTTTAACAACACTACTCTAAAGTTTTTCGATTTTTATAACAGGAACTGTGCGACGGTCTTTTAATCAATGTTCGTAGGTATAAAAATTGTAGTTCAAACTAAGGTTTTGTTCACACCGCAGTTAAAACTCAAGGTTGATAGAATAATTGACGTTTATAACAAAGAAAATGGCGCGCGGTTGGAATTTATTGGAATTGGTTTCACTATTATCTTAATTTTACTGTAGTTTGCTGAACTTTTATAATGTTCTAACCTAATCTCCAATTAATGATTATTTGGTCATAAAAAGTCGTCCTAGTAGTCCTAACGAGTATGTTACATCCCGTCACGCAATAGTGAAGCGAAATGGGTATTAAATTGCAACCTACACAATACCAAAATGATGATCAAGATGAAATTATGATTAATATGATCATCAAGAATGCAAGATGGATAAAATCCAAGCCGTCACAGTCAAGTGCTAATAAAATGGATTATTGGCCATGTGCCGAAAGCGCCGATAATTAGGGGCCTGACAGATTTAGTCAAGCGCGGGCTATAATGCACACATAAATTGCCAGTTTATAAAGTAAAGTATGACATTTAGGCGGCAGGGTCGTGGGATATTCATATTTCAATATTTTTCAAAACAAATGCAGAGAAATATAGCGCTTTAAAGAGCAAAAAAGCTTGAATGCGGTTGGTTTTGTAATGACTATTCAAAAAAGCTAGCCAGGAGGAGTCTGACTAAAATATCTTTGCCACAGCAATTTTAGTTTTTTATCTTCAAATGGGTATATGACATGACAACACTGAAGATATGGCACTAATTAGTCTTGATGCTTGTGTGTTATCCGTAATCTTTAAACTAGTATTAGATTGTAACAAAAATATAAATAAAAAAATCTTGGTAACTTACGCTTTGATCAGTATTGAATAAAAATATTTATAAAATAAGATATTTCGTAGAACGTTTGCCTTGTATTTAGTGAGTTTACATACTGAAATTCAAACTTCAGCGTTTATTGAAATTCTTCCTCTAAGGGCTCCAAGGCAAGGGGATTATAACACGATAAAAGTTTAAAATATGCAAGTACTAAGATTGTTGGTTATTCTTACCTGCCAAAGATTTGATGCTTTTCAGCGATAATTATCTCTCGCTGTTGCTTTAGAGCAACAAAATTATTCATTATGCGGAATAAAAGTTCTCGCTCGCAACTTACATGCCCCCCCCCCCCCCCCCTTTCTAATCTACATATTTCTTTCTGATGGGTAGAAAACCCATCCTATAAACGTCTTTAGATGTCCTATCCCTGTACCAAAATAGGCTAAAATCTGTTCTTCTGCTAAAATATTCCTACCGATAGAGGCCGGTATTATAATCAATGTTCATGAAACAAATTAAAACTTAAGTCGCGTATTATCTCATAAAAAGTCTTCGATGCTATTTTTTTAAGTTTTATAATAGTTTTGTAGATGACTAAAGCTAGAAAGCACCATGGGAATACTTCCTTACTCCTAAACTTGGGCCGCCGTTTAGACCCAATAAAGCGTGACTTGTTACCGCGCCCTAAGGCGAAGGCCCACGTAACTGCTCCGAGTCCATATGTCACCAATCTTGTTACATCTCTTTAAATTCTGTGCGTTTTCTCCATTTTTAGGGTTCTGTACCTCAAACGGAAAAAACGGAACCCTGAAGGATCACTTTGTTGTCTGTCTGTCTGTCTGACAAGAGCCTTTTTCTCAGGAACGCGTGGAGGTATGAAGCTATGAAATTCATATCAAATACTCAGGTCCACTGTCCCTTGGAGCTATGAAAAAACCTAATTTCTAAGCCAACGCAATCAAAAGATACGGCCGTTTAAGTTGCAAATTTTCGACACTCGCAAGGGAATCAAAACCTACAGGGTATTTCCCGTGAACTCAGAATCTTGAAATTTGGTACGAAGCAACGTCTTATAGCACAGATAAAGGAAAAATAGCGAAAAGCTTTAATTTTTAGTTACATCATTTTGTACGGAACCCTCGGTGCGCAAGGCCAACTCGTACTTGGCCGGTTTTTTTATTCACAAACTGACCGTCGATCAACCTCGGTATCACCTGATCGTGAGTGACTAAGGGGTTGAAGATGTAGCTCGCCGGTTCAGTAATAGCCTATTCACTCAGAGAGACCAAGTTATAATTTTCTGGAAACAGACGCGATGGGAGCGAGTTCCATTCCATAGCGGTTCATCAGAAATAGTGAAGCAAATCACTTCGTGCGAATAAGTGGTAAACTTACTTACTTACTTACTTTTGTTAGCCTATAATCTCCCACTTCTGAGCAAAGGCCTCACCCTATTTCTTCCACTCCTCCCGATTTTGTGTAGTCTTTGGCCATATTATTATTATAAGAAATTAATTAAACAGTCTGCAAAATATTAATGACTTGGTCAACCGCATAACATCAGTTTTTACAGAGCAATCGAATCATATTGTGTAATTAGAACATGGAACGCATACAGAGACTGCTATTGAAAACCTTCTCCAGCCAAAGGTTTCTTGTTTCAATGTATTTATTTAGTGTGAAACTGTGAGATAATAGATTGAATACATAAACGGGGTCGACACCTTAGTTTCGTGGGGTCCCAGCACCCACAACCTTTTTATAAAGACCTTGGTAAAAGCTTAATAAAAACTTCTGGGGACCGATGAGCTGGCAGCTTCCTCGCACAACACATTAGCATTGCAATTCAGCGAGAAAATTATGAATGAGGCTGGCGGATTTTTCGGGACCATGCCACCCCGCGGCACAGTCACAGTTTTTCACATCTCTTAATTTATTTTAGGTATGTAAATATTTTATTGTATTGTACATACCTATGCTGTAAGTTCCTTTTGAATAAATATTTGTAAATACATAAACTACTATCGTTATCAATTATTCAAGATTGTCTTTAAGCCACCAAGACATCACCTCTTACATTGTCTTGTTTGTGTATGAATTCATTCGCCAAGGCCTACTATCCATAAATATCAAGGCTTATCCTATTGAGCTGGCATGCATGACACTTTGCATAATAGCCATACAAATTTAAATTTAAGCCGAGCATACCAGAGACGTCTACGTGCTGGTATTATTTTATCTAATATAATATTTTAAGAAATTAGTAGATAGATTAGTATAGAAAGAGTTAACCCTTAATTTGACAAAAAAAAAACGAAGGTCGCTAGTTCAAGCCTCGTTAAGGTTGAATAGAGAAAACAATTCTAGTTAAAAAAAAAATTAAAAACATGGTCAAAGAGTATGTTCATCCTGGCGAACACTGTCAATGTCAAATTAAGGGATGGGTCATTGTCAGAGTTAGGTGCGCATCTTTCCGGTGGACATTTGCGAAATTAAGGATTCTAGGGCCTAATTTTCTGATTAAATGCCTGTGAGAATAAAGATCGTTCCCTCTTCTATAATCTGATGTAATAGCAACATAACCTAGATTCATACAAGCTCTTAACTTTTCACCACCGAAGGGACACATTTTGTTTTTTGAACTGACAATGACCCAAATAGGTTTTGACAAATGACATCACTATCAATACAGATGGAAACAATCGAACACCACTTGAACGATTTGGGTTTGTGCACACCTTTATTTTTTACTTGACTTTACTTTTCAATGTTCAGGTCGGCTCAAGTAATAAATATACACACGATAAATGATAAATGTACACGCGATATAATTGTTTCAAATTATTTAAAAAAAATATGTGACCGTCGCGACCGCAAACCGAAGAGAATACTAGGTATTATATATTTATTATTTGAAGATGGATTGTAAGAACATTCAATTTCTTTTTCTTTTTGATTTCAACCAAACGTCTGCAACACAATAGTTTTACTTTAGTGCGACAGTTAAGCTAAACTAAATCGTTAGATATTAACAATACGTTCTAATTATAATAATTTATTCCATGTGTTGTAAAACTTATTCTTCTACCATCGTTGCATTCAGTCTCTTCTTCGCCTCCGAATCTTCAGGTACCAGCGGCTTCCCTCTGAAGTGTTCCTCTATATCCAGCAGAGTTCTACCTCTAGTCTCAGGCAGGAGATACCACACTATGACCAACGCGAGTGCCACCGTTACTCCATATACCACCCACGCCCCTTCCAGCCCCAGCTTCCCCACCAGACCAGGGAACGTCTTCAACACAACGAACGCAATCACACACAGCGGCACACTACAAACAAAACTACACGCCCCTCGGTACTCCAACGGGAAAATCTCCCCAACTATCATATAAGGCACGGTCACGAGACCTAATCCGACGATTCCGGCGTGTATGATCATCAGCAACGCAGGCAGCCACACAAAATCAATAAAACCCCTGGTCCTTGCGAATACGTAAGCTGCTTCAGCGAGATACATCAAAACGCATATAGAGCCTGACCATAACACCAGTCCACGGCGTGGCATCATCTTCATCACATATATTGCCCCACCGTTGCACACCAAACGTACACCGTTAAACAGAGACATCCACCCCGCCATATTGCTATCTGGTCCTATCAAGCCGGATACCACCTCATCCATATAACCGGCTATAACAAGACTTCCACTGTTGCAAAGTATTAAATGCATTGATATCCCTATTATAAGAGGTATATAGATTTCTCTTTTGCAAAATGCTCGGAAAGTCTGTCGCGTATTCTTCTCAATTTTACTGGAGTTAAAGTGAATTCTGGCTTCGATCATCTTATCCAGTTCTTCGTCTTCTTTGTCGCCTCTCAGCCATCTGAATGCTTTCCTACAGTCTTCGTATTTGCCTTCAACAGCAAGCCAGCTTGGGGATTCTGGTGTTAGGATAGCTATGGTGAAGCTAAGTAAAGGGAAGCAGCACATGAGTAGAGCTGTCTCTTGCCAGGCCAGGAACGAGCCGACGAGGTGGACGAAGAAGACGCCAGCAGCCTGGGCGAGTGAGGCAGAAGAGAAGAAGGCTCCGCGGTGCGCGGGGCTGCTGTACTCTCCAAGCATCACACCGAATACTGCCATGTACAAGCCATGAGATGTGCCGTTGAGGAATCTACCGATCATTAGGACCTGAAAACCAAATCAAGAAGTTGTTTATTTTGTGTAGTATGACACAAGAAACCTAAATATAACGTGTATTTTTGATACAACTTCAAACTTTACAAGTTCTTAGCATAAGCCCAAATTAATATGTTTTTCTATAAACTAATTTAAATGTTCAATATTTTTTCATTAGAAAATAATGCAGCACGCAATGTATATCGTTTTTATTCTCATCTACTGTCAATAAAAGTCAATGTGTTAAATAAGTGTACGCAATACTGTACTGTAATGCAATATTGCTGCTCGATTTATTTTCAAAAAATAATTACGCTTTGGTAGTTAGCACTAAATTAACATTTTCTTTTAATATCTGCTCATAACACTAACATCTACCCCTTAATTTGGCGTGTATGGCAGGGTGAACAAATTCTATGACCATCTTTTTCCATTTTTTTTCGAACCAGAATCTTTTGCTCTATTTTACCATAACGAGGCTTGAACTAGCGACCTTGTCTCCCGGAGCGGGAATTTGCCACACGGAGGGCTACGTCTGGTTACAATTTGTGGCTATATCAACAATACACCCTGTATATTTTTCAGTTCATTCACATCATCATCATCATCATTTCAGCCACAGGACGTCCACTGCTGAACATAGGCCTCCCCCAGTGACTTCCAGATCGGCCGGTTGGAAGCGACCTGCATCCAGCGGCTTCCTGCAACCTTTACCAGGTCGTCTGTCCACCTTGTGGGTGGACGTCCTACGCTGCGCTTGCCGGTGCGTGGCCTCCATTCGAGAACCTTACTGCCCCATCGGCCGTCAGTTCTACGTGCTATGTGCCCCGCCCACTGCCACTTCAGCTTGCAAATCCGTCGGGCTATATCAGCGACTTTTGTTCGTTCACGGATCTCCTCATTTCTGATTTGATCTCGCAAAGAAACACCGAGCATAGCCCTCTCCATAGCGCGCTGTGCAACTTTGAGCTTCCTTATAAGGCCCACAGTAAGAGGCCACGTTTCTGTTCCATATGTCATCACTGGTAACACACATTGATTGAAGACTTTCGTCTTTAGGCATTGAGGTATTTTGGACGAGAAGATATTTTGTAGTTTCCCGAACGCTGCCCAGCCGAGTTGGATTCGTCGATTGACCTCCCTCTCAAAATTGGACCTACCCAACTGGATCACTTGTCCCAGGTAAACATATTTGTCAACAATTTCGAGGGTAGAGCTCCCAACCGTTACTGGGTAGGGTGCAAGTTCATTCACATATTTATTATTATTTAGTATTTTTTTATCGCTCTTTAGCGATAAGACCGCCTGTTGTTTACCTCTCTTGAATGTTACTTGTAATTTGTTTGTATTTATTTCCTGTTGAGGTGTGCAATAAAGAATATTCTATTCTATTATATTCTATTCTATTCTATTCTATTCTATTCTATTCTATATTTATCAGTTCAACTAAATATGATATTTTGCTTATTGAAGTTTTGAACTTTTTGCGAAAAAGTGAATATTTCCTACCTCATAACTCTCAGCGAGACAGATAATGAGCCAGCTGACGATGTGTAACAGAGAAATCACGTAGTTGGTGAACCTGCGCCCGCGCCGCATCGCGGGCACCGTCAGCAAGCTCCCGGCGAACAGAGACATGGCGTTTATTGACGCTGCAATTATATGACACCAGTTATAAACATCCTAAAGGGTCATTTATATAACAATAATAAACTTAACGAAAATAAAAAAAAATATCCTCTGAAAACTTTACATACCCTATTTCACATCAATTTGATCCTACAGCTCCGGAAATGAAATAAAATGTTTACATATTGGTCTTAAAATATAAAAAATCATATCATACAGGGTGTTGCCTGTAATAGGAGCAAAAAATTAAAACATATTCTACTTTTCAAACTGAACAACATTAGTTTAGCAACTTAAAAAAAAAAAACAGTTTTCTGAAATTCGTTATTTCAAACAAATTTAATAGGTAGTATTTTCAATGTACGTCATCCAACATTCACATTCCCTGATCATTGACATAGCTGTCACTCTACTAATATCGCACATTTCGCAATACATTACTTCTTTGTCTAAGCATTATTCTACAAATTATCATTAAATACACGTTATTTTCAGAAATTAAATTGCATTAAATAATTTATTCAGTAATTAGGCCACAAGGGCACTTTTACAAGGCTGTTGAGAAGAAAGCCGAAAGAAACTCCACAGTAAGTTATTTTATTCGTAAATAACACTTCAAACCAATTACATTACATTTGTGTTATAATAACTAAGTACCTACATGGGCACACGTAAAGAAGTTGCTTAACAAATGTTGTTCAGTTTGAAGGGTGGAATCTATGTTTTAATTTATTGCTCCTATTACAGGCAACATCCTGTATATCTAGACATAAGTAGGTAAGTCATGCAAATCTTTAATTGCCAATATTGACATCATGTTGAACTATGTCAATTCAACTATGGATAGACTATACATCGTACAGGTATTGTCAGCGTCGTTGCCAGTTTTCATCCTGAAACACTTTTCTAGACTCTGTTTTGTTACAAGCCAATTAAAGTAGCCCTAAACATTAGGGAATTGAAATGAAAAGCCCCGCTATGTTTTCCGCTCATCCTGCACTAAATATTTTTGGGATGAAAAGTAGCCTATGTGTTAATCCAGGGTATAGCTACCTCAATACCTAATTTTGCGTTTATTATATTAGTGTGATTAAATCGCTACAAGCCACGAAGTGTGGAGAGGCCTCATACATTTTAAAATCGATTTCTTTCATATAATGCAAAAATAACGTGCCATATGTGGACCATTTCAACCAACTTTCTAAAGTGAGTAATAGTTCTCCCTGAGTTCTAGATAGTAATAAGCTATCTCACGTTTTCAATGCGTGCAATCGGAAATAAGTCGAAAGCCCAGTGTTATGCGAGAATTTTGTAAATTTCGATGATTTCGAGTAGTTTTGAAATAAAAAAATATCATTGAAACACTCAAATTAGGTATAGGTTTCAAACAGAAACTAAATAATAAATCGCAATAGCCCTGTTCTAACTACTTAGTAACATAACACTAATATTATAAAGGCGAAAGTTTGTGTGTGTTTATATGTAATTGTTTGTTACTTCTTCACGCTCATACGGCTGATCCAATTTAGATATATTTTTGTATAGAGGTAGATGACACGTAGTATTAACACGTAGTCTACTCTTTATCTCGAAAAAATGTAGTGTTCCCGTGGGACGAGCGGGTAACAACGCGCGGCGCAGCTAGATGATAATATGTTCTAAAAAAAATATTAAAGGGAATAAGGTCTAAAAAAAATAGCGTTTTTGAACGAATACGGAGCCTTAAAGAGTTCTCACCGATCCAAGATTCCTGGTCCCTGGTGAGCCTCATACTGGATTCCCTCAGCTGAGGCAGGAGAACAGCCGAGTATCCCACGCTGCAGCCGAAGCAGAGGTTGTTGAGGCAGACTCCCGTAGCTACTATGCACTGTCAACATCTATAGTATCATATCAAACCATTGATAAAATCAAGGCTCGGAAAAACTTCCATCATTTTGAAAACATAACCCTGTTCCGTACAGTAGAGACTACCTTATATTAATAAAAATGTTATTAGGTATTTTATATGTTTACATCGATAAGCCCATATAGACGTGAACTTAGACCCATTTATGGGTCGCAAAAATTTTAAATTTGGAAAAATTAACATTCTTTTTTATTGGCGAACGTGAATTTCCGCATACTGGATATTGGAATGTCATACATTAATAGAGTCCCTGTAAACACGTTAATTATGCCAATTAATTATGGTATAATAAATTTATAAAGCTGACCAAGCTGAAACGGGAAGATGGCAGCATAGCGTCGACCAAAGCAGAGGTTCTAGGCGAGATCGAGAGGTTCTATGGTCAGTTATACACTTCAGTCGCAAAGCCCGTTGACAGCTTGGTAGGCGATCCAAGAGCCAAGCTGTCCCGACATTATACCGAAGACATCCCGGACATCAGTCTGTACGAGATTAGGATGGCCCTGAAGCAGCTTAAGAACAACAAGGCGCCGGGCGAAGACGGAATCACCTCAGAGCTTCTGAGAGCGGGTGGAACACCGTTACTTAAGGTCCTCCAGAAGCTCTTTAATTCCGTCTTGTCCGAGGGCAAAACGCCTGAAGCATGGAATAGAGGCGAGGTGGTACTGTTCTTCAAGAAAGGTGATAATAGCCTATTGAAGAACTACAGGCCCATCACGCTTCTAAGCCATGTTTATAAGCTGTTTTCAAGGGTCATCACGAACCGTCTCGAACATAGACTTGATGACTTCCAGCCTCCCGAACAAGCCGGTTTCCGAAGAAGCTATAGTACCATAGACCACATACATACGCTGCGGCAAGTTATACAGAAGACTGAAGAGTATAACTTGCCATTATGCTTAGCGTTTGTGGACTATGAGAAAGCCTTCGATTCGGTGGAAACATGGGCGGTGCTCGAGTCACTTCAGCGATGCCATATTGACTATCGGTACATTGAAGTGTTGAAGTGTTTGTATAGTAACGCCACCATGTCGGTCCGAGTTCAGGAGCAGAGCACAAAGGCCATTCCATTGAGAAGAGGCGTAAGACAGGGGGATGTTATATCCCCGAAACTGTTTACGGCCGTTATGGAAGACGCCTTCAAGCTCCTGGAATGGCAAGGACTTGGCATCAACATCAATGGCGAATACATCACTCACCTTCGGTTTGCCGACGACATCGTAGTCATGGCAAAGTCGATGGAGGAACTCAGCGTGATGCTCGATGACCTCAATCGAGTTTCTCAACGGGTGGGCTTAAAAATGAACATGGACAAGACGAAACTCATGTCAAATGCCAAGGTTGTGCCCATCCCAGTCTCTGTTGAAAACTCGGTACTCGAAGTTGTTGACTCATACATCTACCTAGGACAAGTGGTCCAATTAGGTAGGTCCAACTTCGAGAAAGAGGTCAACCGCCGAATCCAACTCGGCTGGGCAGCGTTCGGGAAACTACGCAATGTCTTTTCGTCCGACATACCTCAGTGCCTCAAGACGAAAGTCTTCAACCAATGTGTGTTACCAGTGATGACTTACGGCACCGAAACGTGGTCTTTCACTATCGGCCTCATCTCAAAGCTCAAAGTCGCTCAACGTGCAATGGAGAGGGCTATGCTCGGGGTGTCTCTGCGTGATCGAATCAGAAATGAGGAAATCCGTAGACGAACTAAAGTGACCGATATAGCTCACCGGATTAGCAAGTTGAAGTGGCAATGGGCAGGCCACATAGCACGCAGAGCAGATGGCCGATGGGGCCGAAAAGTGCTCGAGTGGAGACCTCGGACCAGCAAGCGCAGCGTAGGACGTCCACCTACAAGATGGACAGATGACCTTATAAAGGTCGCCGGAAGGCGCTGGATGCAGGTCGCTTCCAACCGGTATATATGGAAGTCCAAAGGGGAGGCCTATGTTCAGCAGTGGACGTCCTATGGCTGAGATGATGATGATGAAATTTATAAAATACCTAAAAAATTAACATTAGAGTCTAAGCTGCAATGTAATGCCATTTATGGAAATAGTTCAAAAAATTTTTTAATAATATTTTTATTAATGTAGGGTGGTCTCCACTGTTCGGAACAGGGTTATGTTTTTAACCCTTTGACCGCCAAAGACGGCAAATCACGTCATCGGGAATTCGTGCCGGGTGCCCTTCGCTTGGTCTAAAATTGTTTGGCCGAAAATGTTTGGTATAATATTTAATGGTATACTTATTCTTTAGCATAAAGATTTTTTTGCATACATATTTTTTGTCCTAAAACATGTTTGACCTAAAATTGTTTAGTATATTATTTTTATGACTAAAAGGCTAAAAGTATAATATTGTTAGGTATAATTATTCTTTAGCCTAACATAAAACCTAAAAACCCATATGCTGAAGCGAGCAAGCAAAAGTATAAGCATAAGTCGCTCCCAGAACAGTAGGTTAGGTTTGGTTAGAACTGCGTTTCCGACAAAACATAAGTCACTCCCGGAACACTAGGTTAGGTTAGGTTAGAACTGCGTCCCCAACAAAAATAAGGCGCTCCCAGAACAGTAGGTTAGGTTAGGTTAGAACTGCGTCCCTGACAAACATAAGTCGCTCCCAGAACAGTAGGTTAGGTTAGGTTAGAACTGCGTCCCTGACAAAAATAAGGCGCTCCCAGAACAGTAGGTTAGGTTAGGTTAGAACTGCGTCCCTAACAAAAATAAGGCGGTCCCAGAACAGTAGGTTAGGTTTGATTAGAACTGCGTCCCTAACAAAATCTAAGTAATATTAATTTAATCAATGCGACAGTTTGGATGCGATTATTATTGACACCAATATTCGGAATACCAATTTTATGCCTAAAATACATTCGACCGAACAATGTTATTCCATACAAATGTTAGACTAAACAATTTTCGGCCAAAAAAATATATGCAAAGCAATTTCGGCCAAACAATTTTCGACGTAAAAAACAATCGACCAAAGATATTTAGGCCAAAAAATGTGCCGAAAAAAATATCGACCAAAAAATTTTAGACAAACAGATATAGACCCATTCGTGCCACTGACGCCAACGACGCCTATTGACGTCAAAAATTTCAATGGTCAAAAACATGCTAATTCAAACCACTATCTGTGTTTTTCAATCTCTGTTGATTTTGGAGCACTTTTTTTTTTGGTTTGGCGTCGTCGTGGCACGGTGAATTGCTTTGCCGCTTGGCGCTCAAAGGGTTAAAAATACGGAAGTTTTTCCGAGCATTGGATATAGGTCTAAGAAAAATTTAAATGCGTAATCTGTGGGTGATGATGTTGGGCAAAATGCGAGTGTGAGATGCTTTGTCACTTATTTATCACGCGATAAACGCATCCAGCCCTCTGGTGGACTGGTAATCTAGAGATTCCGGGTTCGATTCCCGGCCTCCCGGGCTCTTCCACCAGGTGACGCATTTCAATTTGTCTTTGAGCTTTCATCTTTGTATCTGTCTTTGTGTCTTAATATAAAAATTGTGGTGTGAAAAGAAATAGACAATACATGTTTGATAAAATAAATAACAGCGCCCTCTCTCGCATGCTCGTTCACTGCTATAAGGTCAGTATAAGTAAGAAGTGAATATTAACGTATTCACATAGAGGTCGCTAAAGTGTAAAGCCTTTCTAATAAACAGTGCAAAGATCGCCACACTGAGCATAAGGAAAAGTTCGAAGCTTGTTTGGATGTTAGGGTGGCGGAAAGGTTAACGCGCGGGTTCGATTCCAGGTTACGCATGTCAATTTTTCTTTGAGCTTTGATATTTGTATCAATGGTTTCTCTGATTCTATTCTACATTTATTCCACCTATCCTTGTTCTGACAGACAAACCATTGTAATACTATTAAGTATTCTGTGCCATTGTTCTAGTATATAAAGTCAAAGTATTTCATTCTTCAATTTAGGCATAATTACAATGCACTTATGAATATCAGCGGTTTTGCAAACAGTAAAGTATATTTTATACATAAAATTACCTAGGTACATTATTTTTTACAGTAGGAGGACTACGTATATTAATAGAATAGAATAGAATAGAATATTGTTTATTTCAGGCATATTATCCCATTGACAAACACCATTAATGGTCCTTAATACTAAATAAAACTTTGTACACATGAGGACAAAATAAAATAAGAATAAAAAATAATGGACGATATAAATAAAATTAATTTAAGTTCAAGTTTAAAAAGTTCAAGATGTGCACATTAATTCAATCAAATTAAAATAAAAAATTAAAATTTAAAGATTTGAATCAATAAAAAGCTATAATGAAATTAGTAAATTAGGATTTAAAACAGTGTATAAATAAAAAGTAATGTTTTCTGGATGCGTTAGATTGCTCGTGAAGGATGTTATCACTACCAAACATCCCTATCCATGATATAATCACTTACCTTATAGCTTTGGTATGAGTTTTTGTTTTACTATTAATTTAAATCGACGATCGGTAAGTTCGGTAATGTGTTTTAGAATTTTACTGTAGAATTTTATACAATAAGATTTTTGTATATCCCTAAAACTTAACATTACCTACTTACTTACTTGTTTTAAGAACGGCGACAAAGTCCATTTTGTAGCACCCATTTTGCAAAGTAATTTGTAATTTGAGATACTTATTACAACTAAATTTTTAATTTTAATCGAGTAATTATAAATAACAAACTAGCTACGACTAAAAATAAGACATATTTTTAAAATTAACTTTCATAGTCATATTTTCACTTATTTCCATTTTTTATTTTTGGTTCCTCTTCAGTAATTAGCAACGTGAATATAAAACAGACTTTCAATGTATACGAACAATTCACCGAGACGCTAAAGAAAGACTACTTAGCAATGAAAATCTGCATGACAACTGTACAAATATTCATGTAGGTACATGGTCACATTCTGTCAATGGACGCTGGAATTTTTCATGGGTTTCATTATTTTGCATTGTCAATATTTTCTGACTAGATGTCGCTGTACGTACGGTGTTCAGTTCGGTGCTGTTAATTGGAAAACTAAATATATGTAATTTACAGTAGTCTTACTGGTACGTATTCTGATGAAAATTATAATGAATTAATGAATAACATACTGATATTTCAAATAAACGGTGTGTCGACACTACAGGCGACCAAAAGGTGTTTCCTTATTGAATCGTTATTTTTTAGGGTTCCGTACCCAAAGGGTAAAAACGGGACCCTATTACTGAGACTTGGCTGTCCGTCCGTCCGTCCGTCTATCCGTCCGTCTGTCACCAGGCTGTATCTCAAGAACGGTGATAGCTAGACAGTTGAAATTTTCACAGATGATGTATTTATATTGCCGCTATAACAACAAATACTAAAAATAAAATAAAATAAATATTTAAGGGGGGCTCCCATACAACAAACTTGTTTTATGGTACGGAACCCTTCATGCTAGCCAGCTACTGGTTTTGTGGGACAATGTATCTAGATTTAAGGAAATTGTAAAGTTCCTAATAAATAAATAATAAATAATAATAAATGCGCGAGTCGGACTCGCACTTGCCCAATTTTTATTGTACTACTTAGATTTTTCTAATCGTTTTCTTTTCTGATTTTGAATGCTTAGATATATATCTACAGCTAAATGTAGTTCAACTTTAGTCCTTGCCCTTATAGTGATTTTACAATGTAATTAACCCCCGACGAAAAAAAGAGGGGTGTTATAAGTTTAACATGTGTATCTGTGTATCTGTGTATCTCTGTATCTGTGTATCTGTGTGTCTGTCTGTGGCATCGTAGCGCCCAAGCGGATGGACCAATTTAAGTGCGGTTTTTTTTAATCGAAAGACTTTTCCGTCGAGATGGTTCTTAGCTATGTTTGGTGGAAGTAGGACCAGTAGTTTCCAAGATATTCAGCTTTAATTGGAACAAGTGACAAGATATCAGCCAATATTGAAGCCAAGGATTCCAAATTTTGGTTAAATGTTAAGTGTTATTAGCATTTTCTATATCACTCACTAAATGAGGATCTCATGATGACCAGGTAGTTGTTAATGGATCTCAGCCAATATTGAAGCCAAGGATTTCAAATTTTGGTTAAATGTTAAGTATTATTAGCATTTTCTATATCACTCACCAAATGAGGATCTCATGATGACCAGGTAGTTGTTAATGGATCTCAGCCAATATTGAAGCCAAGGATTCCAAATTTTGGTTAAATGTTAAGTATTATTAGCATTTTCTATATCAATTAGTAAATTAAGGTCTCATGATGATCAGCTAGTTGTTAATGGATCTCAGCTCAAACGCTGGATAAATGTTGTTTTATTAGCATTTTCCTTATCACTCACTAAGTGAAGATCTCATGATAATCATCTAGCAGGGCTGGACTAAGCGGGCCAGGGCCCCTAGGCACTTGGCATTTGGGGCCCCCTCCCCTATAAGGAGAACATTATTATGGTACAAGTCCTGCGTCTGGGACTGGGTCCCTAGACTAGCTGGACCCCTAGGCCCGGGCCTTGTGGGCCTAGGGGTAAATACGGCCCTGCCATCTAGTTGTGAAAGGATCTAAGCCAAGAATTTTAAATGTTGGTTAAATGTTAAGTTTTATTAGAGTAATCAACAATTTAATAAAATTTTGACAGTACAATAATTTGGTACCATGCAGCTGAAGATGGCCGTAGGAACTCCTTAACAGCACAGAATAAACCCATGGTGTTTGGGCTCGTCTAATTGTTCTTGATGAGCAATTAACGTTTGTGTAAGAAAGTCCAGTCGATATTAAACCGAGTGTCAGAAAAACTTTTTTAATTTCTGTCACAATACTGGGTCACTGTTTCTAAGTTTTGCAATTCTGCTAAAGCTGAATTGTCATTAGGACTATTGAACAGGTTCCTTTGATTGAGGTCACAAATAGCAACACCTTGCAAGATTTTAACGCGACTAAAGGACACGTAAGCTTTAGCAAAAGTACTCGCCTAAGTGAATAACAGCTTTTTAGGATTCTGTAGTCAACAAGGAACCCTTATAGTTTCACCATGTCCGTCCGTCCGTCTGTCTACGGCTTAGCAGAGACATAGTGGTAGAATATTTTTTTAAAAATTGGGCAAGTGCGAGTCTGACTCGCGCATGAAGGGTTCCGTACCTATACATATATATAATTTATAACAAGTTTGTTGTATGGGAGCCCCCCTTAAATATTTATTTTATTTTATTTTTAGTATTTGTTGTTATAGCGGCAATAGAAATACATCATCTGTGAAAATTTCAACTGTCTAGCTATCACCGTTGTTGAGATACAGCCTGGTGACAGACGGACGGACGGACGGATGGACGGACGGACGGACGGACGGACAGCGAAGTCTCAGTAATAGGGTCCCGTTTTTACCCTTTGGGTACGGAACCCTAAAAACTATTGTTTTGAGTACCTGCCCTACACGTAAAAAAGTGGGGATGTAATTTTTTTTAACGGTTTATCCCATGGTGTGGGTTATCGATGATTAGGTCTTTCAAAACTAAGTCAAGTTACCTAGCATCAACTACAATTTTTATGGAGCTAAGTAAGCCACCCGTACTATTTGGATCCTGTAGAATCGAAACCTGGTTCTGTTTTAGGCCATAAGTAGCAGGTTCTTTCAACTCATCCAGTGCATTTAAAGTATATATTTTGATTGTCTTGGCTAATAACTTAGCCATTTTGTCATTATAAGCGTTAACTAATTTGACTTTAACGATTTTTTCCCAGAATGTTGCTAAAGGCTAATTTCAATCTTAGAGAAGACGGCTTTCGTTACCACTGGCTTGGGATCCTGTTGTCGCACATGTAGTCAAGGATCAAGCTCGAGGAAAGACTGGAAACTATGGACCTTAAACGGTGTAAAACCAAAAAAGTGTTAAATGTAGAAAATTCCGGGAAAAAACTTCTATTTGTTTAAAAAATATGAAATAAAAATAAAATTAAAAATTTAAAAAACCCCCGACATGACAACCTGTAAAAAGAGAGAAATAAAATCTACGAAATGAGCCTTTACAATGAACAGTAGAAAAAGAATCCAAGCTTCGTTGCGTCGGGGGACCGCTAAGTAAATGAAATGCAATGTACTTACTTAAAATCGTAAAGTGGGAAGCCCCAAATAAATGCATACTTACAATTTTGCGTTGAAAAATATATTTCATTTCACTTAGTTTAGGTACTTAGCGGTCCCCCGAACGCAACGACGCTTGGATTCTTTTTCTACTGTTCATTGTAAAGGCTCATTTCGTAGATTTTATTTCTCTCTTTTTACAGGTTGTCATGTCGGGGGTTTTTTAAATTTTTAATTTTATGTAAAACAATCAAACTTTTGACTGTAATCCAATCTGTTGCATATTTATTTAGATAGTACCTGTTCACTTTTCTCTCGAAGAGACCCAAGATACATTGTTCGGGGTTAAAGTTTTCCAGAAGAGATTTCCACTCATTAGCACCCTAATGAGGAAAGTAAGAGGAAAACGTGTAAACGCACGTCCTAGCTAGGGTATCGAAGAGGGCGTTCTAGTAACGTAGAAATGGAGTCAAAGATTTGACGTAACGATGTGATAGTTCAGTTAAAAGAGCGCTAAGCCGGAAATACTGCGCCCTCTTTAGGAGTCCTTCATTATAGTGCACGACATATGCTTTTCTTATGCGTGGGTATTTAATACGGGCATATAATGTATCCAGTTATAGTAGCTGATCATAGGAATCGTACGGCATAATTATTTTGTTAAATAGTGTTTTTAACCCCCGACGAAAAAAGAGGGGTGTTATAAGTTTAACATGTGTATCTGTGTATCTGTGTATCTGTCTGTGGCATCGTAGCGCCCAAGCGGATGGACCAATTTAAGTGCGGTTTTTTTTAATCGAAAGACTTTTCCGTCGAGATGGTTCTTAGCTATGTTTGGTGGAAATAGGACCAGTAGTTTCCAAGATATTCAGCTTTAATTGGAACAAGTGACGAGATCTCAGCCAATAATGAAGTCAATAATTCGAAATATTGGCTAAATGTTAAGTTTTATTAGCATTTTCTATATGACTCACTAATTGATGGTATCATGATGACCAGGTAGTTGTTAATGGATCTCAGCCAATATTGATGCTAAGGATTCCAAATTTTGGTTAAATGTTAAGTTGTATTAGCATTTTCTATATCACTCAATGAATGAAGGTCTCATGATGACCAGTTGTTAATGGATCTCAGCCAATATTGAAGCCAAGAATTCCAAATTTTGGATAAATAATAAGTTTTATTAGCATTTTCTATATCACTGAATAAATGAAGGTCTCATGATGACCAGCTAGTTGTTAATGGATTTCAGCTAATATTGAAGCCAAGGATTCCAAATTTTGGTTAAACGTTAAGTATTGTTAGCATTTTCTATATGACTTACTAAATGAAGGTCTCATGATGACCAGGTAGTTGTTAATGGATCTCAGCCTATATTGAAGCCAAGGATTCCAAAGTTTTGGTTAAATGTTAAGTATTATTAGCATTTTCTATATCACTCGATAAATGAAGGTCTCATGATGACCAGCTAGTTGTGAAAGGATCTAAGCCAAGAATTTCTAATGTTGGTTAAATGTTAAGTTTTATTAGCGTAATCAACAGATTAATAAATTTTTGACAGTACAATAATTTGGTACCTTGGAGCTGAAGATGGCCGTAGGAACTCCTAAACAGCACAAGATAAACCCATGTTGTTTGGGCTCGTCTGATTGTCCTTGATGAGCAATTAACATTTGTGTAAGAAAGTACAGTCAATAACAAAACCGAGTCTCAATAAAACTTTTTTGACAAAAAAACTCATTATAATTTCTGTCACACTGTTTTTAACTTTCGGAATTCTGCTAAAGCTGAATTGTTATTAGGACTATTGAACAGGTTCCTTTGATTGAGGTCACAAAAAGCAACACACTGCAAGATTTTAAAGCGACTAAATGACACGTAAGCTTTAGCAAAAGTACTCTTGCCTAAGTGAATAACAGCTTTTTAGGATTTTGTAGTTTGTGTCAGTCTGTCCACAGCTTAGCTCAGAGACATAGTGGTTGAATACATTTTTAAAAACAATTTTCATATGTTGATTGTCTTGGCTAATAACTTCGTCATTTTGCCATTATAAGCATTAACTAGTCTGACTTTAACGATTTTTTCCCAAAATGTTGCTTAAGGCTATTGAAATCAAAATATATCCTAACTTCAAACTTAGAGAAGACGGCATTCATTACCACTGGCTTGGGATCTTGTTGTACCTACATATAGTCAAGGATCGAGCTCGACGAAAGATTGGAAACCCTGGACCTTAAACGGTGTAAAACAAAAATAGTCTCAACAGAAGAAAATTCCGGGACGAAACTTCTGTTTGTTTAAAAAATATGAAATAAGAATAAAATGAAAAATTTAAAAAACCCCCGACATGACAACCAATAAAAAGAAAGAAATAAAATCTACGAAATGTGCCTATACAATGAACAGTAGAAAAAGAATCCAAGCTTCGTTGCGTCGGGGGACCGCTAAGTAAAAGAAATGCAACGTACTGAAAATTGTAAAGTGGGAAGCCCAAATGCATACATGCAATTCTGCGTCGAAAAATATATTTCATTTCATTTAGGTACTTAGCTGTCCCCCGAACGCAACGAAGCTTGCACATAGGCACATTTCGTAGATTTTATTTCTTTCTTTTTATTGGTTGTCATGTCGGGGGTTTTTTAAATTTTTAATTTTATTTTTAATTAGGTGTAATCATTTTTTAAAGTCCAACCAAGCAGCAATCTACGTAGTCCAACAAATGAATGCTGACATGGTAGGTAGGTCATGATGTTTAGGTACGTTAATGTGGATGCAAATACATTGCGTGTTCAATAATTTCGTATGAAAAAAAATATTCAAATTTTCTAAAGAAATCAATGTACCTAAATGGGATCCCTGGGTCCGATACTAATCTTCATTTCAATATATGCCCGTATTAAATACTCGCGCTGTATATCACGTGTGCCGTATTCTATTTTCGTAGGAACTGGGAGCTAGTTCGAGTGTACTCCGAGTGATATCACCAAATATCTGATGATAATAGAATAGAATAGAATAGAATAGAATAGAATAGAATAGAATAGAATACTCTTTATTGCACACCTCAAGAAGAAAGAAATACAAATACAGATGACACTTAACATTACAATAGAGGCAAACAATAGGCCATCTTATCGCTAAAATGACTACGGAACCCTAAAACGATCTCTTCCAGACAGCCTTTGGGTAGCGGATTAATATAAATGAAATGAGATGGGTAGGCGATGCAAAAAGTAATCAAGAAAACTACTAAAGATAAAAGATAAAGATAAAATAAAATGTTTAAAGAATATGTCCGAATGATATCAGTATCACCAAATAGCCGATGATAAAGATAAAAGAACATTTAATTAAATAGTATTTATCTATCACCAGTATTTTGCATAGTCAAAAGTTAACACGATCATTAAAAATTAAACTTTTGAATTGTCTACATAAAGCTTACTTAAACAAATGTAGATGTATCAGGTATATCTTAGGCAAGTACATTGACTTTAACTGTCATGCTGCATAAAGTGACATTTCAAGTAACTCCCCGGTCAAGCTTAATTCTAGATGGCTACGTGGCGATATACTAGTATAGTAGAAATTATCTAAACTAACTCATCCACTTATCTACCTGCATTCAAAATGGCATTGTGTCTAATACAATCCTATTTGATTTTGTTCTCGTAACCGCCAACCTCAGTTACTTACAAAAAAAGGTTCGAACTACATTGGGTGGATATTGAATTTTCAACCTTATTCCTTGTTGAAAAGGTTTAAAATGGTTGATGATGAGAGCTCATAGTCCTTTTTCTAGAGAGTACGTTCTTGTTGAGTCGGGCGGTTGTAAAATTCAAAAAAGTTATGATCACCATTATTCTGTTAGTGTATTTTGTAGTCACAACGTTGGACATTAGTCCAAGGGAATAGAGTCGATAACCTATATTAACCTTTCAAGGTGGTTACAATCTGTTTTTACTACGAGCTCGTTATCTTAATTTGTGGTTAACCACTCAATGGTATTGAGTTCTAAAGTTAATGAGTTTAGAAAATTTGTACTATAACACTCAAAGTAACTAAACTAGGTCACATTTTTCAACAGCGACGTGTTACGCGTGTTCGTAGTGTCAGGTAGCCGTCCACGGAAACGCCGGAACATGACACCTTTCGGCCAGTACTCTTCCTTGGTGAAGGTCGATAGTTGGTCCGTCGGAACTCTCAGCGCGAAGGAATTAAAACTCACGTCGTGGCGAGACTCCAATTTTACGACCCTCAGGATGACACCGGACATCACCCTTACATATTCTACGATATCTTCAGCCTTCGTAGTGTAATGTAGCCGGGACACATAGCGCAGCGTCGTACTTTGGTTGCTCTTTGTCGCGCGAGAAACACTATCTGTCACGTTCCTTTCAAAACCGTGCGAGCAAGACAAGAGACGCTGACTCGCGCGACAAGCGACAACGACAAGAAATGCTAGCCCTGCAGATGCGCGTTAGAGAGTCGACTACTAGAGTCTGGCTAGCCTAGGGCTGCCATCCGTCCGGGTTTCCCCGGCTTTGTCCTAGTTTGGAGGCCGTCTGGGGCCCGTCCGGGGGGGTTTTCAAAAAGTGTCCGGGGAAAACCCGGACAATATGTGAATGAAAAAAAAAGTGCGTGGAGTTCCTCCGCGCGGAAGAAGTGAAACTTCGTAATGTGGAAATGAAAATAGGAAGGAGTAGAAATAGATTTTTAGTGGACTCATATTGTTTCTTTAAGACAAACTTCTTCACTCTCGCTCTGTCTCTTTCTATTCCCCCTCCCCAGGAGCGTTGAACGTTTAACGCAACAGTGCTTTCCTACCCTCTCCACGGTAAACGGTTAACGCAACCGTTAAACGTTTAACGCAACCTTGTTGGAAGTCGCATTAGAAGTTTCACTTCAATAAGCAATTGTTATTGTAATAGTATTATTTCCGGACACGTCCGGGGAAAAAGGTGATTTACGCCAAAGGTCCGGGGTTTTTTAAGTCTTTGTCCGGGCTCGAATTTAGAGATGGCAGCCCTAGGCTAGCCAAATAATGTTGACAGATATTCTCTTGTGGTATCACCAATTGTCTATGATTTAAACAATTTAGTAGGTGGGTCTATGAATAATTTTGATACTTTATGTAGGTACTACCTACAGTCTGTTTGATATTATAACAAACATTTGAGAGGTTCTCTGTTGATGTTTGTAGTGATGTAGCAAAGACATATTGTTTGCCAAATCTAACGATTACGAATGGTTGATCAAATCGATTTTATCGACGAACTTTTTTTGAAACCTGGATATATTTTTGTTTATTTTGTGTAAGTCAATATTTTTTTGAGCTACGAGCCGCCGGGCTCACTGGAGCTTTCTATATAAAGTAATAGTTGGTTTTATTGTTCTTTCTTTAGGTTATAAACTTATCGATTTAATCGATTTCTACCAATTTACAGAAATAGCACATGAATCGAAACGCAAGATTTAGTCACAACACAGCTTTTTAAAAAAAAAGACGTAGTACGTAACTGTTTGAGTAATGATTTATTATCGTTAAATACTTCAAAACCGTGATAAGAAAAAATATAACATGAACTCAATTGTATCAAATAGAAAGTGAAAAACGTTTACAGATACATGAAAAATCACTATGTCATTGCTTGTTTTTTTTATGAAATTCAATATATGTCGCGCAAATTTACGTTATATGGGTCCTGTGATGTGTCACATGTTTGTTATAATATCAAACAGACTGTAATTCTAACATTCCGATAGAGTTGAAATTTAAATTTGTCTAGTACTTATGTAATATTTTTGGTGATGGATCAATATTATGGATTATGGTATTATCGAGCTAGGTCTATTAACACTAAATTATTTTTCACCTCACTCGCTCGGAAAACCTCCGTTTATAGGGTGAAATCTGCGTGCAAAAGTCTATTTTATCCGCTAGCGTGCAAAAGTCATTTGAATTTCGAACACGACGATTTTGATTCTCTGTGGTGCATGTAACTTTTTTATATTTAAGACTCCTTCAACGCGTGACTGATTTCATCAGTCGATAAATCTTCGAATAACCAATCAACGCACGCGAATAAAGGGCGATCTGGTCAGGCCGGCTAAAATCATATGTACCTACGTTTGAATACTCCTTTAAAAAAAAATACACCTACAATATCACGTCCAGAAACCTGGTTTGTGGTTACAGATTTTTAAGTTTTTATTTTTCCTACACTTTATTTTATGTTGAATATGTTTATATATATTAATAGTAAGTATTTCAGTTTCATTTACATATTTTGACTAGTAAATATATTAAATACAACACAAATTTTAATATTTATTTGTTATAAAAGTTGGAGCATAAGAGTGTAATTTCTGAACGCACCCGAGAAAAAAATAAACGATTAAAAAGTTGGAAGTTTTCACAGTTCACGTAAACAAAGTAAATTTGTTCTGTGGAGAATACATACTGTTGTCTTACTTTATTATTCTATATCGAAAACAAGAAAGTTAAGCCCAATTTGGAGTATTTATTCAATGCTAATAAAAGCCTACATTAAAACGAAAAAGGATTTGTTATAAATATTTGGAGACGATAAGTAATTAACCGAAACTATTGGCGTTTTTAAAGAAGATAAAGCCGAAATAATCTTGTTCGGATCCCGTCGTCCAATAACTTCCAAAGCAAGTGTTATGGAAAATACTTCCGAGTGGCCAACTAATCCTTCCCAGAATGCCATTCTCCCACATTCACAACGAATGTGTCAAGTAGTTTCAAATACAAATATAATATAACAGTGCTTAAGAAAAACTCAACAATAAAATATACACGACGATAATACAAATTACGGCCATATTACTTTTAATTTTGAATATGTGTGCTTCTCTCGTATTTGTTTGGTTTGGATTTGAGTGTGTTATGTTTTAATTTTGATTACAGAAAAACATATAAGAAGTCTATGGTATTGCAAGTAACACCGTTTAACTAGTACGAATATTTATATATCGCATAATGGCCAAATTACTTAAATTTTAAAAATAGCATTGCAACGGTAAATTAAAGAGTAACAGAAATAAATTATACATTTTTAGAAAGAAAATTTTCCATTATTTACTTTTGTCATACATATTTTGGCCGAGAAGTGTGCAGTTTTTGAGATAACTAACCTTTTAGCAGAAAAAAAAGATCAATAATTAAAAACGTTAGTATTTGGTAACAGATTGCGCTGATTGTATAAGTGCTATCGCTTTTGTATGTATGAAAGGTTTATAGTAAATTTATTCAGGATTATTTTGTTGCTATATACTTTGTATGTATCGTACACGGTTTTCTTTTAAAGTGGAAAATACCGCGCTCCGTTACACATTCGAGGTCGCGGGGGGGTGACGCTCACCCCTGAGAGGGGGGGAGAGTAGATAAAATTAAACTTGGCTCTATAATTTACATATCCTGATAGATAAAAGTTGTCCTTTAATTTTGCCAAATTTTCAGCTAATCTTATTGAATTATAATAGGTATTGCCAATGAGTTTCACACTGATAACGGGATACGCGTATCAAACACAAAATACGTATCAATATATTTAGTGTAAGATGTTTTTTTGATAATACTGATTAGATAAAGCAAGATCGCGCGCGCATTCAAATAAGAAGTGTTCAGATAGCCACCACGGCTCTTAATAATGAATTGAAATAAATATCTGTACTTAGTGTTTTCTTTTATTAAATAAAACTTGAATAGTTTGTAAAAATGTCTAGAAAAAGCAGATTTTCGCCATTTGTGAAACAAGTAAGTACTGTATTGGCCTACTTTTTAATCACACACAAAAAGGTAGAAGTGTTAACTTAAATCGACTTTATTATGACATTGTTATCTACATTTATTAGTATTTATTCTTTCAATTTTCTATCATAGAGTATCTTTAGACAGAAAACATGGATTTTGAGTAGGTATGCATATTGTTTTCATGAATAGGTTTATTTAGTAAACATAGAGTTATTTACAAGTTAAATAACGTTTAAAAAGCCAGATACATTAGTAAAACAAAAAGTTCCTACTTAGAAGAAAAATAAATTTAACTATAGCAATTTATTATCATTTATCACACTTTTATTAGCTTCACTTGTAACTGAGCTCGTTAGTTACTAACTAACCAAAAAATATAACTTAAACTAATATACCTTAGTAATTATAACTTGGAAGTAAATTATAACCTACTTCTAACTGCAGTATCGAAATAAAACTTTGTATGTGTACCTAATTCACGTAACAATCAACAATCATTTGGTATCTTTGAGCCGATCTGATGATGTAGACGGAAAGTGACCGTAAATCCTTAACAGCACAAGGTAAACTCATCGTGTTTGGGCTCATTTGATGAGTTATTAACGTTTGTGTGAGAAAGTACAGTCGGCAACAAAAGAATTCCGTAAAACTTCCCAACTATAGTCCAATCATCCAACTATGGTCCAAAACAAAACTCGTTTAAATATTTTTATAAAATCTTTTTTTTTTATCGATTCAATTTTTTTTTATGTGGAAATACAGCATTTTTAAATAATTTTTTTCTTTCTTAATTTACCTTTGTCATTAATTACAAAAACTCGTTTATTTTTTGCAAAATCCATATTCTATCAGTGATTTTATACGTTTTATTTAATTATGTTGTTCACCTTAGAGTTTTTTCGTAATAATTGTCATAATATTAACGAGTAATTTTCGGATTAAATTGGACCATATGTAGTTGTTAGGACTGGACTATAGCTGGGTAGTATTACAGTTAAACAAAAAAAAAGTTTGAAAAAAACTTATTATGCAGTGTTTCGTGACGGCCTCCGTGTGCTGCAACACTATTGGGCACGGCTGCCTCATAGGGTACCCTGGAGTGCTGCTGCCCCAACTCCATCAGCCAGGATCCCCCATCAGACTGAGCAAGGAGATGGAGTCCTGGTTCAGTAAGAAACTAAATGCTTTACATTTTTATAGTTTTACGGTAAAGGAAGCCATCCGTTCATCACTTAAGAGGCCAATTTCCTTATAATTTTTTTTTCATATTACAACAAACATACGGTAAAACGGGGCTACTTTCAAATGCAGGGGCTACTTTGGAAAAGTGTTTTTACGCCATATCCTTATTTTTTTTTTTACTATCTGTGACAATGCAATACATACCTTCAACAATGACCTAATCTTTTACTTCATTTGCTCAATCGCACTATGAATATTTGCGTTTTATAGCTATTTTAAATCTATCAAAGTAGCCCCAAATTTTCCTAAAGTAACCCCGTTTTACGGTATTGATAATTTCAACCAGCTTCTTAAAGTACAATACTTTTCCCTGATTTCCTTATTTAAGCTGTTTCGTGGTTTCATTGCGTGCAGTCGAAAATAAGTTGAAAAAAAACCAGTTCTCTGCGTGAATCTTGTCTGCACGCAACTTATTTACGACTGCACGCAATCAAAGTCAATGTTTTTGACTTTTGACTTTGACTTGTCATAATGTGCGTAGGCATATGCGAGGCGTCTCAATTATGTCATGATTCCAGCTTCAGTGATGGCGGTATCAATGTTCTTCGGCAACTTCCTGACGCCTCCAGTGATGGGCCGCCTGGGCCGCAAGATGGCGCACTACGCCGTCATACTGCCCGTGATGATCGGCTGGGTCGTCATGGCAACAGCCTCTAGCTTTGAGGTAAATTAAGCAATTATTAAATAATCATCATCATCCCCTTGCCCTATCCCATTTATTTGGGGTCGGCTCAGCATAGCTCCATTCTTCCCTACTCGTCGTCTCGCCGTTTACTTCCTTCTTATCCACATCATGTTTCACACAATCCATCCATCTTTTCTTTGGTCTTCTTCTTCTTCCGAAGATTTTTATTAAATATCATAAAAAAACTACTTTAACTCACGGAAAGTCTGTACAAGTAGCTGTCCCTGAGGAAGAGCTTCATGCGCGTTCGAATCATGTCCAGCTGTTTCTGACAATACTATATATACGTGAGAGAAGTCGACTTTTTAAACAATATGTCGTTTCTTGTAAAATGGCTAACTGTTGAGTTTCTTTTGGCGTTTCTTCTCAACAGTGGTCTCTTGTGAAATGCCGGTAGACTCAGACATGTAAAAGTGCCCTTGTTGCCTACTTGCAGACTTAAGTTCACTATTTCGTTATTTACAAGCTTTTATCCGTAAGACTTAAAAGCCATAAAAATAATATTAAGAGGTTTTCCAATATTAATAACATATTAACAAGATCTATACTCGAATAATGAACAAATTTGGTTAGAAAGTTTCTATAAGTTGTAATGTTTCGATGTCAGCTTCCTCGTTGGTAAACATTAGAATTTCTAATTTTAATAATAATTTTATTTTTTATTTATTTATTTAATGATTATTGTTTTGATTTTCAGACACTTTTGTTCGGCAGGGTGCTCCATGGCATCTCAATCGGCATGATGATGCCTCTTCGCTCAACCCTCATTGGAGAATATACCAGCCCACGCAACCGCGGTGGCTTCCTCACCACCATAGCCCTCGCTCAGTGCCTCGGCATTCTCTTCGTCCACTTCATTGGTTCCATCACCAGTTTCCAGATAACAGCTGTCATCTCGATGTTTTTCTCATTCATCAGTCTCCTCATGACGATATACTCTCCTGAATCGCCCAGCTGGCTCGCGACACGAAGACAATACGATGAGTGCAGAAAAGTCTTCATATGGCTAAGAGGCGAAGAAGAGATTCCGGAGCTGGAAAAGATGATAGAAGCCAGCAAACAGATAGAAGAACAACAGACACAGAAGCAGAATAGGTTTAAAGAGATGGTCGTCATCGCAAAGATGAAGGAATTCTACAAACCTGTGATCTTAATGTTCACTGTGTACATCATGCTAAACTTTTCAGGAGGGACGATAATGGCCGCATACTCAACCACAGTCTTACATTTACTCATGGGTCCCGACATTGACGCTCACTTCTGGATGGTCGCTCTTGACACTCAAAGATTATTCTTCAATGCCATAGCTGTTTATGTTATCAACAAACTTAGAAGAAGAACAATGATGTTCGCTACAGGAGCTCTTTGCACAGGCAGCCATTTAGCAATGGCGGCTTACATCTTTGCTAAAACCAAGGGCATACTTCCATTTGACTCAATATGGATTCCTGGCATTCTTGTCAACCTTCAAGTTCTGTCTGTTGCCATGGGAATGGTTCCACTGCCTAGTGTAATTGCTGGCGAGGTCTTTCCTTTGCAATACAGAAGTCTAGCGGGAAGTTTGAGCCTAATATCAGTTGCTGGTTCGACCTTCGTGGTGCTCAAAACCTTCCCTGGTCTGATATCAGCTATAGGTTTACAAGGAACCTATGCCTTGTACTCTGGAATCCTGGTAGCGTGTCTAGTGGTGGTGTGGTTTCTGCTGCCAGAGACGAGGGGCAGAACGTTGCAGCAGGTCGAAGAATACTTCAGGGGAGAACGTGAACCTGATGTCAAGGAACTAGAAGCGTTAAATGGATCTAAAAAGAAAAAGTCACTTGTCTAAATTAGGTAGTAAGTCTTTTTAATGACAAAGGTCCACAAAAGAACCTTCAGGTGAAGCGTTAGGAGTATAGATAAAGCAGATCAAATGAGTAGCGGCAAAGAGAACATAACCTCCAAATATTTTTATGTTGACATCACAGACCAGTGTTTTTTCAGTTTCCTCGGTATCGGTTTCAAACTGCTCAGAAGGCCAAGTGACTCAAGGACTATAGTCCCTTATTTTATATGGCATGGGCTCCAGTGCGCACGCTGTGAACGGATATTTGCTAACAACCCAGTTTGTTTTACAAGTCATTTTCACGCCCACCGTCGTAGGAGCTACTTGAAGTCGCTGTCTATGGATCCGATGAAGATAATCATCATCATCATGACATGGAGTACGGAAACAAGTAAACTTCCCGATGGTAAATTAACTCCGAGGCCTATAAGCATTGTGCAATCTAATATTCCAAAATGCCTTTCTATCGCTGTGGCAGGGACAGCGACATAGAATATATTATCTCTATGTACTAGTTCTAGCATATATAGATAGAATGTATCTATGTTCTAGACTCGTAAAACCAATCCAAAGAACAAGACGCAGCCGCATGTGATGTGAATTCCTGTGTGGAGTAATCTAGACGAGTTATGACCTATTTTAATGTTGACATCTGAAAATACTCACTATTTAATTAAAGTTTTAGTTATACTGTTACTCTTACACGATACATACATAATATAAGTTAGAATATGTATTAAACATTAAAGGCACACTGACCGCAGACCGTAAATCACCGCAAAACCCTAATCGTGATACTAATAATGTTAAATTTAAGAAAACCATTTTTTTTTGCTTCTTTAGTTCCCTCTTCCAAAGATCTGCTTCCCTAAAACTTCGCTTCTCAGTCAATCTTAAATTCTGTCAATCTACAGCTAGGCGAATCTCTGAGCGTCTTATTGATTTTATTTGATCGATGTCGATGACATATCTTCATTGTGATATCGATTCCACGCACCCTGGTAGGTAAATACCCTCAATCAATTTACGAGCGACCTGCCCCTCAATACATGTCTCACAAGAAACTATCCACAGTGATAAAAGTCTAGTTTTTAGGGTTCCGTACCCAAAGGGTAAAAACGGGACCCTATTACTGAGACTTCGCTGTCCGTCCGTCCGTCCGTCCGTCCGTCCGTCTGTCACCAGGCTGTATCTCAACAACGGTGATAGCTAGACAGTTGAAATTTTCACAGATGATGTATTTCTATTGCCGCTATAACAAAAAATACTAAAAATAAAATAAAATAAATATTTAAGGGGGCTCCCATACAACAAACTTGTTATAGATTAAGTATATATATATATATATGTATAGGTACGGAACCCTTCATGCGCGAGTCGGGCTCGCACTTGCCCAATTTTTTTTCAATTGTGCAGCATTGCGGTAAAAACTATTTTGAATTTGGTTAATGACAAAGCCTTGACAAATAGCTATTGACATTTAATAATGCAAATATGTGACGTATGCACATTATTGCCATATGGGAGCTGTTTGAAGCGCCACTATCCCTGGGCAGGGCCGACGCTTGTTAGGCTATACATACAGAGCATACAGTTTATATTTATATTATATGCGTGGTCACGTGACTGCTGAAATGTAATACAAGTGATTAGCAATTTGTCTATTCCGTATGGATACTGTAAGTAAATTATTCACGGTAAGGTAAACGTACAGGTAAAGAATAACCGCCAGGATTTGGCTGTGTGAACAACTGCAGCCTAGCGTTCAAAATTACAGAAGACTCGAATAATGATAAAAGAAGAGAAGGGGTTGTTTACGTAGATTCTCTTCTGAGTGAAACATTATTTTGTGTTCGTATTCAGCACCACCTGTCGCATGCTTCTCTCGTCAGGCCTGCGGTAGAATGTGTCGATCTCGTATCGGTTTAGTTCGCCGCCCTAAACGTTGTCTCCCGAACATTTACCATAAATCGTCTGCAATAGACGCAAGGGCATAAATATATGAGGTCAAATATTCGAGTTCATCACACAAATATTTGCCCTGGCCGGGAATCGAACCCGGGACCGTCGGCTCAGTAGGCAGGTACACTTCAAACTTCAAACTGCGCTAACCGCGTCGTCAACATCTACAAAGCTTTTTGCTTGGACTTTGAGATGCGCCTTGGCCGAATATTAAAGAGAGGGCATTCCAAGACTTAGCTACAAATAATTTTAAATCGACATATGAATATTTTGCATAGTGAAATGTCGTCCTGACGTGCGTTATAACAGGCTTCGAAGTATCACGTTTCGGGCGCAACTCGAGAGAACCCGGGAAGTAAATTTTTTACATGCCTTAGCCGTGAAAAGGGCTTGCCGGCTTCTTGTCACACTCCTACCTACTATACCTAATCACCCGGTAAGCCCTTCTTTCCATGGCGTCTTAAGTAATGTACTATTCATTCGAACCAACATTAAACTATTATAGGTACATTTACCTATTACCTATTTCTGAAGCACGTACAAGGTGACAAACGTCTCAAATATTACTAAGACAACTCTCGAGGCGTACTTATTTGTAATTCCATTTGAAAGTTTTCATTCAGGTGAAGTTAGAACATAAAAGAAAATATATTTATTTAAATGGCAGATAATGCAAGATTTACACCGTTTGCGAGACAAGTAAGTACTAAAGTAAATGACAGATGCATTACAGTGTTTCCATTGGTTAGTTCATAATCATAAAGATTATAAAAGGTCATTATTTAAAAAAAGTCATGTTCGCTATATTTAAAATATAGTGTAGAAATAATATACGTGTAAATCATTATTAAGGAAACTAGAATTATGAAACTAACACTAAACAATGAAACTAAAAAAGGAAACTCGAAAAATATTCGAAATTCGAACGAGTTCCAAAGATATTCTGGCGTTAAATAAAGTGATATATTGTACTAGTAAAGCATAGCGCCGGATCAACAAGTTTCCTGACACAGAAACTTGGTGTAACCGCCTCTCTTATGTCAGGCGCTTTTTATTGTTTTGTCTTCAAATATGTAAGCGAGCCTTTTGAAAATACCGCTCAAGGCAGGGAACCCAGTTCATCCCCCTCAATTCCCCTCTTGTGTGTACTGAACTGAAGACCTTGATTTTACGGTGATTTTGGCAGTGTTTCGTGACCGGTGCGGTGTGTTGCAACGTCGTCGGGCAAGGCTGCCTGATCGGCTTCGCTGGAGTTCTGCTGCCGCAACTAGAGCGACCTGATTCCACCATCAGCGTCACCAAGGACCAGGGCTCTTGGATAGGTTAGTGAACATACTGGCACAGGCTGAACCATGGGGTTCATGAGCTTTTCAAGGATTTAGGGCGACGATTGAGAGAGAGGGTCATCGATCCTCGCTCTGGGTCATGGTTGGTCCAGCAAGTCTCCATTGACATTCAGGTGGCTATGTGCTGCTAGCATAATCGGGATTTTTGGACCGAACATGGCTCTGAGAGGGGATTTAATAGATTTAGTTTTCTTTGACGAGGCGTGTCGCGGATTTATTTATCCGAATTCATTCATTCTTCAGTGAATGTTCCGTCACTATATTCGGATACATCTACATTCGGTTTGATAATGTATCTGTGCTGGCCAGAGAAAAGTTTTTCATTCCGCGGAAAGTACGGGAGGCTATTGAAATTAGTCGTCATCCGAATTTTAACCGAGATTGTGGATAGTCAGTGCCAGAGGATGGTTTTGAATACTACATCGGATCGGTGGTTAGTGTGGACGAGACCTTAGCAAATGACGCAGTGAGTGTTGTGTGCAACCCGACAATTGACATTGTGCGTGATGACGAGAGTAGATTTTCGCCTCCGCCGGTGACACCCGCGTCACAGATCATATAATCTACAACTAAACCTGTAATTTCCCATCCCATCCGGCCATTGCGTTATCTCCAGCTATTGTAAATTCTAATGAGCGTTTGATCTCGATCTATCAAAATCAACCAATTACTATGAAAATAATGTGATATTTATTAAAATTATGTGACGTTTATAATTCTAGCTGCGGTTAGCTCCATCGCCATGTTCTTCGGGCACTTCTTGATCTCGCCTGTGATGGGTCGCGCTGGCCGGAAGGTGGCACACTACACCGTGATCCTGGTCATGGTGCTGGGGTGGCTCACCATGGCCCTGGCCGTCGACTTCCAGGTATGAGTTCCATCGCCATGTTCTTCGGACACTTTTTGATCTCACCTGTGATGGGTCGCGCTGGCCGAAAGGTGGCACACTACACCGTGATCCTGGTCATGGTGCTGGGGTGGCTCACCATGGCCCTGGCCGTCGACTTCCAGGTATAGATGAGTTCCATCGCCATCTTCTTCGGATACTTCTTGATCTCGCCTGTGATGGGTCGCGCTGGCCGGAAGGTGGCACACTACACCGTGATCCTAGTCATGGTGCTGGGGTGGCTCACCATGGCCCTGGCCGTCGACTTCCAGGTATAGATGAGTTCCATCGCCATGTTCTTCGGATACTTCTTGATCTCGCCTATGATGGGTTGTGCGGAAGATGGTAAACTACGCCGACATCCTGGTGGTTATATTGGGGAGGCCCTGTCCGTCGACTTCCAGGTATAGCTTTTATATTCATAATCCTTGCGAGATGTTCCATTTTAATTTCGTTATCCTTTTACGACAAAACTTCTAAATTTGTATTTTTACTTTTATTTAGAATCCTACTTTTCCTCGACGGTAAAAAATGAACCACTCGGCTCGCTACTTATACCTACTCTGAAACTTCTCGAATGAATGAAATGAAAATTATAATCAGATATTTCAGAATTATTGCAGAAACTTTACATTTGCTTATTTGCCCAATTATTCCTTTTCAGGGGCTACTTATTGGTAAAAGCTTGCAAGGTTTGGCATTCGGCTTGAACATGCCGCTCCGCTCCATCCTCATCGGCGAGTACACTAGTCCCCGCTACCGCGGAGGCTTCCTTGCCATCATCGCCCTCGCCAAAACCTTCGGCATCTTGTTCGTCCATATGGTCGGCTCCGTCACCAGCTACAAGACCACATCTTTCATCTCAATGGCATTTCCTATCACCAGTCTCCTGATGATGATATACTCCCCAGAATCTCCCAGTTGGCTCGCGACGCAGAACAAATATGAAGATTGTAAATTGGCTTTTATGTGGCTTAGAGAAACAGAGGAAACACCCGAATTGGAAAGAATGATACAGACCAGTAAGTTAATAGCAGATAAACAAAGTAAAAAACAGAATATAATTAAGGAAGTCAGAACGGCAGCGAGCAAGAAAGAGTTTTACAAGCCTGTTATCTTAATGTTCGCGATGTACATCATCTTGCATTTCTCAGGAGGCACGTTGCTTGGATCCTACGCCGTGAACGTTTTGAATTTACTGATGGGCCCTACTATCAATGCCCACGTGTGGATGGTAGCTTTAGATGGTCTGAGATTATGTTTCAGCGTTGTTGCTATTTACGTGACAAATCGGGTTAAAAGACGAACGATGCTGTTCACAACTGGGACGATTAATATCGGAAGTTTACTAGCCATGACTGTTTACTCTTTCGTCAAATCTAAGGGTTTACTTCCATATGACTCTCCATGGATACCTGGGATCTTCATCTGCTTTCAAATTGTGTCTATAGCTATGGGAATGGCGTCGCTGCCCGCCGTTATAGCTGGTGAAGTATTTCCATTACAATACCGAGCTCTAGGTGGCAGTGTTAGCTTAATAGCAAGTGCTGGTTCTATATTTGTTTTACTTAAGACCTTCAGTGGTCTAGTATCAGTTGTGGGTTTCCATGGAACGTACGCAATATACTCAGGTGTGATGGTGGCGTGTCTTGGTGTCGCGTGGGTTCTGCTGCCGGAAACAAGTGGCAGAACGCTGCAGGAAGTCGAGGAAGATTTCAGAGGAGAGCCTCTCCAAACCCCAGAAGCTGTTGCTAAGGAATCAGAACCATTGAACCGTTATAATGAAGAGCTACAAGTAAATTTCGAAGGAAGACAAAATAAGAAATTACCTGGAAGTATTAACGGCGAAATATCAAAATGAGTTTGTCCTCTGACCCATGGTATAATTTCCACGAATCATTGGAAAATAATAGGATATATTATATTCTTTTGTTGTTTATTATAAACACTACCGACTAATAACTATAATAATTCTATCAATAAGTTGATCTGCTCTCTGTAACAGATGACTTGAAAGTGCTACAGCTAGGTCTACTTGAATAAAGAATATTTTGACTTCGACTTATCTTCATATTACTAAATATTTAATAAATTAACGTACAACCTTAATTTTATTAATGTTCAACAAAATCACAGCAATCAGTGGGAACATGCAATGCAACAAAAAATACATTGTTGTACCAATAAAATAAGTTTTTCATACGAAACATAAATGTTTCATATTGAACAGCCAGTCTGATTAGGATACCAAGGACTTCAGAAATGGGAGCCAAATAGAGCCGAATTGGATTTAACCGTGTCGTTAAGCCACATGAGTTTTTTTTTTTTGGAGGATTCAGTATTTACACAAGATGAACATTTGGTTAATGACAAATCGTTGACAAATAGAAAATTCATAAATAATGGCACAAAGGTAAATTAAGAAAGAAAAATTTAATGCGATCCACTACAATCTAAGCAGGACTCGAACCGGCGACCTCAGCGTTTCCGGCGCATTGCTCTCCCAACTGAGCTATTAGATCGCTACGTCAATCACACCAAATCTTTCATTCCATAATTCTTACGCTACTGGAGCGCCCTCCGCGTCATTCATATGTGTTTGAAATGCTTATGCGCATTAGCCATACCCTAGGATGTGCGCTTTACACGCACGCACTTAGATTGTAGTCGATCGCATTCAATTTTTCTTTCTTAATTTACCTTTGTGTCATTATTTATAAAAATAAAAATGTCGTATTTCCTCATAAAAAATAGAATCGATAAAAAAGATTCTATAAAAATATTTAGCTAATTCATGTTTAATAATGCAAATATATGACGTATGCCATATGAAAGCTGTTTGAAGTGCCACTATCCCTGGGCCGGACCGACTCTTCTTAGGCTATACACCCAGTTCAATTGAAATTACGTGCAAATACAAATGTAATACGTGGATGTATTTGTATTGTGACACTTGTCTAAACACTTGTTAGCAAATTGTCTGTTCCGTATTTATACTGTAATTAAATTATTCACAGTAAGGTAAACGTTCAGTAGTGTTAAAGAATTGCCGCCAGGATTTGGCTTTGTGAACAGCAGCGCCGTCTAGCGTTCAAAATTAGAGAGGACTCAAATAATGATAATAAACTACAAGTACCTAAGTACTTATATCCAGAGTTGGGCAAAAATTCATTGAATAAGAATAAATTCTTGTAGTCGTAATAAATACCCTTACATTCGTATTCGTGGAATGTTATTTGAAATAAAAAATCATGATTAAAATTCTTTGATTAAGAATAGGTTATCTTCATTCAATTTTCTCAGCGACGAATTATTCCCGACGAAATTATTTGAATAATTTTGACGGGATTAAATCAACATGATTTTATTCCTACGATTTCTTATTCAAATTTTATTCTTGAATGCCCAACACTGCTTATATCTTACTATACAGAGAAGGTTTTGTTTACGTAGATTATCTTCTGAATAAATATGTCATCAGGATATACCGGCTTTTATTCATTTCCGCTTTTAACCCTAGACGGATAAAAAAAGAAAAGAATAATAATGAGAAAAAATATGAACAAACCATTTATTCTAAGTTCTCAGCAGCTATATCTCTACTACTGTGATTCGAGTGTTATACCTTTCTCGCTTGCTCTAATGCGATCGAGATAAAAACCTCTCCGATTTCACTCAAACCTAAATCCCAGCTCTCGGACTATCATGTCTTTGGATCTAATAAATAAATGAAATAAAATAATTTATTCAGTAAGTAGGCCATAAGGGCACTTTTACTAGTCAGATTGTGAATCTACCAGCATTTCCCAAGAGGAGTCCGCTGTTGAGAAGAAAGCCGAAAAGAACTCAACAGTAGGGTCATTTTTTCGTAAATAATACTTAAAACAATTAAGTACATTACATTTATGCTTGTAGCACAGGTTATACCTATTACAAGTAGCAGCGTTACACTAGTAAATAAGTTTTGTTTCGTAGTTTATGTAATAATTTATACTTGTCAATATTTTTGCTCAATAAATATTATTATTATTATTATTTATGTTCTAACTAATTAATATCAGACAACCTCACACAAATCGATTTAGTCCCAAATTAAGCTCAAAGAATGTTATGGTACTAGACGACGATATACATACTTATATATATATAAATATATACTTAAATGCATAGAACAACCATGACCCAAGCACAAATATTCCGGTTCATCACACAAATATTTGCCCTGTCCGGGATTCGAACCCGGGACCGTCGGCTCAGTAGGCAGGTGCACTAAAAACTGCACTAACCGCGTCGTCAACATCGACAAACAGTGCCGTATTTACCCTAGGACTAGGACCACAAGGCCCGGGCCTAGGGGGCCAGCCAGTCTAGGAGCCCCAGAGCCGTTCTCCTTTTTTTGAGATAGACGAGGACCAAATGCCAAGTGCCTTCTAAGTCGAGCCCTGTCTACAAAGCTTAGGTAAAGTTTTGTTTGGACTTGGTTTAGAATACACTAGCGACCCGCCCTGGCTTCGCACGGGTGCAATGCTGATAAATTATGCATGTATTATACATATCAATCTTCCTCTTGAATCACTCTATCTATTTAAAAAACGCATCAAAATCCGTTATGTAAATAGTTTTAAAAATCTAAGCATACATAGGGAATAGGGACAGACAGATAGACAGCAGGAAGCGACTTTGTTTTATACTATGTAGTGATACTGCATCGTCTTTGAGATTGTGCCTAGGCCTAGGCCGAATTATAAGGAAGGCTGTCTAAGAATTTCCTGCGAACTGACATGAATCCATTATAGATACATTTACCTATCTGCCTTTAGTTTCTGAAGCATGTACAAGGTGAAAAACGTTTTACATATTTTATTAAGACAACTGTCGAGACCCACTTATCTGTAATTCCATTTGAAAGTTTTAATTCAGGTGAAGTTTATATAAAACATAAAAGAAAATATATATATTTAAATGGCAGAAAATAGAAAATTTACACCGTTTGTGAAACAAGTAAGTACCAAAGTAAATGACATGCTTTCCAATTTTTCCATTCCAAATATGACTTACTTTTAACGAAGTCATGGTCGGTATTATTAAAATATAGTGCAGAAAGTACAATTGATTATATAAGTAATGTGTAGATCTTTATTAAAGAACCTCTAGAAATATAAAACAAACACTAAACAATAAAACTAGAAAAGGAAAGTAAAGATAAATTTGGAAGGTTTTCTGGCGGAGATCACTCAAAAGTTTCATTTATCCGAAACCACCAAAATTCAGCATTTTCAAAATTCAGAAAGTGAAATACTAATGCGAAACTGTCATTTTCGCCATAGATCATACGTTACGTACTATAATATTAGATTAGGTTTGGGTTATATGATATCCCGAAAAAAACTAAATATTTCACCAGAACATCGTTTTCGGAATTATGAAAATTCGGTATGACGATGCATTAGGACCAATGAAACTTCGGAGTATTGTAGTGTACCCCTTCTGGCGTTAGGGGGATGAAAAGAAACATGTTGGATCGCTAATCCAGAGGTACGGGTTCGAGACCCGGGCTCTTCCGCCAGGTTACACATTCAAAATTTTCTTCGTGCTTTGATCGTTGTATCAATGGTTCAATAAATCTAGACATTAAAATAAACCTTAAGTAAAAATTAAAATAATATATTGTAAAGCCTGGCACAGGATCAACAACTTTCCTCAGGAACTTGGTGTAGCGGCCTCTCTTCTGCCAGGCGCTTCGTGTTTCTATTTGTCTTAAAATACGTGAATTTAGCCCAGGAAACCCAGTTCACCCCCCCTCAGAATTCGGCTCTTGTGTGTACCATGGTATAAGAAAATAAGGTATGTCACTCCGGAATGAGAGGCGAGACTTTTGACCTCATCACGCTATGATTGGTTGGTTGGTTCTTCTTCTGTTTCTCTCAACCAGTTTCTGTGTTGCCAGTGGTGTATCATAATACTCCCCGATACCCTTGTTACCTGTATGAATCTCATACAATCGTGAGTGTTTTATTATTACCTATGACAAAATAAAACTTAGTCACAGTACATGACAAACGTAAGTGACGTACTGAAGTGATGACTGTACTAATTATAAAAACGGTATAAACTCACGTAAAAATTGTCAGGAACGGCCCGACATGTTTCGAACTCATTTGGAGCTCTTCATCAGGGGTAGCTATCCGTGCTGCTACGCGACAACAAAACATGTCGGGCCGTTCCTGACAATTTTTACGTGAGTTTATACCGTTTTTATAATTAGTAAAGATGTCTCACGATAGTTTTAATAACATTGATGACTGTACCTTTTTTTTTTAATTCACAAACTTGGTTTGACGGTGATTTTTGGGCAGTGTTTCGTGACCGGTGCGGTATGCTGCAACGTCGTCGGGCAAGGCTGTCTGATCGGCTTTACCGGAGTCCTGCTGCCGCAGCTGGAGCGACCTGACTCCGGCATCAGCGTCACCAAGGACCAGGGCTCTTGGATAGGTTAGTGCATTAGCCAGTTACGAAGAAGTCCGGTACAAACTTACGAAGAGAAGAAATATCATCCCAAGCGCAAACCAAGGTTAAAAATAGATAGCTTACCGATAACAAGGTATAGGGTCCTCCCAAAGAACGGCACCAATACTACCGTAAGCCGTGACCTATTCTCTAAATGATTAATTGGTTTTACTTCTCCTAGCATAGTTGGTTATTAACTATATCTGAGGGTAGGAAACCTGGTGACCTGACATACAGGTTTTGCCTAGTTCGGGCACCAGGCTCCACCGCACAAGTTATTTACCTACACATAAGCTCATTAACATTATGTTTAGTTAGTCTAGTTCCTGTTACTGCTACTGCACAAATTACTTCTATACTTTGTGGTGGAGACAATAAATACTTTCTGATATTTCATTTTCACTTTCATCTAGCAATTGCTGAGGTCATTAATAGCTAAAACAGATCTTGCTGCGAAAGTATTGCTGTTACTACAACTAAGTCATTTCTCATCCCATACGGCTATTGCGTCATCTCCAGCTACTATAAATTCTAATGAGCATTTGATCTCAATTCTCAAAGTCAACCAAAATCTATGAAATTTGGCATGAAATCCATTAAAATTATGAGACATTTGTAATTCTAGCCGCGGTGAGTTCCATCTCCATGTTCTTCGGACACTTCTTGATCTCGCCTGTGATGGGTCGCGCTGGCCGGAAGGTGGCACACTACACCGTGAATCTGGTCATGCTGGTGGGGTGGCTCACCATAGCCCTAGCCGTCGACTTCCAGGTATTCTTCGAGTTCCATCGCCATGTTTTTCGGAAACTTCTTGACCTCTCCTGCGATGGAGTCGTACGGGCCGTAAGACGGTACACTACGCCGTCATCCTGGTCGTTATAGGCCGTTGACTTCCAGATATTTGACATGATTAACATGATACGTAAATCTTTTTCAAACCTTTGATTCATAAACCTTGACTTATCTGTCGCAGGCCAGTTCCATTTCAATCTCACTATCCAATTAAGACAAAACTTCGAAATTTATTTTTTCATGTAATTTTAAATTGCTTCACTTATCACAATCCTACTTCCTTGCATTTACTCATTTGCCAAATTTTTCCTTTTCAGGGGCTTCTTATTGGTAAAATCTTGCAAGGTTTGGCATTCGGCTTGAACATGCCGCTCCGTTCCATCGTCGTCGGCGAGTACACTAGTCCCCGCTACCGCGGAGGCTTCCTTGCCATCATCGCCCTCGCCAAAACCTTCGGCCTCTTGTTCGTCCATATGGTTGGCTCCGTCACCAGCTACAAGATCACATCTTTCATCTCAATGGTCTTTCCTGTTACCAGTCTCCTGATGATGATATACTCCCCAGAATCTCCCAGTTGGCTCGCGACGCAGAACAAGTATGAAGAATGTAAAATGGCTTTTATGAGGCTAAGAGGAACAGAAGAAACACCCGAATTGGAAAGAATGATAAAGGCCAGTAAATTAATAGCTGATGAACAAAGTCAAAAACAGAATATAATTAAGCAAGTCAGAACCGCAGCGAGAAAGAAAGAATTTTACAAGCCTGTTATCTTAATGTTCGCGATGTACATCATCTTGCATGTCTCAGGAAGCATTTTGCTTGGATCCTATGCCGTTAACGTATTGCATTTACTGATGGGTCCCAATGTTAATGCCCACGTGTGGATGGTAGCTTTAGATGGTCTGAGATTATGTTTGTGTGTTGTTGCTATTTACGTGACAACCCGGTTTAAAAGACGAACGATGCTGTTTACGACTGGAACGATTAATGTCGGAAGTTTACTAGCCATGGCTGTTTACTCGTTCGTCAGATCTAAGGGTTTACTTCCATATGAATCTCTATGGATACCTGGGATCTTCATCAGCCTTCAAATTGTGTCTATAGCTATGGGAATGGCGTCGCTGCCTGACGTTATAGCTGGTGAAGTCTTTCCATTACAATACCGAGCTCTAGGTGGCAGTGTTAGCTTAATAGCAAGTGCTGGTTCTATATTTGTTTTACTTAAGACCTTCAGTGGTCTAGTATCAGTTGTGGGTTTCCATGGAACGTACGCAATATACTCAGGTGTGATGGTGGCGTGTCTTGGTGTCGCGTGGGTTCTGCTGCCGGAAACAAGTGGCAGAACGCTGCAGGAAGTCGAGGAAGATTTCAGAGGAGAGCCTCTCCAAACCCCAGAAGCTGTTGCTAAGGAATCAGAACCATTGAACCGTTATAATGAAGAGCTACAAGTAAATTTCGAAGGAAGACAAAATAAGAAATTACCTGGAAGTATTAACGGCAAAATATCAAAATGAGTCTGTCCTCTGACCCATGGTATAATTTCCACGAATCATTGGAAAATAATAGGATTTAAGAATATTATTTTGTTGTTTATTATAAACACTACCGACTAATAACTATAATAATTCTATCAATAAGTTGCTCTGCTCTTTGTAACTGACGACTCGAAAGTGCTCATAGCTAGGCCTACTTGAATAGAGAATATTTTGATTTTGACTTAGACTTTGAACAACAGGGGAATAATAAGTGTGTACCTAATAATATTGGTCGCATTGTATCTCAACAACTGCGCAAAGTAACTGACTCGACAATAATTTCACAATTTATGATTTTATTTTAATTTACCCATTATTATGTACCTGTTTCTGTTTTATTTTGCAATAATGTATTATAACTATTCTTTTGTCTTATTATTTTAAATGTTCTGTAATTTTGTAATTTTAACGATCTTGACTAGTATTATTATTGTTTTTTGATCCTATGACATTGTACTAATTTCTTTTTTATTTTTTTATTTTAAATTTTTGTTCTGGTTTGATTGTTAGTAATCTTATTTTATAATGACGAATTAATTAATGTAATGATTTTGTGTATATTCTAATGTGTAAGTGTTTTGGTTTTGCACTGTAAACTTGCACATTGTTTTGATTAAATAAATAAAAATAAAATAAATAAAAATAAATAAAATAAATAAATAAAATACCTTTAATGCAAAGTGGCATCTTCCCAGCGCGGATAACTTATCTTCATATTACTAAATATTTAATAAATTAACGTAGGTACAACCTTAATTTTATTAATGTCCAACAAAATCACAGCAATCAGTGGGAACATGCAATGCAACAAAAAATACATTGTTGTACCAATAAAATAAGTTTTTCATACGAAACATAAATGCCTCATATTGAACAGCCAGTCTGATTAGGATACCAAGGACTTCAGAAATGGGAGTCAAATTGAGACGTATGTACGTCGACTGGACGTTAAAAATACTTCATAGAAAAAGTTTGATTGAGATGAGATTATCAACATATTTGTCATAACATGAGAAAAAATAAATATAAAAGGAATTACGAGTAGGGCTCTTTATCAGTTTAACAAGTATGTGAGGATATACTATGTAAGTTAATTTAGTGTGTGAGTTACTGGTAGGTAAGTATAACTATAATAATTAGGAATTGCAGTGTCAAGCATGTTCCCTATTGCACAACGATTATCGTTCGACATATTAATTGGTATCACGTTTCTTGTTTTATTGTTATAACGATATACTGAAATTAATCTACGTCATTTAGCTAATTAGCTAATGGCACAAACCTATTTATCTGAATTAAATATTTACTTCTTTTCAATCTGTCCAGTAAAGGTGCGGCCACACCGCAGCACATAAATGGTGACGTGACGGTACGTTTTTTTTTATGTCATAGGGGGCAAACGAGCAAACGGATCGCCTGATGGAAAGCGATTTCCGTCGTCCCATAGACACCTGCAACACCAGAGGAGCTGCCGGCCTTTCAGGTGGGAGAACGCTCTTTTCTTCAGGGTTTGAAGGTTGTATCGGTCCGGAAATACCACAAGTGACAATTTGTTCCGCAATGAAGTCGTGCGGGGCAGGAAATTTCTAGAAAAACGCACAGTTATGGACTGCCAACTATCTTAGTGGTGAGAATGAAAGGATAATCGCGTAGAGCCAGGCACGTATTTTGAAATTCGGCGCCCCGGGCCTATAAGTTTCGCCGCCCCAGAAGTCAAGGAAATCTTTAACTTTTTTTTTGTATAATAGATAATGGTAGTTGTTTCTATCAAGCGCTAAGATATGGCAAGTGTAAGGGTTGGGTCATAGGAAAAAAAACAGTATTGGCTACAACCCAAGCAGATGAAAGCGCGAGCTCAGATCAGAGAGCGCGAAATTTTTCGGCACGGGGGTAAGTAGACTACGTAGGAACACAAACGGATGTTAACGCGAGCGCAGCGAGCGCGAAATTTTTCTGCGCGGGGGTGCGTATAATAGTAACACGATCAGATGAAAACGCGAGCGCAGCGAGAGCGAAATTTTTTGGCGCGGTTGCGTTGTAGTTAAGGCGTGATTAAAGGACGAAGGTTTAATTAAAAAAAAAAACTAAGTATATGTACACAAAAATAAATATAAAAGAAAAATCCTGGGTACAAAATTTCATCAGAACGAAGATTTTTTTTTTTAATCGTCCGATCCGATCTATTTTCTGTAGCAAAAATAATGAAAAAGTCAAATAAATAGTTCGTCCTCATTTTTAAAATTGGAGTTAAATAACCGACGTCAACGAAACGAATTTATGTTTTATGTATGACAATGGAACCAACCAGAAACTATGCTCTTTGAAAAACAAAAAAAATATCGGCCAAGTGCGAGTGGGACTCGCCCACGAAGGGTTCCGTACCATTATCTGTAAGTTTGTTGTATGGGAGCCCCCCTTAAATATTTATTTTATTTTATTTTTAGTATTTGTTGTTATAGCGGCAAGAAATGCATCATCTGTGAAAATTTCAACTGTCTAGCTATCACCGTTCTTGAGATACAGCCTGGTGAGACGGACGGACGGACGGACGGAAAGCGAAGTCTCAGTAATAGGGTCCCGTTTTTACCCTTTGGGTACGGAACCCTAAAAACGCTTCCATTCGAAAAAACAACAAAAATCCTTGATTAACTGACAATTAGGTAGCGGAGCCTAAAGGTTGTCTGGAAGATCTCGCTATTTAGCGATAAGACCGCCTATTATTTACCTCTGCCTGTTGTTTTGATGTAGGTATCTCATGTTGTTTTTTTTTCTTTTTCTTGATGTTTGAGGTGTGCAGTAAACATTTTTTCACTTCTCTTGCTCTAAAAGTTCGACTTTATGCTGTGCGTAGGCGACATAAAATCGCTTTTTATGCTCTAGAGCATAAAGTAAAATCGTCGTCGAAGACCAAGGCGATCGGTCCAACAGCCACACGAAAAAGGTCCTTAATAAACAGTAAAAAAAAAAAAACATAAAACTTCATACAATAAAGCCCGTTCCAGACCTTCCGATCCGATACGATTTATCGGAAGAAATCGGATAATGTGTATAAGATCCTAACAATTGCACTACACATTATCCGATTTCTTCTGATAAATCCGATTTATCGGAAGAAATCGGATAATGTGTATAAGATCCTAACAATTGCACTACACATTATCCGATTTCTTCTGATAAATCGGATCGGATCGGAAGGTCTGGAACAGGATTTAACTCTTTATTTTATTTCGTTTTGTTAGTATTCTAAGACCAAGGCAAAGATACCAAATACCAACAGCCAAAGTACACAATAAAACTTCTTGAAATAAACTTGTAACTTTTATTTACTATCATTTATTACTTTTTAAACTATTACTTTAAATATTTCTCATTGAATTTTAATTAAATTTGTTTTTAAGTATACATGATATGTGTATACATGTTTTTTACATGATACAGTTTCATTTCCTCGCAATCGAAGTGAAAAGTAGAGTGTGCAACTCGTCCATAAAACGCATTTTACACTCGACTTTATATTCATCCTCGCTCGCAAGCTCGCTCGGATGGATAAACTTCTTGTGTAAAATGATGCGTTTTATGCACTTGTCGTACAATCTACTATTTTTTGTATTTGTAACCCACTCCGTTTTTGACGTCGGAGTCGGAGAAAAATATAAGCAGCCGCAACGTGAGTCCGACTCGCGCTTGACCAATGATTTAGGTTCAATCCATATCTTTGTAGGTCTCTAACGCTATCATTATTGATAGTGGCGAGATGGTGCAACAACTTCCAGTAGCCAAATAGTCTCTCAATAGACAACTCGTAAAGATCTCTAATAATAAATTCAATTTAACTGTTTTTTAAGTATGTTTATAAATAAACATGTTATAACTCGTTTAAGTTATAGTTAATGTGATGTTTATAGATTAGAGAATTTAAAATTAGGTTGTTTATTTCACAATGTCAGATAAGAAGAGTCGGATGACGCCGTTTGTGAGACAAGTAAGTAGTTTGTGAACGTTAACCGTAAAGTAATTGAATGGCGTTACTTTGCGGAAATCCATACTAACTAGCACGTTATTATATCGCGGATGAGCAAAGCTATAATAAATAAATAAATATTAAGCAATCTTACACAAATCGACCTACTTAGTCCCAAACTAAGCAAAGCTTGTACTATGGGTACTAGACGACGATATACATAATATCTATACATATAAACGGACAAGTCCTGACTGACTGACTGACTCACTCATCAACGTAGAGCCGAAACTACTGAACCTAGGGACTTCAAATTTCTAGAATAGATCAAGTATACGATGCAAGCAAGCACTAAGAAGGGATTTTTCAAAAATCATCCCTTAAGGGTGTCAAATCGGGGTTGAAAGTTTGTATGGAACTTACGTAATTTTTGAGTTAGAGTAACAAAACTTTGTGTATAGATTCTCGATCTAAAAACAAGAAAACGGATTTCAGGATTTTTGAAAACTCATTATTTAAAGGGGTTAAATAGGGGGTGAAAGTTTGTATGAGGAACTTGGAATTCTTTGAGTAAGAGTGGTAATATTTCGTGTACAGCTCTTTCTATACAAAGTAAGAAAACAAGTTTCAGAATTTTTGGAAATTCATCCCCGAAAGGGGTTAAATGCACAGTGAAACTTTGTAAGAAAAACGTGGTCTGTTTGAGTAAGGGGTGCATTCTTTTGCGTGTAGACTGATCATCAAAAACTGAAAACATATATTTCAGCGTTTTTGAAAATTCAACCCCTAATGGTGTAAAGAGGGAGGTGAAAGTTTCTATGAAGAGCTTGGGATTCTTTGAGTAGGAGTGGTAATATTTCGTGGACAGGTTCTTATTTGCAAAGTAAGAAACCATGTTTCAGCATTTTGGGAAATTCATCTCCGAAAGGGGTTAAATGGACAGTGGAACTTTCTTGAAAAACGGGGCTTTTTTGAGTAAGGGGCGTTCTTTAGCGTGTTGATCCTTCAAAACTGTGAATATTGATTTCAGCGTTTTGAAAGTTCATCCACTAATGGGGTAAAGTGAGAGATGAAAGTTTGTATGAAGAGCTTGGGATTCTTTGAGTAGGAGTGGTATTATTTCGTGTATAGGTTCTTCTATGCAAAGTTAGAAGACGAGTTTCAGCATTTTTGGAAATTCATCCCCGAAAGGGGTTAAATGGACAGTGAAACTTTATTTGAAAATCGAGCCTTTTTGACATAGAGGTGCATTATCTTGTGTGTACACTGATCATCAAAAAATAAGAACATGTATTTCAGCGTTTTTGAAAATTCAACCCCTCATGGGGTAAAGGTCAATGAAGACCTTGAGGTTCTTTAAGTAACATTACGTGAATAGGTTCTTCTATACAAAGTAAGAAAACAAGTTTCAGCATTTTTGGAAATTCATCCCTGAAAGGGGTTAAATGGAAATGGAACTTTGTATGAGAATCGGGCCTTTTTTGAGTAAGAGGTGCACTATTTTGCGGGTAGACTTTTCATCAAAAACTGAGAATATTGATTTCAATGTTTTTTGAAAATTCAACCCCTAATGGAGGTGACAGTTTGTATGAAGAGCTTGGATTTTTTTGAGTAAGAGTGATAATATTTTGGGCATAGGTTAATCATTACAAACAACTTTTCACCATAAATGAAGTTAAAAAGTAAGAGATGCATTTTTTTATATTCATCCCCTAAGCAAGGGAAATTGAAGGTGACAACATTTTCATGTTATGAATAGAGGTATGGTATGGGTTTTTTTTTAATTCACTAAAAATTTAGTAAACAAACTTGAGTTTTTTTGGAAATTCATCTCCAAAATGGGTCTAATGGGTGGCGAAAGTTTGGATGAGAAAAGATGAGATTGTATTCGTAAGTCTGGTCATATTCCGTGTGTCAAAAAACTACTTTCTGAAATTTTTGAAATGTACGAGTATTGTGTGACTCATCATAAAGGGGGGATTTGCCGTACGCGCCACGCTTGGCAGGCGGGTTGGCGCGCGCAGTTTTTTTTCTTTAAGGTCTCTGGAAGACGCTGCTGCCCATCTCCCGGTATATTATTATTATTATTCCCTTAGCAGGCTTCTACTGCAACCACGGGACGATATGGTGGGGGACAATTCTAAGACCGGTCACCCCACGGCAAAAAGGTCTTATAAAGGTCGCCGGAAGGCGCTGGATGCAGGTCGCTTCCAACCGGTATATATGGAAGTCCAAAGGGGAGGCCTATGTTCAGCAGTGGACGTCCTGTGGCTGAGATGATGATGATGATGACGAGTATTGTCTGAGTAAAGGGGGAAGAAGAAAGTTCATGTGAGGAATATATTATATAGCATTTATTTTTGGAAAGTTATCTCCTGAAGAGGTTAAAAACTTTATATGCAAAACATAGGATTGAGTGAAAAAACTTCGTGTAAAAAAATTGCATTGTTAGGGTTCTGTACCTCAAAAGGAAAAACGCAACCCTCAAAGGATCACTTAGTTGTTTGTCCGTCTATTGAATAAAATGGAAATTAAAACTATATAAATACTCAGGACTATAATCCTTTGAAGTTTTAAAAAAACCAAACTTCTAAGTTATAACGTAAAAAAATATCCGGCTGTTTACCTGGCCACAACAAACGTCGATACTCTCAAGGGAATCAAATTTTATAAGGTACATAGGTATTTTCAGTTGAACTAAAACTATGAATTTGGCAAGTAATACCGTGCTCCCTTAATCTCTACTCTCGAGGTACTCTTATTTCGAGGTACTCTCTTAATCTTACTACAAGTACTTATAGGGAGTAATCTGAATTTAAAATAGGTAAAACAGTTTTCCAACGGTAATGTTAAATTTGCCACTTAGTAGGTATATTTTATCTTTTCCTTAGTAATGTGCAGTGATTTCATAGTTCGTAAGGAACCCTCTGTGCGTGAGTCCAACTCGAACTTGACCGGCTATTTGTAGAATACTGATACTGAGAATACTGATTTAAACGTTGAAGGAAATTCCTATCCTTAAGGAGATTAAACTTTTGACTATGATTTTGTTCGGTTCATCGGAAAATGAATTGCCCCATGTGTATACCACGATGTGATCTAGAAATATATAAATCTACTACCCAAAAATGTATGTATGCGCGCAGATTTATATTAGTTGTATTATTTTAAGAAACAATAAAGCGGGCAGAAAGTTAAACAGATAACGTTTCCAGACCCTGTGCGAGCGAAGCCGCGGGCAAAAGCTAGTATAAATATATATATAGATAACATTCGAGTTCATCACACAAATATTTGCCCTGGCCGGGATTCGAACCCAGGACCACCGGCTCAGTAGGCAAGTGTTACAAACTAAGCCAACCGCGTCGTCGAAGCTATATTACTATTTAAATTAACGTTGTTCGTATTAAATTATCTACGTAGTCGGGTAAAACGTATCCTATAACCATCTCTGGCGACACCCCTGCTCTGTAATTTGTTAAGGCTCCTTATACGTCTGTCATTGCTTTTTAATGTTCTCTACAACCCTGCTTCACCTCCTTACCTCAGTGAAAGGTTTAAATATATGGCCGATGGCAGTGGTCACCGCTTGCGGTCGTCTGCCAATCTCACTCTGGCTGTACCGTCTAACAAGACGCGTACTTACACTAAATCTTTCACAGTAAGCGCTGTGAAGTTGTGGAACGAATTGCCACTGTCCCTTAGGAAGTCTCCATCTGTGGCGTCGCTTAAGACGAATCTTAAGAAGTTATGGCTTTCCAATGACTTGTGAATGGCATCTACAATGTATTTATATTTATGTGTATAATTATTAATAATAATTTAATTTACTTATATTTATATTATATTATATATGTATACAGGTATGTATATAGGTATGTATATATGTATGTATTATTAGTTTATATGTGTAATACTTCTTCATTAGTGTAGGTACCTACTTATTCGTTTTATTATTTTTAATACCTTTTAGTACACGGTGTTAGTTTGTCTATCTTCTTCTCGTACTCACTCAATTGCTCAAAGGTTAACTGGAAGAGATCCCTTATAGGGATAAGTTCGCCTTTGTACCTATATGTTATTTGTAATATATGTATTTTTAACTGTTTTTGTGTACAATAGAGTGTTTACTTACTTACTTATACGTTCAAAAATGCTGATTTTTAGACATTTTTCACTATGATCAAACATGTTTCTTAACATATTATCAATGTAACTACTTAGAACAGGGCTATTGACATTTATTGGTATATATTTGAAACCTACAGTTTGAATTTATCATTGATAATTTTTGTTTCAAACTCTACTAGAAATTGAATAAAATCACGCAAAAAACTGGTCTTTTCAACTTATTTTCGACTGCAAGCAATGAAAGCATACAATACCTATGTTGCTTTCTCGGACTCACGGAAAGTAAATTAATGCAACAGGCAAATCACTGGGCACACTTTAGCGGGAGACGTATAAATTGTCTGCGGGTCCGTTACTACAATACTCTTAACCTATTCTAACAGAGATGTAAAGGGTCTCTAGGCGGCAATAAAATACGATAGAATAAAAATTCATAATAATAGGCTTATAATTTTTCACGGAGATGGTAGAGAATAAAGATTTGGTAATGTAAAAGTTCTTAACGCGATGTGAAAGGTATCTTATGTCTCTTCGAAACCATGGACCTAACATCACGTGTGAAACGTCGAGGCAAGTAAATAAACACTTCAAGGTAATTTTAAACGCGAATTAGGTCTTGTTTCGCTATTAAGAACAATAGTTTATAAGAAGACGCAAAGGGATAGGCTCTTTAGGAAGTGGACGATTAGGGAATTCACAAACGATCAATGAATAATGACGTTGTGGGAATAGACGAAGAAAATTACTGTGGAAATGGACAAATCAGGAAGTGATCAAAGCCGACAGAGGGGTTTTGGCCGAACTCTGCTTCGTACAGTCGGCAGCAAAAGAAGCTAAGCATTATAACACGCTCACAATAGTCTTTACAACCCTTAACGCTCCTTATCCGTTCAAAAATGCTGATTGTTTTAGACATTTTTCTCTATGATCAAACATGCATTATCAATGTTACTTAGAACAAGGCTATTGCCATTTATTGGTATACCTATATTTGAAAGCTACAGATAGATAGGATAGTTAAATACAGACCACAGACAGAGATAGATAATTTTTGTTCTAAAAACGAATCGAAATTGATATAATTCACGCAGAAGACTGATACCAAGTTCTTTTTTTATTTATATTAAAATTTCTAGAATCTAATACTAGTTTAAAGATTAAAAATAATACACAAGTATCAAGACTGATTAGTGCCCTATTCAGTGTTGTCATATAACGATTTACATATAAAAAACGGGCAAAGATATTTTAGCCAGACTATATTCTTTTAGAGTCCGTGCGTATAATGTATAGTTAGACCACGCTAACTCTTGCAAACGATTGAACTGTCAAATCATACAAAGTGAGTCAGTTTGTATGGTTTGACAGTTAATTTGCTCGGAAGAATTAGCGTACTTTGACTCATCATTTTGAGCACCTAGCGTGCGTCGCAACATCTGCTACTGAGTATACACAAGTTTTTTTATTTTTTTTTATTAAAGAAACAGTAGAGCAAGAGAATATTTCAATGTTATTACTGTTATGAATGCCGTTTTACTATACGCAAGCATAAGATAACATCTCTTCTTATCGGTATTAAGATAACCGGTAAAATCAACATTTCTAGATGAATTTCACGTGAAATTCGTCTTTATCTATTATTTAATTTACGCAAGCATCCGTTTTTATTCGGCGACAAGTCCATTGACGTATCTAAGATAATTTTTCAGGTGGGGCCTGGGTGGGGCCTGGCGTAATGGCCATGGCCTATGAGTTGAAGTCATGAATTTCTATGGGTAACCCAAAATTCTGGGGTGGGCACTAGACCATATTGGGTTGGGCACGGCTCACCCGGCCACCCCCCTAAATACGCCAATGGCGACAACGACCGCGACATTTGCAAACACAACAAAAGGACGCAGCGGGTGACGGGCCGCTGCCCGCTGCGGGTGAGAACGACCCTGGTGTAACCTTGGTGTAACCCATGGTATAAGCACAGTACATATATATGCTAAAGCAGTATGGACACTAGGCCCTTTTTAGGGTTCCGTAGGAACCCTTATAGTTTCGCCATGTCCGTCTGTCCGTCTGTCCGTCTGAAAAGAAGGGTAAAATAAAACTTTTGTTCGGGTACCTCTCGTACACCTAAAGTGGGGGTGATTATTTCTTTTCGTTCCAACACTAGTGTGCGGGGTGCCGTTGAATAGGTACTTTAAAAATAATAGGGGTCTCCATCATTATTTTTTGTAAATATTCGCTCCGGAAATCCAAAAAATAGCGTCACTCTAACTTATCAACCACGGGTCAAAAAAATATGGAAAAATTCATGAAAATGAGGCCTTAGAAGTACTTCCAATGAAAACTATATTGAATAAAATCGGTCGAGCCGTTTTGGAGTTATCGCAAAATTTCATAATTTTCTTTAAAATTACGTAAGTGCCGCACGGTGTCCTTATAGTACTTCGAACGTTACACATATTAGTTAAGTGTGCCATACTACATTAAAACATTCCACTCAATCTGGCGCGTATAATCGATAACTTTTAGAAGGTAATAAGTAATTACAGTTACTTTGGCGTTTACGACCTTTTTATAGAGCTTGAAATATTTCTCGTAATTTAAACCTCGGGCTTAAAACCGCCGTTTTGAGCTTGTCTATTGTGAAGAATGGGCAACTACGGAACCCTACAGTGAGCGTGGCCTGACATGCTCTTGGCCGGTATTTTTATACCATGGTCTAATCTAATACCTATTGTGTAATTTTCGATGTTTTAGTTGTTATCTATTCATTCGAGGTTAATGCTTTATGTTTCCTTAAGTAAATAAGTTATCACTATTAAATATTAGCCTACTTTCAATAACGTCCGGCCACGACTTTACGCAAACTATGCATTAAATCAAATTTCATGCTTTCTGATTAACATCGCCATTAATTTATTAACCAATACAAAAGTACACCCTCCCACAACACAAGGATAATTTAATATCAAAATGTAAAGCTTTTGAAATAAACAATGCAATGCACAAATCAACACACAAAGCATAAGGAAAAATTCGAAAGGTATTCTGGCGTAGTACGGGTGGTTGGTTAGATGGTGGAGTGTTTGACACTCCACGGGTACCGGGTTCGACTCCCGGTCTCTTCCACCAGCTTACGCATTTCAGTTTTTCCTTGTGCTTTGATCTAGCAATGTCAATATCAATGGGTCGATCATTATGCCCATGATGTCCCATGTGACATGGCTCTATGACAATCTGAATGTATTTATAAAATTTGTCTTGACAGGCAAACATACTTATGACACGTATCACGTTAACGACAGTGCTTCGTGACGGCCGCAGTGTGCAGCAATGTCATCGGCCTGGGCTGCGCCATCGGGTTCCCAGGAGTGCTGCTTCCTCAACTCCAGGCACCAGGGTCAGACATCCCCGTCTCCAAAGGCCAGGCTTCGTGGATTGGTTAGTCTTACAATTTTATTAAAATAATTATATAACGGATCTATCGCGATATTTCTTATTTGCCTTCATGATGTAACATCTAGGTACATCTGAGACCACGGCGTGTGCAACCACGCCTAAACGTTAGATTATGTAGATTGGGAAGGTAGGTCATCTTACAATTTGATCCTGGTTTCACCTGAAGTGGGTGCCATGAGTTTCGACTCCGTCAACGGATTCCCAGAAGTGCTGCTGCCACAGCACAAGGGTCAGACTTTCTCATCTCTAAAAATTAGGGTGTTCTTGCATGCTTGGCACGGATCCGTGCGGGACATTTAAACCTTACTTAACATCGCATACGAGGGGTTAATAAAGCCCTTATGACTTGAACCCCGTCTAAACTGAATAAAATAAGGACTTAGGTACGTCATTAATTTCGTATTTTTCTCTGAAATGCTGCAGCAGCCGGGTCGCCCTTTCTAACGAAGGGTTGTGATTCCAAAGAACTGATGGTGTCGTTGTTATATAGGCCAGAATTGTTATTGTAGGGTTCGACGAGTTTCATCTGGAAGAAAGATGTAGTAGGTAAGCATGCGCTCGACACATTGTCATAACTTTCCATGTTTTGGTATTTAAGGAACTGCATGGACATACTCGTAACTACTTCATATACCTTTTCAGCGGCAGTGGGCTCGATTATAATGATCTTCGGTAACTTCTCGATCCCGGCAGTAATGTCGCGCGCTGGCCGCAAGGTGGCGCTGTACGTCGTGTCACTAGTCATGATGCTGGGCTGGCTCAACATCATTCTGGCCAAAAACTACGAGGTAAGAATATTTTTTATTTTATAAATTTACTTCAAACACTTTGTACTCAGACACTGCAAACATTCTAAAGATGGCACTTCCTGCACTTATACATTCAGAACTTGTCCTGCGTGTGTTCCTATGAATTTTGTTTATGTAGAAACATTGATTTGCTAACCTAAAAGCATCAGCAATTATTAACGCTAGAAATAACTACAATTATAAAAATGTTTCCAATATTCAATTTCAGGTTTTGCTGATAGGCAGAATCTTACAAGGCCTCTCATTCGGCATGTTTATGCCGCTCCGCTCCGTCGTCATCGGCGAGTGCACAAGCCCTGTCCACCGCGGCGGATTCCTCACCACCATCTCTGTGGCCCAGACTTTCGGCGTCCTATTCGTCCACCTCGTGGGATCACTCCTCAGCTACCAACTCACAGCGCTAGGCTCAATGCTATTCGCTTTCATTAGCGTAATCCTGACGATATACTCCCCCGAGTCCCCCAGCTGGCTCGCGACGAAAGAACAATATGACAAATGCAGAAGGAACTTCATATTGTTGAGAGGAGAGGAAGAAACGCCTGAATTGGACAAGATGATACAGAGCATAAAACAACAAAAGGAACAAAATCAAGAGAAGAATAACCTTAAAGGAGTGCTCGTGGTTGCAAAGAAGAAAGAATTCTACAAACCGATTTTTCTAATGTTTGCCTTGTATATCATGCTGACTTATGCAGGAGGCGTGTTGATGGGTGTTTATTCGGTTACTATTCTAAATTTGCTGATGGGAGATAGCATTAACGCCTATTTTTGGATGGTGGCTTTGGATTTTCAGAGACTTTTCTTCAGTATTGTCGCTATTTTTGTAATCAACAAAATAGGAAGGAGGAAGATGTTGTTTATTGTTGGAGCGCTCTGTGCCGGTAGTCAACTAGCCATGGCTGGTTATATCTTCGCTAAAAACAGAGGGTTTCTTCCCTTCGATTCGCTGTGGATACCTGGCATACTTATCAACCTTCAGATGGCTACTGTGTCAATGGGAATGCAACCGCTGCCAGCAGTTATAGCTGGTGAAGTATTTCCTCTTCAGCACAGGAGTCTTGCTGGAAGTATTGGTTTGGTAGCGAACTGTGCTTCCGTGTTTGGAGTACTCAAAGCCTTTCCTAGTCTGATTTCTGTTGTGGGCCTCCAGGGAGCTATGGCTTTGTACTCTGGGATTATAATAGCCTGTCTAGGAGTGGCATGGGTTCTTCTACCAGAGACAAGTGGTAAGACGTTGCAACAAATCGAGGAGCACTTTAGAGGGGAGCCTCTCCAAGACCCTGAAGCTGTCAAGGATACGAAAACTGAACGCTTGCAATAAGAATCGTTCAATAATAATACAAGAGAAAGACGAGATGACACGAGAACATTCTAAGCTGTAGTGGAATGCTAGCACAAATGTAAGAGAAAAAAATAACAAAGTAAAACAAAAAACCCTATCATAAAACATTGTAATAAGGATATCAGCTCGGGTGTACGGCACAGGTCCACGATTCAATGTTTCGCAGTGAACGCATAAGCAACATATTTTACAGGTGGTATACGTACAGGCATACACTGTAACGGATTAAAATACACATAAGGTTATTTGATTAGGTAAGTCAGGTAGATTGGGTGAATTTGGTAAATTAACTGGTCCAGCATGTATCTGAACAGATTGTGTATGACTAAGGGTCCATCCATGATGATAAGGGAGCCTACTGCCCTAAATCCCTAACCTGTCCTTAACTTACGACTGTGACAGGGTTATCTGTTACCAGGAGCCCTATAGCAACAGATGGATTCCTACGGGGAGGAATGGGGTGGTTTCTCACTGTTGATCTTCCAGGCTCAGTTGATCAATGAAGGTGTCGTCGCAACAGTGAGTGTTACTTATTAGTCTAAGAGTGAAGACAGGCGAGCGTTATTTGAGTCGCGTAATTTCGGTCGCACCATACTATAGTGTGACGTGTTCTCGTGACATAGACTCTCCCAAGCAAATGAACTTTCAAACCATACAAACTGACTCACTTTACGCGACCGAAAATACGCAACCGAAATTGCGCGACCGAAATTATGCGACTTGAATTACGCTCGCCTGGCTTCACCCTAAAAGTTTGGCGGGACTAAACGCACGCGCATATGTTCGGGTAGGGAGGTAGTGAAACATAAACGTACAATTGGTATCTGATTTATTTATATTGACTTAAGCTTTGTATACAAGTAACACCTAACACTATTATACAATTCCTTTTGTGTACTGTATTTGTAAAATGCAAAAAGTATTCTGCTCTTTGAACAGTATATAAAGAAATAAATAAATATTACGACAGTATTTTTTAATAGAATCTTTTTATCGATTCTGTTTAAATGTGGAAATACCACATTTTTACTTTTATAAATATTGACACAAAGGTAAATTATGAAAGAAAAATGTATTTAATGTGATCCACTGCAATGTAAGCAGGACTCGAACCTGCGACCCTACGTTTCCGGCGTAGTGCTCTACCAACTGAGCTATCACATCGTTACGTCAGTAGCGTAGAATTATGGAATCAAAGATTTGGTGTGATTGACGTAACGATGTGATAGCTCAGTTGGTAGAGCACTACGCCGGAAACGTAGGGTCGCAGGTTCGAGTCCTGCTTACATTGCAGTGGATCACATTAAAATTTAATGTGATCCACTATTTAATGATTAAATACATTTTTCTTTCATAATTTACCTTTGTGTCAATATTTATATTACGTAAGTATTTTATTTGTTTAGTACTCCTTAATAGTTAAATCTTTGAAACATCTGTACACAATTATATATAACTAGCTGTTGCCCGCGACTTTGTCCGCGTGGAACCTTTATCTTGAAAATTTTACATCTTTATTATTTTCAGATCTAAGTAATGTTGAAATTGCTAAACGTGCTTTTTTGCAATTGTTACAATTATTATTTCGTATAGCACCGCCATCTGTTGTAAAAAATGTTTTGTCCTCTCATCTCGCTGTATCGACTAGACGGATTTTAACCAAATTTCGGCAGAGATAGCTAAACATCCAAATATGTTTATAGCATAGTTCTTACTGGACTAAACCTATTATACAATTTTAGACTTGTATTAAAATAAGTGTTTGATGAAGAGGGGTCATGATTTCAAGAAAACTCTTAATAGCGTGATGCAGGATCGTAATTTGTTTTGTATGGGCGCGCGGCGTGATGCTCCTCTGGCGCCATCTATTGGGCATAATTTCCTTTGTCTCCGTATCACGCCGAAACGCCTGGACAAATTTTAACCAATTTAGGTACAGGGATATAGCTGGTCATCGAAAGATGGTTATAAGATTTACCCGACTATACGCATTGCGTAAATAAACGTTCACAGTACATGACTTAATTACCTACCACAATATAGTCGATCATATGACGCAATTACATTGCCAACCAAATCCCGAAAATACCATAAATTTTTGTTGTACAACATCACAGATTTCCAGGACTCCTGAAAGTGTCCAGATCATCCCGCCATCTGCGTCTAGGCCACACCACACCTGCTCATCATATAACACGCACTTAAACTTCAATTGTTTCACCATCAATTAGTTTGCGCAATTATCTTGCTATTGGCAATAGCATGCCTGTCGGAAAGTGGTGCGTCAAGGGCTGATCAGTCTCGAATGTTTCTGGCAGCTGTGAGTCCTTTGAGAAATCCAGGATTAGGGACTTGGCATGCATGAATTTATTCTGTGAAATAAAATATTAGTTGTTATAGAAAAAGGGCAAAATTTACATAAACATTATAAGACATGTCGTCATGGATCAGTGTTGGGCAATAAAAGATACGGATGGATGGAATGAAATTACATGTGGCAGAGATTCCTATATTCAATGACTTAAATCTATCATTACATTACAGGCAGCCCCCAAAGCGATAGACTAGCAATAGGCATTAACACAAAATATCAATTAAAGCATTCAAAAACACGAAAAGAAAATAATAATAAAGACATTAGATTAAAAAATAGACATTAGATTATATTGGAAATCAATTCTGTATGTTGAGGGGTCATGACATTAGGAAAAAAAAAAAAGAGGGCGATTGATTGTTTCGTATAGACACTAAGCGCCGATGTATAGTGGACTGCATAACTGCATGGCACATTTTTTAGGGTTCCGTAGTCAACTAGGAACCCTTATAGTTTCGCCATGTCCGTCTGTCCGTCCGTCCGTCCGTCCGCGGCTTAGCTCCGTGATCATTAGTACTAGAAAGCTGAAATTTGGTATGAGTATGTGTATGTATAACGCCGACAGAACGGTAAAATAAAAATTAAAAAAAAAAATTTTTTTCGGGTACCCCTCGAACACCTAAAGTGGGGGTGATTTTTTTTTCTTTTCAACACTAGTGTGTGGGGTGTCGTTGAATAGGTCTTGTAAAAATAATAGGGGTCTTTCAACATTATTTTTTGATAAAGTCAGCAGTTTTGTAAATATTCGCTCCGAAAACAAAAAAAATAGTGTCCCCCTCCCCTCTAACTTTGCAACCACGGGTCAAAAAAAATCGGAAAAATTTATGTAAGTGAGGCTTTATAAGTACTTTCAATGAAAACTATATTGAACAAAATCGGTCGAGCCGTTTTTGTGTTATCGCCAAATTTCATATTTTTTCTTTTAAAGGACGTAAGTTGACTTCCAGAAGGTAATAAGTGATTACAGTTTCTAGGGCGTTTACGACCTTTTTATAGAGCTTAAAATCTTTCTTAACTTAAACCTCGGGCTTAAAACAGCAGTTTATTGTGAAGGATGAGCAACTACGGAACCCTACACTGAGCGTGGCCCGACATGCTCTTGGCCGGTTTTAATTAATTAATTCATAAATAGGCCATACAATTCTGCAGCTAATCCGAAGAATAATCCAACACCACATGTTATGTGCAGACTCCTGTATGTACGTACCCGCATCATACAGCACTGCGTACTGTTCCCGTACAACCGTAGCCGCAACACCGGCAGACGGTGGCGCCTGCGCCTTCGTAAAAGCCGAGCCAGGAAACAAACGAGGTACTGACTTAATCCTTTACACTCCTGAGCGGTCAGGACCTGCAAGAATGAAATTAGCTTAACACGTACAGATATATACTATTCTATTCTACCTTCTTAAAACAAAGCTTGTATCTCGGTATCAGTCTACAAACTAAGTACGAAGATTTGACAGAAATTTTAGTGGTTGTGGCCGGGGATATACAGGCTGTTTTTTATGATTTGCGTTAACTTCGACATAATGCTTGGTACGTTAAAATAAACTATCTTGTAAATCAGTATTTAATTAATTTCGAAAAAAAATTTTTTTCTTTTCATACAAACTAATATAATATTGAGTTGATGACCATTGTAAAGGGCACTTTTGAGTTAGAGAAAGTTAGTGTCAATTAAATGTCTGTTTTAGAATTATCTTTGACACATTCCTGTTTTGACCTTCTTGTCATGCATGTGTAAAAACTGAAAACTCTTTACTTGAACGAATTGATATTAAATAATATTTGGTTATGGATTAAGAAGACTTTACACTGGTGTAACGTACTTAAGTGAGAAAATTAAGATCTTGGATATTTTAATAACGGTATGAGCTAAGACATTAGTTTCTTGGAGAAATTTACTTAATTCGATCTGAAGAATGTGCCCTCGAAGTTAACGCAAATCAATAAAAACACGTAGTATGGTGTCCGCTTACCGAGAGACGAGGACAGAGCCGGATAAGCGTCTCTATGTGTTCGTTTTTGAGGTGATTCTGCCCGGACACGCCCAGTCCCCTCATCGTCGACGCGCACGCGCGACACACACTCTCCAGACCCGACATCGTCACCCCTGACGAGAAGAAACAACCGTTAATTCAAAGATCAAAGCTTAAAGAAAAATAGAAAAAGGAGCTACCTGGTGGAATAGACCGGGAATCGAACCCGGTACCTCTGGATTACCGGTCCAGCGCGTTAACCACTTCGTTACCCTAGCTCCAGGTAGACCTGATGAATTCCTTATGCTTTGTGTGTCGATCTTTGCTTTGTTTATTTTTAAGGTTTTCACACCTTAGAACATTAAATTTAAAAAATTGGGCAAGTGCGAGCCCGACTCGCGCATGAAGGGTTCCGTATCTATACATATATATATATATAATCTATAACAAGTTTGTTGTATGGGAGCCCCCCTTAAATATTTATTTTATTTTATTTTTAGTATTTGTTGTTATAGCGGCAATAGAAATACATCATCTGTGAAAATTTCAACTGTCTAGCGATCACCGTTGTTGAGATACAGCCTGGTGACAGACGGACGGACGGACGGACGGACAGCGAAGTCTCAGTAATAGGTTCCCGTTTTTACCCTTTGGGTACGGAACCCTAAAAATGAGACATTACATGTTTCATAAATTTATAAGAAACAACCGGTTAATTCACAAATATCATTTGCATTTGTGAACTAATAAAAAAAAGTTTGGCCACTTCCCAGTCATTGGCTGCAGGGTGTCAACAAAAAAATGATTGTATTTGATTTCTGGGCCCGGTGTGGCCCAGTTAAGGCTCCTTACCTTATCCGTTCAAAATGCTATTTGTTTTAGACATTTTTCCCTATGATCAAACATGTTTCGTAACATATTACTAATATTATAAATATATACGAGTATTATAAAGACTAACCTAACGTTACGCTGAATTAATTAAACTTAATTTAAATCTAGTACGAACAACATAGCTACTGTAACATAAAACATTAAATATCCTCACCGTGACAATAAGAAACATCCAAAGATTCCAATTTAGAGCCAACCGCCACAGCCCTCAGCCAATCGTCGTCCACAGCTCTGTTGTGGCTCAAATTGAGCTGCTTCAAATTCTTCATCTGTTTCAACACTGATAAATCCACTATCTCCACCTCTCCGTACCGACATAACTCTAAGCGTTCCAACTTATCCATACTATCAAGTAGCACATGGATATTTTGTAATATTTCAGAGGAAAGACCTGTCAATTCTAAAGTCTTTAAGCCTCTCAAACGATCAAGAGCAGTTCTAAGTAATTGGAACTCAAGGCCAGGACAATTCTGGACGCGGAGACATGTCAAGTTTGTCTTTAATTTGTTGAAGCAAGCGCCCGTTAATTGTTCTACGCCGGCTATAGTTAATTCCTCGGATGTGACGTTTTCTAATAATATTTCGATGCTGTTGTCAGTGAGCTGAAAACATGTTTTTAGTTTACCAAGTGGGGATTAAGTCGAGAAGTGGGCGTTCGTGGGTCAAGTTTGGGGTAGAATCGACCCACTATACTAATTTGGGTACAAAGAAGGTATAAGGTTGGATATTTAACCACGAGCGCCCACCTTCAGTTAAGACGCCTCGCCTTAAACATTTGAAAATGTTTTTTTTATATATATATAATAATAATATGAGACTGTTTTCCTGGTAGACGCCCGATTGTCTCGATCCATAGCCCAATTCGCCAGTCCTCCATTTCATCCCGATAGCCCAATTTGTATTTAGATTCCATATAACCATCAATAGTTCTTGCACCTAGCGGGCGCTGTCTCTATGTGCGTCCCATGCCCATGACACGGATAGGGGCAGCGTCCGCTCGATGTACACCTTACATTCCACTAACTTGTCGAATGGGGGGTCTCTACGCGTTGGCTTCGGCTCCGCGCACGCCTCCCAAAAGTCCGGGACACTATGGTCTCGTGTGCGGGTGTGACATACAGGAATAATAATATAAATTAAACAAATACACGAAATAATAATATTCTTTTTAACTTATTTTCTACTGCACGCAATGTGACCATGAAAAATAGCTATGATACTATCTAGAACTCAGGGAAAAGTAGGTACGTATTATTTACTTTAAAATGTTCGTCGTCGCTCTCTCAAATGACTGCACAAAAAGAGATGAGTAATTATCTCACGCGAGAAATAGTCTCGTATAGCACCTGCTGCAAATATCAAATTTGAACCAAACCTGTGCACTCGTCCCAGTCTGTGGAGGCGGATCCCTGAAACCCAGTCGCTTCAACTTCAAGAGCTTCTCCAGATAATCCTTCACTGTATCCTGGTCTGGTATTCCATATAACTGGAAAGTTAATAACTTAACTATAAATTTATGAAACATGCAATGTCTCATTACTTTGCTAAGGTGTAAAGCCTTTCAAATAAACAATGCAAAGACACACAAAGCATAAGGAAAAAATCGAAATGTTATTTGGCGTTAGGGTGGTGGAGAGGTTAAGGGCCTTATCACACTTGCGATTTGCGAGCGTATTTTCTATACAAATAAGCGACGCGGCGAACGCGGCATACAAAATACGCTCGCAAATCGCAAGTGTGATAAGGCTCTAACACGCTGGACCGGTAATCCAGAGGTACTGTATTCGGTTCCCGGTCTCTTCCGCCAGGTTACGCATTTCAATTTTACTTTGTGCTTAGATCTTTGTATTAATGGTTCATTTATTGTAATTTATGTCAATAGTAGATTGTTTAACGAAGGACTAAAATTATACATTAAGATTAAGACACGTGATATTTTTGGCGAGCGAAAACAGTGAGCGAGGACAATATCTGAGTGTCATAATGGCTTTTAGACACGTGTCAAACACTCTGCTTTTCACTTTGAATATCAGAAAATAAAATAAAATATTTAAATATTACAGTCTGACCAAAAAGAGTAGAAATTAAAAAGTGGCAATACTGTAGTGTCGTCCCTTTCTAATCAATCTAAGAAAACGGGGACGGCACTACAGTATTGCCACTTTTTAAAAACGTAACACACGTAATGCTCATTGATTCTTAAACTAAGATTTGAGAAGAGACAGAAAACCGCCCAAGAACGTAAACGGGCATCTATTGTGCGCCCAGCGTTTTCCATTTTTATATAAAGAGCTGTCCGACAATCAGGATATGGGTCGATCTGATCAGGTTTGTTTTCAATTCCCCATATCCAATTCAGCAATCTGCCGAATCCTACGCCATATCAGACGACGCAACGGAGCCACGCTGTTACGTCGCCTAAATCAAACTAGATTTAAGTTTTTATTTTTATGTTGTGTATAATTTTGTATTCCGCAGTGCCTTGGTTTAATTACTGTGATGCTGTGTAACTAATTTGAATAAATAAATAAATATCTAATGAAGTTGGCTTGGCTACTAACAAGTTTTTATTTTTCATGGAAAACATACAGTGAGCTCTTGTAAGTTTGGGCAATGCTCGATCACGGTGGCGAAGCTATCGTTGGAGCACGGAGCCGCTTCAACGGACTTGCCCCACTTGTAGAGGTTGCGGGCGTAGCTTTCCAGTGGTGTCTCGTCTAAGGGGAGGGCCCGACAGTCAGGGGGCAATACCGGCTGATGCCAGGGGGTAACAACATGGAAACGAAAGTGGAAACGGCCAGCGCCTGCAATAAATATTAAGGGACAAATTACACAAATCTACCTAGTCCTAAACTAAGTAATGCTTGTACTATGGGTACTAGACGACAATTTACATTATATATAAAGAACTATTAAAGTATGGAACTCCTTGCCGGCTCATGTGTTTCCTCCTTCTTATAACTTGGGACCCTTCAAACGAAGCGTGAAGAAGCATCTCTCGGGCCAGCATGGCAGTGTCAACTGACTTGGCACCGTTGGTTTCTCGTCAGTTGCCATTGCGACTTGGGCTCCCCTTTTTGCTTACCATCAGGCGAAGTGGAGCCACTATGTTGTGCCGTTATAAAAAAATATATAAATACATAATTATAACAGCAAATAACAACGGTGACCAAGAGTCATATTGGCTCAGGGCACTGGCATTAGCTGAGCCATCTATCTTTTATTGTTTTGTATACTATACAACACTGCTATTATACATGTTAAACATGTCCAGAAGTAAAAATGTACAGAAACAATGAATAAATGTCTTATTATTATATATGTAATAATAAGACATTTATTCATTGTTTCTGTACATTTTTGGTTGGGTTGAGTATGGGTTTGAATCCCAGCAAGGGTAAATATTTGTGTGATGAACTCGAATATTTGAGCCAGGGTCATGTTATTTGTTTTCAAGTATGTATTTAATAAATAATGTATATAAAAAATAAATAAAAATGTATTTATCTATATAAGTATGTATATCGTCGTCTAATGTCCATAACACAAGCCCACTAGAGCTTAGTGTGGGACTAGATTGATTTATGTGTGAGGTTGTCCGATATTTATTTATTTAAAAAAAAACCCTAGGGAGCTAATGATGTCAATGAAATTACACAATTAATAAAGCGATCGTTGACAAATCAAAGGTATGCTATGTTACTTACCATGGATATATTGAACTACAACATCCCTCCACCGTTGGCATACGCACTCAGACCTCAGGAGGTCTGCCAGTGGCAGGAAGCTTAGGACAGCTCGACGGCAGATATCAATATCTAACACATCAAGGATGGTTACTAAGCATGCTTCTGTTGAGTTCCGGGCACGTTTCGGAGGCGGAGAGCTAATGCATCTGAAAGTGTTAGATATATGGTAAAACTGTAAAATTTAAGAAACAATAGGAGCTAATATTAATCAAATATGATATAATCTGTTTAAACCGATGGATGACGACCCTTCTTTTTATGTGTTGTGCTATATTAGTTTATTTTGCTATATACTAGCGTGCAATTCTGAGAAATTATGCATGTATTAATACATATTATAAACCATGGCCTAGAATCACTCTATCTAAATATAAAAAAATGCATCTTAATCCGCTGCAAAGTTTTAAAGATCTAAGCATACAAAGGGACAGACAGAAGCGATTTTGTTTTATACTATGTAGTAATTATGAATTTCACAGTGCCTTAGTGTCAAACTGTAATATTGTGTGTATTGTTTCATTTCAATTCTTAGATAGTTAATCAAATGTTTATAAATTTAAGTAAAACAATTGAAGCCGGTTATAATTCTTTTATATCGCGTATAATAATTGTTTTGAGTTCCCGAACTTTCTGAAGCTCTGAGGCTTCCGTTTTCGCTGACTGTGACTGACTGAATACAATACATGAAACTGGAAGCGGTAAAGCTTCGGAAACATCGGGAACATGACATTCCTTTTATTTTTATTTTTTTAATATTTGATAATCATGTAAAACGAAGGTAATAGAACTATAAATATAACTTATGTTAACCTTTTCTCACAGCCATAAAGCTCGTCCTGTTTATTTTTTACAGACATTTTCGTACATTTTCACGTAACGAAAAATAATGCTTATAATATGTTTGTTTAGTTACTACTTCGCCTGCTCAGAAAATCAGAATGCTATGCTCTGCACTACACTGCGGATTGTTTTGTTTTGTTTTGTAATCAGTTGTGATCAATGTCAAATTAAAAGTGTCAAACGATCTGTTATCTTGACAATCAGTGCGTTTAAAGACATGTTTGATGCAAACGATACGTGTAAGTTTTCCGTTGACTTCAAAGATTAATAAAATTACATAAATATGTCTTAGTAAAAAATTACACGATTTCGATACTCACTTTCAACCCCAATTTGACCCGTTGGGGATGAATTTTTAAATATCCCTTCTTATTCCTTGCCTGCATCATATATACAATTTGATACGCGGGACCCTACTAGTGCCCGCACCCCACTTGTGGCGCCATCTGTGTCCAATGAAGGGAGTTATTCTCCCAGCCGCCCGCGCCGATTGGCGCGCCGGCCAGTGTTCGAATTCGGATGGCGGAGAATGATTGTTAAGAGTTTAGTCTGTTTCGTGTCTGTAATAGTTTAAGAGTTAACTACTGTGTAAGCTACTAAGACAGTTGTATCCATTGTTTGTAATAAAGTGCTCAGTGTGGTGTGTTACAATAAAACTAGAAAGTACAGCAATGCGTGATCATTTTACACACATAGACTCACACCCGTTTCATGGCGCCCTTTCCGTGTGTCTTAGTGTAAACCACGTGTTGTAAAAACATAAAAGTGTGAACTGTGCTTGGCTGTTTTATAAACATTTCTACTTTTTCGAGTGACTTACGTACATAAACAATGATGACTCGCTCTAACCAGTCTAACCGTACTCCGCGTACGCCAGACAATCACCGCGCGTCGACATCAAAGGAAAACGCCGCCGCCGCCGACCATCCTCGAGATGACGATGGTGAACGTTCGGGCAATGTGACGATGACTATGGACAACCTGTCCATGTTGCTGCAAACCATTCAGCAATCCAACGCCGACATGTTCCAACGGCTTCTGCGGGAAGTGCGTTCTTCCACCCCGGCTTCAGGCGAGCCGGTCAGCGTGACCGTCACCGCCCCCGCCCCTGTCGTGAGCGGCAACTTTTCAAGATGCCATGCCACTTACAGCGGCCGCGCCGAGGAGAGTCTCGACGGGTTCATCGACGCAGTGGAGGCCTATAAGGATTGTTGCGGAGTAACCGACGAGAACGCCATAAGAGGGTTCTCCATACTGCTGACGCATTCCGCAGCGACCTGGTGGCAAGGAGTTAAAGGTTCTACGACGTCCTGGGCAGAGGCCGTAGACCGACTACGCAGGGCTTTCGGAGATCGTCGGCCGCCTCATCGCCTCTACCGAGAACTGTTTAATAGTGAACAACAGGCCACGGAGAATACCGACAAGTTCGTGGCTCGAGCTCGCGCAATACTCGCGCGACTTCCTACCGAGGACCTCACGGACAAAGCGCAGTTGGATATGGTGTACGGCTTACTACACCATCGCATCCGCGAGCGCCTTCGTCGTGAGGAGTTCCAGTCCTTCGACGAGCTCCTAAGTAAGGCGCATTCGATAGAGGACGCCCTCGGAGTTGAAGTAACTCGCGCGAGCGCGGGGAAGCCGCCGCCGCCGCCGGCCGCTGGCCCCGCGCGCCGCTCGACATCAAACACGCCGCCGGCCGCGCGCGCGCCGCGCGCTCCGTCTCCGTGTTCAATCTCGCCGCCGCGCCGCCGCAGCCGCTTACCTCGGCTGGCGCGAAAGAAATCGTCGATTCCAACAAGAAACGTCTGTTCTGTGTTTACTGTAGAAAACCTAATCACGATAAAGACAATTGTGCTAAACTTAAAAACCTAACTGATAATAGTAACAGTAGTTCTATTGACAATAACTATAGTAGTAGTAATAGTTTTATTCACTGTTACGGATGTGGAGAACAAGGCGTGATAAGGTCAAACTGTTCGAAGTGTAATTCTCAGTTTTCGGCAATACTGATCGAACCAATTTGTACGTTGGGTTCAATGACCTTGACCTCCGCACTCGAGTCAGATGTTTTTGAATGCACCGATTTGTATAATCGTCACTCAGATTGTTATGAGCATGAGGCTAAGGCCAACAATAGGCGTAATCAGATTTCGTCTAACTCAAATTCAGTCGAATTGATAAATAATGAACGTCATTTGAAAAACAATCGTAAATCTGATTATGACCTAACGATGTTTAAATCTGTGATTCCCGAATTTTTCGACACTTACGAATGTCGTAATACAAAACGTAATAATGTGTTTTTACCTAGCCAGTTTACGAATGTTTTACCTACAGATTTGTTTGAAAAATACGCGACGCCGGTAGTGTCGCTACCTAACCATGATGGTTGCGTCAAGCAGGCAGGTCCACGATGTAATGATATGTGCGTTAACCCGGTAGATCCACAATGCATTGATGTGTGTGTTAAGTCGGTAGGTCCACAATGTAATGATATGTGCGTTAAGCCGGCAGGTCCACAATATAATGATATGTGCGTTAACCTGGTAGATCCACAATGTATTGATGTGTGCATGGCCGCGGCAGTACCACCAAATGAAGGTAATAATTTAGTTTCGGAAGAGAGTACATTGTCTACGTGTGACACATTAGCAAACATTTCGGCTGACGATGCTGAATTAAGGGGGAGTGAATTAAACAGTAGCGTGTTTATGTCGTCTTCTAGATCGGATACAGTCTTGCCTCCTGATGATTGCGCGTCCGCAGACTTGGACTCATCCTCTAAATCTATTGTTCAACAACAACGACCTATATTAGGTATATCCGTTTTAGGTATAAAAGGTAGGGCTTTGATAGATACTGCTGCAAAACGCTCCGTAGTAGGTTGCACGTTGTACGAAGTATTAAAACAACAAAATCAAATATTTTTAGAATCCTTTATGTCAATTAGGCTTGCAGATGGATCTGTACAGAACAAGGAAGTGCTCACAACAACGTTGGATGTCGTTGTTAAGCATAAGACCGTGTCACTGGAATTTGTAGTGTTGCCTGACGCGTCCGGCAATGACACTTTACTAGGCATTGATTTTCTAGTGAAAGCTGCCATTTCCATGGACTTCGCAACTTCTTTGTGGCATTTCTCCGAGGATAACAAACTGTTTCCCATTGAGTTCGAGTCGCCGAGCAGACACGTAACGTGTTCGTCTGCCGACATGCTCCGCGACGGTGAAGGTATCATGCTGCATTCTTCTGTACGTATTAAACAAGCAGGTCTTCTCCTTTCTAACGGGGATATTTTAGAGATAGGGGGAGCTCCGACCACACTTGAGGTGTCACACTTAGATAATGCTGTCATTGTAGGTAAATTTCACGCGGCATTTCTTACCCCTTTTGTTACTAGACAGGGAGAAGATGCTGTACCCATTCAGCCTCGTCGTCCCCGTGGACGTCCACCTGATCTGAGTACTGCCAAAGCCAAGCCACATACGGGACGTTCATGTAGCTTGGAGGGGGGATACGCGGGACCCTACTAGTGCCCGCACCCCACTTGTGGCGCCATCTGTGTCCAATGAAGGGAGTTATTCTCCCAGCCGCCCGCGCCGATTGGCGCGCCGGCCAGTGTGCGAATTCGGATGGCGGAGAATGATTGTTAAGAGTTTAGTCTGTTTCGTGTCTGTAATAGTTTAAGAGTTAACTACTGTGTAAGCTACTAAGACAGTTGTATCCATTGTTTGTAATAAAGTGCTCAGTGTGGTGTGTTACAATAAAACTAGAAAGTACAGCAATGCGTGATCATTTTACACACATAGACTCACACCCGTTTCAAATTTTTTTTTTTTTTTTGTACGTGATCTATTTTAGTAATTTGATGTCCCTGGGTTCAGTAGTTTCGGCATTTTCGGTTCATTTTAACCCATTCATTGCCGACGCCTCATATTTTTACTCATCACGCAGTGCCGCCTTCCAAGCGACGACGCGAATTCGCGTCCGCGGCATTAGGTTAACCCATTTCAAGGACGCGAATTCGCGTCCGCGGCATTACGTTGTCAGGGACGCGAATTCGCGTCCGCGGCATTACGTTGTCAAGGACGCAATTTCGCGTTTTCGGCATTACGATTACACATACATGGGACGCGAATTCGCGTCTTCGGCATCCGAGATAAGAATTATGAAAATTACAAATGCACGGAATACAAAAACCAGCAACAGTATAATATTATCCTTCTTAAATAAAATATCATTTTGGTATCAGCATTTAAGTACACTTGTTTTCTAGCAAAAAAAAAAACAAATAACTCGAGGACGCGAAATCGCGTCCTCGGCAATGAATGGGTTCCCATTCATTGCCGACGCCTCATATTTTTACTCATCACGCAGTGCCGCCTTCCAAACGACGACGCGAATTTGCGTCCGCGGCATTAGGTTAACCCATTTCAAGGACGCGAATTCGCGTCCGCGGCATTACGTTGTCAAGGACGCGTATTCGCGTCCGCGGCATTACGTTGTCAAGGACGCAATTTCGCGTTTTCGGCATTACGATTACACATACATGGGACGCGAATTCGCGTCTTCGGCATCCGAGATAAGAATTATGAAAATTACAAATGCACGGAATCCAAAAACCAGCAACAGTATAATGTTATCCTTCATAAGTAAAGTAACATTTTGGTATAAGCATTTAAGTACACTTGTTTTCTAGCAAAAAAAAACAAATAACTCGAGGACGCGAAATCGCGTCCTCGGCATTACGATTGCACATACATGGGACGCGAATTCGCGTCCTCGGCAATGAATGGGTTAATGAGTCGGTCAGTCAAGCCTTTTTTCTATAGATTAGTTTAGCGTGTAGCGACATTCGTGAACGCAATTCGTGCAGTAGCGCTGTTTTCGCAAGTTTTTTATCCACTTTTCACATTTATCCGAATCCGAACATTTGTTTAAAAATAAAGTATTTTATTACTAGAATCTTTGAATACAATTTTGAATAGCATTATTTGACAGTTGAGTCGGCATGTTAATTTATTTATAAAAAAATTAAAATACGCATGTAATGTAATTAAATTACATGCAAATTTACAGTATAATATAAGACCAAACCAAGGCCAAAACATATTGCATTATTGTCTGTGTCATCCGTGTCGTGTGTGTCCCGCCAATGATTAGACATTCAATTAGCATTTGAAAAATCTAAAATTTGATTGATGTTTCAGTCGGCAATTTCACCATGCATAAAGACCCTTTTTCATTCAATATAATTTTATTTATTGTAATGTGAGTTGTGGTGTGAAGAAAAGGGAATAAAGTGCAATAATCATTTATCTAAGTACTGACTTGGTGTTGGAGTGGAGTGCATACCATTAATTAGAAAATAAAACAAAAGCATGTCGAAAAGAAAAGAAAGGTTTTCTCCATTCGTTAAACAAGTGAGTATCATTTAAGATATAATTATTATGTAAGTATTATAATTATTTCTTAAAAGCTATTGAAAGGATGATGAAATCACTTCAAAATAATAAGCAATAATTTGTTGCAGAAAATTTTTAATCAGCACAAAGTAAAATTTATTCTCATTTAGGTATATGAATAAAAGGTATACCTTCAGAATTATAGTGACCTAATTTAATGTAACGGCACTTCCATTTTAAATGACATTTAGAATGGAAGAGACCTAATTAAAAAACAACATGAGCTTGAAATAAAACATTTTGAACAGCCGAACATCCGGATTTTAGACATACCAAAGAATTTTCCATCCATTTAGTCGGTGCGCTTTCCTATATGTGGTCGCCCATCCAGAAATTTGCTGCAAAAGTAACTATAACTGTAGTTATAGGTGCATTTTTAGCAGTTATATTATTCTTAATAGCTGTCATTAAATGTTTTATCTGTCCCATAGTAGATAGCATTTGAGTGGTAAAGAAATTTGCATTCTATTTGCATGCAGTAAAGATAACAGTCTGGAGAGCCCTCGTCTCTCCAGGTCAGCTTATCTATTATGACTTTATTGACTTTATTACTTGAAATCATTCCGAGAGCACTTATACCTAATCTAGTCATAATTAGCCACAGTCTTGTTGCAATCATGTGACAACAGGGTAGTTTGGGGAGTAAAGGACTGGTGTTAATTAATCAAATTAAATTGTAACTTATTCGAAGTATTTCAAGTGACATAATTTATATACCATGAATGCTTTATTATAAACTAACATGCATAGCACTTGCATTTTCTCGGGATAAAAATTAGCCTGTGTTAATGCAGGGTGTCAGCTTTTTTTTTATTTCATAGGGGGGCAAACATATCGCCTTCCACGCTCTTCTAAGCTACCTTCATAACAAAATTTATCAAAATTGGCCCAGCCATTTGAGCGTGAAGAAGTAACAAACCTACACACAAACACATTCACAAACTTTCGCTTTTATAATCTTAATATTATTGTGATTTCCTTCAGTTGAACTACTCTTTTGGTTATTTAACTTAATTCGATTTTAACACCATTCCGTTTCTCCCCACTGCACTATAGTCACGAGGTCGCGACAAGAGAGCAGACTTCAGTCTTAAATCATTAAAATTAAGTACGATCATCAATTCATCATCATTTCATTGCCTTACGGATATTCATTACTCTGCTGCCGAGACTTTCCCCAAAACACACTACACTTATTGATATATGTACAGTCGCCATCAGATATATCGCAGCATATAAGGTGTTCATAAATATATATCTGAACATGCACTGTAACACCCAGTCAATAAGAGTCGTGCTCAGATATGTATGAATGCCTTATATGCTGCGATATATCTGTGCATTAATTTCGACGTAATTTTTCGTACTTACATTCCTGGAAACAATAATAAGTACTAAGCCTAAAAATAAAACGAAACTAGAACGCAATAAATCTAAAAATGGCCCCTGCTGCGGTATAGTGCCGAAGATGCTAGCGACGTTTCATTTCATCGCTGAATCGCCAAACTGATTCTTTGAGCGAGGAAACCGCCAGCTCTCTGGTCACCAGTAACATGAATAAGCCTCTTCGAGATATCTTTGAAGATGCTTAATAATTCATTCCAATCATTTTAATGGGCCTGTTATATACCTATATCTACCATTCGTATACAATTTAAATAAAACTATTGACTACCAGACTGCTAGTGTGTGTTTTTTTTTTATTATCTTTATTAATTAGAAAGGGGTTTTGTCACACAGTGACTATGTCACCCCGTTGAGATTGCTAGTGTGATAATGACAGCAAAAGATTACAAAAGCTTTTTTTTATAGCTAGACTACAGGAGTGTCTTACTGCTGGGCAAAGGCCTCCATTGATTTCCACAGGTCCTTATCTGACCCTTCCTCCGACCAGTTACTGACGAATGACATAGACGCCTAACGCCTAGTCATCCCGCCATCTCCGTCTAGGCCGGCCCCGTCAACGTCGCCCATTATTGGACACCCACTTGCTGGCTATGCTGGCCCATTCTTTCCTGGTTCATACGGCAGACGTGGCGCCCAATATCACTTGAGCCTGGCTGTTTTATAAAATATTTACATTACCCAACATTTTGGCCTCCAAAATTTAAATTATTCATTTAATTTGTCTCTGGAATCATAAGGCAGCTAAGAGTCACGCTCACGCAACGTTCAATGGAAAGGGACGTTCAACGTTCTATGCTCGGAGTTTCTTTACGTGATAGAATCAGAAATGAGGATATCCGCAGAAGAACCAAAGCAACCGACATAGCTCACAGGATTGCACGGTTGAAGTGGCAATGTGCGGGCCATGTAGCGCGGAGAATGGAAGGCCGTTGGGGAAGCAGTCCTAGAGAGGCGACCACGTATGAAAGCGCATCGTGGGGCGGCCCCCGACTAGATGAACGGATGAACTTGTTAGGATAGCGGGGTCTGCACGGGACCGCACTTCGATCGGAAGCTATGGGGGAGGCCTAATATGTTCAGCAGTGGAGTGGAGTGTATGTGGCTGATAGATATAGTAAGATTTAATTTTTCCAACAGTGTTTCGTAACCTGTGCGGTGTGTTGCAACATCATCGGACAAGGATGCGCGTCCGGGTTCCCAGGGGTACTGCTGCCTCAGCTGAAGCAGTCAGGAGACGTCCCACTCACCGAGGAGGCGGAGTCCTGGATCGGTCGGTAGCCAATGACAGGTAAAGTACCTGTTCATTTTGCATCCATTCCATACTGTTTAGATATACAGGGTGGCCCATTTAGATCGGTTTGTATGGGAAAGTCTATATGACTATACGTCTATAAACTATGTATATATTAGTGTGATGAAAGGAATTTTCTCTATTGCAGCATCGGTGCTGGCCATCTCAATATTCTTCGGCAATATGGCCGCTCCCCCCCTGATGGGGCGGCTGGGCCGAAAGCCGGCAGCGTATAGTGTTATCATCACTGGTCTCTTGGGGTGGACTGTGTTGGCCTTCGCTCCCAACGTGGCCGTGAGTACCTGTTTTTTTCAGGGTTCCGTACCCAAAGGGTAAAAATCGGGACCCAATTACCTACTAAGACTCCGTCTGTCTGTCTGTCTGCCGTCTGTCACCAGGCTGTATCTCACGAACCGTGATAGTTAGACAGTTGAAATTTTCACAGATGGTGTATTTCTGTTGCCTCTATAACAACAAATAGCCAATCGCGTGGTCAAAGTGTGGAACAGTTTACCTACCCGAATCCGTGATTAGTGCACCCTCAGTGAACTCTTTCAAAAATAGACTAGACAAACATTTACAAACACAGAACACAAGTGAATAGTGATATGCACGCATCAGCTATAAGCTGCCTGTGCATTAAGCACTGCAGTGCGTCCGGCATGTTTGCCGAAGCGCACGTAGACGACTTTTTTGCCATTAGGCGGAAGAGAATAGCGTCTTTGCTGAGAAGAGTGCGCGGTAGCAGCAACAGCCTTCTTAGGGCGTTGGATGGGCGTCTCGATTGTCCAATAACCAAATACTGGGTAGAGGTAGTTATTGGCAGGGCCAAATAGAGCAAAAGTGCTGGTTGCTCCTGTGACTAGCTGCTTCTCTATGTAATAGTTAGAGGTAATTATGTATGTATAGGTATTTTCTTGTTTTATTTATTTCTTAATCATGTACTAATATAATATTTAATAAGTCTTGTTGTGTTACTAACTTAATATGGATCGTTCAGGTCTGAAATAAACGATTTTTATTTTATTTTTTTTATTTTATTTTAAATAAATAAATAAATAAATAAAATACTATTTAATAGGGCTCCCATACAACATGCGTGATCGGTTGCGTTAGCTTTGCACCACATTTGTATACCGGCGCCATACATACCAGGTGCAAACTTAGCTTAACCCGGCCAGTTAAGATGGGATAAGTGTTTGTACGGAACCCTCGGTGCGCGAGACTTACACTCTATACCTACGGAGAAAACTCGTGAACGCCTCACCGTAGTGGTCTCTGTCGCAACGATTACGCGACTTAATTGTCGTGTTACAGTTATGAGAATATCATTAGGGGTTTTTTGGTTCTATATCGGAGTTAGAGAAGCGTGTTTTTTTTTTGAGATCTAAATTAAAGAAAATATATTGACAAAAATTATAAATTTCAAGGTTAGTATCTAAAGTGTCGTTTTCTAAGACTTGTGCCAGGGTGCGTTTATAGTATTTATATAGTTCCCTGCAAAGCAAACTTATTTTAGTGACTAATCATGTATTAATTAGTATATATATTTTTATGCCCCTTCGTGATTTTGAGCGTGATTACTTAATAGGTATGTAATTTTTTTTCACGACAACATCCACGGGTCTAGTTAGATAGATTCTATCACTCGGATTATAAGACGCCACTTCATAGTAATTTCCTCAATAAATACGTTATCCTCAGACGCTGATCGTCGGACGCATCATCCAAGGAATCTCCTTTGGCATAATAATGCCATTACGGCCAGTGCTGATCGCAGAATACACCAGTCCCAAGAATCGCGGCAGCTTCCTCACAACCATCTCTCTGTCGCAGACCATCGGTATAGCCGTGGTGCATTTCATAGGTAACAGATATAATAAACCATCTGGCCAAAAACACAGTACTGATTAAGGGCTCTGTCCGTCCGTCTGTCTATCTATCTGTCAATCTGTCCGTCTGTCACCAGGCTGTACCTCATGAACTGTGATAGCTAGACGGTTGAAATTTTCACAGATGATGTGTTTCTGTTGCCGCTATAACAAGAAATCCTAAAGACAGAATTCAATAAATATTTAAGTGGGGCTCCCATGCAAACGTGATCGGTTGCGTTAACTTTGCACCTCATTTGTATGCGGCGTCATACATACCAGGTGGAAACTTAACCCGGCCAGTTAAGATGGGAACTGTTTGTAGCGACGCGACGCGCACCTGTTTTTTTTATATCGGCACAACATAGTGGCCAAAAAGCAACGGACAAAAAACCAACGGTGAGTTGACAACTTGACACTGCCATGCTGGCCCGAGAGAAGCTTCTTTACGCTTAGTTTGAAGAGTCCCATGTTGTTGGAAGGCCACGTGTGCCGGCAGAGTTCTACTTTTTAATAGTCCGGCAGATGAAGGAATTGTCAAAGATCTCCACGATGGCTGTCAGTCCTGCTCTATCCGTATCAGACCGCTCTGTCCGCATAACTTTAGACTTTAGAGAGTTTACAGGAATCACACAATTTATTCCCACCATTCCAGGACAGTTACTTCATCCCTCAAGATAGGGTCGTATCTCTAATTCACACGAAGTGGTTTGCTTAATCATCATAATTCACAACGCGAATCCAAGAATTAAACAGGTTCCTGTCTTGAACATTATCAGTTGGGTTTTTTCAGGTTGATCGTAAATTGACTAAACCAGCAAGCATAATTTTCAACCCATAACCCATTTGCCATCAGGTATATTATGTAACCTCTAAACAATTCACTTTCAGGCTCTCTAATGCGATGGCAATACACCGCCCTCGCGTGCTGCGCGTTCCCTCTCCTCAGTCTGATCCTAACCCTCTACTCTCCGGAGTCCCCGAGCTGGTTAGCGCTGCGTGGGGACTTCGACCGGTGCCGCTCCGCCTTCCACTGGCTGAGGGGAGAGGGAGAGGAGGACGAGCTCGATAAGATGATACAATCCAGGATCGCTGTCAAACAGGTTGTTGCTTCATAAATTCATACTTGTTACCCAACACTACCCTTAGGCGAATGTTGACTCTGCCACAGAATACTTAATAGTACTACTACATACCTCAGTCGTCGGCATTTCCTTCTATCTTGAACTTTCTCCCGCAAAAAAAGACTATTTTATAAACCTCTCATAAATTTATGAAACATAGAATGACTAATTTTTTGTAATGTGGGTACTGGGGGTACACCCCACAATTTTTTATATTAAACCATTGATACATAGATCAAAGAATAAAAAAAAATGATTAAAAAGAAAAATTTAGGTGTAACCTTTCAAGTAAACAATGCAAAGATCGACACACAGAGCAGTTGCTTGGGAGTTAGGGTGGCGGAAATGATAACGCGCTAGACCTGCAATCCAGAGTCTTTTCCACCAGGTAACTCATTTTCTTTAAGCTTAGATCTCTGTATCAATGCATTAAAACCTTTCATGTTCTATTTCAGGAACGAATCACCGCAGAAAAGACGTCTAAGCTCGCAAACATCAAAACCGTCGCTACAAAAAGGGAGGTTTACAAACCCGTCATCCTTGCCATGCATGTGTATCTCCTGGCCCAGTTATCAGGGGCCATCACTCTGCCCAACTACTCCCCACACATCATAGGCTCCCTGATGGGCCCAGACAACCAGAATATGTGGATGGTTGAACTAGACATATTGAGACTCATCACCAACATTCTAGCAGTTTTCATTATGGCCCGAGTTCAACGTCGAACTATGATGTTCTCATCCGGTATTCTCTGCTTATTCAGTCATATAGGAGTCGCATCGTACGCTTATATGACAACTATATACCCTGACTTACGTATGAACTGGATTCCTGTATTGTTCCTCAATTTGCAAATGGCGTCTATTGGAGTTGGGATGGTGCCAATGGCGAATGTGATCACAGGAGAGATCTTTCCTTTGGAATATAGAAGTATACTTGGCACAGTCAGTGTGGTAGCGGTAGCTGGTACGATGTTCATGGTGTTGAAGACCTTCCCAGGTCTACTATTAGGGACGGGTTTGCACGGGACTTACGCTGTGTACTTCGGTATTCTGGCGTACGGTTTGGTGGTGACGTGGTTTTTGCTGCCGGAGACGAAAGGGAAGACGCTGCAGGAAATCGAGGAGCATTTCCGGGGGGCGCCGATAGTTCCCGAACAACCAGAGGCTGAGCTTTTGAAGGGAAGGGATAGTGAGGCTGAAGAGAGACAGTAATAGTACTCCTTTTAAATGATTTTGGTCTCTTGTAGTACTTAATATTTAAATAAATATGGGGACACTGCACAAATAACCATAGTTATGCAGAAAGCGACCAGGGTAGATTTTTTGTCAGTCTTAATCAAGGAATGAGTTTGTTCGCTTTTTGCATTATGAAAAAAATCTTTGGTCGCTTTCTGCATAACTATGGTCAAATTTACCTAGTCTATTAAGCTAAGTAGGCTTGTACTTGCAAAAACTATGTATTTCTCAGAACTTAGGAGGAAATTGTATATCGTGCTTTCTCCAAATATTCTGTCAAGAACATATTAATCTCAGTGATGAACCTCAGTGAAAGGTTTAAATATATGGCCGATGGCAGTGGTCACCGCTTGCGGTCGTCTGCCAATCTCACTCTGGCTGTACCGTCTAACAAGACGCGTACGTACGCTAAATCTTTCACAGTAAGCGCAGTGAAGTTGTGGAATGAATTGCCACTGTCCCTTAGGAAGTCTCCATCTGTAGCATCGCTCAAGACGAATCTTAAGAAGTTATGGCTTTCCAATGACTTGTGAATTGGATCTATGTATTTATATTTGTGTATATTTATATTACATTATATATATATGTATGTATGTATGTATTAATAGTTTATATGTGTAATTATTAGTAGTCTTATTATTTTTAATACCTTTTTGTACAGGGTGTTAGTTTGTCTATCTTCTTCTCGTACTCACTCAACTGCTCAAAGGTTAACTGGAAGAGATCCCTTATAGGGATAAGTTCGCCTTTGTACCTTATGTTAATTGTAATAGATGTATTTTTTAACTGTTTTTGTGTACAATAAAGTGTTTACTTACTTACTTACTTACTAATCTAAGATGCTAATTGCTTGAATACTTAACGTGATAAAGTGTGATACGGAATTTTGTATTTACTCATACTAAATTTCAAAAAATATTTTATAAAATTATTATGAATATATACAAGTATACACATCTTTACCTAGTAGTGTAATTTATACCGCGTTGTAAATTATATATACTAAAATAAATTGTACCTAAGTTTGTGAAAGTTGGAAATTAAAAACATATTAATTTTTCTATAATTTTCTATATTATTTGGTACATGATATTTGTCTATCCGTCCAACCATAGGTGGCTATAGGCCCCGCCTGTGACTAAGTTACATTAAAATACAAATGGCGGTCGCTTCCGGCCGGTATAGTTGCACGATAGACGACATCCACTTAACTAATTCTGTACAACATAAGGTTTACATACATCCCCAGAAGCCTTAAATCAAATGGCGTAAAAAAGCACGCTACAATTACAGATCCATACATAGCTCAAACACTTAAAGTAAAATCTATCGCGATTACACACTCAGTCCAACTCAAGTTTTAAATGTAACCAGAAATTGGGTCATTTTTATTCTTTACATAAATATACTGATCATTCGCCGCTATAGTCCCCTATAAAATGATTAAAGAGACTGAAGTATCGAAATTAACCTTAAGGTATTAAACAAGAATTTCGATACTGCCTAGATGATAGATTCGACAAATTTTAATCGCATTTCGCATAGTACACACAGCGAAGAATAGTTCACCGCTATGAACTTTGTACAAATAAAGCCCACCCAATTTCTTGCCTTACAGAAGTACCTCACTGTAGTTAGCAAATCGTTGAGACAGACGTGGACGTATCGTTATAATGAGTCAATACTGTTTACTAAGTTCATTCATTAGTCATTTAGCGAAATGTGCTACACATAAAGATGCACGAAACAAGATATTTTCAAAACAAATCCAACTGCAAGACTAGCAAGCGGGAAATCGCTTGATTCTGCATCACTTGTCTTGCTTAGACGGTATTAAACGGAAATTGACATGCAGTATTAGTCGCGCGACAAAGAGTCGCGTCTCACAGTTGTGCTAGATATGCAGGAAGTCCATAATGTTGACATACATTCCTATTATAAATTTTGACACATGTCAAACAGTACGACAGCCGTTGAAATGTGTCAATAAATAACTCACGAGATCAAATGAGGACTGTCTTATCAAAAGGACTTATCTTTGTATGAGTATCATAGAGAAATAAGCCCTTTTGAAAAGACACTCCTCAAATACTGCCTAAGCGAGTGGACTGAAGTGCGAACCGGCGAGGTGCAGGCGAAAATCAACAAATGTGTAAAAAGGCATTCAACTTATATTTATTTCAACAGCCATTTTGAAGCGGCAACGCGGAGGATGCGCCGGCAAATTAACCTTTTGAATGCATTCTAAATACAAAACTGTCACGTTAGAGTTTGCAAGACCAAAAAAACTTTACCAGAGAAAGAGAAAATATAGGTGTTCATTCGGACGTACCAAGGAACTGACAGTAGATACTAATATGACATCTGTACCCTTACATAAGTTAACGTGACCGCACTCTTTAATCTTTCGTAGACGATATTACTCCAACTACTTATCCCCTTAGTCCCTGACCTAACTTCAGTTGAATGAGAATTGATTAGTTTGACATTGTATGCACTGATAACAGCGATCGGTCAACAGCTTGTAAACATTATCTGCCTCGTGAATGCCAATTCAAAAGGTTAAGTTAGGTATATCTAACACGGCCAGTAGGTACAAAGCGACGAACAGAATTTAGAAAACTTAAGACTATGGTGCTTTTAAAGACATTGAAGTACAATTTAATACCAAAAAGACGACATATATATCTGCAGTTGCAAAACGCCCATTAAACTCATCACCAATATTTCAATAGAACAGTGTCAGTGGGTTAGAGATAAAGGTCATTTGTGCAACTCCCTGTAAGTCTAATTGCCTTTATAAATAAGGTACAAAACTATCCAAAAGTTAGTAGACAAAAAGCGAGTGAATATTTTAATTTTCTTAACTTATAATACAGTATTTGACTGTAGTCTAATGTAATTACTTTTGCATAGCAATTAAATCTAACATTGGAATATATAGGCATTGAAAGCGACTTACCTTTGCACTTTGATCAATTTAAATAAACTACAAAGCAGGCTGTTTTTCTACAGAATTTTGTGACGTCACATATTTTTGTACAAATTATATGTACTAACCGATAGTTTGACATTTAGAAAATTAATCTAATTGAACCTGTCAGCCAAATACAGTATTATATTTTAGTTATTACATTATATATCATGTGAATGTAAAAAAAAACCTCGGCGCCACTTTCCGCGTCGCCGCAGCTACAACTAATAACAATCCAAAACATAAATACGCTATCGCGATGGCCAAACTTAAATTTTATTTCATACGCTCCGAATTACAGCACATTTTGCGATCCAAACCATGATTACGTTGGTCGATGTCAAAATTCAAAAACGGGACCGTGAATTATTGGACTAGGCGTATAATGATGGGTTTACACATTTATGCCTGAAAAAGTTTGAAATACGGATGTATTACCTAGGGTTCTATACGGATATCGGATTAATACGTCAAATATAGTAGCATTTTACACAATTTCGCATTGGGATATTTCATTTAACATCATTAGTAGTTACAAGTTTGCTATTTAATATGTGAAAGTTCCTACATTGTTGTAGTAAATGTCCAGGCAAATATCACTATGAATGTCAAATTAGTTCAAGACATACAGAAGGTATTTTTTTATGGATTTAGTATCAAATGTGTAAGCCCAGCATTAAAACATGGATGATGTAAGAAAAGAATTGTCCGAACATACGTTAATACGTATTTACTATCTAGGCGGTATAACGCTTCTTGCTTTATCATATAATTGACAATCCTCTTATTTCATCGCCCATGAAAGAACACAGTATTTTAAACAACTTTGTCTACTGGGGTCTGCAAGCAAACAAATCTTGCTCAGTTACGCAAACATTCGAATAATCACAAAATTCGTCAAATAAATGTATTTATTAAACAAAAAGAAATATATAAAAGGGTCTAAGCCGCAATCCTATAGTGAAACTGCCCCTGGCTGAAATGTATAGGTTTCTTATTTTAGCAAAAAAAAAAAAACATTTTTTATATTTTTAACTAAGCCAAAAGGATTCTAGGCTTGAAATTTTGTAAAATGACATCGTATAATAAGACAAATAAAATATACATTTCAGCCAGGGGCAGGTATCACTATAGGATTGCGGCTAGACACTTTAGCTTAAAGTCAGTTAAGGCGCGTACACGCCACAAGCTCTTAAAATAACGCGAACATAGGGCATCGCCTTAATATACACCAACTACAGTAACATTATGTACACATCCATCGATATAAAATCGACCTTATACTAAGAACACAGTAGCTTCCCTCGTCAAAGGATGGGTCTGTACTCACTCAAACTTTGTGATACGTCCACACATTCCCAATAGCACAAATTACCCTTACGGCGAAGGCCTCTTAAATGGTCCGAATGTGTAGATGCAGCATAACACAATCCTAAACCCAGCTTTAACTTGATTCTTACTCATCAAACAAAGTCAAAAACAGTTGCATTACAAACAGTGACACGGAAATTTTCATAATTACTATGAAAACTGCAGTAAAGTTGCTGTTTTAATCGAGCTCTACTATCTGGGATTTTCAGTAAGTATCTATTGTATCGAAAGGTTGGACCCATAACTGGAAATACAGCCGTGTCAAATATGACCGAAGCCAGCCACGAAGTTTAATACTGCGAGTGTTACCGACCGATCCTTTTCAATACTGTTCAATGAATCCTGGTCACGGCACCAAATTGTAAAGAGACACTCTCAGTTTCCAATAATTGGGGGCTTTGTTTAAAATTCCTGTACATTTCTTTAGATGAGTAAACAATATTCTTAGAATCGTTTTAATGTTCATAAACATTCCGAATCAAAGATTTGTTGAACAGTACTGATGGCCGCCGATGCACGGGTCAACATGGACACTGCGTATAACATCTAGGCATTTAAGATGCATCGAGAGGGTGTCTGCATTGTGGTATAAATATATTATCAAATGTTACTTTGTCAGTCAGTGAGTATGTAATTATGTATGGTGACAAATATCTACTAAGATAAATAGGTAATGAGTTGAATCCAAAACCATGGTCAAAGGTGACTATAGATAAACTAAGACACTAAGTATGTAAAAGTAAGTATGCAAAAGTACAAAATGCAAAGTGCAATTTCAGGGGACGACTTCTAAGAATGTTTTAGACTAAAATTGAGCTTTTTTTGTATATAAAAGTACATAAAAAAGAAGTATATGAAACTGTGTGCGTGTTGACGCGTGAAGCGAGGGCATTACTGGTTATAAACGCCTTTAGAAATGCATTAACAATTTGAACGTTAAGTTTAAGTTGTTAATTAATTTCTGAGGCTGGAGACATTGAGACAGAAGTGATTGGGGGCTGGGCATCCAGCTAGTTCCCGATCGCTTGAGCGAAAAGAAGAAATTGCAGAGTCGGTAGACTCGAAAATTCCTCAAAATCACACCGCCCCCTTTCGGGGTAATCCAAAAATACGTTCTGCACACCGCATCAACGAGGGCGAACATTACAAACACACGCAAACCTCTTTTTAACTTCAAAAATGTACCAATTCATTTAAAAAAATCGTCTAGAATTGTTTTATTCTTAAAAAAATATTTACATATTTTTAATAATCGTATTTTGTCTATCTTTCGCGCCGCGCGACTAGCATCGTGCCGTCGGATTACTCCTTTAATCCTTCATTAAATTTTTAAGTCCGTCCTTAATGAAACGAGAGAATTAAGTCATCTTTGAATAGCGTCAAAAGCAACTTAAATCAACCGAAATCATTTAGTAAGTAACTTGGTCAAGATTTGCGCAAATAGACGATAGAGTAAGCTTGTTTAATTATACGCGTATGTATTTATTCCGTTTAGTTCGTAATGTCAAACAGTAAAATATACTGATTTATTATGTTGTTTAATGAAGAATAGCTTATTGTACATAATTTTACTCACACATTTAAGTTGCTTTCGACCGTTTCTAGAGACTTGCATCTCTCATAATTCGTATCCTATCACAAAATCAGATTCCGTGCCCTTTCTCTCTTAGCCGACCGAAAAACAGTAGATATAATTCACTATCAGATCTTGGAACATTGATAACATCAAAAACTCTTGGATAGGATGCAGTGAAAAGAGAACAGTAAACCATCTTCATAAAATATAATATCTTCAAACTGGTACATTCTTAACTTTAATACAATTAAAATATTTCTAGTCAAGATTCGTAGTTAATAAGCCTTGGAAATTAGACCTAACAATTCGACCTCTGATAAAAAAGTAATCACTATTAAAAACCACATAGATGTTCCCATGTTAGCGTATTACCGTTATTATATCCCAATATTTTTATGAAATTGGTTTGCTATCCTGTCAGTACTGCGAACAAGGGCACACTGAGACACGATACAACAACGATATCCAATAAATTCCAGTATATCTATTACATCGAAAGTAACATCGTTTGACGTTTCTACTCGGGGATCCATTACCGGTAGTACTCTATATTTTATTTTCTATTTTAGGTTAAATCAATTGATTGGAAATGGTTTTTTTCTTGCAGAAGTTGCAAAATTGACAATTAATGCAGTAATTGCAAAATTGATAATTAACATCAAGAAATATACCCCTGTTGTATTAAAGACAGCGAAATGCTTCGTTCATAAATATATTCCGCATTAATTACTTATTTAAACTTTATTGCACAAAACAAACGGCAGTACAATTGGCCAAATTAATGCCAAATGGCATTCTCTACCAGTCAACCATAGGGCCAAAACAGAGATACTTTAGGTAGGTATTTATAAGTATCCTTCGTCTTTAGGGCGTACCCTTAACTTTTTTAACCTTATGGTTTATTTAACCTAATATTAAAAGGCGACAGACCCAGCATGGGTCGCCCTAGAGTACAGCAGTTATCAAAATCTTTTAACTCTTTGTATGAAACCTGTATTAAGTAGTAAGGTTTATGAATTTTAACCCACTGAAAACATAATAAAACAATTAAACAAGTATATAAAGTATATAATATTACCGGTAACAGTCCCCATTTCTACGAACAATAAGCTCACATATATTTCATTATTTGAATATGATTGACACAAAATCTACGGTTGTATTCGCATTACTTCTTTTTTCGTCCATTCCTTGGCATAACTTCGTAGTTGGAGGGCGTTCAGCATTTAAGAGCCTTTTACAATACAAATTTACCGGCACCATTTCAAAATCAGTTCGGTAGCTACCGGAATTACTTTGCCGGAAAGTCATACAGTAACATAGTTTTCCAGGCTTACAATATTTCTCGGTCCAAATTATTGGACATGAAATGGAATTCCGGAATATAGTTTACTAAATAGATACTGATATACGTTTTTTATTTTTATTATAAAAAGAAAAGTTCATGTTCGTTGAAATTTAATGCCGACTATGTCAGTTTATATCTGAATACGTCATTGAAAGATTTGACAGTCTATTTGTCTGTTGTATATCAATAAGTAGTTTTTGAAGCAAACGGGGTGCTAATTTTCTACCTTTCTCATTACTTTATAAAGTTATTGACTTCCTTTGTACTGTCAAAGTTCAAAATCGCAAAGGATAGCGCGTAAGCTTTTCATTTCGATGTTTTTGTTGGTCACTTATCAATTTGTGTTTAATATCTGTTAGGTTAGAACAAATACATTTTTCATATAATTTTTAGGGTTCCGTAGTCAACAAGGAATCCTTATTTGTCACATTACAGGGCCCTTAAGTCCAGGACGACGTTATCGTCGCAACTCGTATGATTCGCTCGCTTGTGGTTCGTGCGTTATCTATAGTAACAATCATTCATATTTTTAGAATTTCACGCTATTTAACCCTTAGATAATATAGGAGTAGGCACTGACAAATTCAAGTCTGTAGGGCTAGCACATCCTGCCGCGTCATCGCTTGTCACGAGACTAAGCATCATCTGTCTTTAATTATTGTATTAAGCGGTTTACACTCGCGTCAAATTGTCAGGAACGGCCCGACATGTTTCGAACTCGTATGGAGCTCTTCATCAGGGACGTCTGCCCGTACACCGCCGCGGCAACCTCGTCGCTTAATACAATAATTAAATATGTCTCACGAAAGTTTGAATAAAATTATCATCTGTCTTGCTCGCATGGTATTGAAAGGAAAGTGTCAGAGGCGCGGATCAGTTATGCTAGACGTGCCGGTCATATATCTTCTCCATTTGTTTTGATCTAATTAAACGTAGGTTTGATTTAGTCTATAAATAGAATTTCATCTAGCTTTATAACAGTATTTTCAATGATATTCAACTTTGATCGAGCTATATAGCTTCATTTAGATGTAAAACCATTCTGTCATGGCTTTTAAGTGACTACCTTTGTCGCCAGGTATGCAATGTTTGCATATTTTTTTTAGCGCGTTAAGTAATATTATTTAGTAAACTCCAGGGCGGGTATCAAATACCGGTATTTTATGGGCAATAACGAATTCTGAAATAGCTATACATGAAATATCGGTAATGGAAACCTTATCGACAAGCTAAACCAAATAATTCACTCTTTCCTCAAATATCACTGTGCTTATGACTCTTTCAGCGTCATCAGTCCACAAGAGTATTAAAGTACCATTCTTCAAAATACCAAAATCATGGCTACTCAATGATATTGATTAAGAGAAATGTCCATTTTACGCGAAACAAGGCGTATTATTGAGTTCAGTTTGTATTCACTAAACGAGTCAGTTAAAACTTTCGCCGTATTAAGTTCGGTTTGGTCGATCCTACCGAGTGCGCCAGTAAAGTTAGTTCCGTTGTGGGAGCGCCGCGCATGCGCCGCACACGTACTCGTCGTCGTCGTGGAGAGCCGCGCGGACGAGGCCTACGCAGTCCATGTGGAACCATTGGTCGCAGCTGCCGTCGCACTGTATCCAATCCACGCGTCCTGTTGGATTAAAATTAGATTAAGCACATAGATATATTTTCATGTTCTACAGCCTCATGTAAAAGTAAGCTTAAACTTAGTTTATTATAGTTTTTCTTTTAAGGACTTTTAGTTTTTAAATTCAAACTTAATTTAATATTGTATTTAGTATTTAGTATTGTTTAAAACACTGTTGAACTGTTTTCTTTATGCATGCTGTGTCTACTATTTTAGGGTGTACAAAAATGTAACCGATACATCATAAATTATGTTATGATGATTTTGTATTATCCGATTTGTGGACCATAAAAAAAAAAAAAAAAATTAGAGTTAAGCTACTGTTACACGTGGTGATTACTGGCACTAAAGCATGCCACTATTGAGCAAATGCTTCTTACTAGCGTGTGTGCATAGGACATGCTACTATGTATTAAGCATGGATTTAGTGGCTGCTTTCTTTGAGCACGCTAATTGATGCGGGGTTGGAAGGGGGAAAGCCAATAGCAAATGTGAATGCGTTTGCTTAATAAGCATGCTAGTGTTCTAGTCAACTAATCACGAACCGAAATCTTCTCATTCCTTTTTTTCCTCTTTCTATCTGAGAGAAATATTTGGATGCATCGCATCGCCAGCAAAGGGATAATTTTATTCAGCTCCATGCGGATGGCTGTTTGATTTTCCATGGTTTTGTTTAAACTGGTAAGGCGTACGCAAATGACATGGACAAATGTATCGGAGTGTTTGCATCAGGAGCATACTCAAAACTAGCAAGCTTATTGCTAGCCAATGTTTTTTTTTTTTTATAACGGCACAACATAGTGGCTCCTCTTCGCCTGATGGTAAGCAAAAAGGGGAGCCCAAGTCGCAATGGCAACTGACGAGAGACCAACGGTGCCAACACTGCACAAGCATGCTCATATTAAGCATACTCATAGCACACTTTTGAGCATGTCTAACAGTACCTTTACGTTTGCAAATCTCGGGTAAGACTAAGGAGGGTGATGCGAGGTGTAGGGAGACACAGACGTGAGGGTGATGCGAGGTGTAGGGAGACACAGACGTGAGGGTGATGCGAGGTGTAGGGAGACACAGACGTGAGGGTGATGCGAGGTGTAGGGAGACACAGACGTGAGGGTGATGCGAGGTGTAGGGAGACACAGACGTGAGGGTGATGCGAGGTGTAGGGAGACACAGACGTGAGGGTGATGCGAGGTGTAGGGAGACACAGACGTGAGGGTGATGCGAGGTGTAGGGAGACACAGACGTGAGGGTGATGCGAGGTGTAGGGAGACACAGACGTGAGGGTGATGCGAGGTGTAGGGAGACACAGACGTGAGGGTGATGCGAGGTGTAGGGAGACACAGACGTGAGGGTGATGCGAGGTGTAGGGAGACACAGACGTGAGGGTGATGCGAGGTGTAGGGAGACACAGACGTGAGGGTGATGCGAGGTGTAGGGAGACACAGACGTGAGGGTGATGCGAGGTGTAGGGAGACACAGACGTGAGGGTGATGCGAGGTGTAGGGAGACACAGACGTGAGGGTGATGCGAGGTGTAGGGAGACACAGACGTGAGGGTGATGCGAGGTGTAGGGAGACACAGACGTGAGGGTGATGCGAGGTGTAGGGAGACACAGACGTGAGGGTGATGCGAGGTGTAGGGAGACACAGACGTGAGGGTGATGCGAGGTGTAGGGAGACACAGACGTGAGGGTGATGCGAGGTGTAGGGAGACACAGACGTGAGGGTGATGCGAGGTGTAGGGAGACACAGACGTGAGGGTGATGCGAGGTGTAGGGAGACACAGACGTGAGGGTGATGCGAGGTGTAGGGAGACACAGACGTGAGGGTGATGCGAGGTGTAGGGAGACACAGACGTGAGGGTGATGCGAGGTGTAGGGAGACACAGACGTGAGGGTGATGCGAGGTGTAGGGAGACACAGACGTGAGGGTGATGCGAGGTGTAGGGAGACACAGACGTGAGGGTGATGCGAGGTGTAGGGAGACACAGACGTGAGGGTGATGCGAGGTGTAGGGAGACACAGACGTGAGGGTGATGCGAGGTGTAGGGAGACACAGACGTGAGGGTGATGCGAGGTGTAGGGAGACACAGACGTGAGGGTGATGCGAGGTGTAGGGAGACACAGACGTGAGGGTGATGCGAGGTGTAGGGAGACACAGACGTGAGGGTGATGCGAGGTGTAGGGAGACACAGACGTGAGGGTGATGCGAGGTGTAGGGAGACACAGACGTGAGGGTGATGCGAGGTGTAGGGAGACACAGACGTGAGGGTGATGCGAGGTGTAGGGAGACACAGACGTGAGGGTGATGCGAGGTGTAGGGAGACACAGACGTGAGGGTGATGCGAGGTGTAGGGAGACACAGACGTGAGGGTGATGCGAGGTGTAGGGAGACACAGACGTAGGGCACTCACCGGTGGGGCGCCTGCAGTTGGCGGCGGCGCAGTCCTCCTCCTCGGCGGAGGAGTGCGAGGAGGAGCTGGAGTCGGCGGGCGGGGGCGCGGCGGCGCGGCCGCGCGTGCTCGACGCCGCGCCGCGCGTCTGCGCGCCTGCTGGGGGGGACACTGTTGTTAGTACCACTTTCACTATTAGGGCGGCCACAGACACAAAAATTCGGAAATCCGGTCCGGTTTTCCAACGGCATGACGTCAGTGTTGTGCTAGGCCGGCTGGTGACAATACCTATACAATACTATATCCTATGTGTAAAGCCATCGCGAAGTTTAGGTGAGGCTTTATTCTACAATAAACATCTTCCAACAAAGGCAACATAATAGTACATTAAGGGTGGTAAACGAGGAATTACAAACGAGTGTCTATTAGAAGCCCGAAACCGAAGGCGAGGGCTTTAATGACACGAGTTAGGAATTCCTTTACCACCAGAGTCACGTACGACGTTTTACATCACACTTTAGAGGAAATAAAACAGAAGTAGTAGTAGTCAATAACAAAATTACTTACCGCCCTACGGCGTAATATACGAATTACCGCCTTAGGGCGGTATATATATGATTTACCGCCCGGTTTTCTAGCATGTAATCACTTAAAGTGTGATAAAAATTACTTACCGCCCTAGGGCGTAATTTACGACTTACCGCCCGCTTTTCTAGCATGTAAGCCCTTGTTTACGAGCAAAGTGTGATGAAAATTATAATAGCATACCTGATCGCTGGCCCATCCTGGGATGCCTCGCGAGCTTGCCGCGCGCGGAGTGCTTGCGCCGCTCCTGCCGCGCCATGTAGTGCTTGCGCATCATCAGCCCGGAGCCTGATGATATTCCCTGGGAAAACACGACGCCTTTAGGATATGGTACTTGGAGCAATGCACAGGTAAAGATAAAGACGAATTAATGAACTATTCAGGTTCACTTTTTCCATATTCCCATTTTGACAACGTTCCTATTTGGTCCACAATCCCATTTCGTCCACATTCAATTCCCAAATAGTCTACTTCCTATCTAATCTACATTCCCAACTCGTTCCCACTCTCATGTCGTCCACATTCCCAACTCGTTCGCATTCCCATGTCGTCCACATTCCCAACTCGTCCGCATGCCGATATCGTCCACATTCCCAACTCGTCCGCATGCCGATATCGTCCACATTCCCAACTCGTTCGCATTCCCATGTCGTCCACATTCCCAACTCGTCCGCATTCCCATGTCGACCACATTCCCAACGCGCCCGCATTCCCATATCATCCACATTCCAAACTCGTTCGCATTCCCATGTCGTCCACATTCACAACTTGTCCGCATTCCCGTTTAGGTTCACTTCGTCCACATTCCAATTTCGTTAACATTCCTACTTCGTCCAAAAACCCACTTAGTCAACATTGCCATTTTGTCGATATTCCCACTTCGTCCTCTTCCCACTTCGTCCACATTCCCACTTCTTTGGACGAAAGGGAATGTTGACAATATGGGAAGTGGACAAAATGGGAATGCTGACAAAATGGGAAGTGGACGAAATGGGAATATGGTTGAAATGGGAATGTTGACGAAGTGGGATGGTGGGCGAAGTAGGAATGTGAACGAAATGAGAATGTGGACGAAGTGAACCTAAAATGTATCATAATTTACTAACAAATTATGGGCCATTGATGTCTTTTAAATAAATGAATTTGAATTTGATGAGTTGGGAATGTGGACGAGTTAGGATTGTGGACGAGTTGGAAATGCGGACAAGTTGGGAATGTAGACGAGATGGGATTGTAATGTTGACAAATTGGGAATATGGACGAAATAAACCTAAACGAACTATTTCAATAACGCTTGTGTGTATAACTACACTTGTTTCAATAAAAGTAAAACAAACTGGTACTTTAACTTGCTGCAGCCTTATGCTAAGTAGAAGTTCTCTGAAGTATTGTAACTAGGACAGAGTTTTGCAAATTAACTTTGGAGATGGATAATTTTGAAGTAGTTACCTGTTTTCTGTTGAGATAATTCGTGGTCGTGGCCGATCCACGCTTGACTGTAGCCTTCGGAGCCGCTCCTGCACCTAAAAATATATTATTAGTTGGTACAGAGATATAATTAGTGATATAGCTTTCTAAAACTGGAATATCGCTCACAACAGGACGCGTTAACACCATCTCGTATCCGCTTCGGGTCGCTGCATCAGCGGAGTAAGTTAGTTCTACGTGTTTTTGAGATAAAATACTCCCGAATTATTAAGTTTTATAACTGCACAACATAGTGGCTCCACTTTCGCCTGATGGTAAGCAAAAAGGGGAGCCCAAGTCGAAATGGCAACAGACAACCAACCAACTCGAGTGCCATGCTAGCCCGAGAGATGCTTCTTTTCGCTTCGTTTGAAGTTTCTAGTTTGACTATTAAAGATAAATAAAACAACAAGTAACAAAGGTCAATCAGGGAGCGACATCGTGCCACAAATTCAAGAAATACATAGATCGGCTGAAGGTTTACCTTTAGTTTTGAACTACTTAGTACTTAATGTTAATGTAGTACTTATTTAAAATTGTTATTTTGTTTGTAATGTTATCTTCTCACATTGTTTAAGTAGCTTTTAGATATGCATGTCGTGTTTGCCTATCATTGGATAGACACTCTGGCATTCCATGTACACATGTTTCTTATTGTTATTTCGTATAGTGTTGTATCTGTTGGCAAACATTTAATTAAAAAAAAAAAAAAAAAATTAGTTAATCAACACGGCTACGATCACGATAGCACTAGATAGCAATGAGGAAGTCACTCACCATGCGGCCGCGCCCGCTTCAGCTGCGCATGCGGCCTGGGAGTGCGCTGCGCGCGCTTGCGGCGCCCCGCGTCCAGCACGCGCGCCACGCGCCGCCCGCACAGCCCGCGCGCGCAGCACACCGCGCTCCACACCTGACCTGCTCCTCTGCTGCACTCACCATGCGGCCGCGCCCGCTTCAGCTGCGCATGCGGCCTGGGAGTGCGCTGCGCGCGCTTGCGGCGCCCCGCGTCCAGCACGCGCGCCACGCGCCGCCCGCACAGCCCGCGCGCGCAGCACACCGCGCTCCACACCTGACCTGCTCCTCTGCTGCACTCACCATGCGGCCGCGCCCGCTTCAGCTGCGCATGCGGCCTGGGAGTGCGCTGCGCGCGCTTGCGGCGCCCCGCGTCCAGCACGCGCGCCACGCGCCGCCCGCACAGCCCGCGCGCGCAGCACACCGCGCTCCACACCTGACCTGCTCCTCTGCTGCACTCACCATGCGGCCGCGCCCGCTTCAGCTGCGCATGCGGCCTGGGAGTGCGCTGCGCGCGCTTGCGGCGCCCCGCGTCCAGCACGCGCGCCACGCGCCGCCCGCACAGCCCGCGCGCGCAGCACACCGCGCTCCACACCTGACCTGCTCCTCTGCTGCACTCACCATGCGGCCGCGCCCGCTTCAGCTGCGCATGCGGCCTGGGAGTGCGCTGCGCGCGCTTGCGGCGCCCCGCGTCCAGCACGCGCGCCACGCGCCGCCCGCACAGCCCGCGCGCGCAGCACACCGCGCTCCACACCTGACCTGCTCCTCTGCTGCACTCACCATGCGGCCGCGCCCGCTTCAGCTGCGCATGCGGCCTGGGAGTGCGCTGCGCGCGCTTGCGGCGCCCCGCGTCCAGCACGCGCGCCACGCGCCGCCCGCACAGCCCGCGCGCGCAGCACACCGCGCTCCACACCTGACCTGCTCCTCTGCTGCACTCACCATGCGGCCGCGCCCGCTTCAGCTGCGCATGCGGCCTGGGAGTGCGCTGCGCGCGCTTGCGGCGCCCCGCGTCCAGCACGCGCGCCACGCGCCGCCCGCACAGCCCGCGCGCGCAGCACACCGCGCTCCACACCTGACCTGCTCCTCTGCTGCACTCACCATGCGGCCGCGCCCGCTTCAGCTGCGCATGCGGCCTGGGAGTGCGCTGCGCGCGCTTGCGGCGCCCCGCGTCCAGCACGCGCGCCACGCGCCGCCCGCACAGCCCGCGCGCGCAGCACACCGCGCTCCACACCTGACCTGCTCCTCTGCTGCACTCACCATGCGGCCGCGCCCGCTTCAGCTGCGCATGCGGCCTGGGAGTGCGCTGCGCGCGCTTGCGGCGCCCCGCGTCCAGCACGCGCGCCACGCGCCGCCCGCACAGCCCGCGCGCGCAGCACACCGCGCTCCACACCTGACCTGCTCCTCTGCTGCACTCACCATGCGGCCGCGCCCGCTTCAGCTGCGCATGCGGCCTGGGAGTGCGCTGCGCGCGCTTGCGGCGCCCCGCGTCCAGCACGCGCGCCACGCGCCGCCCGCACAGCCCGCGCGCGCAGCACACCGCGCTCCACACCTGACCTGCTCCTCTGCTGCACTCACCATGCGGCCGCGCCCGCTTCAGCTGCGCATGCGGCCTGGGAGTGCGCTGCGCGCGCTTGCGGCGCCCCGCGTCCAGCACGCGCGCCACGCGCCGCCCGCACAGCCCGCGCGCGCAGCACACCGCGCTCCACACCTGACCTGCTCCTCTGCTGCACTCACCATGCGGCCGCGCCCGCTTCAGCTGCGCATGCGGCCTGGGAGTGCGCTGCGCGCGCTTGCGGCGCCCCGCGTCCAGCACGCGCGCCACGCGCCGCCCGCACAGCCCGCGCGCGCAGCACACCGCGCTCCACACCTGACCTGCTCCTCTGCTGCACTCACCATGCGGCCTTGCCCGCTTCAGCTGCGCATGCGGCCTGGGAGTGCGCTGCGCGCGCTTGCGGCGCCCCGCGTCCAGCACGCGCGCCACGCGCCGCCCGCACAGCCCGCGCGCGCAGCACACCGCGCTCCACACCTGACCTGCTCCTCTGCTGCACTCACCATGCGGCCGCGCCCGCTTCAGCTGCGCATGCGGCCTGGGAGTGCGCTGCGCGCGCTTGCGGCGCCCCGCGTCCAGCACGCGCGCCACGCGCCGCCCGCACAGCCCGCGCGCGCAGCACACCGCGCTCCACACCTGACCTGCTCCTCTGCTGCACTCACCATGCGGCCGCGCCCGCTTCAGCTGCGCATGCGGCCTGGGAGTGCGCTGCGCGCGCTTGCGGCGCCCCGCGTCCAGCACGCGCGCCACGCGCCGCCCGCACAGCCCGCGCGCGCAGCACACCGCGCTCCACACCTGACCTGCTCCTCTGCTGCACTCACCATGCGGCCGCGCCCGCTTCAGCTGCGCATGCGGCCTGGGAGTGCGCTGCGCGCGCTTGCGGCGCCCCGCGTCCAGCACGCGCGCCACGCGCCGCCCGCACAGCCCGCGCGCGCAGCACACCGCGCTCCACACCTGACCTGCTCCTCTGCTGCACTCACCATGCGGCCGCGCCCGCTTCAGCTGCGCATGCGGCCTGGGAGTGCGCTGCGCGCGCTTGCGGCGCCCCGCGTCCAGCACGCGCGCCACGCGCCGCCCGCACAGCCCGCGCGCGCAGCACACCGCGCTCCACACCTGACCTGCTCCTCTGCTGCACTCACCATGCGGCCGCGCCCGCTTCAGCTGCGCATGCGGCCTGGGAGTGCGCTGCGCGCGCTTGCGGCGCCCCGCGTCCAGCACGCGCGCCACGCGCCGCCCGCACAGCCCGCGCGCGCAGCACACCGCGCTCCACACCTGAGCCTGCTCTTCTAGCTTCACCTGCGAACATACTTCCATTATCATCCCCATCGAGAAAAAGACTAGAAACTAGAAATATAAATATCAGACAACCTCACACAAATCGATTTAGTCCCAAATTAAGCTCAAGAAGGCTTGTGTTATGGGTACCAGACGACGATATACATACTTATGTACATAGATAAATATATACTTAAATACATAGAACAACCATGGCCCAAGCACAAATATTCGAGTTCATCACACAAATATTTGCCCGGGATTCGAACGCAGGACCGCCGGCTCAGTAGGCAAGCGCTTAGAAACTGATCTAACCGCGTCAAACACACACTATCACAACTTCACAGGTTCCTCGATTAACTGACCACATACTTAGGTACAGTATACTAAGTTGGAAAACCACTTACGCTTAATATCATTACCAAAATTGAAAGTACAAGTAAAGACAAGTAGCTAGTTGATCATCATGAAACGCCGCATTCAATGAGTGATATAGAAAATTCTACTAAAACTGAACATAACTACAAAATTAGGGATTCTTAGCTTCAGTATCGGCTGAGATCTGGTCACTTGTTCCAATTAAATGAATATCTTGGAAACTACTGGTTTTCAATCCACCACACATAGCTAAGAATCATCTCGACGGACAAGTCTTTCGATTAAAACAAAATCACACTTAAGAGGCCTTATTCCTTTTAAAATGCTGATTGTTTAGACATTTTTCTCTATGATCAAACATGTTTCTTAACATATTATTGATGTTACTACCTAGAACAGGGCTATTGGAATTTATTGGTGTATATTTTAAACCTACAGTTTGAATTTTTCATTGATAATTTTTGTTTCAAAAACTACTCGAAATTTACAAAATTCAAGCGGAAAATTAGTTTTTTTAACTTATTTTCGACTGCACGCAATGAAAGCATAAAATAGCTATGTATGTTACTACCTAGAACTCGGGGCAAAGTATTATTCCCTTCAAAAAGTTGGTTGAAATTATCAATATATTTGTCATAATATGAAAAAAACAAATTTTAAAAGGAATAAGGCCTCTTAAATTGGTTTATCAGTTTGGGAATTACGATGCCACAGACAAACACACTGATACACATGTTAAACTTATAACACCCCTCTTTTTTTCGTCGGGGGTTAAAAACAAGGCAATGGAAATTAAGTGATATTACCATTTGCTAATGTTGTTTCACAAATAAGTTTAAAACGAGAACAGACAAACGAAATTATCTAATGGTAATCGTACCTCCAGCAAATCTCCTTCTAGCATTAAGTCCTCCAATTTCTGCAGCAGACCAGGCGCTAATCGCGCGCTGGGTGAGCGCGGCGTTGCGCTGTAAGCGTGTTCCACACTAGCGGACGACCTGCGCAATAACATGATAATTAACATTATGTAATAAAAAACAAAGATACTATGAAAGATACTAATTTTATGTTGTGTTCAAAATACTCTGGATATTTAGTTCATGTATCTTTATAATTATTTTGTTTCGCGATGAACTTACCTTGCGTTTTGTGATGAACTGTCGTGTGCTCGACCAGTAGCTTTCTTTAATTCTGCATTAAGTTTGTCAGATTTCTCTCGATTCGCCTGAAAAGGAAATATAATGTAAAATCTAGCTAGAAGAAGAAAAAAATATTTTGTTGTACCAGAATGATCCTGGTCACGGCACCACATTGTAAATTTCTATTCATTGCGACGCGAATATTTGCCATGCATTGTTTTCGTGTCAGTAGTGGGTTTCATTCAAACTTCGATATTATAGTCTTAGATTGAATATACATAGTCTAAAAGTATCGTCGTCGTAGGGAACGTGCACAACGCAGTTGACCGCAGGTGCTGCCTACTAGTAAAGCCAATCTGTCCTTCACCTCGCTAATTCTTGGAATTGACTTGGATAATGCTGTACGTTTCCTACAGCTAACTCAGATAATGCTTACCATAGCGCGGTCTCGCTCGCCCACGGGCAGTTGCGCGAGTGCAGGATGTGCCAGCGTAGCGCGCGCTGAATCTTGCCACGCCATAGCGCGTTCAGTGACGCACTGTAGGGCTTCACCTTCGGCCAGGCGGACGGGGAGCTTTTGTAGCCACACCTATACAAATAATTACAATAAGGTTTACCTACCAACTAAAATACAAATGCAAAAAAGATCATAATATCATAACATTAGTTATTTCGTTTTTCTTCAAACTCAACTCAGAATCACCGCGAAGAAACCTACCTATCCAATAAGAAAATACATTGAAAATCATCATCATCAAATCATTCACGCATTTGATTACAGTTACAATTAGACACACAGATAGCCCCTAAAAATGAATAGGCAATTTTTTTTTATTGAATTTTAGTCACACATTTTGTATTTAAAATTATCCTGGTCACGGCACCAACCTGTAACCCACCTCTAGCTCAACTGTGACACGTGACTCCTTGTCGCGCAACAGGTATTGTCTGTTTATTTAAGCTCAATACTGTGTGAGTCTGAGGGAGTCAAATCGTAGCTAGTTGTTGTAATACAAAATAATCACCAGTAGTGCCAGGATACGATCCAGACGTGGTCGCCGCGTGCGTGTACAGTCGGGACACAGGAACTTGGGCTCGGGAGCTGGGAATGGAAGATCCCTCTCGCGCTCTTCCGACTCCGCTCGTTCCTCTTTGGCCGCTGTTATGCAGGCAGCTAAACAAACATCGCATTTAAGTTATTGCGCAAAATCGGTAATTGTCATAGATACATTAGAGCAATAATTTTATAAAAAAAGTGTATTATTGGATATATTTTAGTAGTGTATCTGCATGGGAATAACAAATTAAACTGTATAGATAACTACGTATTCCTACATAAAGACGACTATCAACTGAATAAATCTGTTCGAATCAGAACTGTTACCATACATACTTATATTACAGACAGGGAAAATATTGTATGTTTTCAATCGTGGTATTTTGTAGATTTCTATTAATATACGCCCGTTTTATGCTGTGGGGACGTAAATTGAGCGCATGTGTAGAATATAACATGATTGTGCAGTATTGTTATTGTGTATTAGGTAGGTACTTAGGTTGTCAGCCCATCAAGGCTCTAAAAGTTAAGGTTTAAAAGTTTAAGTTTGTAGATTAACGAATGTTCATAGTTTTCACATATATTTGCTGCAAGTGCGCGTCGGTACATAGATGTGCGCTGTTTACTTAAGTGTATGTTTCATGTACAGCAACTATTTGTGAGTTCCTGTAATTGGCTCTGTATTTCTATTTAAGTTTCTATATTTAGTGTATTAGCTGTTGGTTCTCCTATAATAAATAAATAAATAAATAAACTAACCGTGGAACCAATCCTTGCAGAGCTCGCACTGCGTCATGACCCCGTACTGCCGCTTCTGGCACACGCAGAACGTCACGCCGGGGGCCGGCGGCGCGCGCACTTCCTTTCGCATGTTGCGTGCTCTGTGGAACATGGCATGTTAGTAAACCGTGTACCAATTGACATCGGAGATCAATGAAAACTGAGACATGTAAGTATATGTTTGTACTGTGTAACAATTAGTAATTGTATAATTGTAGTACCTATAGGTACTAATATTCACTAGTCTATCGCATTAGGTAATGGCCTGTAATGATAGATTTAAGTTTCTGAATAAATAAATAAATGTTTTGAAGCGTATTTAGCAGAAATTTGTATATAGTCAGAAAAGTTGTAATAGTTAATCGCGACCGACATTCCAGATTAGCAACTATCTAGTGTCAAACTGTAGAGATCACCGAGCGTACCACTTTTTGATGGCACATTTTTGGTCCGGTTTTATCATACGGCAGTCTTTTAAGTATTGCACTTTAAGAGCCGTCGCAAAATCAACTTTACCTCTTTAACTACAGCCAGAAATCATCAAGTTTGCCGAGCCGCTACCGGAAACCCGGGAACGGCACCGAATAGGGGAGAGTAACCTATGTTGAACCGGCGCTTAAATTGGACCACTTCTGTATTTCTACCAAATAACACAATTTATTACAAAAAATGAAGCGACGACAGTCCACCAAATTGGTGGACTGATGATTATGGCGCTGTCGTCGCTTCATTTTTTGTTGCCAGTGTAAATAAATTGTGTTATTTGGTAGAAATACAGAAGTGGTCCAATTTAAGCGCCGGTTCAATATAGGTTACTCTCACCTATGCAACGTTTTTATTCTCGCTCGATAATCACCTGAGCTCCTTAATGACAGTCAACTCCCTGTTCTCGGCAGTCTTGAAGGCGGCTACGATCTCGGTGGGGGTGGAGTCCTCGCTGAAGTTGCGCAGGAACAGCCCCGCCTCGAGCGAGGAGGGCTGCGGGGAGGCGGCGCCGGCGCGCGCGCGCCGCCTCGCCCCGCCCCCGCCACACTCCGTACGCGGCGACAGCGCCTCCAGCAGCGAGTGCGCCCAGCTCTGCGATCACGATGTCGATCACTTATTATACTTTTAAGAGCCCACCCATGCAAAATTCGTCAGGTTAATGATCCTAGATATCAACATCCATAGTAATTAAAAATCTTTCCCTTGGAAATAAGAAACTTAAACGGTTTTGACGTGACAACGTCTTAAATTAGGTTGCGCTCGGAGTCACTCATGAAAAAGTGTAACGCCCGCTCACGTCTGTTACGATGAGTCACCGAACGAGAGAGAGGCCCGCCGGACCGGCGAATGCCTTGCGTCTCTCTCCCACTCAAACATGATCGGTCCGCCGCGCGTTGTCACGTAAAATCTACGCCCGTAAAACCGACTTTACAGGCAACCAGTTTTTCTTCAATCTTGTCAACGTGAAAACACAATTAGTAATAATTTTCTCGATACTTTTATCTCTCAAACATAACCCTTTTTTTTGGATATTTTAGGTTGGATCTTCAAAACCCTTCCGTTTTTAACTATGTTTTTTAGCTTAATAGATGCACAATTATAAGTTCTCAAAAACTGTAAAACTATTTTTAATATAAAATGCACACGTTTATGACACAACTCAAAAAACATGATTTCCGCGCTTCCGAGCATACACTTTCATCTCGCTCACGCTAACGCTCAGTGAGAGAAAGAGCTAGCCAACGCGTTGGCGCCCTTTTAAAACGTATAGGATAGCCGACACCGACTGACCAGTTATGCAGAAAGCTTAATCGATGAATGAGTATGGTCGCCTTTTGCATTACAACAAAATCTGTGATCATTTTCTCTGTCAAAACTGCGGTCTTATAAAAATGGTACTGAAGCCGAATAAAGAAGAATGAGAAACAAATAACTCACCTTCTTCAAAAACATGTCTCCGGCCCCGCGCTTCCACTCTTTAGCAGAAGCCAGAGCGGCAGCCAGTTGGTCTTTCTCGTATAACGCGAGCGGGATCTGTTGCCCGCGTTTCACGAGCGCTTCTACGCTGTGCATGTACGGATATAAGTCTTTTGATTGCATCTCCTCCACCTGTGAAACATTTCATTGGTTTAGTAATAGTATTTTATGCAACCTTTAAGGGCGTTAACCGTAAGGGGCAAAAAACTCGCCACTCGCGTTTTTTGACCTACTTATACAACGTTGCATACAATATTTTTTCTACGACTCGACATTTCATAAATAAAATGCAAATAAACAACAAAGAAAATAATTACATGTTCCCGCTCGGAATCAACAAAAAAAAATTGTCTGATCAACTTTTTTTTATTGACGTCCATCTGTCAAAAAAATATGAATTTATACATAAAGGTATACGTTCACTATACTAAACATCTGTCAAAAAATATGAACTTATACATAAAGGTATACGTTCACTATACTAAACATCCATGAACTGAAGATAAAACTTTTTTTAAGTTGGCAGCAATGCCTTAGTAAAATAAGCTTTTTTTTTTAATTGCAAATTGTGTGAATGCAACTGTTTATCTTGTAATCTGTTGTACTAAGTGATGCTTTTTTGGCAACATTATAACATCGTTTAGCAGTTTTTTTTGGGCAATAGAGTATAGACTTTTACAGACTTTCATAATTTATGTCTTTATATTAGAGTTAGTAACTATATAAATGACAGAAAAAGTACTGGAGTAGAAAAAAATATTTATGTATTGGGATTCATTTTCAGTGCTTTTTTCGATTTCAAGTTTCATCTAATAAATAACACAGTTCGTAAAAGGCTGCATGTTTTGAATACGGCACCAAAAATCGGCTTTGCATATTGATGCACTTTAGAAGTCAATATCCTGGTCACGGCACCAAAATTGTTGGTGCCGTGACCAGGATATTGACCTTGACAATTCACCTTTGCGAGCCAGTCTTGTGCATGTTGTTTGGCGTGGCTCAGCGCGTGGTAGGAGGGCAGCGCCGCCTCGATGTCCTCGCGCTCGTCGAGCAGCTGCTGCACCTCGGCCAGCGTGGTGTGCTGCGGGGGCTCCGCGGGCGGCTTCGAGGGGTCGATGAGCAGCACGCGGGCGCGCTCCTCCCACTCTTCTACTTCGGCTATCGACAAAAACAACATTGATAAAAAAATATAGTAAGTACTAGTTGTGCCCCGCGGTGTTACCCGCTCATCCCAGGGGAACACTAATTTAATCGGGATGAAAAGTACCCTATGTCCTTTCCCGGGTCTCAAACTATCTCCACACTACCAAATGTCATCTAAGTCGGTTCAGCGGTTTAAGCGTGAAGAGGTAACAGACAGATAGACAGACAGACAGATAGACACACTTTCGCATTTATAATATTAGTATGGATATGGGCTAGATTCCAAGGCAAACCGATAATCCTATGAGAATCGTAGGAAGCCGTTTGACGTTGGAAGTGCGAAACCAATCATCATATCATGGATATACTTAGAGATGCTCTCTGTCCAGCAATGGACAAAATTGTTACGAGTAAGACTTGGTGGTATGTGAAACAATTATATTCCGCCAAAGTGAGGAGAGGATAGTTTGTTGGCGGATAATGCGCTCACAAACATTTTCGTGTTCTACCACTTTAACTAACTACACTCATTAATATCGCCACCCATCAACAGCGACGCCGCACCCCACGGCATCACGCTTAATATGTCAATAGCTAAAACCCCAATAATATAAATGTGTAACCTTTACCTTTGAGTTTGTATAACAAAGCCCTTTCAGTCTCAATTTTGTGATGCGGCATCACATTCTCAGATTCTTGAAGCAGCCGATCGATGACTTCCGGAGTCAAGGTTGTGTAGTCTTCTCTATAAGTCCTAACTTCTTCCAGGAACTTGACTTGTTGAAGGCGGTGCTGTAATGGCTCCAACTGAGGCAGAAGGATGCAGAGCCGAATGCCGAGATCTACCACCTGCCGAAAAAAGGAGTTATTAAAAAAAAAACATAACGTTAACGTGTAAAATCATATGGCATGGTAAAATAAAAATATTGGTCATAGAAACTTCGAAAAAAAAGGAGAACATATGACCAAATCTAGACAGTTTTGAAACAAAAAAAGCTGTTCTAAACGTTTGGTTTCCCCACAGAAAAAGCTACATGTGAACAAAATTCATAATCACACAATTATTTCTAACAAACATACACATCTGTGGTGATCAACCTGCTTACTCTCACCACAAGGCTGCGCGCCAAATCGCCGCGCAACATCGTCGCGCTCCATGGCAACGAAATAACAAGAATGTCACTTCTCTTACTTACTACTTCTACAAACGTTTTAATGATCTTCTGTTGTAAAATATTTAATGTAATTTATTGTAAATATCAGTGTACATAAACTGCTGTAAATAATATACTTGTTTCTCTTCGTCGGGTGCATAACGCGCACCCACATTGGTGACCACCGACTAAAGGAATTTGAAAGTACGCAAACGCCATGGCCGACGAAAATTCGGAAGAAAAATTTGCCGACGTTGATGGTAGCGCCACGGAGACGAAAGGTGAAGTATACAGAGTCGGGATCCGCGTACCGCCTTTCAACGCCGACGAGCCCGCGCTGTGGTTCGCTCAAATTGAAGCGCAATTTATGTTATCTGGCATTAAATGCGACAGTACGAAATTTTATTATATAGCTAGCCAACTTGATGCTCGATATGCTTTAGAAATAAAGGATATTATAACTAACCCTCCCGCTACCGGCAAATATGACAGAATTAAATTGGAATTAATACAACGTCTGTCAGCGTCTCAAGAGCAGCGTACACGGCAACTATTAGTTCGTGAAGAGCTAGGTGATCGTAGACCGTCGCAGTTTTTACGACATCTACAAAATTTAGCAGGCACCGCCGCTACGTCAGATTTAGTAAAAACTTTGTGGACTGATCGTTTACCTAGCAATGTACAGACGATTGTGGCTTCACAGTTCGACCAGCCGTTGAACAGACTCGCTGACCTGGCGGACAGAATTTACGAGCTAGCTCCGCCTACTCCTCACGCTCCACAGGTAGCTTTTACTTCTGCTGCCGCAGCCACATACTTGCCTGTGCCGCCTGTCCACGCATCTGCGCCGCCTGTCCACGCATCCATACCACCTGCAACCTGCGCACCTGCTCCTCCTTCCGACTACGTGATGCAGCAAATAAGTGAGTTGACAAGGCAAGTTGCTCTACTTACTAGCCGTTTTGACAAAAGAGGACGATCACACTCGCGCTCACGGTCGAAGTCAAATTCAAGGCGATACAGTCGTTCACGATCTCGTCCACCGCAGCCGCCGCCGAACCATCCACACTGCTTCTACCACTACAATTATGGACGAAGTGCTCGGAAGTGCAATCAACCTTGCAGTTTTAATTCGGAAAACTCTCCGGGCGGTCGGAACTAGCGGCCAACGACTGCCCCTCTGCTTCAGGCCGTCTTTTCTTAACCGATCGGACAACGAAAATACGGTATCTCATAGACACTGGTTCGGATTTATGTGTTTATCCCCGATCGGCCATTAAGACGCCCTGTCCTCGATCGAAATATGACCTTATTGCTGCCAATAATTCTGTCATCCATACTTACGGCCCTATCCAGATCACTGTCAACCTGGGACTAAGAAGAGCTTTTCCGTGGAACTTTACTGTAGCTGATGTCACGAGGCCTATCATAGGAGTAGATTTTCTCGCCTATTACAATTTACTTGTGGACGTCAAAAATCAACGGTTATTAGATAACACAACGACGCTGTCTGTAGCCGCTGTCAACTACAGATCTGCTGAAAATATAGCTTCTGTCAAAGCAGTAACGGGTGAAACAGAATTCCACTACATTTTACGTGAGTACCCTGATATAACCAGACCTCCAGGTAGACACTCACCATCCAAGCACAACACCTTGCACTACATGAGGACTATACCTGGACAGCCAGTATCCTGCAAGCCTCGCCGCCTCGATCCGATGCGCATGCAGGCCGCGAAGAAGGAGTTCGAGGATATGCTGACTTCAGGTATAGCTCGACGTTCTGAAAGTCCTTGGGCCAGCGCTCTACATCTGGTGAAAAAAAAGGACGACACCTGGAGACCATGTGGAGATTACAGAGCTCTCAATGCCAGAACCATTCCGGACAAGTACCCCATACGTCATATACACGACTTTTCATACCAACTGTCAGGATGCACAATATTTTCAACCATCGACTTAGTCAAGGCGTACAACCAAATAGCCGTAAACCCTGATGACATACCCAAGACAGCGATCATCACGCCATTCGGGTTGTATGAGTTCCCTTACATGACATTTGGACTCAGGAATGCTGCGCAGACGTTCCAGAGGTTTATTGACGAGGTTCTGCTGGGACTTGACTTCTGCTATGGTTACTTAGACGACATCTTGGTTTTTTCATCATCCCTAGAACAACACAAAACTCATCTTCGTCAGCTGTTCGAGCGCTTAACACAGTATGGTGTATGGATCAACATCTCGAAATGCCTATTTGGTCAATCCGAAGTCACCTTTCTCGGATACCACGTGACAGCTTCAGGCACCAAACCGTTGGAGGCAAAAGTTCAAGCAATCCAGGATTACCCAGTTCCGAAAACAGTTAAAGAACTAAGACGTTTCCTGGGTATGATAAACTTTTACCGCCGATTCGTACCCAACGCTGCACAGCTGCAAGCACCACTTCACTCTCTTCTGGCAGGTCCAAAGATCAAAGGATCACATCCGGTAAACATGACTCCAAATTTACTACAAGCTTTCGAAGATTGCAAATCATCGCTATCCACTGCAACACTATTGGCTCATCCAGACTCATCAGCACAACTGGCTATCTTCACTGACGCTTCTGACTCCTCGATTGGAGCCGTGCTGCAGCAGCTCAGTGACGACAACTGGCAACCTTTGGCATTCTACTCACACAAACTTTCAACAGCACAGCGAAAGTACAGCCCGTACGATCGAGAACTACTGGCAGTGTATGAAGCCATCAAGTACTTCCGTCATATGGTCGAAGCCAGAGATTTTACAGTGTTCACCGACCATAAACCTCTCACCTTTGCCTTCTCCATGAACAGAGATAAATGCTCACCTAGGCAATTCAGATACCTAGACTTTATCTCACAGTTCACCACGGACGTACAATACTTACCCGGAAAACTCAATATTGTCGCTGATGCTCTATCTCGAGTCGAAGAAATCGCCAATCCTATTGACTACCAGGCTCTTGCACAATCTCAGGAACATGATCCAGAGCTGCAAGACCTGCTTCTAAATGGCTCATCGCTCAAACTTAAAAAGATGCCTACGCTTGACAGTGACTTACCTGTCTACTGCGATACCTCTACTCGGCAACCTCGTCCATACATCACTCCGCAGTTCCGCAAACAAGTCTTTGACCAGCTACACCAACTTCATCATCCAGGATCCTCAGCTACTGTGCGACTGGCCGCTGAGAGATTCGTATGGCCAGGGATACGCAAGGATTGTAGAGAGTGGGTCAGGCATTGCTTGAAATGCCAACAATCAAAAATCACTCGTCATACCATTTCACCACTTTCCACCTTCACCACTCCATCCTCGAGGTTCACTCATATCCATCTAGACCTCGTAGGACCTCTAATCCCTTCCTCCTCTTACAGATTCTGCCTCACAGTCATCGACAGATTTACGCGATGGCCTGAGGTGTTTCCGCTCAGAGACATCACTGCCGAGTCCTGCGCTTCTGCACTCGTTTCTGGCTGGTTTGCCAGATTTGGTTGTCCACTGCGGATAACCACAGACCGCGGACGCCAATTCGAAAGCCATCTCTTCAAAACTCTGACAGCCATGGTTGGAGCTCGCCACTTCCGGACCACGGCGTATCATCCAGCCGCCAACGGGATGATCGAGAGACTACATCGCCAGCTCAAGGCAGCTATCATGTGCCACTCCTCATCGTCAACATGGACGGAAGCTCTGCCACTGATTCTGCTTGGCATGAGAAGTGCGGTGAAGGAAGACTTACAGGTAACTCCGGCTGAACTTTTATATGGCGAAACACTCCGCTTACCCGGTCAGTTCCTGTCACCTCAAACCGACTTCACAACTGCAGACGTCACTGAATACGCCACACGGCTCCGCTCTCACATGGCCAAACTAACGCCAAAACCTGCATCGTGGCACGTTTCATCTTCGCCATTCTACATCCCACGGACGCTGCAAACTTGTACGCATGTTTTTCAACGTGTCGACCGCGTCCGAAGTTCTCTAGAGCCGCCTTATGAAGGACCTTACAAGGTGATAAAACGACAAGCTAAATTCTACACGATTGAGATCAAAGGCAAACCAAACAACGTGTCCATCGACAGACTGAAGCCCGCATACGTCATGCGCGAGGTAACGCTGGACAATAACACCGCCACACCTGCTGAGATTCGCACGAGAAGCGGTAGACTAGTCACCTTCCCTGCAAGATATCGACCGTAGTTACGGTCTGGCCAGGGGGAACATGTGGTGATCAACCTGCTTACTCTCACCACAAGGCTGCGCGCCAAATCGCCGCGCAACATCGTCGCGCTCCATGGCAACGAAATAACAAGAATGTCACTTCTCTTACTTACTACTTCTACAAACGTTTTAATGATCTTCTGTTGTAAAATATTTAATGTAATTTATTGTAAATATCAGTGTACATAAACTGCTGTAAATAATATACTTGTTTCTCTTCATCGGGTGCATAACGCGCACCCACACATCAACACACACATAAACATTCGCCTTTATAATATTAGTGTGATTTTCAAATGGCATATAGTCGTAAAGCTTGTTCACGTCTTATAACTATACCTCCAAGCGTTACTATAGTCTGGCTAATGAAATATTACTCGAAGTTTTGGCGGGAAATTTAAAAAATCTGCGGCTGGTCACACTTTGTGTAGTAGGAATTCTAGTTTTGATACTACAAAATATTTTTGACTTTCTATGCACAAGTAACAGTAAATAAGTTAATATACGTTGACGTGCAATCATAGTTAGCTCACATAATTTATACCACTATGTACAGTACAGTCAACGATAAAAACATAATAATACAAGGCGAAATATTAAATGTAGCAATCGGAATGTTAGAACTAGTACATAAAGTATCAAAATTATTTATAGAGTACCCACCTACAAAATTGATTAAATCAGACAATTGATGATGCCACAAGGAAATATCTGTCAATATTATTTGGCTAGCCAGACTATAGCTTTCAACCATTTTGGTTAAAAGACCCTTAGTCTAATAATGCCTGCCTTAGTGGGCCTTACCACCCGGTGTTTCCAGGCAGTAAGTCCCCCTGTTATTACCTCTTCCAGCTCCCTGACGATGCCCGGGTCCGTCTGATCCAACTCCTTATTCAGCATTTCTGTAGCGCGGGACTCAAAGTCCGATGTCTGACGTAAAACCTCCTTTACTGCTGATCCTTTATAAAAAAAGCGGAATTTTAGAGCTTAGAATGTATCCGGAGTATCTTACTCTAAAATTGTGTCAAAGTAGTTTGATAGGAAATAGAAAAGTCAATAGGCCATGTAGCTGCGTAAATACACCCTAGAAAAAACTCAGCAAATCAGGCAACTTTGAGTTGCTGCAAATGCTACAATTAAGCTTTAAATTGAGCCAATTATTATAAGGGTGGTCAATCCAAATGGGTCATTAGGGAGAAAACGGAAACTATAAGAGATAGGGAAATCTTTTCTTAGGAACCACGGTGTCGATTTTAAATTTAATAGAAACTACATTCATTTTTAGGGTTCCGTACTCAAAGGGTAAAAACGGGACCCTATTACTGAGACTTCGCTGTCCGTCCGTCCGTCTGTCACCAGGCTGTATCTGAAGAACGGTGATAGCTAGACAGTTGAAATTTTCACAGATGATGTATTTCTATTGCCGCTATAACAACAAATACTGAAAATAAAATAAAATAAATATTTAAGGGAGGCTCCCATACAACAAACTTGTTATAGATTATGGTACGGAACCCTTCATGCGCGAGTCGGACTCGCACTTGCCCAATTTTTTATGTATAGAACCTGGTTGAAATTCTGTAAGTAATCGCATGTCGTATTGTAACATTGTTTACAGCGATTTTGACTGGGTTATGTATAAAATTATGTATGACATTTATTAAAAAAAACACTTTATTAAATCTAAAATCGACGCCACGGTTCCTAAGAACAGATTTCCCTATCTCTCATAGTTTACGAATTTTCCCTGTTGACCCATTTGGATTGATCACCCAGTATAGTGAAGCAGTGATATCCAAGTCAAAGTTATGTCCTGTAGAATCGATACAATGTATAAGAGATCTAAACGTAGGGTCGAAATTGAGTTGATCATAGTCTACTAGTCTTCTACAAATTTAATAATGAATAAATGTAACTATTCCAATTTGTATTTTAATAATAATTTTGTAATAGAAATGTATTGACTCGTAATATGTTGACATTTTATTAATAAACGAGTATGATAAGTATGAGTATAAGGAGTATGACGCGTATGAGTATGGTGCATATGAGCATGATGAAGTGTACCTGATTTATTTTTTAATGTAAATATTCAAATGCAATGTATATTGTTTACTGAATAAATAACTATGAACGATGAGTATGAGTATGATGAGTATGAGTATAGCGAGTATGACGCGTATGAGTATGATGAGTATGAGTATGGTGCATAGGAGTATGATGAGTATGAGTATAACGAGTATGACGCGTATGCGTATGATGAGTATGAGTATGGAGCATATGAGTATGATGAGTATGAGTATGATTAAATTACGGCAAAATTTACCTTCAGGCAGCACACAGGCCAGCATGTCGATCTCTGACGCGAAAAGCGTGAGCTCGTGAACTGATAACTTATACTTCGGGTCGTTGTGGCGGGTCCGGGTCCGCATCTTATTGAGGTCCAGTTGTTGTATCACTGACGCACATTTCTCGGCGTCTTCTATTGCTGTTTCGAGCGCGCGGACTAGCTCGGTTTTTTGCATCTGTCGAATAGAATTGTCAGTAAGAAATCGTGGACAAGGATTTTAATTATAGCCCAACAGAGTAATTTTACAGCCATATTGTGGATTATTAGTGTACTATTTATTTTACCCACGACGGATTTTTGGTAACTGACGTTGAAAGTGGACTTAATATTCCGCAAATTCCAAATATTTTTTGCAAAATAAGCCTCCTTTTATCCTCCTCTATTTTTTCAATAGGATTCTGTATTTATTTCGCAAGAAGAACGAAGGAAGGCAAATATTTCAATTATTGTTTGTCCAGGTTTATTAAAAAGTGCTTTTAATTCTCCATACATTTTTACTATGGCGGCCGCGCGCCGATCTAAATACGCAATCCCCGCGCTCTATGGTTCAGTCGCTAACGCTCGGCGCAGTCTTAAGACATACCTTGAGTTCGATAGACCTCCTCAGGTGTGCTCGCAGCCCGTCCAGGTCGCAGGTCTTGGGCGTGGTCGGGTCCAGTGCGTTCTGGACGGCCACCGCCCACTCGCGGAAGATCTCTGTCTTCTTCTTCAATTTCTCCAACATTGCTGGTAACTCGTCGAGGGTGTAGCGATATCTGTGACAAAAAGGTCAATGATTTGCGGTCGGTGAAGCTAGTTCGTGACGCGTTGCAACGTGTTGTTAGACGGTAAGTGGAATAGTTGTCATCCTATAAGGATGACTTGATAACTGCGCATGGCGGCGGTCTTTGCATTCTTGGGTGAGGAGTGTCCTGATAATTATTGTAAACATTGAATGTTGAGTTTTTTTGGTTTTCTTTTCAACAGCAGGTCTCCTCTTGTTTAATGCCGGTAGATTTAGTTTCAGACTTGTTAAAGTACCCTTGGGGTACTTACAGGATAAACATTTTGATTGTGTTTTTTGGTTGTGAGTTTCACTTGTAGGATGTCAAAATAGTTTTGGTTGTAGGATGTCAAAGTAAGTGGTAATTAGGCGTCGAAGTAATTTTAGCTGTCAAATTTTCAAGTAGTTTAGGTTGCCGGGTGTAGTGCAGCGTAACGCACACACACTCATCTCTCCTTCCCTTTATATTCATGTATCCTAGTGTACAACCGTAAGTTACTTTAGTTTTCATATAGATGTCGTGACGTGTACCATATGGTTATAACGTAACTTTGTATATAAATTTTAGTTATTCTATTTGGTAGATGTCGCTGACCTCTTAACGTGAAAAGCTGAATCACGCGAACGAGATTTTCCCTGAATATTATAAGACCTTTGGAATATTGTGTAACCATGAATTAATAAACCACTCGGGACTGAACAGGTTGTTTCACTTTTGTTCACCTAGTGTATGTTATTAGTAATAAATGATACTTGGAACCAAACACTTGTTTGCATCCACGCTCATCCATACAGGGTGTAGAGGTGGTTATGGTTGTCGGGTGGGCAGAGAGTATCACCTGAGAGTGTGCGCTTGCGGCGGACAGGCGCACAGCTGCTGGGCGTGGCGCAGGCAGGCGACGCGGCGCGCGCATGCGCACGTGACGCAGGACAGAGAGTAGTATCACCTGAGAGTGTGCGCTTGCGGCGGACAGGCGCACAGCTGCTGGGCGTGGCGCAGGCAGGCGACGCGGCGCGCGCAGGCGCACGTGACGCAGGACAGAGAGTAGTATCACCTGAGAGTGTGCGCTTGCGGCGGACAGGCGCACAGCTGCTGGGCGTGGCGCAGGCAGGCGACGCGGCGCGCGCAGGCGCACGTGACGCAGGACAGAGAGTAGTATCACCTGAGAGTGTGCGCTTGCGGCGGACAGGCGCACAGCTGCTGGGCGTGGCGCAGGCAGGCGACGCGGCGCGCGCATGCGCACGTGACGCAGGACAGGAAGCACGTGGTCTTGCACAACGCGCACTGCCGTTCGTCGTCAGGCAGGAGTTCGAAGGCCTCACGCTCGGCTGACGTCACGCCCTGGAAGCAAAATGGTACATTACGATTGGGTACTTGGAGGCTCTTGAACTATATAAGACTTGAAAGTGCCCGCTAATTTCGTCCACACGTATGAAAAAGCCATAACTCCAATCATTGGTTCTCCGCAGTCGGGTAAAAGTTCCTATAACCATCTGTGATACTATCCGCCCAGCTATCCGCATACTATATAAATAGTTGGAATCTAGCTGCATAAATCTGCAAATGAACATATAAAAATAAGAAACACATCGATTCTCCGCACGATTACGTAAAACGTTGTATAATACACGTGCGTAAGCTGATTTTCAATTCGTGTCGATTCATACACTAGCCCGCCGAAACTACAGCGAAACAACGCGAATAAATACACACTTGAATTGAATAGTATTTAGGTATATTTTATTTCGTCGCACGATGCATAGTAACGTTGTATGATACACGTGTGTAAGATAATTTCCAACTCGTGTCATTCACTAGCTCGCTGACGCGACGGCGAAACAAAGCGAAGTACCGCTGATGCCATACCGAGCCATGGAGTCCTGCGTACCTACGGGTGAACTGCACTACTCACCCAGTCTAACAGCGCCTTCCTCAGCCGCCGCTCGTCGTGCAGCATGGTGCGCATGTCCCTGTAGGCAGCCAGCGCCACGCCCATGTTGAGTGCGTCGTGGGACAGCGCCATCTATATGGACAATCTTAAAACTACTCACCCAGTCTAACAGCGCCTTCCTCAGCCGCCGCTCGTCGTGCAGCATGGTGCGCATGTCCCTGTAGGCAGCCAGCGCCACGCCCATGTTGAGTGCGTCGTGGGACAGCGCCATCTATATGGACAATCTTAAAACTACTCACCCAGTCTAACAGCGCCTTCCTCAGCCGCCGCTCGTCGTGCAGCATGGTGCGCATGTCCCTGTAGGCAGCCAGCGCCACGCCCATGTTGAGTGCGTCGTGGGACAGCGCCATCTATATGGACAATCTTAAAACTACTCACCCAGTCTAACAGCGCCTTCCTCAGCCGCCGCTCGTCGTGCAGCATGGTGCGCATGTCCCTGTAGGCAGCCAGCGCCACGCCCATGTTGAGTGCGTCGTGGGACAGCGCCATCTATATGGACAATCTTACAACTACTCACCCAGTCTAACAGCGCCTTCCTCAGCCGCCGCTCGTCGTGCAGCATGGTGCGCATGTCCCTGTAGGCAGCCAGCGCCACGCCCATGTTGAGTGCGTCGTGGGACAGCGCCATCTATATGGACAATCTTACAACTACTCACCCAGTCTAACAGCGCCTTCCTCAGCCGGCGCTCGTCGTGCAGCATGGTGCGCATGTCCCTGTAGGCAGCCAGCGCCACGCCCATGTTGAGTGCGTCGTGGGACAGCGCCATCTATATGGACAATCTTACAACTACTCACCCAGTCTAACAGCGCCTTCCTCAGCCGGCGCTCGTCGTGCAGCATGGTGCGCATGTCCCTGTAGGCAGCCAGCGCCACGCCCATGTTGAGTGCGTCGTGGGACAGCGCCATCTATATGGACAATCTTACAACTACTCACCCAGTCTAACAGCGCCTTCCTCAGCCGGCGCTCGTCGTGCAGCATGGTGCGCATGTCCCTGTAGGCAGCCAGCGCCACGCCCATGTTGAGTGCGTCGTGGGACAGCGCCATCTATATGGACAATCTTACAACTACTCACCCAGTCTAACAGCGCCTTCCTCAGCCGGCGCTCGTCGTGCAGCATGGTGCGCATGTCCCTGTAGGCAGCCAGCGCCACGCCCATGTTGAGTGCGTCGTGGGACAGCGCCATCTATATGGACAATCTTACAACTACTCACCCAGTCTAACAGCGCCTTCCTCAGCCGCCGCTCGTCGTGCAGCATGGTGCGCATGTCCCTGTAGGCAGCCAGCGCCACGCCCATGTTGAGTGCGTCGTGGGACAGCGCCATCTATATGGACAATCTTACAACTACTCACCCAGTCTAACAGCGCCTTCCTCAGCCGCCGCTCGTCGTGCAGCATGGTGCGCATGTCCCTGTAGGCAGCCAGCGCCACGCCCATGTTGAGTGCGTCGTGGGACAGCGCCATCTATATGGACAATCTTACAACTACTCACCCAGTCTAACAGCGCCTTCCTCAGCCGCCGCTCGTCGTGCAGCATGGTGCGCATGTCCCTGTAGGCAGCCAGCGCCACGCCCATGTTGAGTGCGTCGTGGGACAGCGCCATCTATATGGACAATCTTACAACTACTCACCCAGTCTAACAGCGCCTTCCTCAGCCGCCGCTCGTCGTGCAGCATGGTGCGCATGTCCCTGTAGGCAGCCAGCGCCACGCCCATGTTGAGTGCGTCGTGGGACAGCGCCATCTTGCAGACGAGCTCGTCGTGGGAGAACACGCAGTAGCGGCGCAGTGTTGAGTAGTGCGCGATGCATTCGCGACCCATTTTCAGCTGTGGAGCAAAATAGTTAGGATTAGTGTAACTACAATTTTACATTTAAAAATGGACATGAATGCAAACAGGATGGAAACCATTTAGAGAATTTGAATGAATAGGAATCCAGACAGAAAATTAAAAAAAAAAATTGTGAATGTTAAAATACCAACGGTTTGACATTGACAGATGTCAAACTTCAACGGGTTGGGGTCGATAGATGTCAAAATTATAATGGTTGGACATGCCACAAATCAAAGAATAAGAATAAGAAAGTTATAAAACGCGTATCAACAAGTGTCACCCATCTACCGTAAGGTCGGGGTACTTTGACCCTACAAGCTTACTTTGTCCACCCATAGAAAACCATGACTTGATTTGACTATTCTACCATTGTACGGAACCCTCGGTGCACGAGTCAACTCGCACTTGGTCGGATTTAGTTTAAATTTATGGACTCGATAAAATGCAAGTGCGAGTTGACTCGCGCACCGAGGGTTCCGTACGATGGTAGATTAGTCAAATCAAGTCATGGTTTTCTGTGGGTGGACAAAGTAACCTCGTAGGGTCAAAGTACCCCCGACCTTACGGTACCAGTTTTTTTATTGGGTTTCGAAGACAGAGAGCCAAATATTTTGGTAAAACCATATTGAGGAAAATTCCAAAAACAGAAGTTTGTAGGCGTCATGAAACTAATCAAGTTTTTTTACACAATCAATTCTGGTACTGACCCAATCGGCGGGGGTGAAGTTGACCGCCTCAGCGAAGTTGTATCCCTGGTTGAAACCCGCGTGGTACGCGCGTGGGAATGTAATCACGAATTCGCCTGCACGCTGATCCGTCCTATAACAAACAAGTTATAAAAAAAAATACAGCCTGTTTAATGCCAAGCGGTAAACCAATCCACAAATAGAAATAAAGTAGGGCCTCAAAACCAACAGCGATGGGGGGCTATTAAAACACATGTTTCGATACACGACTTATATGACGTGAGTATTAATGTGTTTCAATATGTCTGAGACTTAAGGTCTTCGCACATTATAACAACTCAACGGCGACTTGATTCTATGCCAAATATTGAAATTTAAGCCCTATGTCATATTTACTAGGTTTAATTTCAAAAATTGATATTAGTAGTGGACGACGCGTCGTACATTTTTTTAAATTAAACCTAGTAAATATGACATAGGGCTTAAATTTCAATATTTGGCATAGAATCAAGTCGCCGTTGAGTTGTTATAATGTGCGAAGACCTATAAGAGGGCGCCAACGCGTTGGCTAGCTCTCTCTCTCCCTAAGCGTAAGCATGAGCGAGATGGAAGTGTGTGCTCGGAAGCGCGGAAATCATGTTTTTTGAGTTATGTCATAAACTTCTGCATTTTATATTGAAAATAGTTTTACAGTTTTTGAGAACTTATAATTGTGCATCTATTAAGCTAAAAATCATTCTTAAAAACGGAAGGGTTTTGAAGATCCAACCGAAAATATCTAAAAAAAGGGTTATGTTTGAGAGATAAAAGTATCGAGAAAAATTACCAATCGTGTTTTCACGTTGACAAGATTGAAGAAAAACTGTTTTAAGTTTCTTATTTCCACGGGACAGATTTTTAATCACTATGGATGTTGAGATCTAGGATCATTCACCTGACGAATTTTGCATTTTGCTTTTAAGGACTTTTTCTATCTGAATTACAAAGTGTTTGATCATTGCAAACGGACTCTAGACCGTCAACATCTCCTGATGATGCCTCGTAGAGGGGCGAAACACGTGCAGAGTCCTTTTGTTATTTTGGTGGTGATTTGTTATATTTATTTGCGTATTTATTTTTCTTATCAAAGCAATATTATTATTTTATTTATTTATTCAAACTTTGTTGCACAAAACAAGTCAGTACAAATGGCGGACTTAATGCCAAATGACATTCTCTACCAGTCAACCACAGGGCCAAACAGAGATACTAGAAGTGGGTGCAAATCAGAAATCTGATGGATGATTATCTTACGGATTTCCTGACTCAATTATTTGAAAGCTAGCAATATACTTATACCGCCTACTATTTTCTGTTTAATTTTGTTTTCTCCGCTACCCAAAGGTTGTCTGAAAGAGATCGCTCTTTAGCGATAAGACCGCCTATTGTCTACCATTGTTTAATTTAAGATTTCTCATGTAATATTTTTCTTGTTGGTGTGCAATAAAGTGTTGTTGAATTGCATTGAATACTTTTGGGATTTTGATGAAATAAGCCGATATTACCTTCTTGCTTAAAGTCACAAGTGGCGGCATTGACTGTCCTGAACTGCTTAAAGAACTGTCCTTTGTCACTCCTACGCGATCCAAAAGGCACTTCCCCCCTATCTCTCTAAGGCGTACTTCATCCAATTATAGACGGAATAGTTTCCTTAACCGCGCTAGTCGACATTTGAATAATACGACGAAAGAGCTTGATATTGACATATTCAATTGTGTAATTCCTTCAGTGAGGCGAAAATTGACTAATGCGTTTTTTGATTGAGCGATTTTATGACATGTTTGTGCAGTAGTATGGAGTATTAGGTATTTAGGTTGTGCCTAATATGGCCCTATAAGTTAAGTTAAGTTATGGTTTATAAGTTTAAATTCTAAGTTTAATTAATGTTCATATTTGCTGCAAGTGCGCGTCGTTACATCGATGTGCGTCGTTACTTAAGTGTATGTTTCATGTGCAACAACTATATGTGAGTTCCTGTAATTGGCTCCATGATTCTATTTAAGCTTCTATGTGCAGTGTATTAGCTGTTGGTTCTCCTAAATAAATAAATAAATAAATAAAATAAGCAAGGTTACCTGTAGACGGGCACGCCGGCCCTCATGAGGATGTTGGGGTTCATGATGGTGACGAGCTGATGCAACAGATCAGGTTGTAACTGGAACAGCTCTGGAGCTTCCGCCTTCATGGCGGCTTCGAACTGCTCGGCTTTTGAGCCTGGGACGCCGTACCTAATGATAAAAAGTATTAAATAAGAGTGACTGACACACGAACGCATTTTTAAACTATACATACAGCTACGGCAGCTTTGCCTTGTTTTAAATCGGGCTCCCTGTTGGGCTTTGACAGAATAACAACGTTGCAGTTTGCTTTGTTTATTGCAACAAGTTAAAGTGTATGGTTGTATAGTTGACTGTGTAGTCGTGTGTACCTATTTGCACAAAATTTAATTTAACTTGTAAATTCTACCGATATTAACTAAAGATATTACTACCTTCTGTATGTTCCACTGATTTCTTTGTAGCTATGCTCAACATTGTTTTAATCTTTTAGATGATAAGATATTTACATTATAAGATGTTATAAGATGTTTATTTATTGTTAACTTCAAAACCTTGTACGAAAGAGCGAATGCCTCCTAACACAAGTGTCAAACTTAAAAGGAGGATTCGACATATTTTTGTAATTGACGTGTAGTTGCAAATAAATAATTTTGTTTTTTTTTTTTATTTTTTTGAATTTTTGTTTGCGAATTGCAGCACCATGCTGAGTCAAAGCCTTTTTCTTTGACGCACACATTGCTGGACTTATTGAAAACATCTCTAATCCGCATACAATAATTAATAGAACACTGTTATGCCAATAATGTCCTGTCTGTGTGTGCTTTTATTGGAATAAACATTTTTCTTTCTTTCTTTTCTTTCTTTCTTTCTACGGCCCTTCAGCGGCATTAGTAAAAAAAATTGGGCAAGTGCGCGCCCGACTGGCGCATGAAGGGTTCCGTACCTATACATATATATATAATCTATAACAAGTTTGTTGTATGGGAGCCCCCCTTAAATATTTATTTTATTTTATTTTTAGTATTTGTTGTTATAGCGGCAATAGAAATACATCATCTGTGAAAATTTCAACTGTCTAGCTATCACCGTTGTTGAGATACAGCCTGGTGACAGACGGACGGACGGACGGACGGACAGACGGACAGCGAAGTCTCAGTAATAGGGTCCCGTTTTTACCCTTTGGGTACGGAACCCTAAAAAGGTCCTCTCATCTCGCTGGCACGACAGGATGGATTTTTACCAATTCTGATACAGGGGTACCTAGCTGGACATCCAAAGATGATTATGAAGTACTTTTTCTCAAACATGCAACGAAATATCGTCATAACGTGCTTCAAAGTATTACGTTTCGGGCGGAACAACTTGAGAGAACTGTAAAGGAATTTCATACATTCGAAGGCCTAGGCCGGGAAGTAATTATTTTTAAAACATGGCGTCTATGTTCATGAACAGGCTAAACAGCTGAATTATATTTTTATTAGCGGTGTATTTTTTTATTTCATTGCATATGTTTGAGTAAAGCACTATACATGCCTTAGCCGTGAAAAGGGCTTGCCGGCTTCGTATCACTATCCGTCTATACCTATTCACCTGGCAAGCCCTTCTTTGAGCGCGTCTGCAGTAATGTAATATTTATCGGACTATGCTAAGGAAAAAAAAAAGCAGACGAAATATTTTCCTATATTTGGTGAATATTACCTCGCTTTTCGGTGAAGGAAAACATCGTGAGGAAACCACCTAAGCCCAATAAGGGGACATCCATAAATTACGTAACACGGTAAGGGGGAGGGAGGGGGTCGACGAAGTGTGACATTATGTGACAAGGGGGTGGGAGGGGTCCTAAATTTTGTGACGTCACATTTCAGCTATGCCAGTTATAAATAATTTAAAGGAATATAATTCTATCAATATTTTTTGTTTTTGTTCTTCTTTTTTTTTTTTCATTATCATTAATATAGTCAATCGTTTTTTGTTTTGTTAATTGTTTGATTTGATGTTAATTTTTAATAAAAAAAATATTTAAATGGAAATAAAACTGATTTTGGAACCGCTATTTTCCTTCAATAATTTCTACTAAAGAGGCCTTATTCCTTTTGATATTTATTTTTTTCATATTATGACAAATATATCGATAATTTCAACCAACTTTTTGAAGTGAATAATACTTTTCCCAAGTTCTAGGTAGTAACATAGCTATTTCATGCTTTCATTGCGTGCAGTCGAAAATAAGTTGAAAAAACGAATTTTCCGCGTGAATTTTGTCATTTTCGAGTAGTTTTTGAATCAAAAATTATCAATGAAAATTTCAAACTGTAGGTTTCAAATACATACCAATAAATCCCAATAGCCCTGTTCTAGGTAGTAACATCAATAATATGTTAAGAAACATGTTTGATCATAGAGAAAAATGTCTAAACAATCAGCATTTTAAAAGGAATAAGGAAAAAAATAAACACGCGGACGAAGTTTCCCCTATATTTGGTGAATATTACCAGGAGCCTTAAGATATTCCCAGTTTGTAGTATCCAAAGTGCTTACCAAGTCTTAGGCTCGCCCCAGTGCAGGTAGTTGATGGAGTAGCTCCAGTGGTCCTCGTTGTGCCAGCAGAACGTCGCGAAGCACATGCCGACGTACAGCCATGGCACCTGTGGAACGTCATCATTTGAAAACACGTTTTATTTCATATCATTTCAAAAACAAATATTTATACATTTAAACTAGGTCGATGCAGAGTCAGCCACCGGCTAAGCTTGCACCATAGATTGGAGCGGAGTTTTTTTTTTTCGAAATTTTCTCTTCGTCACGACCTAGCAAAATTTAATTTGTGCATTTTAAAACAAAAATTTCTAAAATCGGTTGAGAACTCGCTGAGATCTGCGCATTGTTACAAAGTCCATTCGAGTCGATCCATGGGAGCTTCGCTCGCTTCGCTCGCTCCGCTCCAATAAAATAATAAATTATTTGAGCCCCTGACGTTTCGTAAACTTTCCAGTAACCAGTGTGTCCAGTTACAGTACACAGTTGCGGAAACCGAAGAAAATATTTAATCTTTCTTTCTGCTTCAAACTTCAAGTCCTGTAAAAACTGTAAACACGGGTACGCGCAAACGAACAAAAACATGGTGAACCGAAGGGAAGATGAAATTGACATCAATATTCAAAATGTAATTAGATGAATCCTCACAATCATAAAAAGAAATACTAATAGGTTCAATTGTAGTTTACAAACACTTTATATGGTCGGGGATAGTGCAATATTAATAAATAACAGCTGTCGATAAAGTTCGCATTTCAATAAAATACTTAGCATTTGTTTGAATATTGATTCGTATCTACACTTGTTACTTACGCGGTATTGCACTATCCCCGACGATATGTCAACTTACATTTACTGTCCATAGGGTAACGCACTAGCGCTTAGAATAGAACGTATTTTTAAAATGGGTAATAATTAACGTTCTCAATTTATCTGCTTTGCAGTATACAATATATTTTTTTAGTGCTAGTATCATTTATTTATTTAATCTTTATTGCACAAAAGAAAACCTATCGTACAAAAGGCGGGCTTAATGCCATGAGGCATTCTCTACTAGTCAACCTTCGGGCAAAGCAGATAAATTGAGAACGTTAGAAAACAAACTTTTATTAATTTTTAATTGAAATTTCATGAACGGACATCCGACACTCTTTCACATTACTGCACAAAAAGAGACGGGTGATTATCCCGCGCTCGCGTATGACAAAAGGTGCAGGAGGTCTTTTTAACAGTTTACGAACTGTATTATATCTAGTATACAAGTAATGCTCAGTTACCTTCATTCCAGATATGTCAGCGTTGATGTGTCCGAGCACAGAGCCCTCGAGGACCGGCAGGTTGTTCAGGTTCCAGCTTGATTCGGCGTATTGTTGTTCGCCGGGGTACAGGTGCGCACTTGATTTCGTCGGGAATCCTGCACATACCATTAAAATAATAGCAAATGTTTGATGCTATAGCACTCGATGCTATAGTGACAGGAAAGATGCTCCCGGCTCTGATTTTGTATGGCAATAACCGGGAATTCCCGGTACTGGATTTGTATAGAAAATGAGTACCGGGAGCACACCCTAAAGAAGACCAAGAGAAAGGAGTCCCATGCGTTGGACCGATCAGATTCGAGACACAACGAGTGATACATAGAGGTCACGACCCTCAGAAATTAGAAATACGATATAAGAAGTTGTATGCTATGCAAAAGCAAAGAAATAAATTGGTCGAATACAAAGAATTACACTTTTATGCATTACATTTTTATAAACAGGCTTTTTTCCGATATAATGAAAGAAAGGATAAAAAATTAAATATAACTGCTTTTTTTTTATTTAGATTATATCGTGTATAAATTATTTGAGCCTAACTGGCGTTTCGGTAGCTTTACAGTTACCGTTGTCAAAGGTGGACTGAGAAAAAACCACTCTGTCAAAGTTACATTTGTGCACCCATTTTATAGTGTACATACATGCCAGGTGGGCCTAATGTGTTAAGACAGTTACACATGTGCCAGAAGGGCATTAATTACTTTATTTATATGTGTGACAGTCGCGGAAACCGAAGAAATAGTATCATATGAAACATTTGTCTATAGAAAGGGATCCCGTGGATTCCCATATAAAAAAAAATTGGTTGTCTTTAAAGCCGGTTTACGGCCGATAATTTTACGTGATAACTTATGCCGGCCAATGGAGTGGAAGAGAGAAAGATGCGTCACAAGCCGAACGCTTAGGCCGATCGGTATCAGCTTTATTCGTCCCATTCGCTTTTCGTTCAACTCATTCAGCATTCGTCACTCATTCTTTATTCGTCGTGTTCGCCATCTGTTCCTATCTTCCTAAGTCCAATTCTATAACTTGATTTGTTAGCTGTTAGGCCAATACGCTCTTCGTCCAAATTGGATTTCAACACTCATTTCGTCCAACACTCATTTCGTCCAAGTCGCATTTCGTCCAGCACGCATTTGGTCTGAAACGTCTACCGTCCAACTCGCGTTTCGTCCAACTCGCGTTTCGTCCAACTCGCATTTCGTCCAACTCGCACTTCGTACAACTCGCATTTCGTACAACACGCAATACGTCAATACGTATTTGGTCCATACAGGTACGCGTTTTGTCCAACAGTCAATTCGTCCAAAACGCATTACGTCAAACTAGTCTTCCGCGAAAAAAGAAACCCCAGGTCAATTATACCTGGTTGATCCTCATGCCGTGCCGGGAAAACAACAGCCTTGCCAAAATACTAAAAATTATAAAATATTGCATTCCTTTTATTTGTGTGGTTGCTTTCATTATTTTTTTAATCCGTTTTGTCAAGCACGGCTAATAACTATTTCCACGTGAACGGAGTCGTGGGCACAGCTAGTACATGCATATTTTTGCAAGTGTGAAATAAGCGCAATAGCATTTCTTCAAAAAGTTATTAAATCAAAAAAAAAATATTATTGCCAATAAACGAATCGGTCCATAAATGACGGATGTCTAGGTAAACTTGTTGTTTAGGTTTATTTTATTTGAAGGACATCATTTTTTCTTTGCTTAGTGGTTAAGCTGTTTAAGTTTTGGTAATACATTTGATAACTTTATTTGGTGTTTTATTCATGCTTTTTTTCATAAGAAATTTATATGTTTATGATAAATCTTTCAAAATTCTTTCTTTGCCTATGTCACAAACCCAGTGACGGTATTTTTTTTATTGCAATTACCTTCAATACAATACAAAATAATAAAAATCCTCTTTGCACACCTTACACAGAAAACAAGTTCAAAGAAAACAAAAATATTTTTTTTTCATAGGTAAGTTAGGTTGTTTTACAATTTTTCATACAAATTATTGGCGTATTGTATTAGGGACTGATGGGTGGTTGAAACGCCAGAGAATCACTCTTATTTAGACGATTAATAATTACAGTCTAACGGCGGCGTATCGGATTAACTACATAATAGACGAATCGCGAAATGGGCGAACAGCGTAATAAACCAGTCGTGAATGGACGAACAGCGTAATAGACCAATTGCGAAATGGGCGAACAGCGTAATAGACCAGTCGCGAATGGACGAACAGCGTAATAGACCAATCGTGAAATGGGCGAACAGCGTAATAGACCAGTCGCGAATGGACGAACAGCGTAATAGACCAATCATATCATGGACTAACTGCGTAGTAGACGATCGGCCAAACGCGATTTGGACGAAGAGCGTATTGGCCTAACAGCTAACAAATCTATAACTTATCTCATTCTTATTAAGTCTTATTCGTGTTTCGTCACGATCTTCCTAGGACTATGTTGTTGTTCGTCCCTTACGTTTTTAGTATCATTCACACTTTATTTTTAGTCACATTCGTTATTCGTCTCTCTCTTATTTTGGCGTTACTGGCAAATCGTCTTGTTCTTTTGTGGGTACGTTCGCTACTCGTCTCGTAAGATACACGTTTTATTCGCTAAGATAGAAAATATCGATGGTGACGAAAAACGAAAGTAACGAACTAAGAATTGGACTAAAAACGAAAGAGACTAATAACAAATGAGACTAGCATCGAACGTTCCGGAAAAATTGAGGCAAATAAGTTATTGAGACGAAAATCTAAAAGGAAGAATGAAGAATGAGTTAAGGAAGACGGTGACGAACAACGAATAAGACTTAATAAGAATGAGACAAGTTACTGATTTGGACTTAGAAAGATAGGGACAGATAGCGAACACGACGAAACAAGAATGAGTTACGAATGCAGAATGAGACGAAATAAGAATTGAACGAAAAGCGAATGGGACGAATAAAGCTGATACCGGCCGATCGTCTCTCTATCGTTTGTTCCGCGCTCTCGCTTGCACGCTCGGCTCAGGCGGAACGTGACAATGAGTCATGCTTTTTCGTTCGTGCAGCCGGCGTCCATCGATTTATAAGACGTTATCACGTCACAAAAAGCTGTTGGTAATAAATAAGAAGAAAGACTCGCCTGATCCGTGATCCATGGAGTGGAGGTCGGCGCCGTACTCCACTGTCACGTCTTCGTCGATAGACGATACTACGCGCCAGAACTCCTTCTCCACTGTCGGTGTTGGCACCATCTGTATCAAAACAAATTATATAGCAACTATAAAACATAAAGCTTCGAACATATAGCACCGAAGACTTTGATCCTCAGTTTTAAGGCCGACTCGACATTGAAACTCGAATTGCTCATTGCGCCATTTTTTAAACTTATTTTGCTTATTTCGGAGTCTATCTGAGTAAATCTCATAAAAATTACGAGTTCAAGTGACGAACCAATTAATTTAAACCCGGATAATGTTATGGAATAAGCACAATATGTCAACAACAGCCCATTACCGGCGAAATCAAAAGAAAAATACTTTGTTTTCTGTGTAAAAAGTTATTGTTAGTATTTAAGTATTCTACTTTTCCTCGCACAACGCGTAGCAAAACGTTGTATGATACACGTGCTGATGATTTCTGACTCGCGGCGAATTATTGACTCGCTCGTGACTAAAATTGATACACACTGGTCTTAAATTACCTTCCACACTCCTATCATAAATAACTTTGTCAGTTATTATGAAAACGGGACAGCATTACATTAAGAGAAAACATTCCTCTATCGCAACTAGTTGCCAATAAAGGCCAAAAATGCGCTCATCGCAACTGGTTGCGTACTACAGTTGCGATGGTGGAAGGGATTCTTATCTCGGTGATCACGGATCGTACCTATATTCTGGGCTGCATCAAGTTTATAGATTAACTAGCGACCCGCCCCGGCTTCGCACGGGTATAATGCTAACAAATTATGCATGTATTATACATATAAACCTTCCTCTTGAATCATTCTATCTATTAAAAAAAACCGCATCAAAATCCATTGCGTAGTTTTAAAGATTTAAGCATACAAAGGGACATAGGGACAGAGAAAGCGACTTTGTTTTATACTATGTAGTGATGAATAATTTTAAATCGGGTAGGGTTTTTAAGAGTTACTAGTTAGCTACTTTAATATTTGATTGTGTACTAGCTGCGTCGCGTGGTTACCCGCTCAGCCCACGGGAACACTACATTTTATCGGTATAAAAAGTAGCCTATGTTAATCCAGGGTGTCAGCTACCTTCCTATCAAAAGTGCTCCAGTCGTTTGAGCGTGAAGAAGTAACAAACATACACGTAATATAAACACTCACAAACTTTCGACTTTATAATATTAGTGTGATTTCGACATTATTTATAGATCTGATAAGCGTTTATTACTCTCACGTAAAAGAAACTTACATGAACAGGCATGTTGAAGTAATCAGACTTGAACTGGTCGGCCATCTCTCCAAATTGTTGAAGAGTGTATTCGCGTGACGCCTGCTCGAAGCCGAACGCTTCTGCCGGTTTTGATACCTGTAGAAAAACAAGAAAATTGTAATAAAGGTATTAAAATATATACCCGCTATAAGACCGTTCGCGGAAACGAATGTTATTATTAATAATGAAATAATAATGAAATAATGAACTTTATTCTGCAAGTAGGCCACAAGGGCACTTTTACATGTCTGAGTCTACCGGCATTTCACAAGAGGAGACCACTGTTGAGAAGAAACGCCGAAAGAAACTCAACAGTCAGTAATTTTTTCATAAAGGATAAGTACTTAACTATTACAGTAATATGAACTTAACTATACGTAGTTCTCGAAGAAAACATATTAAAAGTGTATTCTAAGATATAAATGAGGACTAGTGTAAGAATAAAATATAGAAACTACAAGAACGTATGACGGTTTAACACAATTTATGTACGTTTGATATGCTTTCTTATTAGAACTGTGTCCCTTAAACTAGTCAGGTACAATCTAAGGAGTCAGTTACTCGGTTTCTGGTTCAGGCCATGCATTTTTGTCTGTCAGATAGTCCTTTATTTTTATTATGATCTAGTTACCTCTTGAGCGGTGGTAGCCTAGTGGTTAGGGCATGCGACTTTCAATCCGGAGGTCGCGGGTTCGAACCCGGCCCGTACCAATGAGTTTTTCGGAACTTATGTACGGAATGTCATTTGATATTTACCACTCGCTTTTCGGTGAAGGAAAACATCGTGAGGAAACCACCTAAGCCCAAATAAGGCCTAGTTTCCCCTCTGGGTTGGGAGGTCAGATGGCAGTCGCTTGCGTAAAAACTAGTGCCTACGCCACATCTTGGGATTTAGGTAGCCGACCCCGATTGAGAATTCATTCTCAAAAAAAATGGGACAAAGGCTAGGAGGATGAGTTACCTCTTCGGCGAGGCAAACAGGACAGCGCCAGTCTCCCTTAGGCACGATGGCAAGCGGAGGCACGAGGCAGAATGTGTGGTACGAGTCGTCGCAGCCGTCACAAAGTAACATCTGCTCCTCGATGTCCCCGCGGCCGCAGACGCGGCACATGTATTTAGCCAGCTGGGAATAAGACAGTTATTGTTAGGCTGGTTTCCTAAAAAAAAAAAAGATAATTCCGAAAGTTTATTATCAAAAAAATTACAAAACGTATTTTTTGTAGTGTCTCGTAAACAAAAAGTTACAAAGGTAAGGTATAGAATAGAATAGAATACTCTTTATTGCACACCTCAAGAAGAAATCGCGCTCATTCACACATTTGCACGCTTGCTTGCAGGCTGAGCACATTGGAAACAAACATTGAATTATAAGACCTTAAACTCTGTGTTCTAGCAAATAAATGATTTGACTTTGATTTGACTTTGACTTTGAGAAATACAAATACAGATGACACTTAACATATAGGTATATCAAGGTATAATAACATTTTTTTTATCCAGAAAACGATGATATTGACGAAAGTTTGCGTCTAAACTGCAGTTTTTATTACGTTGCAGTTACGGAATAGGTTGTTATTGAACCAGTGACTTTGGATACTTTGGTACCGTTTGGTACCTAAGGATCCAAGGTAAAAGTTCGTAACCAGTTTCGAAACGGCAAAAAATTCCCATTCGGTAGGCTTCAATTTGGGACTTTTCCTTTACCAATTCGTAACCGCGGTTGGTAACCAGCTTCGAAACGGGAAAAAAATCCCATTCGGTAACTGGTTACAAAATTTCAACAGGGTTGGTTAGCAATCAGCAATACGCAGGCCCATTACGTAACCGGCTACAAACAGGGAATTTCGGATCCCCATTTTGTAGCCAGTTACAAAACTTGGTTAATAAACCTGGTCACTTTCCAACAAGTGAAAATCGGGCCAATCTGTGATCCAACTCTTCAAATCAATCGCTAATTGATTCGATTTTAAATAAATCGAACAGAATTCTACTGCAAAAAAAAACTTGCAAAATTTAGAAATTACAAATCTTAAGAGGCCTTATTCCTTTCAAAATGCTGATTGTTTAGACATTTTTCTCTATGATCAAACATGTTTCTTAACATATTATTGATGTCACTACCTAGAACAGGGCTATTGGGATTTATTGGTATATATTTGAAACCTACAGTTTGAAATTTTCATCGATAATTTTTGTTTCAAATACCTACTACTTGAAATTGACAAAATTCACGCGGAAAATAAGTTTTACCAACTTATTTTCGACTGCACGCAATGAAAGCATAAAATAGCTATTTTACTACCTAGAACCCGGGAAAAAGTATGATTCACTTCAAAAAATTGGTTAAAATTATCAATATATTTTTGTAATATGAAAAAAAAAAAATTCAAAAGGAATAAGGCCTCTTAAGTGTAAAAAATTTCAAGTCCTTTTGGATTTTATGGTAGCTGATCACATGACGCTCACGAAGTCCAACTTGCTGTACGGCGAAGTTGCAGTCTCACGCGCTGTGTAAAGTCGCAGTAGCTCACGAGTCAGAGCGCTATATCAGGTAAGTAGGGGTCGTGGGTTCGATGCCCTGCAATGTAGCGGATCGCGTAAAATTTTGTATATAAATTATTAACCTCTGAATCAAAAACCATAAAAAGTAGCAGAAAGTTTAAATAAATAACGGAATAAAATTTTACACACTATTAATAAAAAACGGAACTCAATCGCGTTCAAAGAAGTGTTTATTTAATAACCTCGACGTTTCGGACGTGATATATCGTCCATGGTTTCGAAGAGTACATTCATAAACACCTTTTATACGCGATTAGTTAGTAAAATTTATGGAAATATTAGAAAATTCACAAGAATTTAAACAACATTATAATATATTTGTGAAACATGTAAGGTGTCGTTATTTTTAATGTGGAACATTTTTTTTATATTAAACCATTGATACAAAATCAAAGCATAAAGAAAAATTTAAATTACCTGGCGGAAGAGACCGGGAATCGAACCAGGTACCTCTGGATCCGGCTTAGCGTGTTAACCTCTTCGCCAACCTAACGCTAGAAAACCTTTCGATTTTTCCGTGATGCTCCGTCACTTTTTATGTGAATGAAAAACAAAGCGATTTTTTTATTGATAATAATTATATTGAGACCGGTGAAAAATGCGATTTACATATTTGTATAGAATCTTTTTATCGATTCATATTTTTTATGTGGTGATACCACAATTTTATTTTTATAAATAATGACACAAAGGTAGATTAAGAAAGAAAAATTGAATGCGATCTACTAAATCCTAGGGTATGGCTAATGCGCATAAACATTTCAAAAACATATATGACGCAGAGGGCGCTCCAGTAGCGTTAAGGATTAAGGGATGAAAGTTTTGGTGTGATTGACGTAGCGATCGGGTAGCTCAGTTGGAAGAGCAATGCGCCGGAAACGCAGAACCCGCGAGGGTTCATACCCCGCTTCGAATGTAGTAGATCGCATTCAATTTTTCTTTCTTAATTTACCTTAATGCGATTTACGCCAAATGTCCGACTTTTCGTCTTTGTCTAGGTTTGGTGAATTTAGAAATGGCAGCCCTCTCACGAACAAGCCGTGCTAGACGGGCAGGCATTTTTTCTTTACTTAGCTTAGACAGTTGGCGTGTCGCTCACACTCCAACTGTCTAATCTAAGAAAAAAAAATGTCGGGGCGGACTCACGGGGTCCTGCTACTAGACGGGCGTGCGATTGTAAAGTTGAAGTCTGAAATGGGATAGTGTCGGGGCGGACTCACGGGGTCCTGGTGGTCGTAGGGCGGCGTGACGGCGGCGTTGGGCGGCGCGGGCGCGGGCGCGGGCGTCACGGACACGGTCATGTTGCTCATGCGGGAGATATGCTACTAGACGGGCGTGCGATTGTAAAGTTGAAGTCTGAAATGGGATAGTGTCGGGGCGGACTCACGGGGTCCTGGTGGTCGTAGGGCGGCGTGACGGCGGCGTTGGGCGGCGCGGGCGCGGGCGCGGGCGTCACGGACACGGTCATGTTGCTCATGCGGGAGATATGCTACTAGACGGGCGTGCGATTGTAAAGTTGAAGTCTGAAATGGGATAGTGTCGGAGCGGACTCACGGGGTCCTGGTGGTCGTAGGGCGGCGTGACGGCGGCGTTGGGCGGCGCGGGCGCGGGCGCGGGCGTCACGGACACGGTCATGTTGCTCATGCGGGAGATATGCTACTAGACGGGCGTGCGATTGTAAAGTTGAAGTCTGAAATGGGATAGTGTCGGGGCGGACTCACGGGGTCCTGGTGGTCGTAGGGCGGCGTGACGGCGGCGTTGGGCGGCGCGGGCGCGGGCGCGGGCGTCACGGACACGGTCATGTTGCTCATGCGGGAGATATGCTACTAGACGGGCGTGCGATTGTAAAGTTGAAGTCTGAAATGGGATAGTGTCGGGGCGGACTCACGGGGTCCTGGTGGTCGTAGGGCGGCGTGACGGCGGCGTTGGGCGGCGCGGGCGCGGGCGCGGGCGTCACGGACACGGTCATGTTGCTCATGCGGGAGATATGCTACTAGACGGGCGTGCGATTGTAAAGTTGAAGTCTGAAATGGGATAGTGTCGGGGCGGACTCACGGGGTCCTGGTGGTCGTAGGGCGGCGTGACGGCGGCGTTGGGCGGCGCGGGCGCGGGCGCGGGCGTCACGGACACGGTCATGTTGCTCATGCGGGAGATATGCTACTAGACGGGCGTGCGATTGTAAAGTTGAAGTCTGAAATGGGATAGTGTCGGGGCGGACTCACGGGGTCCTGGTGGTCGTAGGGCGGCGTGACGGCGGCGTTGGGCGGCGCGGGCGCGGGCGCGGGCGTCACGGACACGGTCATGTTGCTCATGCGGGAGATATGCTACTAGACGGGCGTGCGATTGTAAAGTTGAAGTCTGAAATGGGATAGTGTCGGGGCGGACTCACGGGGTCCTGGTGGTCGTAGGGCGGCGTGACGGCGGCGTTGGGCGGCGCGGGCGCGGGCGCGGGCGTCACGGACACGGTCATGTTGCTCATGCGGGAGATATGCTACTAGACGGGCGTGCGATTGTAAAGTTGAAGTCTGAAATGGGATAGTGTCGGGGCGGACTCACGGGGTCCTGGTGGTCGTAGGGCGGCGTGACGGCGGCGTTGGGCGGCGCGGGCGCGGGCGCGGGCGTCACGGACACGGTCATGTTGCTCATGCGGGAGATATGCTACTAGACGGGCGTGCGATTGTAAAGTTGAAGTCTGAAATGGGATAGTGTCGGGGCGGACTCACGGGGTCCTGGTGGTCGTAGGGCGGCGTGACGGCGGCGTTGGGCGGCGCGGGCGCGGGCGCGGGCGTCACGGACACGGTCATGTTGCTCATGCGGGAGATATGCTACTAGACGGGCGTGCGATTGTAAAGTTGAAGTCTGAAATGGGATAGTGTCGGGGCGGACTCACGGGGTCCTGGTGGTCGTAGGGCGGCGTGACGGCGGCGTTGGGCGGCGCGGGCGCGGGCGCGGGCGTCACGGACACGGTCATGTTGCTCATGCGGGAGATATGCTACTAGACGGGCGTGCGATTGTAAAGTTGAAGTCTGAAATGGGATAGTGTCGGGGCGGACTCACGGGGTCCTGGTGGTCGTAGGGCGGCGTGACGGCGGCGTTGGGCGGCGCGGGCGCGGGCGCGGGCGTCACGGACACGGTCATGTTGCTCATGCGGGAGATATGCTACTAGACGGGCGTGCGATTGTAAAGTTGAAGTCTGAAATGGGATAGTGTCGGGGCGGACTCACGGGGTCCTGGTGGTCGTAGGGCGGCGTGACGGCGGCGTTGGGCGGCGCGGGCGCGGGCGCGGGCGTCACGGACACGGTCATGTTGCTCATGCGGGAGATATGCTACTAGACGGGCGTGCGATTGTAAAGTTGAAGTCTGAAATGGGATAGTGTCGGGGCGGACTCACGGGGTCCTGGTGGTCGTAGGGCGGCGTGACGGCGGCGTTGGGCGGCGCGGGCGCGGGCGCGGGCGTCACGGACACGGTCATGTTGCTCATGCGGTAGATATGCTACTAGACGGGCGTGCGATTGTAAAGTTGAAGTCTGAAATGGGATAGTGTCGGGGCGGACTCACGGGGTCCTGGTGGTCGTAGGGCGGCGTGACGGCGGCGTTGGGCGGCGCGGGCGCGGGCGCGGGCGTCACGGACACGGTCATGTTGCTCATGCGGGAGATATGCTACTAGACGGGCGTGCGATTGTAAAGTTGAAGTCTGAAATGGGATAGTGTCGGGGCGGACTCACGGGGTCCTGGTGGTCGTAGGGCGGCGTGACGGCGGCGTTGGGCGGCGCGGGCGCGGGCGCGGGCGTCACGGACACGGTCATGTTGCTCATGCGGGAGATATGCTACTAGACGGGCGTGCGATTGTAAAGTTGAAGTCTGAAATGGGATAGTGTCGGGGCGGACTCACGGGGTCCTGGTGGTCGTAGGGCGGCGTGACGGCGGCGTTGGGCGGCGCGGGCGCGGGCGCGGGCGTCACGGACACGGTCATGTTGCTCATGCGGGAGATATGCTACTAGACGGGCGTGCGATTGTAAAGTTGAAGTCTGAAATGGGATAGTGTCGGGGCGGACTCACGGGGTCCTGGTGGTCGTAGGGCGGCGTGACGGCGGCGTTGGGCGGCGCGGGCGCGGGCGCGGGCGTCACGGACACGGTCATGTTGCTCATGCGGGAGATATGCTACTAGACGGGCGTGCGATTGTAAAGTTGAAGTCTGAAATGGGATAGTGTCGGGGCGGACTCACGGGGTCCTGGTGGTCGTAGGGCGGCGTGACGGCGGCGTTGGGCGGCGCGGGCGCGGGCGCGGGCGTCACGGACACGGTCATGTTGCTCATGCGGGAGATATGCTACTAGACGGGCGTGCGATTGTAAAGTTGAAGTCTGAAATGGGATAGTGTCGGGGCGGACTCACGGGGTCCTGGTGGTCGTAGGGCGGCGTGACGGCGGCGTTGGGCGGCGCGGGCGCGGGCGCGGGCGTCACGGACACGGTCATGTTGCTCATGCGGGAGATATGCTACTAGACGGGCGTGCGATTGTAAAGTTGAAGTCTGAAATGGGATAGTGTCGGGGCGGACTCACGGGGTCCTGGTGGTCGTAGGGCGGCGTGACGGCGGCGTTGGGCGGCGCGGGCGCGGGCGCGGGCGTCACGGACACGGTCATGTTGCTCATGCGGGAGATATGCTACTAGACGGGCGTGCGATTGTAAAGTTGAAGTCTGAAATGGGATAGTGTCGGGGCGGACTCACGGGGTCCTGGTGGTCGTAGGGCGGCGTGACGGCGGCGTTGGGCGGCGCGGGCGCGGGCGCGGGCGTCACGGACACGGTCATGTTGCTCATGCGGGAGATATGCTACTAGACGGGCGTGCGATTGTAAAGTTGAAGTCTGAAATGGGATAGTGTCGGGGCGGACTCACGGGGTCCTGGTGGTCGTAGGGCGGCGTGACGGCGGCGTTGGGCGGCGCGGGCGCGGGCGTCACGGACACGGTCATGTTGCTCATGCGGGAGATATGCTACTAGACGGGCGTGCGATTGTAAAGTTGAAGTCTGAAATGGGATAGTGTCGGGGCGGACTCACGGGGTCCTGGTGGTCGTAGGGCGGCGTGACGGCGGCGTTGGGCGGCGCGGGCGCGGGCGCGGGCGTCACGGACACGGTCATGTTGCTCATGCGGGAGATATGCTACTAGACGGGCGTGCGATTGTAAAGTTGAAGTCTGAAATGGGATAGTGTCGGGGCGGACTCACGGGGTCCTGGTGGTCGTAGGGCGGCGTGACGGCGGCGTTGGGCGGCGCGGGCGCGGGCGCGGGCGTCACGGACACGGTCATGTTGCTCATGCGGGAGATATGCTACTAGACGGGCGTGCGATTGTAAAGTTGAAGTCTGAAATGGGATAGTGTCGGGGCGGACTCACGGGGTCCTGGTGGTCGTAGGGCGGCGTGACGGCGGCGTTGGGCGGCGCGGGCGCGGGCGCGGGCGTCACGGACACGGTCATGTTGCTCATGCGGGAGATATGCTACTAGACGGGCGTGCGATTGTAAAGTTGAAGTCTGAAATGGGATAGTGTCGGGGCGGACTCACGGGGTCCTGGTGGTCGTAGGGCGGCGTGACGGCGGCGTTGGGCGGCGCGGGCGCGGGCGCGGGCGTCACGGACACGGTCATGTTGCTCATGCGGGAGATATGCTACTAGACGGGCGTGCGATTGTAAAGTTGAAGTCTGAAATGGGATAGTGTCGGGGCGGACTCACGGGGTCCTGGTGGTCGTAGGGCGGCGTGACGGCGGCGTTGGGCGGCGCGGGCGCGGGCGCGGGCGTCACGGACACGGTCATGTTGCTCATGCGGGAGATATGCTACTAGACGGGCGTGCGATTGTAAAGTTGAAGTCTGAAATGGGATAGTGTCGGGGCGGACTCACGGGGTCCTGGTGGTCGTAGGGCGGCGTGACGGCGGCGTTGGGCGGCGCGGGCGCGGGCGCGGGCGTCACGGACACGGTCATGTTGCTCATGCGGGAGATATGCTACTAGACGGGCGTGCGATTGTAAAGTTGAAGTCTGAAATGGGATAGTGTCGGGGCGGACTCACGGGGTCCTGGTGGTCGTAGGGCGGCGTGACGGCGGCGTTGGGCGGCGCGGGCGCGGGCGCGGGCGTCACGGACACGGTCATGTTGCTCATGCGGGAGATATGCTACTAGACGGGCGTGCGATTGTAAAGTTGAAGTCTGAAATGGGATAGTGTCGGGGCGGACTCACGGGGTCCTGGTGGTCGTAGGGCGGCGTGACGGCGGCGTTGGGCGGCGCGGGCGCGGGCGCGGGCGTCACGGACACGGTCATGTTGCTCATGCGGTGCTCGCGCAGGCGCGTGGAGCGCGTCACGCGCGCGCGCGCGCCGCAGCTGCCCGCGCCCGACATCCACTTGTTCTCGCGAGGGCCTGAACAGATGCAACCAGTTATAACAAACATATATCACCATCAAAAATCACTTTCCATCAGGCGATACGTTTGCTCATTTGCCCCCTGTGACATAAAAAAAAAAAAAAAAAAACCATCAATCCACAGGAACTAGGTACCGTAAAACTACCCAACTATAGTCCAGTCCACAAAACTATAATACTACTAATTTAATCCGAAAATTACTTGTTAATATTATGACAATTATTACGAACTAGCTGTACCCCGCGGTGTTACCCGCTCATCCCACGGGAACACTAAATTTATTCGGGATGAAAAGTATCCTATGTCCTTTCCCGGGTCTCAAACTATCTCCATACCAAATTTCATCTAAGTCGCTTCAGCGGTTTAAGCGTGAAGAGGTAACAGACAGACAGACAGACAGACAGACAGACAGACACACTTTCGCATTTATAATATTAGTATGGATATCTCACTATCAATCCACAGGAACTAGGTACCGTCAAACTACCCAACTATAGTCCAGTCCACAAAACTATGGTCCAATTTAATCCGATACTTGTTAATATTATGACAATTATAACGAATAAACTCTAAGGTGAACAACATAATTAAACAAACTTAAATAAAAACGTATAAAATCACTGACAGAATATGGACTTTGATAAAAATAAACGAGTTTTGTTTTGGACCATAGTTGGATGATTGGACTATAGTTGGGTAGTTTTACGGTACTCCAAAGTGCCGTCGAGAAAAACGACATACTATGAAGTTCGACCTTCGGAGCTGCTGCTCAGAGATATATGGATAGAGTTTGAATTCCCCTGATATTTGTTTAAATTTGTATGGGAAATGCTCTAAAAAAATTTCTCCGCCTAGTACAAAACAATAACAGAACAGTTTCTATCATGGAATTTGTAATATATGGTAGTATCTGAACACACCTAAAATGGAGCTATACAAATGATATTTTTAGACAGCTTGCCTCTCTCCTGATCTATGGCATGGTAAACGTCAATTTGTAGCAATATTATTTTCTCAAACATGCAATAAAATGTCGACATAACGTGCGCTAACAGGCTTCGAAGTACCACAAGGAATTTCATTCAAAATAAAATAAAATAATAAATATTGGACAACCTCACACAAATCGATCTAGTCCCAAATTAAACTCAAGAAGGCTTGTGTTATGGTATGGGCACTAGACGACGAATTGAAGGCGGGAAGTAATTATTCTTAAAATGGCGTCTATTTTCATTAACAGGCTGAACAGCTGAATTAGATATTTTTGAGTGGTGTATTTTTTTGTTCTATTGCATATGTTTGAGAAAAACACTTTACATACCTTAGCCGTGAAAAGGGCTTGCCGGCTTCGTATCACTATCCTCTATACCTACTCACCCGGCAAACCCATACTTTCACGGCGTCTGCAGTAATGTACTATTGTGAATAAATAAAATAAAATAAATAAATATTAAGGGATAATCATACACAAATCGACCTAGTACCAAACTAAGCAAAGCTTGTACTATGGGTACTAGACGACGATATACATAATATATAAATAAATACATATATAGATAACATCCATGACCCAAGAACAAATATTTGCCCCGGCCGGGATTCGAACCCGGGACCGCAGACTCAGTAGGCAGGTGTCTACAAACCGAGCCAAACGCGTCGTCAAAAATAATATATTAATAATAATATGTTAATGTCATGCCTGCCTTCAGCAGGTCAGAGTTAAGTGAGTGTAGTTAACAAGTACTAGACTAGTGACTCACTGCGTCGCTGCTCCCCATTCTCCTTTTCCTCTTTAACGGGCGTCCTCATCTCCTTGCTCTCATCAGCCCCAGCCAGCGCTCCCTCAGTATGGCTGCCCTCAGCAGGCTCGGGGTCAGTTGGAGTTGGGTGACTGTACATAACTACTACACTAGTTACTCACTGCGTCGCTGCTCTCCATTCTCCTTCTCCTCTTTAACTGGGGTCTTCATCTCCCTGGTCTCATCAGCCCCAGCCAGCGCTCCCTCAGTATGGCTGCCCTCAGCAGGCTCAGGGTCAGTTGGAGTTGGGTGACTGTACATAACTACTACACTAGTTACTCACTGCGTCGCTGCACTCCATTCTCCTTCTCCTCTTTAACTGGGGTCTTCATCTCCCTGGTCTCATCAGCCCCAGCCAGCGCTCCCTCAGTATGGCTGCCCTCAGCAGGCTCAGGGTCAGTTGGAGTTGGGTGACTGTACATAACTACTACACTAGTTACTCACTGCGTCGCTGCTCTCCATTCTCCTTCTCCTCTTTAACTGGGGTCTTCATCTCCCTGGTCTCATCAGCCCCAGCCAGCGCTCCCTCAGTATGGCTGCCCTCAGCAGGCTCAGGGTCAGTTGGAGTTGGGTGACTGTACATAACTACTACACTAGTTACTCACTGCATCGCTGCTCTCCATTCTCCTTCTCCTCTTTAACTGGGGTCTTCATCTCCCTGGTCTCATCAGCCCCAGCCAGCGCTCCCTCAGTATGGCTGCCCTCAGCAGGCTCAGGGTCAGTTGGAGTTGGGTGACTGTACATAACTACTACACTAGTTACTCACTGCGTCGCTGCTCTCCATTCTCCTTCTCCTCTTTAACTGGGGTCTTCATCTCCCTGGTCTCATCAGCCCCAGCCAGCGCTCCCTCAGTATGGCTGCCCTCAGTATGGCTGCCCTCAGCAGGCTCAGGGTCAGTTGGAGTTGGGTGACTGTACATAACTACTACACTAGTTACTCACTGCGTCGCTGCTCTCCATTCTCCTTCTCCTCTTTAACTGGGGTCTTCATCTCCCTGGTCTCATCAGCCCCAGCCAGCGCTCCCTCAGTATGGCTGCCCTCAGCAGGCTCAGGGTCAGTTGGAGTTGGGTGACTGTACATAACTACTACACTAGTTACTCACTGCGTCGCTGCTCTCCATTCTCCTTCTCCTCTTTAACTGGGGTCTTCATCTCCCTGGTCTCATCAGCCCCAGCCAGCGCTCCCTCAGTATGGCTGCCCTCAGTAGGCTCAGGGTCAGTTGGAGTTGGGTGACTGTACATAACTACTACACTAGTTACTCACTGCGTCGCTGCTCTCCATTCTCCTTCTCCTCTTTAACTGGGGTCTTCATCTCCCTGGTCTCATCAGCCCCAGCCAGCGCTCCCTCAGTATGGCTGCCCTCAGCAGGCTCAGGGTCAGTTGGAGTTGGGTGACTGTACATAACTACTACACTAGTTACTCACTGCGTCGCTGCTCTCCATTCTCTTTCTCCTCTTTAACGGGCGTCCTCATCTCCTTGCTCTCATCAGCCCCAGCCAGCGCTCCCTCAGTATGGCTGCCCTCAGCAGGCTCAGGGTCAGTTGGAGTTGGGTGACTGTACATAACTACTACACTAGTTACTCACTGCGTCGCTGCTCTCCATTCTCCTTCTCCTCTTTAACTGGGGTCTTCATCTCCCTGGTCTCATCAGCCCCAGCCAGCGCTCCCTCAGTATGGCTGCCCTCAGCAGGCTCAGGGTCAGTTGGAGTTGGGTGACTGTACATAACTACTACACTAGTTACTCACTGCGTCGCTGCTCTCCATTCTCCTTCTCCTCTTTAACTGGGGTCTTCATCTCCCTGGTCTCATCAGCCCCAGCCAGCGCTCCCTCAGTATGGCTGCCCTCAGCAGGCTCAGGGTCAGTTGGAGTTGGGTGACTGTACATAACTACTACACTAGTTACTCACTGCGTCGCTGCTCTCCATTCTCCTTCTCCTCTTTAACTGGGGTCTTCATCTCCCTGGTCTCATCAGCCCCAGCCAGCGCTCCCTCAGTATGGCTGCCCTCAGCAGGCTCAGGGTCAGTTGGAGTTGGGTGACTGTACATAACTACTACACTAGTTACTCACTGCGTCGCTGCTCTCCATTCTCCTTCTCCTCTTTAACTGGGGTCTTCATCTCCCTGGTCTCATCAGCCCCAGCCAGCGCTCCCTCAGTATGGCTGCCCTCAGCAGGCTCAGGGTCAGTTGGAGTTGGGTGACTGTACATAACTACTACACTAGTTACTCACTGCGTCGCTGCTCTCCATTCTCCTTCTCCTCTTTAACTGGGGTCTTCATCTCCCTGGTCTCATCAGCCCCAGCCAGCGCTCCCTCAGTATGGCTGCCCTCAGCAGGCTCAGGGTCAGTTGGAGTTGGGTGACTGTACATAACTACTACACTAGTTACTCACTGCGTCGCTGCTCTCCATTCTCCTTCTCCTCTTTAACTGGGGTCTTCATCTCCCTGGTCTCATCAGCCCCAGCCAGCGCTCCCTCAGTATGGCTGCCCTCAGCAGGCTCAGGGTCAGTTGGAGTTGGGTGACTGTACATAACTACTACACTAGTTACTCACTGCGTCGCTGCTCTCCATTCTCCTTCTCCTCTTTAACTGGGGTCTTCATCTCCCTGGTCTCATCAGCCCCAGCCAGCGCTCCCTCAGTATGGCTGCCCTCAGCAGGCTCAGGGTCAGTTGGAGTTGGGTGACTGTACATAACTACTACACTAGTTACTCACTGCGTCGCTGCTCTCCATTCTCCTTCTCCTCTTTAACTGGGGTCTTCATCTCCCTGGTCTCATCAGCCCCAGCCAGCGCTCCCTCAGTATGGCTGCCCTCGGCAGGCTCAGGGTCGGCGCTCTTGAACCGGCGCGCGGGCGGCGGCGTGGCGGCGGGACACTTGGAGTTCGAGCGGCTTCGGGCCGTGTTAGCCTTCTCTGGGGTCTGATCGCCTTTCACTTCGATTTTCTGGTGAACAATCAGTACCAATAAGTATTGTTACGTATATATGTGACGCCCTAACCTCAGCACGAAACTTTACTTTTTAATCTATATTGATCGTCGATTTTAGCATGGATATTGACCAATATTCAGATTTCGGTAGAAAAAAATAGTTTATTGATGAGCGTAAAAAAACTGTGATAGTCTGAAACTGGTAAGTTTCGTGGCAGTTATCTTTTTTTTAAATGACATTACCGTATACTTAGATATAAATAAATCTTTAACTAATCAACCCATAAGTAAGCCTGTCTTATATCTAGATTTCGTAAATAGTCTCAGTCTATAAACAATTTTGTAAATACTCCTTTCAGTTCTGTGTTAAGCTAATGCGAGAAATAAACACAATCCCAATAATATTATATTAGAAAAGTGAAATTATGTGTGTGTGTGAATACAAACACTAATTGTTGAAAGGAGACAGGAAATAGACCAGACAACCAAACTAGCACACTTAGTCGAATAGTTTTCACGATAAACTGGATAATACGAGTGTGACAAGTAACGGTTCTACTTCATCTATGGCATAATACTTGTTTAAACAGCAAATTATAGAACAGATCGCACTGATAATGATAGCGAAGATATCTAAAGAGGAAGTTAAGGTATACCTAACCTCGATAGCGATCAAAGCACAGTTATAACTAGGCTTTAGACTTTTAATTTTTCAGGGCCTTATTCCTTTTTTTTTTATAATGGCTGAAACATGTATTTTTATTACGATTTCACCTCCGCCATTAAAAAAATCGATAACCTGAGTAGACAAAAAATAACCTACCTATACAAGCTACTCGCAAAATTTCGCGATAATCGGTTGAGAAACGCGACCCATAGGCGAGAGCCGGTTATCCGAAAGAATTTTTGACCAAGCCAAAACGGAGGATGCGACCTTCAAACCTTCAAGAAAGGAGCCTCTGCGGCCGGCAACGCACTTGTGACTCTTCTGGTGTTGCAGGTGTCTATGTGTGTGTGTGTGTGTGTGTGTGTGTGTGTGTGTGTGTGTGTGTGTGTGTGCCGGTAATTGCTTTCCATGAAGCGATCCGTTTGCTCGTTTACCCCCTATGACATAAAAACCGCTTCGCTCGCTCGGCCAGTCACGAAAACTCGCCATTAGGGTTTGCAGAACCAGGAAATTTTAGTATGGTAGTACCGGGAATACCTCTCCTTGGCGTCGGGGTTACCGCTGCTCTTAAACACGTTGTACGGGCACAGGATGCACTCGTAATGGTTCTTGAGGATGGACCCGATTCCCTTCCCTTGGGGGTGGCCCATGCACTTCTCACAAAGCATCAACCGATTGAGAAACGCGTCCTGTAGCCGAGAACTGGCCATCCGAACATCCTAAAGAATCTTTAACGAGGCTGAAACACTTCAACACGGAAACTCACCGTCTCCTTGGCGTCGGGGGTACCGCTGCTCTTGAACACGTCGTACGGGTACAGTATGCGCTCATAATGGTTCTTGAGGATGGACCCGATGCCCTTCCCTTGGGGGTGGCCCATGCGCTGCTCACAAAGCATCAACCGATTGAGAAACGCGATCTGTAGTCGATAACCGGGCATCCGAACATCCGATTTTTTTTTTTACCAGGCTGAAACACTTCATCACGAGAACTCACCGTCTCCTTGGCGTCGGGGGTACCGCTGCTCTTGAACACATCGTACGGGTACAGGATGCGCTCGTAGTGGTTCTTGAGGATGGACCCGATGCCCTTCCCCTGGGGGTGGCCCATGCGCCGCGCGATCTTCGACCATTTCCGCTCCGCTGAACACGTGTCGAAGCCGCCTGGAGAATTAATTGTGTGTTGAAATATGAAAGGCATAAAAAAGTTTCAAAACTATTGGAAAATTCCTCGGAAGCTTTAGAAAAAAAATATTGAAGGTTTGCATCATGTAAAAAGGAATTGAAGATATTTACTTCATGTTTAGAGCGGCGTTCGTAATCTTGGAAATTTTCTTTAATGCACCAAACGAGAAAATGAACGTGATGCACAGTATACATTATCAAAGCTGTATATAAGTAGAGAAATTACAGAAACAGGATATAAATCTTCACCTGATCTATTGCACAACCGATTTTTGATAGGAATAACTTTTGAGTTCCTTTGTAAGTAAGTAAGCAAAACTTCAACTCAGTCGGTTGAAGATATCTGCTTCAAAATTGAGTTGCAAGATTCCACCCGAACGAACATAGTTTCATACATACATTGCAAGTTAGATAAAAGCTTGTAAAATACAATACAAGTACGCTTTATAGCACACCAAAAAACATAAATCATATAAAAACGGTAGACAACAGGCGGTCTTATCGCTAAAGAGCGATCTTTTCCAGACAACCTTTGGGTAGTGGAGTTGATACTAAAAATACAACCGAATTGAGCACCCATTATTTGGAAGAAGTTGTAAAGTGTCACTTACCAGCCTCCTTGACAATCTTGTGCAGGGCGTAGAGATCCAGGGGCTTGCGCTCGACCGTGGGGATCTTAAACGAGGAGCCCTGCAGCTCCCAGAACTTGATTATTTGATCCAGGAAGTTTAGCTTCACTCGGGTGATAGCCTGTGAAACAAGGGTAGATGGTATTTATTACGTCACCCTACGCGGAAAATGGGATTTTCTGCCCGGTACGCGGGGAGATAAACTCGTTCCCTGGCCAAGGCAAGACGCAAGAATCCCGGTACCTATTTTTATTTCGATAGGTGTTTATGTTTAGCCTTAAGTGTAATAGGCAATGAAATAGTGCTCTAACTAATAGACTTTAACGGTAACATACACTTGGTATAAAATAAATTGATAAAGTTATAAAATATAATGTAACATTTGGTATAACGTTATTTAATATTTTATTCTGTTACCGCGATTGTCACACATTTAAATAAAACGATTTAAACGGATTATATCAACCTCTGATAACAGTGGAAAGTTACCGAAACGTCAGGGAGGCTCAAATAATTAATATACGCGATATAATCCGTTCAAATAGTTTTATTTAAATAACGTTTTTTGTTATAATTTACTTTACTTATTAATGAATTTATGAGCAAAATGCGATAATAAATATCTGATCACGGTTCTACGCCGTTAACAATATAGGCGAGTTCACATATCGATACCTTAGAACACAATCGTACTAACTTTTATAAAAAGGTCGTTGCAATTTGGACGTTAGTACACAACTCTTATGTGGTTTACATTTAATTAGCAAAAAAATGTAATTAGTACGAACGTTAACTAAGGTGTTGATATTTTTGATCATAATTCTGGCCCTTATGAATTATGAATAATAATTAATTCCAACATTTACCTCTAATTCATTTAACCGCTGTATCCGCGGCGTAAACCTTAGTCGGTCGACGTCCACAGCGAATGGGGGTTGCCAGTGCTGAAACAATGATAACAACACATGAGGAAAACACGGTAAATATGGGTCGCCTGTAGTTATATAATACTATAATACACTAGAAGGTGACCGTCACTTAATACGTAGTCGGGTAAAAAGTATCATATAGCCATCTTTGGATGTCCAGCTGTATCTGTACCAAAATTGGTTAAAATGCCGTCAGCCGTTTCGCCGTGATGACCGGACAAAGAAATGTTTACCAACACATTGGCACCTTCCAATAAAAACAACATTTACAAAAAGCTACATCCAGGCCAAACTTTGCAAGTTTAAAAAATAATTTTTAATATTTACTTTATGTTGATAATGCATGAATAACATTCTAAGTAAAAAATTAAACATTGTAAATAATCTTTTTTGTAACAGTTAAAAAAAAGGAGGTTCTCAGTTTGACCTGTAAGTATATATGTATGTATGTTTGTCCGCGATTTTCTCGAGTTTGGCCTAACCGATTTTGATGCGGTTTTCAGAAAAGCATTTGTTACACTTAGGAGGTTTTAGTATTTTAACCGACTTCAAAAAAAGGGGTTCTCACAGTTTGACCCGCATATATGTATAACCTCACGTAAACTATAATATATAAATATAATAATTGAGTGGTTTGGCACCGACTTCAAAAGGTTATTCAAATGTAGTCTGTACTTGAACGGGTTATTTTGGCTTTTTAGTTTTTTGAAGTCGGTGCTTTTTTGTTAATTTTTTTTTTTAGTAGTATGTTTTTCCGGTTCTATTTTAATGTGGAAATACCTACCACATTTTTATTTTGTAAATATTGACAAAGGTAGATTCAGAAAGAAAAATGCAATTTGATCCACTGCAACGTAAGTAGGACTCGATCCTGCGATTTTAAACACATATGATGCAGAGGGCGCTCCAGTGGCCTAGAATTATGAAATCAAAGTCATTTGGTGTGATTGACGTAACGATGTGATAGCTCAGCTGGGAGAGCACTACGCCGGAAACGTCGTAGGCTCGCAGGTTCGAGTCCTGCTTGCATTGCAGTGGATCACAATAAATTTTTCTTTGATATTTTCCTTTGTGTCAATATTTATAAATGTAAATGCAATTATCACTTATCTTCCAATGCCAGGTCAGTGACAAGTTTGTTTATTTACGTTTTCTATAAATTCTATTTCAGAATTCTTATTCAAAGTTAAAATATGAAATTATTAGTATTTGTTTGTAACTTTATTAAGTAAAGAAATCTTCTGTTACGTAAGTAACATACACATACGTCACTCATATACGGGTCAAGGACAGGGAACGTTTTAAAAAACTGCTTTAAAATCAAACAATTCACTGTAAATAAAGTCTCACTTGAGATGAGTATTATAACCTAAATTCAGTTTTAAAAACCCCCTAAACCCCCACACTAAAAATAGCTAAGAACCATCTCAACAGACAAGGTTTTCTATAAAAAACCGCATTTAAATTGGACCATCTGTTTGGGAGCTACGATGCCACAGACAAACACACAGATACACATAATCCATATCCATAATCCTCCTTGACGTTTCGGTAGCTTTCCTGTTACCGTTGTCAAAGGTTGACTGAGAAAAAGACAATTTTTCCCTGTCAAAGTTGCACATGTTAAACTTATAACATTCATCTTCTTTGTCAGGGGTTAAGATTTTCATCTTTGTACAGTCAGCATCAAAAGTATTTGAGAATTTTACTGGCTTATATCAAACTGCATACTAAAAAGCAGCCTTGATGAATACAATACCAAAATGTTTAAACTGCATTCATACTTCATGCAAAAATTATTCAGGGTGTGCGACAATATTGAATTTCATAAGTGCTTAGTATTCTTAAGGTGACTACTGCCTGACCTTTGCTTTATTTCAATTGGTTCGTTCCGTATAATGTTACATATTTTATCTTATCTTCGGACTAAAGTACTGAGGAATATTGTACCTTTAGTTAGATGAGTATGCAATTAAGACAGGACTGGTAGGAAATATAGGGCTAACATATCTAGCTGCGTGTTCGCTCGTCGCGCGATTCTGTGTCACCTGTCTTGCTCGCACGGTATTAAAAGGAAAGTGACAGTATTAGTCACAGTTATGCTAGACGTTCTGGGTTCATATTGAGAAAGAATACATTGGATAATAATCTCTTGTCATTAGTTCCAATAAGGGCCGACACACTTGCGATTTCTGACCGAATTTTGTATGAAGCAGCGAGTTCGCCGCGACGTTTATTTGTACAGAAAACTCGCTGGCAAAATCAGGCCAGGAAAGAAGCTGAATATCTTGAAGGCAACTGTTTTTATTTCCACCAAGCATAGTTAAGAGCCATCTTGCCAGATATGACTTTGATGAAAAAACTCTCAAATAGGTTATTCCGATTGGAAGCTACAATGCTACATACACTTGTTAAAATATATAACCAAGGGGTTGTTTGGAGGTAAAAAGACAGCTAGGTGAGTTTCTACTTTCTTTTTGCTTGGTGTTATGTATAAAAAGCAAGAGGACTAATGTCACCGGGAAGAATAAATAAAACAGAGATAATGTAACCAATTTTTCTTAAAGCTAGCGAAACCTTAACTAAACTTTGTAAGCATAATTGGTAACTAACCTGTCTGGCCCAGAAAGCTGTGGGGATGTTCAAATCCTGCTCAAAGCAATTAACTTTTAAATTTTTTGCTTCTATATAAACATTTAGAGATAAAGTACATAATTATAATATAAAATCTATTGGCAGCATATATAGGTTACTGTAGACAGCAGCAAAAGGTGCTACGCAGAATTATACTGCCGTGTTACAGTAAAAGGTCTTATCTTTATACGGATGTCATAGTTAGACACATCCTTTTGCCGTAGCATGGCAGTATACTCAAGATGATCTGCACAGGTCTTATTACTTTGATAATAGTGTTAGTATTCGGAATTTATTTTGAATGAAAAGTTTAACTTTAGGACCTTAGCACCATTACATTAAGTTGAAAAGTGAGGGAGATCTATTCATTCCCTGACTACACATTTTGTATAGCTACTTCTGCCACTTTGTAATGCACAAAGGGAACAATAAATAACACAAGCTCTGTAGGCCCAGATACATATTCATAAAACATAGTAACTACAAACAATTTTTAAAATATATTAAGGAGAGTTAAACAACTGGTGTCTTCATTGGTAAACTCTACTGGCATCATGTACATGATTTTCACGGCTTGCATAGGTAACATTGAGAACTTTCATCCATTACTTTAGAGCAATAAGTAAATAAAATCAGTTCCGTCTTAACCAGAAATTTATTTAATTTTACACCACTCAAAATCAATTTTTTTTTTTCTAGTAGGCCAAGCTGTAAATACTTTAGAATCACTTGTAAACATCCATATCTCCTAGATGAGGTTGTAGGTATGACTTTTCCAGCTTTAGCTGAAAATGTTTGGTTTTTACGGACATGTCCAGACAAATGTTTTCTTGCCTGGTCTGGCTTAGTTACGATTTTTGTCAGGCTGTTGTGCAAGATAAAATTCGAGCCATGATAAGCTATTAAAAATGTATGACAGGCTTGCAAGGTAGGGTTTTAGTTTTAGGACCTGGCAGCCCTAGTCGTAGAAAATTATTGAGAGGTGGACAACAATTTTGATGATCTTTGTTTGCAACTTGATTGTTTTTGATTATTTTATCATGGTCATAACTGTATAGTAAAAGCATTATAGTCATTGAATTTGCAAACAAATGCTCTTGACACGGTAATTATCTATTAGTTTGACAATTACTCATATGGAATTACATGAATATAAAAAGCACAATGTTTTGTTTATAATGAGCATATCACTAATCTGGCATAAGTTTTCACTACAGAGTTGTCAAATTTCTACAGTACAAGTGTACTTACATTTAAATACTGATTAATAATTTGTTGCAAGTGCCCATGCATGGATGAAGCAATTCATTAAATGAAACATGCTAAAGGCCACATATGTAACTTATATGCCTATTTTACATATTTTCCTTATCATTAGAACATTAAAATTATTAAATTACTAGTGAATGCTTGATTGTGGTGCTGGTGGCAAGTTGACATTTCACCACATTTTATGTTTTTTTCTTTCAGATTTTAACCATCATATTTTAGGGAATCAAAGATTAGTTGGATTATTTGTTTTATTTGATTGAATAATTAGTTATTAGTACTATAATTCAACATATTCGTAGCAAATATATCATCCATACTGACTGACATCTTTTTCATTTGCTTTCATGAATGCCAAACTGCCATGTTGTTAAAAACTGTACAATCATTGATGAAAAAACATTTTATAGGCTGAACAAGGAAAAACAAGGTACAAAAGTTATTTTCAGCACTCTCTGGGAGTGTTTTGTGTTTAGTAGCAACAGTTTACTCTATTAAAAGTAAGTATAGATAGTTACTTGTGGGTATCTAGCCCAAACATCAAAGGATCAGTGAAAATCCTAGTCATCAAAATGCACGAAAATAGACCAAACCTAGCAGTATTTGATGACAGTACAGTTACACGCCACAAAAAACGTCGCAATAGTTATTTTTTATCTTAACTATTGTAGGCAGCAGGGCACAAGACAAAATGGCAACCTGCCTTCTATGCACAATATGCCACTGCATTTAATGACAATAAAATGCATTTTGCATAAGTGTGTGCTCTCAAAGTGTGCCCAAACATGTTTTAATAAGGATTACGCCCTAAAAACAGAAAATAGATAACGCATAAGAGTCACAGACGGGCTTATGTGGTTGCATCACACAACAATTAACGTGCTAGTTTAGGGTTAGAAAACCACTTAAAACCGACGATTCCTAACAGTAAATGAAGAAATAGTGATGTAAATAGGGGTTTGCGATGTTTTGTAACAAAGGGTACTAACCGCAGGGGGTTTGATCTTGCATATTCCTGACTTCTCCGCAACTGGCCTTATTTTGCTTATGTACGCCAGAGGGTCCAGGAACTCCTCCGGTGTCGGCTCGAACACAGGTGCCTCCGGGGGCACGCTGAACGTAAAATTATCAGGTTTCATGGGGGACGCCGAGTCCCCCATACTAACTTCAACATTGGCTTCGTCACATTTTCCCATTTTTGAGAAAAACTATGCAGTTCACACAAATGCAACAAATAATATCACTACAGCATCATCAATCGTTAAGGAATGAATAACGCACGTCCACAAAGAAATAAAAGCATTAGAATTTGTCCTTCCATAAGGAATCACAACGAGATAATTGAAATTATCACCAACAAATATCTGAGTCTTATTGCACGTCCGCCATGCGAAATTGAACTTTCGAAACTGCAGTGTTGCTACAGAGAAAAAACAGTACGCATTTAATTTTTTTTATACAGTGCATTTACATGTCACAATGTAAAGGAAGATATAGATGCGATGAAATCACACAGTTAACGTATGTAAAAAAGAAATAAATAATACTAAACACAATAATCTTAAATTTTATTACTGTTAACTCAAAACAGTAATTACTAATAACAATATTTTTAATTACTGATTTCAATTCCGCGTCTCTTACAAATTTAAGTGCATGACTTAGGCATGGTATGACTTAACCAGGTGAAGTCGCTTCCACACGGAATTGGTTTCCTGACATTCAATCTGGCTCCGTCTGTATCAGGTTGCCGGCAAACTTTTAGAACAAAAATGGCGGATCTGCGCATGTACATTTGTACGTAAATCGGCTACTGCGCAGTCAAGGTTATGCTCTAAAAGTTTGCCGGCAGCTTTATATTCGATGAAATCGAGTCCAGGTCAATCGGGCAAATACGCGCCTAAACATTCATGACACCAAATGGTTTTCTTTAAATGTCTATCAATATTCAATAGACGTCTATAGCTGGTCATAGATCCTCCTTGTATCTCACCAGAGTGTGGCCGTTAAAACTCCCCAGTGCCTGAAGACGAAAGTCTTCAAACAGTTTGTGTTCCTAGAAACTTTCACTGGTACACAGTGCTTTTCATAAAGCTGCTTAGATTTACGCAACGTGCAATAGAAAGAGCTATGCTCGGAGTTTTTCTGCGTGATAGAATCAGAAATGAGGATTGAGGATATCTGTAGAAGAACGGAATTAACTGACATAGCTCGCTGATCTGCACAGCAGTAGTAATGGGGCCCAGCTCACAAAGCCGGGAGAATGGATAGCCTTTGGGATATTAAAGTTCTGGAATTTATTAATTTTAATTTACTTGTAACTAACAATGTAGGTACTTAGAAACGAAGATGCAAACTTAAGACGTCAAGAAGAGGAAGTATTCAGTGAATAGCGGAACTGTTCAGTGGTTACAAGTAAACCCAGAGTTAAGAGTTGGGCGTTATACCGATTATTCATATGGTTAGGTTATTTAATACTGTAGGTAGGTACAATAAAACTATACATTGAAACACTGAAGATGACATGACTAATGGAGTATTATTTCGTTTATTTCTATTTTTAACATTTAGGGCCAGCGATTTAATAAACCACAACCCGTACTAAAATTACAAAACAAATGGCAAATAATCAAAGAAGAGCATCTTTTAACTATAACTAATAATAATTAATTCTTAAAAGTCGGCAATGAGATTGGGTTTGAAAAGGATGGTTTATTCCATTATGCATGCAAACATCATACTTAATACTACTTTTTATACTCGCACTTTAATCTGTCAATTATAATTTCACAGACAAAATCACAATAACGCACTTTTGAATCCTGTAACAAAATTCTATACTCTATGGTACCCGCTACAGAACTTTAATATTCATAAGACATCTCTCTACACAACTAATAATTTCAAAAAGAGAACATAGGCTTATTTGATGCTCACTGATTGGTTGAAATGACTTGTCAAATAAATTCACCAATTCACCGATCATGTTTTTTCTTAATAGGTCAGTTTTAGTTGAACCAAAAAGGTTACATCAAAAATAAAAAATCATATTGGAGAATGACGATTAAAGTAAACAATTATTTTCTTAGTTTTGCTCGTATAAAAAGTATTGTATGCAGTTACACAATTAGGTCTTAAAGTCTCGTACCTTACATAGGCCACTCGGCAAGCCTCGTGACCTAAACGCGGTACTCGACTTTAAGAACCTCCATTGTGCAACGATTGCATAAAATACTATTTTGTATTTTTTTGTAATGCATATGAAATAACAGTTCCCATAACTCGCGCATTGCATTCCGATTACGGTTTGATTAGATACTTTGTTATACTTAATATTAGTTATTACTGATTACGGATTCACTTGTGTTATACTTCATACCTTAAATTAACTATAGTACCTATAACAAAGTTTCTAATCAAACCCCCCTAATTAGAATGCAAAAAAAAATGTGAATCCGAATGAGAAAAAGATTTTAAGCAAAATATTAAGGATTTGTATCTGGTTCTGAATTATTTAATTTGTTTTGTTATGAGTTAGTTTTCTTTCCTTATGTTATTTTAAAGGAATAAATTAACATGTGTATAGTCTGGCTAATAAAAGTAGAGACAGAGATTTTTTTTTTTACATGGCAATAATAATTGAAACGTCAAATGTGTCACACGTCACTCATTTACCGTATCAGTTGAGAAAAATATTCTTGACGCTGGCAGAATTATCCCAATCGACAGTATCCATTGAGTTAAAAACCGGCCAAGAGCATGTCGGGCCACGCTCAGTGTAGGGTTCCGTAGTTGCTCATCCTTCACAATAAACTGCTGTTTTAAGCCCGAAGTTTAAGTTAAGAAAGATTTTAAGCTCTATAAAAAGGTCGTAAACGCTCTAGAAACTGTAATCACTTATTACCTTCTGGAAGTCAACTTACGACCTTTTAAAGAAAAAATATGAAATTTGGCGATAACTCAAAAACGGCTCGACCGATTTTGTTCAATATAGTTTTCATTGAAAGTACTTATAAGGCCGCATTAACATGAATTTTTCCATATTTTTTTGACCCGTGGTTGAAAAGTTAGAGGGGGGGGGGGACACAATTTTTTTTATTTTCGGAGCGAATATTTACAAAACTACTGACTTTATCAAAAAGTAATGTTTGAAAACCCCTATTATTTTCAAGAGACCTATTCAACGACACCCCACACACTAGGGTTGAAACGAAAAAAAAAAATCACCCCCACTTTAGGTGTTCGAGAGGTAACCGAAAAAAAATTTTTTTTTTAGTTTTTATTTTACCGTTTTGTCGGCGTAATACATACACATACTCATACCAAATTTCAGCTTTCTAGCACCAATGATCACGGAGCTAAGCCGCGGACGGACGGACAGACGGACAGACGGACATGGCGAAACTATAAGGGTTCCTAGTTGACTACGGAACCCTAAAAATGGATTTGAATTGTGAAAAATATTACGGTAATTTTCTACGAATTCGTGTGAATCATGAACAAAACCATTAAAAGTAATGTGACTTTTCAACATGATCAATAAATATAAAGAAAAATGAGACGAACGGGAAGTGATATCGGATACGAAAGCAGCGTACTTACGTGCGATATCAAAGTTCTTAGGTTAGTATGTTGTAGCTATTTTGATACTTGAAGTGCAAAATGTCTAAGAAAGTAACAGTTGTAAAATATTCATATTTATTGCATTGTTTATATTTTTCTTTCAGTGGCTAATATGGAGCATGTAGAAGACGAGGAGGAAATACAGTCTTGTTAAAAACTTGAAGGACCTGAAGGAAGAGGGCTGAATAAGAATCAATATATATTTAGGGACAATCTTATACAAACTGACTTGGTTCCAATCTAAACAAAGTAAGGGCTTTGCTATTAGGCAACAGAAAACTTTCAAGATTTAGGAACAATCAGTACATCACTTATGGTCATCACACAAACAAGTGCCCTTAGCGGGATTAAAACCTAAAATTTTGAGGGTCACAATCGACTAGGCTAAACAGATTAAGAAGTATCTATTAATTAATTAATATCTGTCAAATGAGACTATGCAACGAATTTAGTGTCTCTACACTCAAGTGGATAAACCATGAAAATAAATGTGAAGGATTATCTAATGCAACTTGCACTTTTCGCATTAGATAAAACTTACAATTGATCTAATATTTATTCTTAGATAATTAGATGGATGCAACAATATAGGTGTAGAAAAAAAAAAAATTGGGCAAGTGCGAGTCCGACTCGCGCATGAAGGGTTCCGTACCTATATATATATATATATATATATATATATATATATATATACATAATCTATAACAAGTTTGTTGTATGGGAGCCCCCCTTAAATATTTATTTTATTTGAATTTTAGTATTTGTTGTTATAGCGGCAATAGAAATACATCATCTGTGAAAATTTCAACTGTCTAGCTATCACCGTTCTTGAGATACAGCCTGGTGACAGACGGACGGACGGACGGACGGACAGCGAAGTCTCAGTAATAGGGTCCCGTTTTTACCCTTTGGGTACGGAACCCTAAAAACCAAGTATCAATATTGTTTTATCGAGTTATACTATACGCGGTGTTGCTAAACGCTGTTTTTTAAATTTTGCCGCCATTTTATAGTCTACTTTCATTAGCCAGACTATAAAGCAGACTTTGAAACGTAACGTTTTTAGCTGGCAACATTGATCAACATCGATCTCGTCTAGTGAGTACTAAGCTTTACAAAAATCGTAGGCAGCTTCGTAAACGCACCATCCCGAATGTAATCGATGAAATCACATCCGTCATCCGCCATTTGCGAAAGTAGCTGATCGCTGCTTCGCAGCGCGAGTGTCGTACGTTTGAGTATGTCGAGTGTGTAATTTTGTTATTTTCAATTAAACTGTGACTTTAGTGCGGGATTTGAGCAGTTAAAATGATAGTGAGATTTTTGAGCGTGCTGTGCCTGGGAGTTTTGGTGGCTTCGGCGCACAATGCCGAAGGAAACAACGACAATGAAGGTTCGTAATTATAATCTTCAGTCTATTTATTTTTTATCGGTCTCAGTTTTATTTATAAACAGTGAGTAAAATATAAATAAATTTTATAAAGAGTCTCGTACAGTTCGTTGGCCTTAGAATTATTTTTATCTCATAAATCACAGTTTGACGTGACTGCGAGGATATGTTTCTTAAAGTTTCCTCGCAATTTTCCTATAAGAGCCTCCATTATTTTCCTGACTTTCTAAAGTGTCCAGAGGTTGATTATTATGTCGTTGAGCGGCCCGTGGGTGTAAAGTTGATAGTATAACCGGCCCGACGACTTCTGAGACTTGCCAGTGCCCGTGCATACGGTGTGCACACACGTGCATTGCCCTATGTAGGCGTCGTCTGATTCATGCCGTGTGTTAACACTTCGTCCCATTTCCGAACCGTATTACCCTTTACCTGAGCACCTGATGAATTTTTCGGACCATGATGTTAAGGTCATCTCCAGTAAAATTCTTATCACTTTTTACCTCTATACCTATGTTTAATTTTCATTGACTAGTTTTATGATCATTCCTGTTTTATTTTTATTCAAATCACCTACTTCCTGAATTTTCCCAGTCAAATATCCAATATTATTAAATTCATAATTGTTAAATTTGACCAAGCATTTATTGTATTACTGAGCATAATTATATAAAACAACATTATTACTAATTTCATAATTTTCCTTTTCAGTACATAGTTCAGTTAGCACTGTGCTATAGGTAGAAGAGTTTCTAAACCAATGAAAATCCTTTCCTGAACCTGAACTGCTGTCCCTAGTCCTTGTGGCTCCGTCCTACAACTTCAAACATTCCAAATTTGTTTCCTGCTAGACCTAGAATAGTTGATCCAATAATGTAGTCTCAATATTGCCTGTAGGGAATGCAGACTGGCCAATTTTCTGTAAAATTTACCGGTAATTTCCCAGTATCCAGTTATTCCCATACAAAAATTTACCGGTTTGCATTCCCTAATTGCCGCAAAGATTTATATATAAAGAAAAAATAGTGCGAAGTGTCTGATGGTCTAATGGAAATTGAAGAGCTTGATTCCCGCTTAGACAGTAGTAGATAACATAATTTTTTCTTGATAGGATAGGTACCTAGATATGTTTGTGGCAATATTGTAATTAAAATAATGTTTGTTATAGCCAACTAAAATATTTATTTATAAGAAAAAATTTATTGATCAATAAAAAAAACAATTCCTCATTTTGTCAAATTCTAAAACAAGCGTTTTATTAATCAATGTATCTGTTTAAATTGTTCTTAAATGAGTTGTAATTGAAAAGAACTAATTTTTTACTTTAAATAGGGGATGTTCTGAAAAATGCAATGAAATTTTTCTGTTGCAGATAAAAATATTGTTATCAAATGTGTGCCATAAAAAGGACAGTATTTATTATTTTATTATTTAAGCCTTCTATCGGACATTTTTTTAATATATTCCCCAATGATTATTTCCATTTTTTTTTTTTTTTTTGTTTCATTATTTTTCTTTTTATTCGTATATATCTCTTTTTTTTAATTTTTGCATGTCCGTTTGCCAGGTGGCAAAGGCCTCCTCCAATCTTCTCCATTCTGGCCTTTCTATGGCCACTCTACTAAAAAGGACAGTATACTTGTATGCAAAAATAATGACTGAAGTAGTTTTACCATAATACATATGCAAAACATGACTGTGTATAAATAAAATATGTTTTATAATAGGTGTTTCATTATAAAAAAGCAATTCACTCTCATTTAATAAAAGTACTTCCTATAGAGGTAATAGTTACATTTCCATATGCTGAAAAAACGAATTTACTTACTTTTTTGATCTTATGCCTACTGGAAAACCATTAATTCAATATTTTGTGATAAGAATGAGAGTTAAAGGAACTGATGGTATTTTTTTTATTACATGACTTGAACTGTATCAGGGCTGTTTTCCTCTCACCACCAGTAAGTCGGACTTTGTGTGGAAGTACAAATCCACTAACGGGAATGTCTCCATTTTCACCAGTTTCAAAATCCTACTCTGGTCTGGCATATGACGAAATACAGAGCGTTTCTGTTATTTGATATACGTATTGACTGCATCGTTGCTTCTAGTAGGTACAGTCAAGGAAATTGAAACACGTACATTTTTCGCTCTTGTTGCAATGTCAAAAATGTGACTTTCAGTTTACTGTACAAATGTCGCAATAGTTCGAGCAACCTTAATCCGTTTGCGTAATCAATAACGAATCGAGTGCATGAAAACTGATACGATTCGAATCTAGTTGCTACTACGTAGATCGACAATAATAAGACAAAAGATATATGCATATGTAATTGAAAAGATTGTCTTGTCTTTTATTTGTTATCGACTTTCGCGATAATGAATGAATGAATGAATAAGCTTTATTTCAGAACTCAGGATTCCATAGTTGTTAGTTACAAAAAAAATCTTATAGCTACGTTAGTTAATACCTATTTACTACAAACATCTTAAGTACAAAACAAACTAATCTAAATTTCGTGCAACACTAGTGATCTGCCCCATCCAGTGTTTAAATAATACCTCGGTTTCGGTAGTGATGTGCTGGACTATTTTATCTTTTGATCTTAGACGCCTGAGAACTTTATTTGATTGGTTGTTTGTGTAAAATGCGAAGCAGTTCGATATGGCGGCAACACGAGACACGACCTACCGAGCTACCGACACTAGTTAAGAAATTTTGACAGTCGTAAGAAGGAACTTTATCGAATTTAACGCACCCTGAAAATTCTACCCGGGGAGATCCCGGCTAGCCCCTAGATCGGGGGGCTAAGATCTATCTTTATGCTCGTGTAGCTCTACTGTAAGTTTCCATTTCCAACGCAACAAAGCGACTCGATTGCGTTTACGTTAGTATACGTAACAACATTGTCAGAAACGTTCGACGAGATTTATGCATAGAGACAAAATTACACAAGATCCACACAGGTGTAGTGGTGTCCTGTTTCCAAGAGTTTCCAGAAACTTTCCTCATTTTGTAATGGGAAACGTCCTCGGGAACGTTATCTACCCATACAAGTCGGGAAACGTTCTCGAAACTAGCACGTCACCCTTCGTCTACGAATCCTTTCATTAGATTCCAACGATGATTAATTCGTTTCCTTGTTTCCGAATTTCCGCTTACTTGTATGGTTAAAGAAAGTTGTTCCAATGATCATTCAGCCAGAGGATCAATCTTTCAACACCGTTCTTTTTAAAATGTTTAAACTATTATGCAGTTAGCAAACTTCAGCATTTCAGCATGACAACGAAGAAGCAAACGTTATGTTAAAAATGGAAAACCCAAAATTCAAGACTCAGATGTAAAGTGTATTAATTAATGCGTTTCGTTATTCTATCTTAGGCATTAAACGTTTGATAGTCTCCCGGATTTCAGCACAGAATCAATAATTACAGAAGATTATCTTCTTTGGTTTTAACGATAGCTGTCTGAGAACTGTTTTTTATTGGTTGTTTGTCTAAATATGATACTATTATGGGCGCGGCAATGCAACCAATAGTTAAGTACCGCCGCTAGTGACGAAGTAAAGACGTAGGACGGACCCGTACTGCCTAGTGCGTAGTATACGATAGGTTTTATAGCGAAACGCAGCGTATCTGTCTTGATAGCAATCAGCTATTTTATAGGTCGTAGACACTTGAGGAGTTACAGCTACAAGTGTGAACACTTAGATTGTCCATGAGAATTGGGCAACGCTATCACAGGTTAATTGCTTCGCTAAACGAAGAAACGCTGAGTGTACGCAAGTCATTAAATCGTGGTATTTCGTGGGTGTATTATGTGTTGAAGTTACGCAGCGTTCGTTTACGACTGGAATTCCCTATTGTTTATAGTCTACACGGTGCTAGGATTCCTGTTTTTAAGGATTTATGTTATTTAGGCGTTTAGTTACAGTTGGTTTTGTTTTAGGCCGTATAAAATGTTGTTAATATTTGAAACTAAAGCAAATTTTGATTTGTGAATGGTTAATTAAGTTCATTTAAAATAAGTTTGTTATTATCAATTAGTTACAGCTTAAAGCAATGCCTTTGGCGATATTAATGATTTAATATCACAGAAGAAACTATAAAAAAGCTATACTTATTTTAATTATGTTAGAATTAAAACACAAATGAAAATATTTTCATTTGATTGAAACCCTGAGTTTATTTTATACTTTTATGGCATCAAAAGAAAGTTTCTTCGCCCTCCAAATAAAAAAAATTGGGCAAGTGCGAGTCCGACTCGCGCATGAAGGGTTCCGTACCTATATATATATATATATATATATACATAATCTATAACAAGTTTGTTGTATGGGAGCCCCCCTTAAATATTTATTTTATTTGAATTTTAGTATTTGTTGTTATAGCGGCAATAGAAATACATCATCTGTGAAAATTTCAACTGTCTAGCTATCACCGTTCTTGAGATACAGCCTGGTGACAGACGGACGGACGGACGGACGGACGGACGGACGGACGGACGGACAGCGAAGTCTCAGTAATAGGGTCCCGTTTTTACCCTTTGGGTACGGAACCCTAAAAAAACTAACATTACTATGCACGAACGCATAGACGCTAGACGTCCTGGAATGTGGACATTCCGACGCGATAGGTGACAGAATAAGGCGACAAACCAGTTTTATTTACAGTGTACCTTTAACGAGATGACTCATTCCGTCCATTGAAGGACTAAGTAATCAAGAACGAGAAAAAAATACTCTACGACCCATCGATTGACGTTTCTGTTTACGTTATTCACATAATAACGTAAAAAGAAACATCTTGTCATTGAAAACCTGTTTTTTTTTTTGCCACACTCTTTAGCGATAATACCGCCTGTTGTTACCCTACTTTTTGTTATATTATTTATTTGTTGTATTCTTTTTCGCCACATGAGCAATAAATAATATTACTACTACTACTACTTATTTAACCTAAAATATATTCTAATTCTAACCTTAAAACAGCAAAGATTTTGATCATTATCATTTTATTTCGAAGTTGCGCACCGTGGCAATGTTGAAAGAAATATGGAACATTAATCAATATGGGCATTACATAACAAAGAGCAAGATAAAAGGGAATGCGAACTCTTCAAAAGGCTAAATAACACTCGAAAACCATAAATAAACTGAACAATATCACTTGACACCGCATCTGTGCAGTTCCGGAAATTTTAAAAAACACCTGTCGCGCTCGTTCAGAAACAGGTTGAAAAAAAAGCAAGGGGATTGTCGATGGTTTTTGTGCGAACAATAAATATGGAAAACGAGAATTTAAGTACTTGTTGATGGAGTTGTTCAGTTATAAGGAATGGTTGTTTGTTTAGCGATAGCAAGACTCGTGTTGAAGATAAGTGTAGATTTACTAGATTTAGTGGAGATAAGATTTGGTGTATACTTATTTAACCGCGTAGTTAGTAAAAAAATGTGTTTTAACTTCAAAAATAGAATCGATATTTTATTATACGTAAAAAGTGTGTTTTAACAACAATTTAGTGTGTAGTAATCAACTAATCACATAGTCTATTCAGATTTAAATATTCCATGATATTTTGCTAAGACCAAAGATTATGACCAAAAATAACCATTTTATTTAAATATTTCATCCATTATTTTATATGTATTTAGACTGTTTTTTTTTTTACAATTATTTAGCGTCTATGAATTCACTTCGCACTTCGGCACTTCGCTACAGAAACTCATACTTGGTCAACTTTTTTTTCAATAAACATAATAAGTAATAAATTAATATAAACATATAAAATAAAATTAGGATCTAGGTACTTGATTATGGGTGGGCGACGGTGGCTTGGCGTCCGTAGAACCTGATTCCCACCGGCTTGCCCTGTATGTAGAATCTACCCCGGCTTCGCCTGACTTTCTTTCTTTTTGTGACGCACGGTAGGGTATGTTACTAGGTATGAGAATTGGATGCGATCGAATTTGCGAGTGCATTGTGAGCGTTTCGTTTTGTTTTGTTGAGTGAGCTTATTACAATTATGATGTTTGATGCTATACTCATATCGCTTCGTGATAAAATTAGTACGCATTTTTTTTTGTTTATAGTGTGTGCACGGATGCACGCATAATATATGTAATTCGAGCTTTAGGGTAGACAGTCTCTTTAGTGTCTGGCCCTGCAAAATATGTGATGCAGCGGTCTATTCGTGTATTAATATGAAAATACTTGTGACTGACTCCTGTTTCAAATGTATCACCAATGTTGAATATCTGTTTTGAACGGACATGTTGACTGTGTCTGATTCTACTTAGTTTAAAATCTTATTTTTTTATGTAACCAATGGATAACTGTTATTGGCCCTCTGTTATGTAACTAACTTTATATCATATGTATATTTACGGCTGTTGTTATCCTGAATACCAATAAAATAAAATAAAAGTAGTAACTTCGCGAGTAAAGTATCTGTGTGCTAGGTGCTAGGATAACATTTCTCGAGAACTAATCACAGCTTTACACTACACTACTGAATCAAACAGACGTAGCCCTTTGTCCCGCCAGTTCAGCTCGACTCGCTTCGGGTACTCACGCTTATTACAACAATGGTATCCGTTATTCCCGCATGTGACACCATTGTTCTAGCGTGGAATAATTTATTCAGATGCGAGCTCTGTTGATAGAAAGCTGAAACTTCCCGCACAACTAAATTTCGCGACTTGTCGTGCGACTAGCATGGCCCGTCACTCACGTTACTGCGTAGATACATTGAGGTTACGTCAAAGCGAAGATAGGATATATTTCTCGCGCGAGAAAGAGTCTCGTGTCACAGTTGTGCCAGAGGTGCAACTGCAGCCTGTCTAGCAGAACTGGGTTTCGCGTCTCTTGTCGTGCGACATAGCATCGCCCGTCACTCTCTCACAGTACTATGAAGAAAGAGTTAGGTAAAATTTATCGCGCGGGATCGCGTGTCACAGTTGTGCTAGAGGTGCTGGTATTCGTTATATGAGGAAAATTAAAGAGCAGACACAGGTATTAAGTTTTTTTTGACCTAGTGAGGGTATAGCGTCTTCGTCTCAGCTTGTCCAAAATTGCTTTCGTATGTCCGTTTCGGATGTTCACGCCTACAGGTCGGTTTTGTGTGCAGATTCGATGATTTTGTTACACGGATATTTGTCGATTTGATGAAAATAGCGGAGAGATACTACGGGTTAAAAAAACGTTAAAAAATAATCATTTTTCAGACATTTCGAAAAAGACTCACAGGGTCACTCATTTATAATTATAATGTTCGTAATTTATTTCATTTTAGTCACCAAGACCACGTCATCAATTTTATTATTGATTGAAACTGCCATATTAAATTATGATTGAAGTTATAATCCCCACTGCTATGTGCTTAATGACTTCACAGTCAAGTCAAGGCCTTCTTGAAACCCAAAGTTGTTTTCGCGCTTTTTTTTATTTGCACATTGGTTCTGACGTCGGTATTACACAGCCACAATGTCAATATCAAAACGTCTCGAAAATTACAGAGATTTCAATTTAGTTATTCTTGTCTCATTTTCTAGATACCGGCTCAAAAGATCCTATAAAGTATTAAAACTTGAACAATTCGTTGCTGCGTCACGAGGCTTTTGTTTTGTTTTTAATTCCCTGTCCTAGAGTGATTAATTACTGTCTTAAACTTTACGTAACGACTTTGGGAACGACGAACTCCGAAATGAGATTAATTTAGAGTAAGGTGTTAGTTTTCTAGGCTTTACGTTTAACTTTCAGGATTTGTGACAGTTTCGTACGATGGAGTCGAAAGTTTAAGCGTTCTAATCATCAAAGACGTTTACATTGTTCGTAGACGTTCGACGACGCGTTTGGCTCGGTTGGTAGACACCTGCTTACTGAGTCGGCGGTCCCGGGTTCGAATCCCGGCCGGGGCAAATATTTGTGCAAATATTTGTTCTTGGGTCATGGATGTTATCTATATATGTATTTATATATTATGTATATCGTCGTCTAGTACCACAGACCACTTAACCTATAGACCCCGCTTATAAGGGCGCCCGGGTAAGCCAAGCTAATGCTCAAAAAACATGTAGCGCTCACCACGCCCCCAAACGCTCTCTTAGTTCGCGGTCGACTGTTGACGAAGTAACATGCAATATTTCCACTGCTTACTTGGCTTATAAAGTGTTCAAAATATGCCTTATTGTATGGAAAATGCAGCAAAACATCTAGTCTCTATAACTATGGGATTTCACTTCACAAATAAGCTATATTTTACTATTTTACAAAGAATGTAATAATTTATAAATGTAGGTTGGTAACCTAGCGACGCGTTGATGTCTTCTGTCAACTGTCTCTTACTTTCGCTTGCTAATTTTGTAATTCCGTCTTTGTCTAACCTTTGTAGTGTTTTTAGTAGTGATGTGACTGATTAATTACTTTACGTAGGTACGTAACCGATACCCGTTAAACAATATTGAACTTATTATAGAAGATAAACTTTTTTTATTATTGAATAATCGAAATGTATGTCAAGTACATAAATGTACAATTATGAAACCATAAATGTCTAAACTGCTGAATTTCGATGAATTTTAGAAAACAGATAGTTGTAATCTTGGAGAATATCCTGGATAAATACGATACATCTATACATAAAATAAAGCTGAAGTGGCTCGAAAGTCTGTACATGGAAGATATTCGAAAGAAAGTTGGCGGGGGATACTTAGAATCGATAACAGAACACGTTCCAATAGTTTTTAGAATTTTTATCTGTTTATCTTTTTATCCGTTTGTTTGTTTATCTGTTTGTCTGTTTATTTGACCGTGCATCACGTGAAAACGGCTGAACGGATTTTGATGAAAACTTCATTAATCTGCCGAAAAAATCCCCATTTTTTGTTTGCTTGTTGGATTTGTAATGACAAATGTACAGCGAGATTACAGTGTAAATGCGATTTTTTATGAATAGAATAGATTTTTTAGAAATAGCCAGTAGGTATCTGGAAAGTATCCCTCTATCAGCCTTCTACATTTCTTTTGTAAATATAAAACATTATTCTCATAATTACTGCTTTCTCAGGCCTCTCGAATTATACTTTCGGCATAATAGGTATGCAAAATACACTGGCTTAAGTGAAGAGTTATTACTTACCTATTATAATGTCTTTGATGTTCAAACTATTAAGAATATCCCAGCAATCCATAGCAATTCGAGTGCATTTGTAAAGCATATATTTTATTTTTTTGTGAACCTTCTCCATTTGTGAGCATTTTGTACGGCATGGCATTGAAGTTATTTATAGCTGTATTGTTATTTAAGTATATTATTTGGGCATCATGGTAAGAAAATGAGTTAGGTCTACCAAAGCCTTTGAAATGTCCTGGCTATCAGTAACAAAGTTATCTATTGTTGAAGCTATTTTTGTTGTAGTCCGTTGTTGGCTTCATTGTATGCTTCGCGATATATTTGTAACAATTCCTTAGTATAGTATATCAACACCTTTTGGTCTGAAAAATCTAAATATAGTCGCCACATAATATTACCACGTTCGTGTTTTTAATGGTGCTTAAATCTAAAATTATTTTTTTGTGATATAGTATGGAATTATGGAGCAATGATTTTACACTTGACTGAGGACATCTGTAAATAACAATTACATGGAGTTTTAATTAACCTATATTTACGCTTAAACCACAAATTTCTCATTCTTTTTCGATATTATCAACATACATCTGCATCGAGTGTGCAATGTTGAATCAGATTTCAATCTTTTAATAAAGAAAAGTGTACTACCACCCTTAGTTATATGGCGGTAACTTTCAGCTGCGATACAGTATCCATTTCGATTTATAGATTGAAACTCAAGCGGTTCAAGCCACATCTCCGCAAAGTCCGCAATAATGTCTGGTTTTATATTTATTATTTTTTCTAATAATATGAGTAGATTTACATTTAATATTTTAAATTGAAACGCATTTTAAACCATTCTCGTATTATTATTGAATCCAATTAAAAACATATCTACTTACACTCTGCAGTTTCTTTTTCGAGTGTGTCCCATCACTATCAAAAATGGCGCGCATCTCCACCGCATGCGTCATTGCTCGCTGACCTTGAACTAGCCAATCACAGTGCACTTGTTGCCCTCCTAACCCCGCCAATTTGGCAACATGAGATACTAGAGAAAGTTTTATGAAGCGGGGTCTATAGGGTTAAGTTGTCTGTGTCTTAGTACCCATAGTACTCAAGCTTTGCTTAGTTTGGGACTAGGTCGATTTGTGTATGATTGTCCCTTAATATTTATTTATTTATTGTTGGGTTTTAATCGAATGTCTGTCTTTCAACTTTATGAACGTATTTACGATTTTTAGGACAAATCCTAACCGGTTCAGTTGACATTAGTTTCTATTTTATTTTAATGGGCCCAATTTTCTGACAGATGACGATATTAGTTTGGGAATAATCTTCATACTCGTAAGTGTTCTTAGATTTCTCTATTCAGTTTTTTTTTTGATCCGTTGATGGTAAGTAAATTATGTATATGTACTTAATTTTACTTCATTTAATGTTTAGTGTGTGTTTGAAGGTTTGTCTTACAGCTACTGGGTTATTCCCGCCTGTTACCACCAATTTGTTACCACTGGTAACTGTTGGGATTTTTTTTCCCACCTTTTACCAGGGGGTAACTACTGGGAATAAAATTCCCACATGTTACCACCAATTTGTTACCACTGGTAACAGCTGGGATTTTTTTTTCCCACCTTTTACCAGAGGAAACTACTGGGAATACAAATTCTCAGCTGTTACCACTAAAATTAATTGGTGGTAACTACTGGGATTTTTCTTCCCAGTTGTTACCCCCTAGTAAAAGATGGGAAAAGAATCCCATTAGTTACCACCAAATTATTTATAATTTTAATTTTGGGAATAAAGTGTTTTCAAAATAGTGAAATTAGCAAAAATACGTATCTAATATTACTGCAATGCGACAGGATACTGTGGGACAATATCGACTTTCATAAACATAGACGTCTAAGTAATCTGTTTTTTATTTGGTTTGCCATATGATAGGGTAACGTCTTGATGGCAATGGGATAACCCAAATATGGTTACACGAATTACAAATCAAGTCTTGAAAAAAGCAACGTTTATATAATATAATTTTAAAAACACAACCACGGATAGCTAGAAGATTAATTCACTTATGCATTTATTTTTATAAGTACAAATTATTAACTACAAATAATTGGGACTTTAAACTTAGTGTTGTAAATTCAATAAACAGTACTGCGAGTATTTAACGGCTAACTTTGCGGAGATATTCTGAAAAAAAAAAACATATCAGCTAAGACCAGAACTGCTTCCCTAAAAAGGGTTTCCCAAGGGCTTATTTTAGAAATGTTTTTTTATAATCCTTACGTATTGATATTGGTAACCTTATGATACGAGTATGCTAACCTCAATGATAGGATAACCGTATCGGTAGAGTAGATTCGACTTACCACTGACCTCAAATTAAATAGGGTTTTGAACGTGTTGTAACAATTGTGATCCTTACGTAATGTATTATTAAACTTACTATTGCATAACAGAATATATTCGGCTTACCTGCTTAGCAAAATCAAAATATAAATTACGCGACACAGGCCCTATACAACATTAAGTATTTGGTGTAGAACATACATACTTGTTATGTTACTGTGGGGAGCGTTGGCCAGCGCGGTTGCTAAAAAGCTTGTGTTTGTATTTGTACCAATTGCCTATTTGACCTATGCGGCTAGATGAACACTCGAAGCAATAAACAATAAAAGGCGTATATTTGCCGCCATTGATATGATATCGCATACTGGTAAATAAACAGAAACTATATTTTCGCTCCTAGGTCTCGTACCCCGTAACATAGATAAGTAGTCAAATAGATAACAATGCCGATAAATATTAACAATGAATGCGGTATTCAGTTTTGCCGCCGCAACTGCCATTAAATTTTAGTTAATCCTTAAACAATGGTAAATACCACGCTTCATGAATTGCTCGCGTGACGCGTCTTGCCGTGCATCCACCACTGAGATAGAATATTGGAAAAGCCTAAAGGCTATTGACTACATTTTTGCTCTACGATAACAGAGATAAGAAGTCGCATAGATTACTTTGAAAACAACGCCTGTCAATTATAACAATAAATGCGGCATTCAGTTTAGCTGCCACAACTGCCAATAAATTATTATTCCTAAAACAATGATTAATGCCACGTTTCATGAAATGCTTTCATCTTGTCATGCAATAAGTATAGCATTGCCCGGATAAAAATAAAATAAGAATGAATCCAAATAGGTACTTTTTTGCCTTCATATTTGTCAATTAAATGCTCTTTATATTTTACACATTAACCTTAAAATTATAAAACTTAAATAAGAATGAATCCGAATAGGTACTTTTTACCTTTATGTTCATGTCAATTAAATGCTGTTTATCCATACTAATATTATAAATGCGAAAGTGTGTCTGTCTGTCTGTTACCTCGTCACGCTTAAACCGCTGAATCAATTTTGATGAAATTTGGCATAGAGATAGTTTAAAATCCGAGGAAGGACATAGGATAGTTCTCATCCTGGAAATTATACCTAAATAGATTGAAAAGTGAGTGAACATTTCTGTTGGGGTGCGGTGACCCTGTAGGAAAAGTAATTATTAGACCAAAAGCACAATTGCTCTTACATTTGCTTAGGCGCTTTTAATAATCCCTTTTATCAAGTTCCACGCGTACGTAGTCGCGGGCAAAAGCTAGTATTTTATAAATTACGCCCTCAAATTGTATAATTAATAAACATTATGACTAATAAATAATATGAAAAAATGATAATACTACCCTTTTTCCTAAAAAAAATTCAGTTTTTAGGGTTCCATAGCCAAAGCGTAAAAACGGGACCCTATTACCTACTAAGATTTCACTGTCCGTCCGGCTGTCTGTCACCAGGCTATATCTCATGAACCGTGATGTGACAGCTAGACAGTCGAATTTTTCACAGATGATGTATTTTTGTTGCCGCTATAACAACAAATACTAAAAACAGAATAAAAAAACTACTGAAGTGGCGCTCTCGGTATATTTTGTGGTGCGTGAGAAATGAGAACACCATTCCAATCCAATAGGGCAGTGTTTCTTAACCTGTGGTCCGCGGACCCCTGGGGGTCCGCGAGCATATGTATGGGGGTCCGCAGCCTTATCTATGGACTATTTAACAATCATAAATAAATGCCACCAAGTCTCGTAATCGCTACGCATGCCGTGCTATTTATTGCTGTTTTTTTATTAAGGGGTCCTTAAAAGTGTGCTTTATTTCCTAAGGGGTCCGTGGACAAAAAAGGTTAAGAAACGCTGCAATAGGGTATATTTAAAAATATCCTATCCTGATAGATCATTAGTTTAGCTCTATTAAAGGTTAGGGTTACCGTTACCATTTCAGTACGGTAACCCCATTGCTATTATACATATATAAAATTGGATAAGCCCTATCATATTATAGTTAAATAGTTGATTATTCGCTTCATCCCACCCAAAGCTGAAAACTACGACCGTTTCAAGGGACTTTTGCTATCTTCTGCTAAACGCTTCGTTTGTAGGGGTTTCAGAAGAGAATATATACCGGGATGGAATACCAATAGCGATAATCTCTACAGGGAATACCAAGAAACGGGGGACTGCTCCATCGGCGCTGAACTTCTACATACCCTGGATGAAAATCGGTCCAGTAAATGGAAAGATACTGTGCAGTCGATGGACTTCAAGCGTCCAAGTCGCAAGGCGTGGAGCGTGCTCAATAAACTCACGGGGAAATCGACATCTCCACGGCCACCCACCGCAATACATCCAAATGAAATTGCGAATAGGATAGTTTCCATCTCTAGAGCGAAAGGCGACAAACTAGAGACCAAGAAAATCAAAAAAAGGATGAAGGAGATGAAGTCTAACCTTGTTCAGGACCTAGAGCTTGCAAGTCCTTTCACTATCGACGAAGTCCATGTCGCCATTAAAGGCTTACAAACCGGAAAAGCGGCCGGAGCAGATGGGATCTACAACGAGTTCTTGCTTAGACTGGGTCCTAACGCTATTAAATGGCTATCTCATTTTCTATCAGATGTCCTTAGAACCAACAAACTCCCCAGAGCATTCAAGGAGTCCAAGGTTATTGCGCTTCTAAAACCAGGTAAAAAAGACGATGACCCTAGCAGCTACCGCCCAATCGTCCTACTGAGTAACTGTTATAAGCTGCTGGAAAAGTTACTCTACTCACGAATAGCCCCCCTTGTAGACGAGGTGGTTCCGGTGGAACAAGCGGGCTTCAGAGCTGGGCGTAACTGCACAGACCAAGTCCTGTCGCTGACCACACACCTAGAGACTGGGTACCAAAAAGGTTTAAAATATGGGGCAGTGTTAGTCGATCTCACTGCAGCGTACGACACTGTCTGGAGAGAAGGGCTGATCTTCAAGCTTCTCGCGGTGGTCCCCTGCCTGGAAATTGCCAACCTAGTATCCAACATGCTCACTCAGCGGCGCTTTACGGTGCACTTAGGCTCCCAGATTAGTGGAGTCCCAAGGGTTGAGCAACGCCCTCCCTCAGGGCTCCGTACTGGCACCCATCCTATTTAACTTGTACATCCACGATCTGCCAAACACCACGGCTAGAAAATTCGTGTACGCCGACGACATTTGCCTTGTGACACAGAACAAGAAATTCACAAACTTGGAAACCACATTATCCGGCGACATGGAAACGCTAGCCAAGTACTTTCGAACGTGGCGCCTAACACCTAGTTTGAGCAAAACAGAGACCTGTTGCTTCCACTTAAATAATCAACTAGCCAACCGGGAGCTCAAGGTTAGCCTCTGCGGATCCACCCTAAAGCACAACTTTACACCAAAATACCTCGGCGTCACGCTCGACCGGTCGCTGACCTTCAAGCAGCACCTAACCAACACAGCACGCAAACTCCAGACCCGTAACAACATCATCCAGAAACTAAGTGGAACTACTTGGGGAGCGAATTCCGAAGTACTGCGCACGTCCACGCTGTCATTGGTGTACTCCACGGCCGAATACTGCGCGCCGGTCTGGCTAGGAAGTGCTCACACCGCGAGGGTTGACGTCGAGCTGAACAAGGCTATGCGACTTATCTCTGGGACCCTTCAATCAACCCCCTGCCACTGGCTACCAGTACTCTGCCGGATCCCTCCACCTGAACTGAGGAGGAAGGAAGCCCTAGTAAAAGAAGTCCTCAAAATCCAGAAAATCCCAAGTCTCCCTATCAGTTCCGAGTTTTGTGTTCCCACCACACACCGCCTGAAGTCCAGAAACGCATCATACAACATCGCCTCAAAACTGCTTGAAAATCACTTCAACCTCAAACAGGAATGGTTGCAGATGTGAAACTCGGAAATGGAAGGAAAATTGGGTTGTGAGATTATGCCGGGCTCTCGAATAAAAGGGTCAGACCTTCCTAGACGTGACTGGTGCAGTTTGAATAGACTTCGCACTGGTCACGGCCGCTGCGCTCAATATAAATACCGCTGCGGGTGGGTGGATTCTCCTGCCTGCGCCTGTGGAGCCGGAGAGCAAACCATCCAGCACATCATCCACGACTGCCCCATAACGCGCTATGCCGGCGGCCCTCCCGAAGACCTGTTCTCCCTCAGTGACGAAGCCATTAAGTGGCTAACTAATCTTAATGTTGATTTGTAATTTTAAGCACTCGAGTTGTCTGATGCCATTGTATATGCCATACGATTAAATAAAAAAGTTGATTATTATGGTTACCACACGAATAGCTTTAAGTCTTAAGACAGGTTTTCCGATCCTTGCATATCAGTCTATCTATTCACCCAATCACTTTAGAATAGCTTAACACAGCGTAATAATAATAAATAATACCCAATAAAACGTTTATTTAGAATAACTCGGATAATAAAAAAACTGCTAGTTAACGCCGTTTCAAACAGAAAAAAACGAAATCCGAAAAACTTCGACTTCTATGTCTATGAAAGCTGATTTTTGTCCCACTTTAAGATGTACCGCAATAATATTAGATAAGTATGTATTTTTGCTAATTTCAGTAATATGAAAAAATTTTGGGAATATTAAAAATTATAAATAGTCATGGTGGTCACTACTGGGATTATTTTCCCACCTTTTTCCAGCGGGAACTACTGGGAATACGAATTCACAGCTGTTACCACTAAAATTAATTGGTGGTAACTACTGGGATTTTTTTTCCCAATTGTTACCACTGAGAACAGGTGGGAAAAAAAATCCCAGTAGTTACCACCAATTAATTTTAGTGGTAACAGCTGAGAATTCGTATTCCCAGTAGTTCCCAGTGGTAAAAGGTGGGAAAAATAATCCCAGCTGTTACCAGTGGTAACAAATTGGTGGTAACAGGTGGGAATAACCCCAGCTACTTTGTTATTTTGTACGAATACAATGCAGTTAAAAAAAAGAGTAAAATGACCATGTCAAAAAATAAAATAAGTAAGTCGTAAATAAAGTTGCTTAAAATAAATCAAAATCCTCTAAAAACTCAATATCACAAAAGAACGTTTTAACATTGTTTTTCATACCGAGCAAAAACTTAACAAAGCGTCAGTTACGTCTTGACATTTTTTTTCCTTATTACGAAAACATCCGTACATTCAGTGTTGCCATGTCGTCTAATAGTCTGGCTGGACAGGAAGCTATGACGTCATCTGAATATAACACTAGTATCATATGCTAATAGTGTATTAATTCGTCATCCATTTTCAATGCTCGTCCATCGACAAAGCGCAGAATCTAGATTCAAAATGGAGCCTATCTGAATATGTATTAGGCATTGTCTCTTCATTTGGCAAACATATTTGAATACTAAATATATTAGGGCTGTCAATTAACCTTGGTTACCATATTTTTATTGCTAGATTTATTCATTTTTACGTATACATGCATTTGCACTAAACATATCGTTAGAATTTAACAAAGTTAAAGTAAATACAATTAGTCTTGAGTAAAATACGGAGTTATTTTAGATGAGATTTTTCGGGTGTATTATTAATTTTACTTTGACATTGTGTGTACTTTGCAGAATTTTAAATGAACTAGTATATTATATTAGTAGTCAGCTCGAAAATAAATTGACCTTGCTTTTTCATTGTTATTATATTTATTTATTTTGTATGCGGACTAATTTAATTATTAGCACCGTTAGTGAGAAAATCAAATGAGATTCTAAAGTCAAAGAATAATCACCCCTAAAAACCTAAATATATTTATAATACCGATCTTTTGTTCTAAAATTCGATTGTAAAAAAATCCACAAACGCCGGAAATTCGATTCCTTTCGCATCAAAAGAAAAAGTTGCCAACATATTTTCCTCGAAATGTAAAATCAAATTTCACAAGCAGAAAGGGTTGCCCAAACAGCGTATCCGATCCGAATACCGAATGCTGTATTTGAGTACGGCGTTTATTTCGGAGGCTCGAACGAACTTGTGTTAACGGGATTGCAGATGACAGTGGGAGTTTGTTTGAGGAGTTGATAGGTGAAATTAATTCCTGTTTGCGTGGATGAGAATACAGATACTTCTCTAAATAAGGGCCCAAACCAAAATACAATTACACGTGACATCGTGTGTGATTCACATTAAATAATCTAGAAGCAAAATGCAATTTTTAATTTGAACTTAGACTTGTCGTGAATTACAGCGTGAGCATATATTCATCCTCACCAATTAGGTAGTTGGCAATCTGCGACTGTGCATTTTCTCTAGAAAATTCATACCTCGCACGACCGTATTGTGGAATGAATTGTCGCTTGCGGTGTTTCCGGACCGAAACTTCAAACCTAAAAGGCCGGCAACGCCATTGTGAATCTGGTGTTGCAGGTGTCTATGGGCGACGGTAATCGCTTTCCATCGGGCGATCCGTTTGCTCGTTTGCCCCCTATGACATTAAAAAAAGCGTACATAGTGGACAGGCATCCTAATTCCTGTTTATATCTACTTTAATACAGTCTGATTCTCCGAATAATATAGGCACATTGAATTGTTGATAGGGCATTTGCTTGGTAACTGCGTATTGCCTCGGAAGCAGTGTGTTACAGGGATATGTGCTAAGGAATATTATTTGCAGGTACTAATTTGTCAGGATTTTCCTGTAGGCGGAAAATATTTTGGTTTTCGGTTGTATTATGATTTTTGCTTGGAGATGGTTAGGGCTAATTAATATTATTAATAAACCATTTAACTGTTTTCGAGACATACTATGGGGGCGTAGAATTTTTTTAACGTGTCTATTGATCCTATTTTTTATATGGGACACAGATCTTTCGAAAAAAAAAAGAATAAATCTTATTAGAATAGAAAACTCACACCTAACACCCAAACGTATGGAGGTAAAACACATACGGTCTTATTGCTAAAGAGCGATTTCGTTCAGATTTCTGTACTCATCATTATCATCGTATCAGCCTGGAGACGTCCAGTGCTGGACAAAAGCCTCCCCCAAACTTCTCCACAATTATCGGGCGTGGGTCTTCCTCATCCAGTTCCTACCCGCGATTCTAACCAGGTTGTCGGTTCACTTTGTTCGGGGCCTCGCACGCAGCGTCTTCCGATACGCGGTCGCCACTAAAAAACTTTCTGCCCCAACGGCCATCGGTTCTACGAGCAATGTGCCCCGCCCACTGCCACTTAAGTTTATCGACTGTCTCAGCTATATCTACAACTTTTGTTCCCTGGCGGATCTCCTCATTTTGATTCGGTCACGAAAGGAAACTCCAAGCATAGCTCGCTCCATTGCCCTTTGAACAACTTTGAGCCTTTTTATAAGGCCCCTTGTGAGCGACCACGTGTGAGTGCCGTATGTCATCACTGTATTTCTGTACTAACATGTTATTTTTTGTTTTTACAGGTAAGCATAGGCACGAATCATCGAAGGCTGAATGGGTAAATTAAGGCTGATACCTCACTATATTGTCGCCAACTCGCCATCTACAAGTCGGTAGAATTTCAATATACTTCGCGTGAATCAGCATATCATTAAGCTTCAGCAATTAAAATTTAGGCGCACCCTAGCACTCCGAGATAACGATCACTCCAACTGATCATTACGACCTGCAAAAACACGCCTACGACCTATTTCCAGTTATGGAAACTATTTGATGTGATTTTTTTATTTTTCAACGGTAAAAGGAAGATATTGACACATTGTGTTAAATTTCAAATAACTTTTCTTCACATTAGTAGTGAAAAGCACTATGTTTAATCTAAGCTGAAAGTGAACTCGTATTATCGAAATTTACTCGTTCATCTATTACTTACTTTGCAGCCTCCACAATAATACTACTATTTTTCTAAGTGCTAAGAGGTCATTTCTAGTTCTGAAATAATCATTATAAGACTGAGTGATACAGAAAATACAACTAAAACTGGATATAAATCGTCTCTATGTTTGAAATCCCTAATCGCGGCTCCACTCTATAACTCCCGAAGTTGACCGATGTTGGTAGGGTTGCCAGATCGAATGACCTTATTATCGGGAGAAACAACAATTTTTTCGGGATTTTGTGACTTTGGTCAGGAGAAACAAAAATTTAATCACATTAAAATTAATATATTAAAAACAATATCGTTCGCTGCTGATAGAAAACTAACAAAAAAAACAAAATGATTTTCTCATTATTATTATTTTATCTATAATCTACAAAAATGTGATAAGGTAATTTATTTATAGTACTTATAGAAAAATTAGCAGTGTTGTTAAAATTATAGTTTCACAAAATGAAGTTGTTTTTCGGGAAATGTTTTACTTTGTCTGGAGTCGGGAGGACATGCAAAAATTGGGGAGAATCCCGCCAAATCCTGACCATCTGGCAACCCTAGATGTTGGCCGAGGCGAAGTCGATCGAAGTATCGGTTTCCGCAGCGTTGTGCCTCCTACACTATCATATTCGCCCAACTTCGGTGAACTTCGTGAGTGGTTGGAGCCCCAATAACATTGTCTCAGAAAATGGCTGATTAATTTCAAACGGCTGAAGCTGGACATATTTTTGTCAAAAGTACTTAAGAACCACCGTATAAAAACCGCATCGAAATCAGTTTACCCGTTCAAGAGCTCCAATCTCCATCTCCAATCATGAAAGACGCTGAGATGGGGTCAAAAACTCAAAAGTATAACCACTTTTTGCGTTGTAGGCTAAAAATGAAGAACATCCTAGAGAATAATCGAGAACGATGCAACAGTAATCGGAACCGTTGCTTTTGCCCTTAAGGAATGTGAAAGTTATCTTTGTGTCAGAGCGGTGTACGTAAATAAAGATGCACCGATCGATAGGCGAAACAAGACTCAAATACTCAAGAATCAAGATAAATTACTTATCATCTTACTTTAACTATTAGTAACAACATCTTTTCGTTTCAATATCACACCATAAATAACTAACCTAAGTACATAGTACAACCATGACCCAAGCACAAATATGATCATCACACAAATATTTGCTCTGGCCGGGATTCGAACCCGAGACCGCCGGCTCAGTAGGCAGGTGTTCTACAAACTGCGCCAACCGCGTCGTCAAATATATAACATAACCATATATTGATGTCTAACTCTGGAAGGAGAAAATGTGGCAGGAATTCCCAACAAACCAATTCTAACTCATTTAACTCTAATCCGGCTGGAAGGACCGTGAACAGATGAGACAAGGCTAAAAATATGAAAAAATATACAATTCAAACCTTATGAAAACTGTTTCAGCTGTAAAGCATCAGTTCAAAGGACTTCATTTAGTTCAAATTTAATGAAGTTTCCGCACCAACTATTCGTATGGACGAAGATTTCCGACTCGTATCCGGCGGTCAAAGGGATTATAAACAACCGTACAGGAATATTCATTTAGAATATTTAGATGACATAATTAATCCCGCAAAGTCACGTTTGAAATGATCATTCACGGCTATATTATTCTTCGAGAGAAATTCGTAAGCGAGGATTGGAAAAGCTGATTCACTTTACCATATGATGTTGAAACTACTAAGATAATTAACTTCTAACGATAGTACAAATCAATTGGATACTTCGGCTTTGTAATACTTTTTTTTTCAACATTTTAACATTTTTCTTTGTTCTCAACTCCCATGTCGCCTAAATCTATAAGAATTATGAGTAGGTGTATCGCCTGAAATCAATCCATTATTAATGAAACAGAAGGCCCGCCATGCTATATTAATCTTTATTAACGAGTTGCCAACTCGTTAACAGCTCTAGTAATGAAACTCAGCCTTTATAAACGACAGATACGTCGAATGCTCCCGGGAATTCTTGGTACGGGTTTTTAACGGGAACACCTGATATAATTAGCATATTACACTCAGATTTCCGAGGAATTGATTTCCACATATTATGATGCCATATCGCGACCAGGAAGAACTGTAGGCATAATAGGCTAGGATGTACCTTTTTTCTTTAATAAAAAAGACAGACAAACAAACAAGGATTATGCGCAGAGACATCCATAATGCAGTATTTATTGTTTTCTTGGATAAAATTCCCTTAGCGTTGAATTATTCGTTTAGAATTATAATAGTCACTACGCCGTTGCGTTCTTTGTTTCAACTAATTATAATGCTTAATTTCTAAACGCTCAGTTATTCCAGTTAGAATTGGAACAGCGATATAAAACAGAATCAAAAAAGAAACGTCATCGGAGCAGAATTCAAGTTTATTAAAATTCCCCAGCACGGTATCGTTTGAGCCCTTTGATGCGAAGTGAAATTCGCAATTACAAAGGTGCTCAGCTACTCGGAGACTGCAGTCATTGCCGCTCTGCGAATAAATCGTCGATCAACCAGCCTTTAATCAATGGCTTTTAAAACTCAGAAGACCAACGATCCCTCTCACAAAAGGCAGGATGCTAAAAAATCTTATCCAAGTGTTAAATAAAGAAACAAATCCGTAAAGGGATAGCTTATACATTCATTAGATTCCAATGTTTGAGCGTCAGTTCTCAGAAACGCAGGTATACCGTTTGTTTGGTCAACGGACCTCGGGCGTCGTAAAAAGTCGGCTCAAAGCATCGACTCAGCACCGAAGAAGACGGAATCTTGATTGCAAATACCTCCAACTAAAAGTATAATAAAAGGATCCCCGTCAGAATACGACAATAAATCGGGGCAAAATAATAAAAAATGAGATTCGGTACACACGAAAGATTCCCATTTAATTTATTGTGAAGCCCCATAAACGGCTTTGGAGGGCCCCGGATTTTTCCGATACTAAGCAAAAATTACGAGTTTGATTTGCAAATTTCGCTCCGTATTGCTCTCTAGTTTAGTTTGCGAGCCTTTGAAAAGTTTCGCGTCCATTTCAGTCGACGCCGGGACAGAAAAAGAAGCTTGGACATTGCGAAAGTCGTGGAATACTTTATTGGTTCTAAACAGCGGCTGCAAAGGAACAACAACCCCTGAGAGACTTTAATTAAATAGCGTACCGATCTAAGCACCGACCAAACAACTTTAAAAAGCAAAACTGAACAGGAAAATAAAACGAAAGCCTTATACCATATCTAAAGATTTCAGTGTAAATATTAACCTTAGCATTTGAGAATCCGTGCAGCTAATTTAAATTCAGCGAGGCAAGGCAATCAAACTTACCAGATGAAAAAGTTGTACAAACCGATCCTGTACTGTTTGTTTCTTTTCTTACTGCTTTATTATTTTTTATTCCTCTTCGTTAGGTACTTTCTCGAATTTATCGGGGATATTTTGTGATGTAGGCACGCGCTTGAGAGACAAATGTGTTTTATAGCGATATGCGATAACGCTCGCTGCATACCAACAGGCGTATCATTTGTCTAAATCACGACCCAGATGCTCGATCCTTATGTGATATGTAAACATGAATTACTCAAAGGGATTCCATTTCGGAAAGCAATTATTCTGTATACGTTTCTGAACTGTTGATTTTCATTGTTTATTTGGAATGTTTCATTATAATCTGCAATAAATCTGCCGTGACGTGGGTCGAGGTTTTCTATCGTCCATTTCTCGGTCATAACATAATGAACATATCTGCGGTTGGACAATGCGGCCAGCGACGTGAGGGATAGAGACGGGTGAAAGCCTATTTCAATCGCTGTGACAGTCTAATTCCGGAAAAATCACTGTGACTGTCAAGAAACGTTACAATAATGCTTTATTGCCCAACAAAACAGTTAACAGAAAAATACACTATACAATTATAATAACGGTAGACAACAGGCGTTCTATCGCTAAAGGGCGATCTCTTCCAGTATTGTGTAGTGAAGTTAATTAAAATGAACTAAATATAGAGAAGGTGACTCGAAAGGCGGCTTACTTACCAAAACGCTAGTTAAGGTCGTGTAGCCACCATTAATGGACACGCCAAGGAGGACTATACTATATATACTACTGTAATTTGATCAAATCACATAACATTACTGTCATTTCATTACATCTATATAGTCTGTAAAGCCAACGTTTGATGATCGTCACACCTAGTTCAACATGACACCTGTTACTAAATGCATTACGGGGAGTATTTTGACACATTTACCATAAAAATACTAACAGAGAATAGGGAGTGACGATTGATGATTGATGATTGATGATGATGATGATGATTTGGTGTAGGGACGCCCGGCCGGAAACAGGCGGGCTGTCGATCGCTTGACTGCGTTCATTCAGCCCAATTCCCAATTGGAGCCAACGGTTACTGTCCCGGCGGCGCTCCCATACAGCCTTCTTCCTCGAATCTCCTTGTTCTCCTGCAGAAGGAAAGGACATCTTTAAGGTTAATGTCCCTCATCTCTTCCTCTTCTAGTTTATCTTTTCTGAAGATGCTATAGCGTATTATCGCATACATGCCACACTCTACTAAAACATGCTTACTCGTCTCCTCCTGTCCACAGTGCGAGCAGTATGGATCACTTACTACACCCATAATATGTAGGTGCCTGTTAAGGCTATTGTGTCCCGTGATTATGCCTGTTAATAATCTGAGATTTTTCTTACCTAGTTCCAGTAAATACCTGGTCCTTTTTCTGTTTATGCCTCCTAGTATCATTTTCGATTGTCGACAGTCCGTCGATTGTCGACAGTTTCGTTGTCGTTGGGAGTGACGATTACTCCATGGAAAAAGCGCAGCTCTGAAATATAAGTACACATATCGTTAGGAGCGGATGAACAATCTAAATAACACTTTTCCCCGTGATTAGTAAAAATACTCAGTGATTTTAGATGTTCGATCACAGTGACTCCATGTCGTATTCACATCAACGTTTTCACATTGCCATGGAATGGAATCGAGCAATATTAAGCCTTTGAATGAAAGCGATAAGCGTTGAAAGACAGATTCGTTTGTAACTGGGTCACGGGTCCGAATCAATAGAACGTGGTCAATCAAGGGCCGTTGGAACTTCGCTGTAATGGTTAAGATCACTCATCGAGTTATCAAAGGACTAAAGATTTTTACCCAAAAAGGGTTGAAGTGGAGATAAGCGTAAGTCGTTGTAGCATTTTTTCCTCTGCGCCGTAATTCGGGACTCGGTTAGGAGAATATCTTGGCTTGAGAATGTAAACTAAATTGGGATGATAAAGCATTCATTACGTATCGTCTCGGCTTTAGTTTGTAAATGTTATATTAACTACTAGCGACCCACCCCGGCTTCGTACGGGTGCAATCACTCGACCTGTTGAAAAAAACCGCATTAAAATCCGTGGCGTAGTTTAAAAGATCTAAGCATACATAGGGACAGACAGACAACAGGTAGTGCCTTTGTTTTATACTATCTAGTGATTTAGCTAATGAATACGAACTTGGTTAAGTGGGACCTGATAACGAGAGAAACCTCCATATTAGCTGGCATGGAACTCATGCTGAGGTCCCGACACTTTGTCGACATATAGACCGAGTCCCAAGTTAAGCTAATATTAAAATTTCAGAAACAATAAAAACTAACGAACAGGTATAATTGAATGCAATCTATTACAACCTTTGTGTCACTATTTATAAAAATAAATATGTGGTATTTCCACATAAAAAATAGAATAAAAATAAAATAACTAGACACCTTGCACAATAAATAATTAAAAACCGTGTATAAGGAAAATTGGTTGTATTTTATTTGCGAACCAGACTGGTTTCGTTGTCAGATTCTTTGAAATTTCAAAATTTTATTAATTTCATCCATTAGATTATTTGGACGGGCAAGAGAAGTGAGCGAAGACATATATCTGAGTGTCATGGCTTTTAACCATGTGTTAAACTGGTCATGTCTGAATTAACATGTAAAGTGTATAATTTGTTGTTGATAAAATATCGTGTGCACAGATGCGTGATTACATTACTAAACAAATGTAAACAGCCTGAAAATGCTTCTCGTCAACACCTGTACAAAGATGGTAATTTTTCTCCCCTCACACAGTAATAAGATTCCGCGAGAAAAAACTTGCTTGGTGTTTATTAAGCTTATTAATCTAACCTACGGTTGACAGAGAACACGTATATTTTTGGGAGAAAAAAGGGCTTCGCAAAATATACACTTCTGACTGATCTGTCGCCTTAGTTGAAAAATAAATAAAAGGAGATAGAAAAATCGTACTTTTTCCACGTTTTTAGGGTTTTTGCTCTATCGGTGACAGTGATATGTCAATATTAAAAATTTTCGCGTATTGTATATTACTATGGTCGCTGCACCCGTACAACAAATAGGTACATAATAAAATATAAATATTTTTATTTTATTTTGATGGTAGCTTCGTACGTGAGTCCAACTCGACAGAGACGAGTTCTTTAAGCCGAGGATTAGAAAGAAAGAAAGAATGAAATATTTATTTGCAAACACACGAAGACAATAGTAGTACAAACAAAAACAAAAAAAAAAACATTCAGATTAAATAATAATGTATTTCTGTTTTTGTATTTTTTTTTTCAAATAACTTGTACTACGCACAAAACTGTCCTAATAACTGTACCTACTAGATAACAAAAAAAAACATTCTTCTTGCCAACAGTTACTTACATTCATTTTCAATGTATTAATTGAAAATGAATACTTAGTGTGTATGTATGTATGTAAACTCTTTTTATAATATATACATTTATACATAACAACTTAGTAGTCTGAGTAAAAAACTTATTACTGGTCAGCGCTGTTAGTTCAGTTGACCGCACTGCGGATTATATCTACTCATTGAACTGCGATCCATCTTGCCGTCCTTGCCAGGAATTAACTAGTTTCAGAACAAGTCGGATATACAATAAGTAAATAAATCATCATCATCATCATCATCATCAGCCTATTCTTGTCCACTGCTGGACATCCTCTCCAACAGCACGCCATTGTGAGCGATCCTCGGCTACTCTCATTCATCCAGCTCTTGCTAGCTACCCTGCAAAGATCATCGCTCCACCTAGTCTGAGGGCGTCCCACACTACGCTTGCCGATCCGCGGTGTCCACTCAAGAACACGTTTACCACCGGTTATCGGTTCTTCGGCTAATATGGCTAATAAATAAATAAATATTACCGGACAATCTTATTAAAACTCACGTGAAATAGTCAGGAAAGGCCGACCATGTTTTGAACTCGTATGTCACTCGTTTGAGTGACAAAGTTGCCGCGCCGCTGTATGGGTAGCAGTCCCTGATGAAGAGCTCCATACGAGTTCGAAACATGTCGGGCCGTTCCTGACAATTTCACGTGAGTGTAAACCGCTTAATACAAATATTAAGGGACAATCTTACACAAATCAGAATGTGCAAAGAGCACAATAAATTCTTCAAGGAAAGTCAAATAGACATTTTAAACATTTCCTTGAATATGTCTAAAAATAATTTATATAAATTTAAGGCTGGTCTAAATAATTAAATATTTTTGTGTAGTTTTGATCCCTCGATGCATCTAGTTATCTACCTATTCCTAGAATTGTGTATACGTAAATATGACACTTTAGTGTTTTAAGTATAGTGCAATAGCTTTTTAAATATTGTATAACATTGTAAATTTTGATTCAATCTAGTTTTTTTTTTTTCTAGTTCTTTTTGTTTCTATGTTACCTATTGAACATAGTCAGTTAACGTAAGCGATTTTTTGTTCATAACGCACGTTGTGTTTGCCTGTAATTGGGTGAATACTCTGATATGTTTCGTACTTGCATTTGTTTTTTATGTATGTTATATAGTATTGTACCTGTTGGCAAACCTAATAAATAAATAAATAAATAAATAAATCGACCTAGTCCCAAACTAAGCAGTGCGTGTACTGTACTAGAGGACAATATACATCATATACAGATAACAGCCATAACCATGGAACAAATATTCGAGTTCATCACATAAATATTTGCCCTGACAGGGATTCGAACCCAGGACCGCCGACTTAGGCGGCTGCACTACAAACTGCGCCAGCTGCGCTTTTGTGTGCTTTTTTTTTTTATTAACGGTGATTGGATGTTCTCTGGGGCGCTCTCCTTTTTTTAGGGGAAACATTCTCTACAAGATTATCGTTTCATAAAAACCGATGAATTTTATCGAGAACTGGTGAGCAAATAGCCACGGGTAATAATCACACCACACGACCATGTTCCGTAGAATCAAGAATTTGTGTACGCGGTACCTTAATGTTAACTTTTTCTGACACTAATTGACGTATTTATGCAAAAGGGAACCATTCCACATTAAACGTTTGTACTTTATGCTGTGGTTAACGGTTTTGATATGTGGACTGGTTCCCTTTTGCATAAATACGTCCTTTACATTTAGTTTGTTTCTGTAATGTTTTGTGTTGCCTCACGCCAACGCGGAATCCGTACGATATACACAATTATACGCCTACCGTCATCAGTTAGTGTGGGAGTCACAGATAGGGTTGCCACCCGTTCCGGTATACGCGGGACATCCCGTTTCTGGACTGAAAGCGTCCGCGCGGGACTCCGATTGTCCCGTTTTCAAGCTAGACTATATTATAAGCATTAAAAAAAATGTTTAGTTGTAATTGTGAGTTTGGGAGGGCATGATATTAATTACAACATACCACGACGCGCTCGCTCTTCTTCAGTACACTTACCATGAGTTTACAGTGACAGTACTCGTAAGCAACTCCGTAAACGAGTTGTATGGCGAATTGTAGTTTTACAAAGTAACCGCTAGGGGCGCTGCACTATTCTCCATACACATCGTGTTCGATGTCGCTAGCGAGCTATCCCGCAATTTGATTGCCAATGTGCCGCAATTCTGAAATGAAATAAAATAATTTATTCAGTAAGTAGACCACAAGGGCAAGTGGACAAGTCAGATTGTAAATGTAGATTTACAATCTGTCTTGTCCACTTGCCCACATTTTCCAAAAGGAGAAGGAAGCCGAAAGAGACTCAACAGTAAGTAATTTTTTTCGTAAAACATACTTAAAACTTACTTTAGATTTATGGTATATCTAAACACATTGGCGCACGTAAATGACGAGGAATTGACTGTGCACTAAGATTGACAACCCTAGCTCGCAGTACATGAGCAAATTAACAAAATGTTACCATTTAATACGATCCAATAAGGTCAATGGCTGCTTAACGAAACAATGCCAAATACGGCTTAGTTACTGTGATTAGTCATTGCGGAAAACAATGAAAGTTAATTAGAGGATTTATTTGTTTTCGTATGAGATAGATATTGTTTTTTTATTTTTTTTTATTAGGTAATTAATATATTTAACAATATAGCAAAGGCTGGAGTCTCCTATTAAGCAAGTAGTTTTGTTTGTGTCAGGAGACACCGCTCTTCCACAAACAAGAAGTGGTGAATAAATCATAATAAACCCGATAAATAAAACTTGAGTCTCTTCATGTCGAGAGTGAATAGACATCTTCTAGCCAAGCATGCTCCGTCTTAGGCCTTATTATCACTTAACTTCAGGTGCAATCAAGGCTACTAATGCATGGCTATTTAAATAAAAAAAAACTATTACTTATATACTATGAACAAGGTAGTTAACTATTGGTTTAGGAACTGACAGGTATTTAAACTGAGGTCATTATAGTGTGTTGCGATTGGTTGTAAAATTGTTACCATATAAATCTTGTAAATTGCGCCCCCTTGACAATCCTCATATATTTCTGGTCAGGCTTTACATAGGACAACGTCAGTTAAATACAAAATTGTACCCATAAACATTTTCTTATTTTTTAGTTTGGCAACGTATAATATTCAATTATATTATGTCGTTTAGTAGCATTTTAGGAAACCATTGTTACTTTGTATACTGCTTATATGTCTTTTATTATTTACATGTAAATTGTGGGTCGCAACATGCGTGGTTGTTGTAGGTGCGCATATACGATTAGATATGTTATATAATAATGGTTTGGGCTGAAAAACAGCGCTGAAGTGTCGCTAGACGACACGATCAGCATCATGCTGACGCCCTAACCGTTTGCCACACTTAGTTTCTAAGCTAACCTATGCATGGACTAGTTTATTTTTTTAATTTCTTATTGTTAGTGTTAGTAAGTACATGCTAAGTTTGTGCAAATAGTGGCAATAAATTAATTTTCTTTCTTTCTTTCTTTCTAATTTAACCCTAAAAGTCACAAAATAAAAAAGAAATCCGGGTTCAAACCTCGGTGCCGTTAAAATAGTAGAAAATCTGTTTAATAAATAAATACAAAATATTATCTATACATCGTGAAATGAAGGGTGGTAGTAACATATTCAACTTAAAAATCATAATATAATTCAATTTCAATTAAAGGAAAGGCAGGATGTACTAATTGGTGTTTGACGATTATGAAACTACATTTAATGCCAGTGCTCATATTTGTACTTGCAGATAATTATATGTCGGAAAACAACAAAAGACAGACGCCGCCACCGCCATCTTAGCTGACTCCTTAATAAAATTTATTTCATTTTTATTAAAGCAGTAACTGAACCAAACCGTGTTGGTAGGGTTGCTAGATGGTCGGGAATTGGCGGGATTCTCCCGAATTTTTACATGTTCTCCCGACTCCCGACAAAGTAAAACATCTCCCAAAAAAACAACTTCGTTTTGTGAAACTCGATCTCTGTGTGAAGTGGTATCTTCTGGTCGAATATAAGTTAGTAGAAAAAGTTATCGCATCTCTCAGAATAGTGTCAAAGCGATCGTTATTCTTAGTCCACGCGTGGGCCGTCTGACCCGATAGCAGAGTCGTGTGCGTGAATCACAAATTGTAAGAGAAAGTATAATCGTTTATTATACAGGGCGGGTCACAGCAGGTATCTTCCTGAGTATCCATTACGGTTTTATGGACTTCGGCGGCAAGAGGCAGCGGAGAGCACCCTTAGCGTTACTGACACTTGCGAATTATTTCGCGAGATATTTATTTATCTCTTTCTGTGCAGTACTGTGAGAGAGTGACAGGTGACGCTATGACAAGAGTCGGGAAGCATAGTTGTGCTAGACGGACAGCACCTTTAGCACAGCTGACACACGCGACTATTTCTCGCGCGAGATTACCTGTCTCGTTCTGTGCAGTACTGTGAGAGAGTGACAGGTGACGTTATGCCGCGCGACAAGAGTAGCAAGCATAGTTGTGCTAGACGGACAGCACCTTTAGCACAGCCGACACACGCGACTATATCTCGCGCGAGATATTTATGTGAGTGTGACGGGTAGCGCTATGTCTCGGCCTTTCTTAAATGGCGTACACCTGTTTTCTTGAAGCTTTGTGATTTTTAAAGGCATGTACCTACTGCCGGCTAAATCTCCACATTGTCACACTAATATTATAAAGGCGTATGTTTGTGAATGTGTGTGTGTGTTGTTACTTCTTCACGCTCAAACGGCTGGAACAATTTTGATAAATTTTAGTATGCAGGTAGATGACACCCTGGATTAACACATAGGCTACTTTTTATCCCGAAAAAATTTAGTGTTCTTGTGGGATCAGCTGGTAACACCGCGCAGCGCAGCTAGTTATATATATTTTCTCGCAAATCGGGTGCCATATACTCGTCGTGTTATTTGTTTTCAAATTTCCCAAATACGATATCCAAGATACAAGAAGGTGCGCCAACATTCCTTAATTTAATTTACAGAAGTTGGTCCGTCGGTTTAGCGACTTAGTAATTAATATTAAAGTTCGGAGTTGGGCATTGACGGATCGCCAAGTAACTTGCACCATTGCGCTGTGGATAAACATCCATTATTGTATCTTAAATATTATAGGGCTATATTTTGAGGAATAATATAATCACTTTTAACAGATGAAATGACTTTACTGGCTTAGACCAAATACGCCTAGAACGATCATACAACAGATTTGCGAAAGCTGTAGCCGCTTTTGGTTTTATGTGTCCGTGTCTACGATCTAATCATAGAGACGTGTTGTAAAACGTCAGTACCTATTTGTCAAGGATTTGTCATCAACCAAATTCAAATCATTGTTTACCGGAATCCTGCTTAATCATTCGTTCTTCTTGCGAAATAAATTCTGATCCTATTGAAAAAAACTTGACCTTCAGCATTGTAAGCTTTCAGCCAACACTATCGGCTGTATTATGCAAAAAATACTTGAAATTTGCGGAATATTTAGTCCTGTTTCCTCTTTGTTTACATCAGTGACATTCACTGACTTTTAACGTCAGTTACCAAAAATTTATCGTTGCCAGTAATATAAATTAGTACCACTCCACTCCAAAAATCTGCAATATGGCGCCGGCTGAAAAACACCCTGTTAGGCGATAAACTAATTGTTTAGCAAAACTACCAATGCGCGATCGGAGTAACAGTAATGTCTATTCAATAACAGTAAATAATAAAAATAGTATGGAAAATTGTGAGAAAGAAAAACCTACAGTTTCGCAACAAGCCGTCATCTTTGTACGTTGATTATGTACACCAGCAGTACGCCAAATTCACGGCTTTCAGACCGCTTTTGACCGAACCAAATTGAATTAGTCGTTCCCATTCGCTCATCAAATGAATGGACTGAATGCATGAACGAGCAGCGAACGATTGGAATCACATTTAGGATATTGCGAGTTTTATTTTTATTTATGAACTAGCTTTTGCCCGCGGCTTCGCACGCGTAAACACAATATCATACGTTCACTACACTTAATGCGAGGCCGAAGGCCGAGCTCCGCGTAGCACCAAAGGTGCGGAACGTCCTAAGGAAGCTGCCCACCCACTAAATATAAGTCGAAGTAACTTAATGCGAGGCCGAAAGCCGAGCTCCGCGTAGCACCGTAGGTGCGGAGCGTCCCGAGAAAGCCGCCCACCCACTTAATATAAGTTACAGTAACTAAAAGCGAGGCCGCAGGCCGAGCTGCGCGTAGCACCGAAGGTGCGGAGCGTCGCAAAGAAGCCGCTCACCCACTCAATATAAGTTGAAGTAACTTAATGCGAGGCCGAAGGCCGAGCTCCGCGTAGCACCGTAGGTGCGGAGCGTCCCAAGGAAGCCGCCCACCCACTTAATATAAGTCGAAGTAACTTAATGCGAGGCCGAAGGCCGAGCTCCGCGTAGCACCGTAGGTGCGGAGCGTCTCAAAGAAGCCGCCCACCCACTTAATATAAGTTGAAGTAATTTAATGTGAGGCCGCAGGCCGAGCTCCGCGTAGCACCGAAGGTGCGGAGCGTCGCAAAGAAGCCGCTCACCCACTTAATATAAGTTGAAGTAACTTAATGCGAGGCCGAAGGCCGAGCTCCGCGTAGCACCGCAGGTGCGGAGCGTCCCAAGGAAGCCGCCCACCCACTTAATATAAGTCGAAGTAACTTAATGCGAGGCCGAAGGCCGAGCTCCGCGTAGCACCGTAGGTGCGGAGCGTCCCAAGAAAGCCGCCCACCCACTTAATATAAATCGAAGTAACTTAATGCGAGGCCGTAGGCCGAGCTCCGCGTAGCACCGAAGGTGCGGAGCGTCGCAAAGAAGCCGCCCACCTACTTGACATAAGTTAAAGTAACTTAATGCGAGGCCGAAGGCCGAGCTCCGCGTAACACCGTAGGTGCGGACCGTCCCAAGGAAGCCGCCCACCCACTTAATATAAGTTGAAGTAACTTAATGCGAGGCCGAAGGCCGAGCTCCGCGTAGCACCGTAGGTGCGGAGCGTCCCAAGGAAGACGCCCACCCACTTAATATAAGTTGAAGTAACTTAATGCGAGGCCGAAGGCCGAGCTCCGCGTAGCACCGTAGGTGCGGAGCGTCCCAAGGAAGCCGCCCACCCACTTAATATAAGTCGAAGTAACTTAATGCGAGGCCGTAGGCCGAGCTCCGCGTAGCACCGAAGGTGCGGAGCGTCCCAGGGAAGCCGCCTATTAAGTTACTTAAACATATGTTAAGTGGGTTGGCGGCTTCCCTGAGACGCTCGTGGAACTCGGCCTACGGCCTCGCATTAAATTACTAAGGGTTTATAAAGTAACTTAGCACCGAAGGTGCGGAGCGTCCCAGGGAAGATGCCCACCCACTTAAAATATGTTCAAATAACTTAATGCGAGGCCGCCCACCCACTTAATATAAGTTTAAATGTATGAGCGGCTTTCCTGGGACGCTCTGCACCTTCGGTGCTATGTGAAGCTCGGCCTACGGCCTCGCATTAAGTTACTACTTATATTAGTGGGTGGGCGCCTTCCCTAGGACGCTCCGCACCTGCGGTGCTACGCTTGTGAACATGATCTTGGTTTAATTAAAATTGAGGCAAGACTTATGTTTAAAAAATTGTTTTGAATATTGATTGTCTATTGTAGATTTAAATAACTTAATGCGTGGCCGCCCACCTACTTAATATAAGTTGAAGTGTGTGAGCGGCTTCCCTGGGACACTCTGCACCTACGGTGCTACGTGGAGCTCGGCCTACGGCCTCGCATTAAGTTACTTACTTATATTAGTGGGTGGGCGACTTCCCTAGAACGCTCCGCACCTTCGGTGCTTCGCTTGTGAACATCATCTTGGTTTAATTAAGATTGCGTCAAGACTTAGGTATGTTTAAAAGATAGTTTTTAATATTTATTGTCTATTGTAGATTTAAAAAACTTAATGCGAGGCCGCCCACACACTTAATATAAGCTTCAATGTGTGAGCGGCATCCCTGGGACGCTCTGCACCTTCGGTGCTACGTAGAGCTCGGCCTACGGCCTCGCATTAAGTTACTACTTAAATTAGTGGGTGGGCGACTTCCCTAGAACGCTCCGCACCTTCGGTGCTACGCTTGTGAAGATCATCTTGGTTTAATTAAAATTGAGTCAAGACTTAGGTAAGTTTAAAAGATGGTTTTTAATATTTATTGTCTATTGTAGATTTAAATGAAATTAAATGAAATGAAATAATTTATTGAATATTTATTGTTTATTGTAGATAACTATTCAAAGCACCTTGAAAAATAATTAGCTCATAGTCCTACCTGAACATATATTAATGACATCTATTAAGATTACAATAAATTATTTTCGTCTACAATGGTACTAATATAATAATATGACCTGTCATAATAATTTCCTAAGTAACGCCATAAGATTCAGGTGCCAACTTAACTCAATCGAGCGTACAGCGTACGTCAATAATGGCGACAGCACCACTGAACGGATGCGTGATGGCCTCACTGATTTGTTATCCGTGTATAATGAATAAGGAAGCAAAGTAAAATGCATGAGATAACACGGTTATTATTTCAGTAGGTTCTGGGTTCAAATCCCGGCTAGGTGAAATCCTTTCTACATTGTAAATTTAATAATTTTGTCTTGTCTCGAATCATGGTTGTTTTTCATACAAAATGCATACATTGTCGAGCAGCAACTCTCAATAACTGATACACTGCTGCTTATATTAGGTATGCGATCAATATTCAACAACTTCGGTAGTACTTCTCGAAAGTCCAGGTTAACCCATCACAGCTAGACCCTAGCTTGTACCGAATCGTGGTCACGGGCACGCAACGACGTGCGTGAGCGTGAAACCTTGGTCTTGGTGTCGAGGGGACCCATCAATGGCTCCAAAACCTTACATGTATGGAGCTGGTGTTATTAACTCAGGAAAAATCTTAACAGCGCGATGCTGCCGCTAGTATGGAGATTTTGTCAAGGTAACAACGCCATCTAGCGGAAAATTGAGTCATTGAGAACAAAATCTCAACACACCGTTAAAAATAAAGAATGACTGATATTTATTACTTTGAATAAATTTTATATATAAAAAAACTACATAGATGCAAAATTGTGGCTAAATATATCGTATATTTATCGTTTATTATACATTTCGCTACCTTATTAGTAAGTTAGGCCAAACACAAACAATAAAAAAATTTGCGCCTAATGTTCTAAATGTTGGTTGGTAAAAGATATTTAAAAATGATATTTAAATTGATTCGAAATACTTTTATTTCAATTACGCTCGATAAAATGGCATTAAAAATCTGTTTTATTCATCAACATTTTTTATTGCGTCTCCGGGCTTTTTTATGGTCAATACTACTACAGAAGAATATAATTGCATATTCTATAAAAGAGCATTAATTAGTTCCTATTGTCGCAAATTGTGTTTTTAAAGAAATGTATGTTTTTTTTTTGAGCATGAGCCAACTTACAACGAACATTGCACTCATATTTTCGTCTGTGTTGGTCGATAATTGGCGCCATCTTTCTAATCTAACTAAGACGGTTTCCGTCTTTGAGTATTTATAGACAATGGAGGTGTCATAACGTAAACTCTTCGAACAAATTTTTTCGCCAATTTTAGCGGGGGGTGAGGTAAACACGTACAGCACACCACCAAAAGACGAATAACTCAACAGACACAAATTTTGCTGTTGCGATAAACGCACACTACAGCAAAATTCAACACATCAAAAATGACATGCACACAGATACTGTTTTCACGTAACTGTGCAGCATACATAAGAAAAACATAGTGATGGGACACATATGAAGAATGAGTCAAATCATTTTAATGAATGAACTGAATTGTCTTATAGGTACTATCTATTGTGAAATTTGAAAATTGTAAATTCTGTATATTGAAGATGTTATCCAATAAATATATTTGTTTCTATGTATATCTGTCTATATTTATTGTGTCCTTATCACTCTCGCATAACTAAACTGTAAAATAAAACTGTCGCCCGCGGTTGTTTCGGGCTTAAACAATCACGGACTTCTAAAACAAGTACACTCGACTTCATATTGTCGTTGCTAAAATGAAACCATTTCATTTTCGCCATTTTGGAGCTGATAGCTATGTGCAAGTTGTGTGAGCGTCCATGGGTCTAATATTAGAGATTCACAGATCGTCACAGATCAAAGAACGGTTTGCCTGAAATGACAATTTTAGTAGACGTTCACGCAGGATGCTTTGAATGGGCACTGAAAACAACTGTCATTCCCTATGGAATATTTAGTCCAACGTGCTTGTAGTTTAGAGGTCAGTGAATATAACCTTCAGGAAAAGAACATACGCCCATCTAAAAATAAAGGTGATTAATATGAAACAACATATAAAGTGATTTAAAGATATGAGTAAATAATGAGTAAAGAGGAAACAGTAAAACAAATTGTTATTAATTTAATTAGAATTACCGCATATAAAATAAAATAAAAAAAGTTATAATTAAGTAAATATATTCATCTATCTATCAGCCACAGACGTCCACTGCTGAACATAGGCCTCCCCAAGAATCGTCACAACCCTCGCTACGCTGCGCTTTCCTATACGTGGTCGCGGTCGCCACTCTAGCACTTTGCTGACCTAACGGCCATGGATTCTCCGGGCTACATGGCTTGCTCATTGCCACTTCAATCGTGCAGTCCTGTGAGCTATGCCGGTTACCATGGTTCTTCTACGGCATATCCTCATTTCTCATTCTATAAAAGAAAAGAAGAATAAGGAAATAAGGAGGCAGCAGTGAAGATGGAAAGAATATGAAATACAGTCTATAAATAATAGTATATGAATAACGCATATACTCATAGCCCAGCATTAAATGTTCCTTTTATCTAGATATACTTTTAGCAAAGAATTATTTTCATTTTCATATTAAATTTCAAAATCGTATGTCTAGAGAAAGGTAATATTTCTAATTCACCTTGCAAGATTTAAAAATAACATACATCTATACCTATTATTAAATTCAATCACTACATCGTATAGAACAAAGTCGCTTCTTGCTGTCTGCCTGTTTGTCTGTCTGTCCCTATGTATGCTTAGATCTTTAGAACTACGCAACGGATTATGACGCAGTTTTTCTTAATAGATAGAGTGATTCAAGTGGAAGGTTTATAATATGTATAATACATGCATAATTTATTAGTTTTGCACCCGTGCGAAGCCGGGTGGGTCGCAAGTATCTAATAATACACTAACTATTAAACGAACTGCAGTGATCGAATGAATGAATGATTCATTCAAATGTTGAGTCGTGGTTTTAACTTTGTCACATCCCTCGCCCCTGTACCACCGTTTTATGTTTACATTTTTCTGTCGTTTACGTATCGCAACGGTTTTTTCTTTCAATGGAGATTGTACTTCAATACACATTTAATAGTTAATAAAAACACTTACCTGTGATAGGAAACGCGATCTTGTGGCGAATTTGAGGTGTCGGATCGTCTTTTACACGAAAATACTGCACAATTCACCATTTTTGAAGAGAAATGTCACGCGACACGGAATGATGCAAAATGACAGTGAAGTGACTTTAAGTAGTTTTATATAACGTGCTTGACCATTTGACCAATTATTTTGCCGGAGGGGGTCGCCCATGCATGGCATCTCCTGTCTAAATATAAATACTCAAAGGTTTCCGTACCTCAACGCCTCAAACAACCTCAACCTTATTGTTAATGCCGGTGGGCCGCGCGGAGGTATTATGTCGAATTCATACTTTTTAGTTTTTGTACACGTAAGAGCCACGCGGGGGTCGCGTCGTTCTAAATTCAAAATCACAAACGCTATCATTATAAGGTTACACATTGTAAGGAAAATATTTCATGGAATTTATGTTTTCAGAGATAAATATTAATCATAATAAAAAGTATCCTATAACCATCTTTGGATGTTCAGCTATTCCTGTACCAAAATTAGTAACTTTTTATCCAGCCGTTTCGGCGTTATTAGAGGACAAAGGTTTTTTTGAAAACAGATGGCGCCAGGTTGGCACGGCGAAGCGTGTCCATACAAAACAACTATCCGGCTGCATCACGCTATCGAGATTTTTCCTGAAATCATGACCTCCCTCCATAGAAAATTTATTTTCAATACAAATTTAGGATTTTATAATAGTATAGATATTCATTTTTCATAAGCACGTGGGATTGTTTGGCTTTGTTGTAAGTTGTGACATTCATTAATGAAAATTCACACTGTTGATCTATTTGTTTAGAATATAGCTCTTTCGAATTGGGTTAAAAAATAATAATATTACAAAAAGACTGTGCCTTAATATTCAGTTAGAATATTTTTTTATCAAAGCTACTTATTAACGTATTGTATATTGACTGGAAAAGATCCTTCACAGGGTAAGGTCACCTTCATAATGTTACCAAATCAATGCGCAATAAAGTATCGATATCACATATTACTTAAACAAATTTATGGCACACTAGCTGTGCCTCGCGGTGTTACCCGCTCATCCCACGGGATAAATTTATTCGAGGTGAAAAGTATCCTATGTCCTTTCCCGGGTCTCAAACTATCTCCATACCAAATTTCATCTAAGTCGGTTCAGCGGTTTAAGCGTGAAGAGGTAACAGATAGACAGACACACTTTCGCATTTATAATATTAGTATGGAGTATGGATACATTTTGTTTGAAATGTGAGAATATTCTACTTACAGGAAAAAATATAATGTATCTTGGCATTTTTTTGCCATGGTTTCTCTGTTCAGAAGTTCAAAATGCCAAGTTCGTATCCTACTATTCCTCTCGCTCAGCTCCACATAACCACATTCAATATACTCTATGCACAGAACATAAGCAATATTTAAATTAGCAGAACGGCGCGGGTCACACGAAGTTTGAATTTCGAACTTCGAACTAGCCCTTCTGCAGCGAATTTCCAAGAGCGGACCACAGATGAAATACAAAAAGCCTTACACAACTGCCAACCTAATAACACGGTGTCGCGCGGCGTAAGTGCCGTAACGAAGTTTCTCAAAGTTGGTAGTATGCGATGCACGTACTAATTTGTGCCAGTGTGTCGTGTAGATTAATTAGGATTTATTTTTATGTATTTATTCAGTAAACATGCGCCGTACGCTGTCGTCTTGTTTTTTTTTATAGCTAGTATCTTTTAGATGAAGTGTCTAAGTGATTACGTTGGGTTCAACGATTGTTCATTTAAATATGAAAAGAAGATGCAAAAACCACTAGATTTAGAAAAATTATAAACAAATATTCACGGAGATAAAAAACAGAACTAAAAGAAATATTTTATTTGACATTGCATTCTTTTTTTTTTTGGCATTTGAATTATATCAAATGGGAAGTTCTATCTTGTCACGTTTTCAAGTGATGCAGTCTAGAGACAAATCATAACCAAAAATAAAACTAAGACAACATCTATATGTATTTGTATTATGTAAAATTCAACTGCTATTTCGGCGTAAATACTTTTACAGGTTATTCCTATAACTCAGACGGCAAGTTTTATTTAGTTCTAGTGACGTTTCGAAACCACAGGTTATAAATCTTCAAAGTCTAACTTAAAAAGTACATCTTCATAGCAGTTTTCTTGGCAGTTACGTCTTTTTGAGGCTATAGTAAGAAACCCATTTGAAGGTTGACGTTTGACACGGCGTCCACGGCGACTCTTTTATGGCGCGAACTCTTTTATAGTTCTGTTGCTGATGTCACTTCAATTCTTTTACTATTTTGGGCATGGGTAACAATATAAATGGCTTAGTTTGTAGTCATATTTTAGAAAGGAATTCAACGAGGTCAGACAAAATTAATAAGTTCTCCGAACGGATAAATAAATCATAAACTTAGTAGCTTAAAATCTTATTACGCCTAAAAGTACAATATTAATATTTAACGCAGTTATTACGTTATTTATTAGTTATTAGACATAATAGTTTTTAGAGTTCAGTACCCAAACGGTAAAAACGGGACTCTATTACTAAGACTACGCTGTCCGTCTGTCTGTCACTCCGTTTGTCACCAGGCTGTATCTCATGAACCGTGATAGTTAAATCACAGATGATGTATTTCTTAAGCGATAAGACCGCCTATTGTCTACCATTGTTTAATTTAGGATTTCTCATGTAATATTTTTCTTCTTGGTGTGCAAAAAGTATTCTTGTATTGTATTGTATTTCTGTAGCCGCTATAACAACAAATACATTTTTTTTTTTTTAAGGTGGCTCCCAAACAACAACCGTGATCGGCTGCATTAATTTTTTGCACCTCGTTTATGTCCGGCGCCATACATACCAAGTGCAAACTTAATTCTTATTCTTACGCGAGTCAGACTCGTACTAGATCGTTATTTTTTTTTTATAGTAAGTATTAACACATTAAATTCGGACTAGTCAACTTTTTCAAGAAAAATATCCGCGATATTTTTTTTAAAACATTAAGGCAAAACATTTCTAAAGAATCAAACAGTCTTAAATACTTAAAATTGACTTAAGAATTACCTAACAAATAGAAAGTTCCCCAAATTAAACTCGACGGGAACAATATTCCGGATTCTTTGTTCCATTGAGGCTTGGACTTGGGCGTTCGCGAACTCACCAAAAATACCGTCAATCAGCATAACTTTTGCTTTCGGAAGTTAAAATATTATCATAAATTGTCGTTGAGCTGCTCTATGGGTAGAGTTTGGCGGTAAACGCCTACGGAAGGAACTTTGAGAGCGGGTTGAAAAAACGACCATTCAATTTTTTTTTCTTTTTTTTAAGGAGCTTAGATAATTTTGACGTACATGTCAGCTCCAGCAGGCCTAATACAATACTTATTTAGTGTTAATGAAAAAAAATATATAGTGATCAATTGATCATACAGAGCAATTTTAATGCAGTCTGTGGCTGACCAGAGGTGTAAGTAGCGGTTTTACAAAAAAAAAATACATAATCCAATGTTTTCTTAAAATTGTTTTTTAGGCTCATCTTCACATCACAGGAGTGTCCCAGAATATTGTATGTTCATCGAAATTGGAATGTAAATACAGGAAGAAACCTGGCATGGAAGTTTTGGGGAACTTTTTATTGTTGTACGAGGTTCAAATGTACACGGATTCTAAGATGAATCGAAATAATCAATATTCTGAAAAACAAACTTGATTTTTTATCGCTCTTCAGCAGGGTACCTATAGGTACTTATTGTTGTTGATTTCCTATGGTACCCCAGTGCTACAGAGGGCCTTCATGAGCCGTCGACATCCGCTAGCTACTTATAGTGAGAATAAAATATGGTCAAATGTGGTAAAAGGTGATTTACGCGCAGCGGCCATTTTGCTGTGATGGCTTACTTTTGCGTGTGGGTGTTTACCGTTGTCGATGCCGATATAAGGTTAAATACCCTAGGCACTCTTGGTGAACTTTAATGTACTCGTTTATTCTATTATAAAATTATATTGAAAATTAGTTATCTACATAGAGGGGGCATTAAGTCAGGATTTTTTTTAAAGTGCGATTAGAGATGTGCCGTTCTCGAAAACATTTCCCATACAAAATGAGGAAAGTCTCCGGACATTTTCGAGAACGACACATCCGGATACAGCAGCGTGTGACATTCGTACAGTGCCATCTGTTGGCTTTTTTTGTGCTCTCATCATGCCTAAACGGTCGGACGGATTTTTACCAATTTTGGCACATGGATAGCTGGATATCCAAAGACGTTTATATGATACTTTTTACCCGTCTATAGTTAAGAAAATAAATACGCAGACAAAGTTGCGAGCAACTCCTAGTTTACTATAAGTTTGGACCACGGTCTATGAGCATCTGTCACTCATACTCGCATTTTGTCAAAACGTGACGGATACTTTGTCACTTATTTATCGCGTGATGAAAGCAACCATCATATGCCCGCTGGTATAAATACAGATGAGGACGATGAGGTCACAACTTATAGGAAAGGAAATTCCATCAGGCAGACTAGTGTTCTAGTAACGTCATTCATTGAGACAGCTAATAGTATTTCCAATTGGAGAAAGAAAATCAGGCTTATCGGTAATAGGCTTACTGTAGTGGGTGTAATCGCCGACCAATCAGCGCTTCCCACGGCACAGAGAATCCGCTTTAGTATGGAGTGTAAAAGGGAGGAGCGGAAACTTCATAAAAGAAAAGAAAGAAAAAATGAAATACATTTATTCGTGACGTGATCATAATACATAATTACATAAAGGGTGTGACTGTGACAGAAGTGATAAAAAAAAAACAAAAGAATAGGGAACTATAATATCATTATGGCTGTGCGGTGTGCCACGAAAGATCCCACCTCAGCAAAAAGAGCGTACTCCCACCTGAAAGGCAGGCAACTTGTGACTCCTCTGGTATTGCAGGTCTATGGGCGACGGTAATCGCTATTCATCAGGCGATCTGTTTGCTCGTTTGCATCCTATGATATAAAAAAAAAATAGTATTATACCTAGAAGTGTTCACGGAAAGACGTTAAATTGATGGCACTACTGCGGCTGAAAGTAGTCCCGTTACTTAGCAACAGTTTGTTACTACATTTTTAGTAAAACTTTATTATGCATTTATATCTGTATATATACATTAAGGAACTAAGTAGGAATCACGTAAAATATTAAAATGTTCAATTTGACACAGTTCACTCCGTCTTTAACTTAGATTTTTTCATACAGTCTTGCTACTCTAGCGGACGACATTGGAACTTTTATTATTGCTTACCGCTGTCACTTTTTTCAAATATTTTCTTATGAAAGATTCCGCTCCTCCCTTTTACGCTCCCATACGCTTTAGGTACTTCGACAGGTAGCCAAGCGCGAGTTGCCATAGAGGATTATGTTTTTTTTTGTTTTTTATTAAAAGGCAAAGGTCCTTTCAGTTTTTTTTTATTATTTGAGTTCGAGCACAGAATAGATAATAGTACAAGTACAGAAGGCACACTGCTTTGATCTTGACAAAAGCCGCTTTTTTTAGCCAAAAAAATATGATTTATGGCCCTTCGAAAGTCGTCGTCCCCAGCGCAAGCCAAACGGAACGTTAAAGCTGCGTGCCAACGGTGAAAATGAATTGTCTCGCTTGCCGCGTCGCCGAGAGCGAGGGCTGTCAACGACTAAAAATAAAAATGTATTTCCCATTTATTTCTTGCATTCAATATAGAGAGCAATATATTTATATTCTTCATAAATTATATTTATTATTTCATTATTTAACTATAAAATAATCAATCTCAGAATTTGGACGAATTGAATCCACCACCAGGCCGCAAAACATTTTAGCTTTATTTTTAAACATTTTAATACGTATAATATAATAAAATAATGCAACGAATGCGTTACCTTAACATGCAATTAAATTCTTGAGCTTCATTTGGTTTTTGCTTAGTTGTCCGATATTTATTTATTTATTCATATATATTCATCACTACATACCTAGTATAAAACAAAGTCGTTTCTTGCTGTCTGTCTGCCCCTATGTATGCTTAGATCTTTAAAAATACGCACGGACGCACCGTGCGAAGCCGGGGCGGGTCGCTTGTAACAAATAAAACATGTACAAAGGCGAATTTATCCCTATTAGGGATCTTTTCCAATACATTTATTGTAACTCATTATTTATATACTATAAATACTTACCTATCAAACTATCACTCAATCGTTTATTCATTACTGGTAATTTTACAAACGTGATATCAAATATTATTATAAAAACCTCTGTGATTGTTGATGTAGTAGACATATGTACTTATTTTACTAGAATTTAAATTTACAAATAGCAGCAAATAATCAATTCAAAATTAACATAAGTACTTAACAATTAAAAATTTTCTGAGTATTACCAGTATTAAATATGGAAGTAGATACACCTGGAATATGTTTTTTCAGTAACTAATTATAGTAATTATTATATATTATGTTCATTTTCTTACCTTTCGGCATCCTTCGGACATGTTGGGAGAGCAAAAAACGCGTGATTGCAAATCCGATCATTATTCCTACAATCCGCTGCGATACAATATCTTTTCGCTTTCTTTTTACTCATTTAAACACTAAACGCAAACAGATGAATGCGGAACGTTCACTTGACGTAAATAATGAGCGAGACGCGCGCGAAAATCGTGGAGGTACGTGTGTTCCGAGACAGAGCGTGTCAGCCACTGAATAGGACGCATGCATGCGGCCACCGGCATGTACTTGTAGCGGGAAACCTTAATCGCGGAGTGCGCCCCGCCTGGTTCGAGTTGACTTCCGTCGCGATGGTAGAGAAAGGAAGTGAAAAATGTAATAAACACAATGGATTGCATTTCATGGTGGGTACAAGTTGACGGACGGCTTTTGTCGCTGGTCGCTAGTATCCATATCAATATCCATTTATTCAGTATTAGTCATACATTGTCAACAAATGTAATACATTCAGCAATAGTAACTTTAATTAACAAGTAAAGTATACAAATTCATATTAAAGTTAGGGATATGGTACAATAAATGAGATATAAGTTATTAAGTAAACTTCATTAACTGAATAGCAGGCTTTCCGAAGTAGCATTAATTTTAATTGGGAGTTAAACACCGTAGTGGTCTTTATACCTTTAATGTCACATGGAAGTTTATTAAAAAAATTGACTCCAACTATATGCGTACAAAAGATAGATAGCCAAAGAATACACTGCAAAAATGTACAATACTGCAAGTAATATAATACTACAGTTTTAACATTAGTATGTACATTCTAATGCCATTTGCGCATATAAAACACGCTTGCATAAAGAAAGAATATCGTTAAACTCTAGTCTGTTATCAAGTCTGTTATCTTAAAAAGAAAAAAAAAAACACTGGCAGCATCAAAAGAAAAACCTCAACACGCTTCTTTAAAATAAAAACTTTAAAAACAAAGTTCCTAACACGTCCTCATCCAGTAATTACGAGGAGCTACGTTATTTTTATTTTTTTTCTATTCCCCGAAATTTTCCCGCCATATTGAATTTTCTTTGAGCAGAAGTATTAAGACTGGCAATTAATTATGTTGTTCAAATTAATTGTGTCCAATTTTATGAATTAAATCAAGACTGAGGAGTCAGACGGCAAAGAAATGAACCAATTAAAGGTTTATTTGATTATTAGACTGAATTGTTTTTATAAGGAAATAATTAGGTTACTTTTGGACCTCCAAAGTTACACAATCGTAGACTAATTTTGATTATATATCAATCTTGCTTTGTGTTTCGATCGATCACACGCAAAATCGTACACGTCATAATGAAAAATCTTCTAGAAATGTACTACTACTACTACTACTCAGCGACCCAAAGCGAGTCCCAAAACTTGATTGATGATTAGTTGATTACTGATTATAAACTTAAATGCAGTTGGTAAACTAACCGCCACCAAAGTAAAATTTGTCCCTCTATCAAGTTTATCTTTTCGTTTGAGGAAATGTATCGGAACCATCGGTGCGCGAGACCGACACGCGCTTGACCGGCTTTTTTAAAAATGGATCACAGAAGTCGCCATCTTACGAGCGCATGGATCTTAAAGTTGAGTCGTTCTAGAATATTCTCTCTGTAATACAATAAAATATCCCCGTTATTCATGCAAAAGATACATGCAGTGAAACATGACACCTTCTTTTTTGAACTCGCTTAAAACAGTGAAAGTTTTCCAAAACGAAACTCTGCCACCAACTTGACAAACTTATCTCTCAGTTATAAACTTAACTGCTCTAATGTTTAAGTGCTCAAAGGAGTTTGCTCTACGCTTGTGACTTCTTAATGAGAGCGCTAATTACTTAATGAATAATTAGAGTAGCTGCAACACGCCTACGCTGTCATTATTATGGATATACATATATGGTCCCACTTCTGATATTGGCTGTCCTTTGTTCTATTCAATTATCTGAGATATATGGCCGGTAATTGCAATACAAATCTAATCACTACGTCAAAATCTGTATGTATGTAGGTATGTATGTAAACACTATCCTATTTATGGAGAATACTATGCAAGCGTCCATAGGCGGCGGTAACTGCTTATATCAGGCGGGCCACTGGCTTGTTTGTCACCGTCGTAGTATAAAAAAAAAGAAGTACAGAAAAAAAGAATGACAGACGAATTACACACACACAGTTTTAACAGTTTTGTAAAAATATATATCAATTAACGTATAAGAATGATTGTTTTTGCAAAAATCGGATGTTATTATATATACTACTATTCTGTTTTGTGTACCTACCCGTGTCTAAAGATACTAATCACGAATTTTGTTTACGCACATGATTAATTCGTAATATTGTTCACCGACTTGCGTATCAATTGAGGAAAAAACAAATTAACACCATTATGAGAATTCTACGAATGTATTTGTAAGCATTATCTGTGTGATTGTAATATTTCCGTTTAATTGTTTCAGGTATGACTCCATTCCAGCTCCATTGGACGAAAGGTAAAAATCTAAAGTTGACACCCTTTTTTTTTACCTCGAAAAAGCATGGTACACATTGTATAACAAATTTCGCCAGACACGAAGTATTGCACAGGAGTATTGCACTCACTTAACATTAGTACCTACTTACCATTAAAAACTTAACTAGGACGCCTTTTAACGAAAACTATCCAATCCACAAAAAAAAAACAATATCATTGAAATGATGATGGTGAGCTTTACACTCAGGGTTCAAATTTTAAATTTTGTTTTGTGCGGGTTTTTTTTCCCGTTGACGTCTGTCATCACAATGGCAGCGGTGGGCAGATGGGGACACTTTATTATAATTATAAAGATGTCTATACTACAGGCACTAAGCCCCAAAGTCATAAGGCTTTATACTGCACTAGTTGCGCCCCGCGGTGTGACCCGCTCATCCCACGGGAACACTTCGTATTTTCCGGTTAAAAAGTAGCCTATGTGCTAATCCAGGGTATCAGCTACCTCCATACCAAATTTTATCAAAATTGGTCGACGCGTGAAGAAGTAACAAACATCAAACACACTCCCAAACCTTCTCCTTTATAATATTAGTGTCATTAACCACTGATTACCCTTTGACAAGCATTCAGCCACTCTTACAAGTGGTTCTGTAGGGTGAAGGCCTCGCAATGAATGTTTTAATTACTGGCATTTTCTACTTTATAACCCTATATCTCCGCTATTATATTCGGATGAAACGGTTATTAGAAATGCAACCTGTAGACGAAAACAACCGGACACATACGCGATTCGGACATACGAAAGACCTTTTGGCCAAGCTGAAAAGGAGATGCCTCGCTCGTTCGGTTCGGTGAGTAAAGTGCAATGACGCCTTCTCGAATAAACAGAAGTATTTTCACATCTGATATCACGAATCACGATGTCTATTCCGGTACACGAATCGCAACGATCTGTGAATCAATCGGAGTTATATTTACGTTTTATTTTCGGTTTTGATCAAAGATTCGAAAGTGCTTGTAGGTAGGCCTACTTTAATAAAGAATATTTTGAGTTCGATCGGAAATATATCATAATTCCGGGGTTTTCGGGCCACGACTGATTTGACGCCTACTTCGCGTTAAGTCTAAATCATCTGTGCACCAAAAACCTCGGGATATGCTCATCACCGAATAGATTGGTCTCGTCCAGTTAAGAGGCCTTATTCCTTTTGAAATGCTGATTGTTTAGAATTTTTTCTCTATGATCAAACATGTTTCTTAACATATTATTGATGTTACTACCTAGAACAGGGCTATTGGAATTTATTGGTATATATTTGAAACCTACAGTTTGAATTTTTCATAGATATTTTTTGTTCAAAAACTAATCGAAATTGACAAAATTCACGTGGAAAATTCGTTTTTTCAACTTATTTTCGACTGCACGCAATAAAAGCATGAAATAGCTACGTTACTACCTAGAACTCGGGAAAAAGTATTTATTATTCACTTCAAAAAGTTGGTTGAAATTATCAATATATTCGTCATAATATGAAAAAAAAAATTTTAAAAGGAATAAGGCCTCTTAAGGAGACCTGGCCCTTGACACTAGTAATCTAATATAAAATTAAAATCACGGTGAAATAATAATTTTACGATTTCATAAAGTGAAATATTATAGCTTTCACTCTCCTTTAAGATAATAACAAAACAAATTGAAGATAATTCATTAAACGGAGATAAGATAAATATTGGAAATATCGTTTATCAGGGGAAACTCGGCGTAAATCATCCGCTCTCATTTTCTGGCCCTCATTCCTGGTTAGGGTTGCCAGGTGGTACAAGTCCTCCTTTTCGTATATACCTATAAGTTTATTTATTTTTTCTCTAATAGATATGTCCATCATTTTAGGCGTTACTGGTCAAATGTGTAGAAAAGCGATTTAGCGATAATGCGTTAAAATGAAAATATAAAATGTCACAAAAAAATCGAAGTGAAATTGAGTAGGTAATTTTCAAAAAACAAGTTCATAGTTAAAGGCTTAATAAAAACAAAATTACGATCGCTTCTTTTGTGTTACGAAAGTTACTCATACAAATATATAGGTAACTATCGTTACACAACGGAATCAATTAGTTTTGTTTTAATTAAGGCCCTTAACTATGTACATGTATTTTGAAAAGGACTCAACTTATCTCATTTGTGATCAGGTAATTATTATTCTTTCCATTATTGTCTTAGAAATCTTAAAAAGACGTGGTAAAATGTTGGATCTTATTCCTAAACGCTACAACGACTGATTAGATTTCAACTATTTTGATTTTATGCACAGATGGTACTGGTGTTACTTTTACGCGAATAATATAAAGCAAAACAGAGGATCATGAGCCTTCCGCGCGAGAGGTGTTGCGGCTAGTCCTTTATAACATTTTCATCTGGCAACCCTACTCTCGACTTATTAGCGCCCCGGTAATGTCTTCAGGAATCTTCTTATAAAAATTTACGCGCCTCAGCGCTATGTGTATAACATTTATTTATTTCTTTTTATTTATGTGGAGTGGAGGGTCTGTTTCCAGCTCACTAATAGTTGCAGCAAGGAATTCTAGTGAAACTTCAATGTGGGTATAGTACACAACCTGGCGAGTGACAACCCTATTCCCAACTCATTAGCGCCCCGGTAATGTCTTCAGGAATCTTCTTATTAACGTTTACGGTACGCAGCGCTATGTGGAGTGGAGGCTCTGTTTGCAGCTCATTAATAGTTGAAGAATGGAATTGTGGTGAAACTTAAATGTTGGTATAAGGTACTCCACCTAGCGAGTGACAACCCTATTCCCGACTCATTAGCGCCCCGGTAATGTCTCCAGGAATCTTCTTATTAACGTTTACGGTACGCAGCGCTATGTGGAGTGGAGGCTCTGTTTGCAGCTCACTAATAGTTGAAGAATGGAATTGTGGTGAAACTTAAATGTTGGTATTAGGTACTCTACCCAGCGAGTGACAACCCTATTTGCGACTCATTAGCGCCCCAGTAATGTCTTCAGGAATCTTCTTATTAACGTTTACGGTACGCAGTGCTATGTGGTTGTGGAGCGGAGGGTCTGTTTGCAGCTCGTAGTTCAAGGAAGAAATTGTGGTGAGACTTCAATCTAAGTTGTGTATTGTCATCAAAAATCTAAATCAAAAATCAAAATTGTTAATTTGCATGAATACAGATATTGAACAGATCTAATTATTAAATATGTACAAATGTTCCTTCACTAATATGTATTCTGCCTGCAAGCAGGCGTGCAAACATTTGAGCGCTCCATTTCTTAAGTCGAGATAAAATAAAAACAATAATTATAATCAAAAGTATACACAAAATAAAATTAATTACACAAAATAAAAACACAATGTCAGAAAAATAAATAAAACTAGCTACCTAATAGAATTAAGTTTTGAAAGTCAGTCTAAATAACTATTAACACTATAAAAACATTTCTCAAGAAGCTAAGCGGTGAGTTTGTTTTTAGGGTTCCGTACCCAAAGGGTAAAAACGGGACCCTATTACTGACACTTCGCTGTCCGTCCGTCCGTCTGTCACCAGGCTGTATCTCAAGAACGGTGATAGCTAGACGGTTGAAATTTTCACAGATGATATATTTCTATCGCCGCTAAAACAACAAATACTAAAAATAAAATAAAATAAATATTTAAGGGGGGCTCCCATACAACAAACTTGTTATTGATTATGGTACGGAACCTTTCATGCGCGAGTCGGACTCGCACTTGCCCAATTTTTATAGTACATTACTGCAGACGCCGGGAAAGAAGGGCTTGCCGGGTGAGTAGGTATAGACGGCCGACCATATGGAGGCCGGATAGTGATACGAAGCCGGCAAGCCCTTTTCACGGCTAAGGCGTGTATAGTGCTTTTCTCAAACATGCAACGAAATGAAAAAATACAGCACTCAAAAAAAAAATGCTGTTTAGCCTGTTCATGAACACAGACGCAATCCATACTTCCATACTAATATTATAAATGCGAAAGTGTGTCTGTCTGTCTGTCTGTTGCCTCTTCACGCTTAAACCGCTGAATCGATTTTGATGAAATTTGTCATGGAGATAGTTTAAGATCCGAGGAAGGACATAGGATAGTTTTCATCCTGGAAATTATCCCTAAAAAGATTGAAAAGTGAGTAAGTAATTCATGATGACATTGATGACCCTGTCGGAAATGTAATGATTAGACCAAAAGCACAATTGCTCTTACATTTGCTTAGGCGCTTTAAATAATCCCTTTTATTAATTAAGGTGATTAGGTGGATATCTATCGTGTTGTACGAGGTTGCTTCCATACTTCCAAGTTCCACGCGACGTAGTCGCGGGCAAAAGCTAGTAATAAATAAATAACCAGGCACAAATATTCGTGTTCATATTCCCTGGGTGTACTTATAAATAACCGGTACCGTTATTTATTCACTGATTCTAACAAAAGGCTCTTGAATGGAACAATAACTTCGTTCCCAAAATAGTAACTCCCACGTAAACTGGCAACTCTAGCCAAGTAAACAACTAACTAAGAAGCTCTATACTTTTTAATTTCTATAGTCACATAAACTAGTTAAAAGTTAGCGAAAGTGAACCGATTTTAAGGTTACAAACCTGTGTGACATTATCCTTCACAAGAAACCCGAAGTTACGTGCAGGAAAACAATCTAACATCTCGGTAAGATACGCAAGTTAGCCGTTAAACACTAAACACTGTTTGAAAATTACTAAATAACGGGATACTAACTACATTTTCAAGTAAACATCACAGTTTCGGCACCAGCTGATTGGATGCATTTGACAACTGTCACTTGACAGCTACACAGCGTCAACAACGGAACTACACAGTGTTGCCATACCAAAATATCAAGCACGTTCCGATTTACGCACATTCTTAACACTGGAAAAAGCGCTGCGTTCAGAAACCCGTAGTTTAAATAAAATGGCACCAATTAGTAAAACAACTTGTAAAACCTGCTCCAAAGAAATAAAAGACAAGCATTTTCTTTATTGTACGCCATGTACATCTGCATTCCACATTTTGTGCACAAAAATTGTGACGGATAAGCGTTACGATTTAATGACACCTGAAGATCGCAAGTCATGGAAATGCTCAAGGTGTCTGCAAAAAACTAATAAGCAGACAAACCTTACTGCAAATGCTGTCCCTTCCAGTTCATTAACGAAGCTGCCTAAGGTACAAAGTGACTCAAAAATGATAGGAAAAAATGATGAAATTAAACCTGATGTCTCAAAAAACCAGTCAACGCCTAAAATTTTAGCATCCCCCTCTAGCGGACGCACTGCCGATACACCGAAATTAGAGACGTGTAATAGGGACAATATAACTCTAAGAAAACCGAAGCAATTAGTACAACATATTACACAGGAAATACTTTCAGATCCAGAGTCAGATTTTGATTGCATAGGAAACACTGAATTAGATATCAGTTCACATAGCCTTCCAAACATAACGTCCTCTGAAACCTTACAAGTTCACGAGCTAAAATCACAAGTTAGTTCTCTATCTATACAGCTAGCTAGCGCCAATGAGGAAATTGACTGCCTTAACACCGAGATAGGTAAACTGCGAAAAATTGTTGAAGATCAACATAAAAAGGCAGAGATCTACAAAAAATTGCTGACAGATAAGGGGCCCTTAAGGAAACTAACCCCGATAAAAAAAGACCTGCTGGTTCTTAAAAACAAAAGAACAGAGGTGCTGGATAGCGATGACGACACGCCGCAGTTACTTTCTCCAGCGTGTTCTGTACAAGATGAACCTGCACTGCCGTTGAAACAACTACCACCTGGGGCTTCAAGGACTCCTGCTCCGCCATCGCCAGTAACTACCCCCCGCGAAGAGCCAGTCCTCCTCGCGCCTTTACAACAGCCATTATCCATTTTAAATACATCAAAGATTACTACACAAAGAAATGAGGAGAACTCTTGTCTCCCGGTATTAAAGAAAATTTGCCTAATAAGCAACAACAATAGAAATAAGATTTTGCAAACGGCAAGAAATACCTTCAGTTCCCATGAAATAAGTCACTACATCAAGACTGACGCCGGACTCTCTCACTTGCTAGATGGTATAAACTCAAAAATTGAAAAATTTACATTCAATGATTATTGTATAATTTTAGTTGGTGCGGCCGACTTCAAAGACACTATAAATTATCATGACATTGTTAGTTTAATAAGATATAAATTGGAACAAGTCAAGCACACTAACGTCATTATTTGCTTACCAAATTTTAAAGTCCACAAATATGGGGTTCTTTTCAATAAACGCGTGGAATATTTTAATAATCTGCTGTATTCTGAAGTTTGCAAATACCAATATGCTTACGTGCTTGATACCAACAAAAATTTGGAATATTCAAGCAAAATGTTTGATAAAGTTTCAGGTCTGATAAATAACACAGCCATGCGACAAATTTTTATGGACTTGAAGGTCTGTATCAGTGAAATCGACTTCTTCAATGAAAATGTCGATGCTGTCGATGAAAGCAATCATCATTGTAACTTGCCACTTAAAGTAGATAAAGTAAATCATAAGAATATTTCCACGAGTACTCAAACAGATGATTGTTTTTTTCGAGAGTAATGAAACTTTGTTGGTCCTCCACCAAAACATAGCAGGGTTATTAATGAAAAAAGATCTACTCCAAGTCTCCCTACATGATCTAGATGTTAAAGAAGGAAAATACATAGACCTGATTTGTATATCAGAAACCTTTGTAAAAATAGGTGACGAAGCAAATATTAATATTAATGGCTTCAAGCTAGCAGCTTCGTTCTCAAGAGAGAAAAAAAAGAGGAGGAACCTGTATATTATGTAGAGACTATTTAGAAACAAAGCCCTTAGTTTTCATAAATGAGTTTAAAACTGAATTTAATTTTGAAATTTGTGGTGTACTCATCCCTGATTTAAAATGTATCCTTATTTGTGTCTACAGGACTCCTGATTCAAATACTAAAGTATTTTTATCAAAGCTGGAGAACCTATTAAAAACTATTAGCAAAAGAGCTAAAACTAATAAAATAATGATAGTAGGCGACTTTAATATCGATTTAAAGAAGCCATCATCGATACTCAATGAATTTTACAGAATAATACAAAATAACAATTTTCAAATTCATATAAAAACTCCTACAAGGTTAAATGCTTGTATTGACCAAATGATATCAAATGTTTCTGACGCGAAAGGCCAAGTCCTTCCATTAGGCCTTTCTGATCATACTGCCCAATTGCTTCTTGTACCAATACAAGGAAAATACATTCCTCCAAGATTTAAGTTCATTAAGAGACGAGACTTTAGCCAGGATAACATTAGAAAATTTCGATCAAGCTTAATGAGTGTATCATGGTATGAAGTGTACTCCGAAAAGGATGCGAATGTTGCGTTTAATAAATTTCACGAAATGTATACCCTACTCTACGACTTATGCTTTCCAATATTTCAAATTAAAATTAAAAATTCACAGAATGGTACAAAATGGATAACGAGGGGAATTAGGATTGCTTTTAACACTAAACGTCGTCTAAGATACACATATTATCAGAATAGAACACAAGAAAATAAACTTAAATACAATAATTACAATAAATTACTGAAAAAATGTATAATTACATCCAGGAAAAAAGAAAATAAAAGGTCAATATTAAAAGCCAAAAATATCTCAAAAGCTAGCTGGGACATAATAAAAAAAGATATGGGTAAAACAAACATAAAAAGGAATAACATTGATAAACTAATATATGACGATAATATCATTAATGACCCTAACGACATAGCTAATGCATTCAATGAATACTTCATCAAACTCACAAATACTGGGAATAACTTAAACAACAACTATAATTACTCAGTAAAATCTAACAATATTAACATGTTTCTTTCGCCTTCAAATCCTAATGAAGTATTACGTATAATTAAGACACTAAACAACACAAGCTCTGTAGGTTACGACAGTATTACAACAAATATTATTAAAATAACTGGTGACATCATAGCTCCCGTCTTATCTCATTTGATAAACCTGTCTTATCTACAAGGCACATTTCCCGATAAATTAAAATTATCCATTATTAAGCCCATTTATAAAACGGGAGATAGAATGCAACCTAATAATTATAGACCAATTGCGCTTGTACCAATCCTAGCTAAACTCTTAGAGAAGGCCATGCATAGTCGCTTAATGAATTTTATTAATAAATGCGGAATATTATGCATTCAGCAACATGGTTTTCAGAAACGAAAATCCACTACATTAGCTGCCTTTAACCTTATTAATAAAATTATTAACAACGTAGACATGAAAATTAAAACAATGGCTCTTTTCTTTGATATGAGCAAAGCGTTTGACCATGTCTCACATAAGTTATTATTAAGAAAATGTGAAGCTTACGGTTTGAGAGGTATGGTACATGAATGGCTTGCAAGCTATCTCAGTAACCGACCCCAAATAGTCGAAATCACAGGGACCAGCACTGACAAAATAGAAGATTTCTACAGGTCAGACGCTCAGCTGAATAAAGTAGGTGTACCGCAAGGGACTATTCTCGGTCCCCTGCTGTTCTTGCTTTATATTAATGACTTGCCAGCAGTTACTGAGCACGATTGCATACTATTTGCGAACGACATATCACTAGTAATCACCGAGACAGAAAGGCTTAACTACAATAATGAAATTAATAATACCGTCAGTAAGATTATAAAATGGTTACAAAACAATAATCTACACGTTAATTTAACTAAAACAAAGTACATTCAATTCATAAATCATCGCGGTATTAAGGAAAAATTATCAGTAACATACAACGACCACACTTTGGTAGAATGTGATAGCACTACATTCCTTGGTTTTGTGGTTGATGATCACTGTGACTGGAAACTGCATGTTCATAAAGTGTGCTCAAAAATAAATAGATTTGCATATGTTTTGTGGAGACTGTCACGAATAACGGATAGGAAAACCACATTAAAAGCTTACCATGGTTTTGTGGCGTCTAATCTACGTTACGGAATTTTAATTTGGGGGAATTCAGTTCATATAGACCGTACTTTTATAGCCCAAAAACAATGCATTAGGGCAATTGCAAATCTTTCTTCTCGCACATCCTGTAAAAGCTCATTTATCGAACTAGGGTTGTTGACGGTGTATTCAATGTATATTCTCGAGGTCAGCATATTTGTAAAACTCCATACCGAGCTGTTTAAGAAAAAAAGTGAAACTGTTAACTTTAACACCAGGTACCCAGACAGACTGGTTGCTCCGAAAATGCACACGGCAATGAAGGGTAGAAATTGCTATGCGATGTGTATAAAAATTTATAACCACCTACCAAATCGGTTCAAGCAACTACCATCTAATAAATTTAAGTACCAACTGTTCTCGTGGCTTGTTGGAAAGTGTTTTTACAATATGAAAGAGTATTTTGATGTATCACATATGTAGAATAAGTAATAATAATAATTTAGTAAATAATTTAGTTAAGTAGTTCATGAAAATGTCAACAGCAGCTCACAAATTTAACGTTTAGATACTGACTTGTGAGGTCAAATTAGTATTTATTGTGTATGTCCTTTGTAAAAACATTTGCATGACTTATTTAAGTCTAGATATATGAAACGATGTAAATCTCAAGACCACAATGAAAACTATATCTATTGCAAATAAATAATATTTCATTTCATTTCATTTCATTTCATTTCATTTCACGCCGGGTACCGCAACTTATTCAGTGTTGCCAACTTAGATTTTGACAAGTAGCCAAATTAAGTGTAAAATATCACCATCGTTTTTTCCTCTTTCCTATATTATGTTGGCATGCCTTGCTTACTGTCATCCCTTTCCCGCTCTGTTTATTAATAATTGTACAAATGTCCTGTGTTGTCTGTGCCGCCTATAACACACATGTTTTTCGTTTTAGGTTCCCTACGTGATCTATCCTCCCACAAAAACCAAAAAAAATCCGACCATTCTCCTCATGTGGGATATGTCTTAACGTTGACACTGGCGAAATACCTCTGGCCAAACCAGCTAGAAGTGAAAGCCATATAAAAAATATATATATCACCATCATCGCAAATTTAAGAGTCAAACTCTTGTCGGTGTAACTGACACAGTACGTAGTTTTCTCCATCTAAGTCTATCCACTTCCTTGACTTCCCTATACGACATGACGTCTATCTTCTCTTTATTTTTTTTTAATGTAACTTATTCTTGGCCTTCATCTTCCTCAACCTTTCCTTCCTCAACCATGTCGTATAAGGTAAATATGGTGCTTGCATCTTTGCTCGTAGTTTCCTTGCATGTTTCTCCGATTTTCGAAATTATAGTGCTGTCCTACTCACTCAAATATACTATAGCAAGAGATCGAGAGGGGCGGCACTATTCGACGGTCGAATTTTGAACATCGGAGTAGCCCTCCAGATCCGCAGAATAGCTTAGGTAAAGGTTGTTAATAGACATATTCATAGATATTGGAATATTGTTAGGTTAGACATCTGAAGGAGATGCCAGTTTAAAAATAAAAAAAGATAATCCCTATTTAGTTACGATGAAGTTCATATTTTGTACCAAGAAATTAGATTTAAAAAGTTTTCAATTCCATCTTAGCTATTAAAGTTCCGTTTATTTAAACTCAGTTCAAGTTGTATGAATATAAATTCGTCAGAAAATAAAATAACTTCCCAACTTGTATGTAAACTTATTTGGCATTTTGTCAGCTTGGTCTTGAATATGCGAGTGGATTTAATATTTATGGATGGCGGCCAAACGTGCTCTATTTAAACTTGTTCCCAGAATACTTGAATATGTCAAATATGAAATGCGATGTGCTTGTTTATTTATTGGTTATTCTTTGCTCCGTCTAAATAAACAGAGAAACCGTCACAAATAACCTGAATTAAAATTCAAAACACCCCCGACACAATTAACGGGTCTTCATGAGACCCTCACACTAGAAAATGCTACTAAAACTGAACATAACTCCAAAATTTGGAATTCATCGCTTGAATATTGGCTGATGTCTTGTCACTTGCTCTAATTAAAGCTGAATATCTTGGAAACTGGTCATATTTCCACCAAACATAGCTAAGAACGATCCACGAAAAAATGTAATGATCCCGTGGGATCAGCGGGTAACAACGCAGGATGTAGCTAGTATTTCATAAGACGACAATCTTATACTTCTTTTGTTCCCTAAAACATGCATTTTTACTGAAGAATAATCAAAATATTACCACGGAAACGAAGTACTATGAAACGCCTTTGAGTTATAATTAAAATATTGAAAGTACCTCTACAAAACTCGATCGCATTTTTGCTCGAGAACCCTCAGGAGTGATCAAAGGCGCATTATCGAGTTATTTAATCCGGAATGCCGTAATGACGCATAATAATGCTTTTATCTCAACCAACTTTATAGTTTGGAGCCATTGAACAGATAATTGGTGGATTAATTCGTAAAATAAATTAATCTTCAGTTCAGGAGAAGGGCAGATAATATGACGCAATTCGGTACAATCCTGGATTACTACATATTTTGCAAAAGGACTTGAGACGATTTCACAGAGCTATCTTAGGTCAGGTAGATGCACCTACCATGAAATTATCGAAAAGTACCACCCAACATTATTCTTCTCCTATTTTCATCGAAGAAGGAAAATTTGAAGAGAGAAGGAAGAAGGCCAAGAATAAAGTTAAATTAACCTTTGAGCCAGGTATAATGCAGGGCGGGCTCTTTTAGGTTAGATTAGTTATTCTTTATCAGACTTGTACATATTTATAACTTAGTTTAAGTATTTTTTTTTATTATTCTGGTGTATTTAGTTAGGTACCTTATTTTATATTTTTACTTTAGAATCATTATGTAAATAAATAATTATATGTTAATTAACCAATAAAAGAGAGAACAGACGCCTATAGAGTCAGGGATATGGAGCTACATACGTACTTCTTCAGCTACACCGACAACAATTTGACTTTTTTATGCTGACCATCCGGACAGGTAGACTCGAAAAATCTGGACATGATGATGATGATTACATAGTTACAAACATTGGAAAAATATTACCCTTTTTCTCGCAGCCGGGTAACGCGATGTTGCGTGTTTGCTATGAGCTTTAATTGAGTACATTTAATTAATAGTGAAATTGTTTTATTTGCTCGTCGTCTGTGTTTGCTTCAACCCCGTTTCACCCCTGCAATTAATTAGATAAAGTAAGCAATCGTGTTGATGTTTCAATTTAAATGGTTTCATAAGTAGAAAACTGGGAATAGATTTACTTGTTGTTAGTTTTATTTTAGTTTCTTTCGGCGGTTCTTCGACAGTGGTCTCCTCTTGTGAAATGCCGGTAGACTCAGACATGTACAGTACGCTGCAGAATTGCATGGCCTTTTTATGAATGAATTCATTCATAAATGGGCCATGCATTTGTGCAGCCCATACTGCAAGTGCCCTTGGCGCCTACTCACAGAATAAGTATTATTTAGAACTAACTAGAAGATGCTAGAAACTTCGTCCAAGTAACTCATCTATTTGACGACGCGGTTGGCTCGGTTTGTAGAGACCTGCCTACTGAGCCGGCGGTCTCGGGTTCGAATCCCGGCAGGGCAATTATTTGTGTGATGAACTCGAATATTTGTGCTTGGCTCATGGATTTTCTATGTATTTTAGTATATATTTATCTATACAAGTATGTATATCGTCGTCTAGTACCCATAACACAAGCCTTCTTGAGCTTAATTTGGGACTAGTTCGATGTGTGTGAGGTTGTCTGATATTTATTTATTTATTTAACCCACGACGAAAAAAGACGGGTGCTTACGTACGAACATAAGTTTAATAACAGCTTGTAAAAACACCAAAGACTGACGACTTAAGCTCGAAACACGTTTACTCTGTAATTCATTGTCGAAGAAATTGGAAAAACTAAGGCAATAAATTAGTGTTAAAAACGCATAATGAAATATCAACGGTTTTATTACCGAGAAAAATCCAAGATACAATTTCAACCCTTCAAATGAGCTCATAAAGAAGCTTAAATGAAACCGCCTCTTTCTCACGTAGGGTTGGCAACGACTTGATTTTTAATAGGAATTTTACTATCAAATACTCTCTAAATGCCCTTTGTATATAAGTCTTTGTCGTGGTCTCTGTCAATGGCAGCTGAGACGACTATATTAGTTGTTCACCAAAACAATCATTAAATTGTGCCTATATAAGGTCGAAATCACTTAGACTGCTAGTAATATTGTCCCCAAAAATGACGAGGAAATACCCTTTTCAGTGCCTTTGCTGTATTTGCATATTTTTAGGAAAAACAAAACAAAACGGCTTTACGACGCCAGCGACACTAATTTATTCACAATTTCCTTTAATCATCATCATTATATCAGCCGAAAGTCTTTAGCTGAAGTCAGGCCTCCCCAAAGGTGCTTTACGAGAATCCGTCGAGCGCCTTATCCGGCTTTCCGGTATCCCGGCCAGATCGATGGTCCACCTTATGGGGGCCTTGTCACGCTGCATCACCAGTAGACAGCATTCCATTGTATTCTTCTTCTTCTTCAATTTAAGTGCTGCGCTCTTGTCGGTATAGCAATCGGCAGCCATCTCTTTCTTGGGCTTTCTCCTTGACTTCTTGGTATGACACGACTTTATTTTATTTCATATACTCAAAGTAATTTCATTGAAAAAAAAAAAACAAAAAAAGTGACGTAGTTGACAACCCTATCGCTCGGGTACAATGAATGATGCCCATCGCTGAACGGCCGAAGTTGGCCGGCGGCTTTACGGCGTCGTTTCAGCGACGTCAGTCTAATTTATTCACAATTTCATTTAACAATTTAATATCTAAATAACCCTAAATGTCTTTAGAGGCATTTACTTAGGATGACTTTTGATTATGTAGGATTTTTATACTTCCTGTTTTTGAAAAAAATATTTAAAATGAAATGGAATCAAATGTTCCTTTAGCTTGAGGATATTGAAGATGGTAACCGAAATAGTCATTGTAGAAAAAATAAATAGGGCCCAAGAAAAAGTCGGAAACTAAGAAATGTAAGACGGAACCGACGGGCCCATTTACTCAACTTGGGAGTATTTGAATTAATCTGTTCGACAATAGAGGTCCTGGGTTCGAATCTCGACAAGACTATGTAACTCCATTTATATGAATGCACCTCCACCAGCATATTTCATTTCTTTACCGTAGTCGGGTAAAAATATCCTCTACCACAGAGCAAGCGAGAAAGGGCGCTATTATTTCTCGCTTGCTCGTTCACTGCTGTAAGATGTGAATATTAAAGTTCATTAAGTTTTGGAGAAGGAAACACGAAACGAAACCTCGATTTGTATGAAAAAATGCAGTAGTATTCCCTCTTAAAAAGTAGATATGCCAATAGTTGACAACCCTATTTGTCGGGTAGAGTGAATAATGGCCATCGCTAGCCCGGACTCGGCCGCAGGACTTTACGCTCGTTTCCGAGACACAGACTAATTTATTCACAATGGCGCCTCTTTGTAACACTGGTAAATCTTATCGCGTTTAGCTGTTGTAGTTTTATGCTAGGTACCGGGTTACCGGTTATATTTCTAACTAGCTGCGGCGTGCGGTGTTACACGCTCATACCGGAAAACTACATTGTTTCGAGATAAAAAGTAGCATATGTGCTAATCTAAGGTGTCAGCTACTTTCATAACAAAATTTATCAAAATTGGTTCAGGCGTTTGAGTGTGAAGAATTAACAAACATACACATAAACACACTCACAGACTTTCGCCTTTATAATATCATTGTGATGATACTTATCTGTCGAAATATATGCTACTATGTGTCTACTTTAGATGTGCTCTATTTACCTTTTAAATGACATATATGTATATTGATAATTTCAACCAACTTTTTAAAGTGCATAAATACTTTTCTCTGAGTTCTAGATAGTAACATAGCTATTTCATGCTTTCATTGCGTGAATTCGAAAATAAGTTGAAAAACTGTGTGAATTTTGTCAATTTCGAGTAGTTTTTGTAACAAAAATTATCAATGACAAATCAAACTGTAGGTTTCAAATATATACCAATAAATCGCAATTTCCCTGTTCTAAGATAGCATGTTAAGAAACATGTATGATCATAGAGAAATATGTCTAAAACAATCAGCATTTTTGAACGGATAAGCTTTAATGCAGCTTTCATATAATTCGCCCATGAAGTTCCATCTGCAGTTGTCACCAGAGGAGTTCCAAGTGCTTTGCACTTTTCTTGAACGAGACCAGGACGCACCCAGGGTTGCCAGACGTACGATAATTATCGTACATGTACGATAATTTGGCCTCCGGTACGATGTGTACGATACAATGAGTACTATCGTACGCAAAAGTACTATTTGCAGGTCGTCGAAGATTGGGTTAAATTCTAGGGTTTTTTAATAACATTATATGAAAAACGCACTCACTGGAGTGACCATGAACCGAGATATACGTCCACATGGTCAGAAATGACTGCCATCCTGATCAGGTCGTCAAAATTTTTGACTGTTTGGTCGCCATTAGCAGGGATGCAAATGTCAGATGTCTGAATTCCCCAAAATATCTAAGTGAAAAACATCAAATTGAAGTTAATTTCGCAAAAATAGCTCATAAGGACCATACCTAAGCATACATTGCTGTATTAAAGCTTATACAGCCCTTACACAGCTGTTATAAGTTGTATATACAGCGTCGTTACTCTTGTACAGCCTGTGTGCTACCTGGGTAGTTCAATCCAACCCCGCATCGCCTATTTCAAACACAAAAGAAACATCCCATCCGAATATCGGAGCTTGGATCATATAAATCCCTGTCGGGGCCCCGTTTGGGAGTACGCGTGAAAAATGTTGCCCCAAAACTAGCATTTATCTCTTCTCTTTACCATCTGATCTGTGGCTTTGTTTGTAGATCGTAGGAAATACAAGTTTGCGCGAGAATGTCGTAACCCTCTCTTTGCCGATCGGTTAAAAAAAGTATCCTTTGGCCATTCACGGCAATCTAGCTTTCCCAATACGAAACACATGGACTGACAACTTTACAGGGGGCCTATGATGCAGGTTGCGTTTATCACGTGATAAATAAGTGACAAAGCATCTGTCACACACTCGCACCTTGTCAAAACGGCGAAAGTGTTGAGTGTGTATGTTTGTTACTTCTTCACGCTCTAACGGCTGAACCAATTTTGATAAGTTTTGGTATGAAGGTAGCTGATACCCTGTATTAACATAATGGCTACTTTTTATCCCGAAAAAATTTAGTGTTCCCGTGGGATGAGCGGGTAACACCGCTTGGCGCAGCTAGTAGTAAATAAATATCGGAGAGAACCCCCCTCCACCTGTCGCCAATACCAAGTAATTTTCTCAATAGATCATTGAAGATTTATCCAATAAAACTGAAAACATCTTCATAATCTTTAGAACTTCATTTTCACAAATTGCAAGCTTAATATCCGCTATGCTACTTTCAGCCGTGTTGCGAAGGCAGAAAAGTCAGTTTTGCAATATGGCCGACATCGCCAGCTGCCAGTATAACCGTTCAATATCTGAAAGGTTGTAACCGCCTTTGAATTCCATGCTCACTTAAGCTGTTTTATGTTCTTGGCGCTTATCGCATTAAATTTAAGGGATTTATTGTAAGAAATAGTAACTTTCTTTTAGTATATATTAAGATTGAAACGTTTCCAATCTTTAAAGGGTAGAGGTCATTCAAAGAAAATTTTGGTATTTTAGCGACTTAGATTTTAATTATTTCATACATTTCATACTCCGTTTCACCCAATTAAGGATTTCAATTAAGATTTTCTTTGTACAAACTTGTGATTCTATTTCAAGTTCTTGGTTTGATTTCGTTTAAGATAAACCAAACATATGTACAGTCGCCATAAGATATATCACAGCATATAAGATTCATAAATCCCGCTCCCGTTCATAAATATCTGAACACGACTCTTATTGACTAGGCGTTACAGTACATGTTAAGATATTTATGAACGCCTTATATTCTACGATATATCTGATGGCGACTGTACATTCTGACTGTAGAGTTTATTTCGGCGTTTCCTCTCAACTGTGGCCTACCCACAGTATAAAGTTCATTATTTATTATTTCTCTATACGTGTCCCAAGCTGTGCTAAATACCCTACGTACCAGTGCGTACTAGGGTGCCCGAATCCTTCCCCCTTTGCTCGGGCAAAATCGGCGCAAGTTTGTTGTTGTAACAGCAAACGCGCTTCAGTCGGTTGCGTTACCATTCCCCACGACCAATAGCGTTGCATTTCACACAAACAACCAATAAAAAAAACTTTGTACTAAAAGAACTACGATTGGTTACCAACGCGCGGGATTTTGGTCGTACAAAAACAAGGCGGAGTCAAAGGCAGAATTATTATAACAAAACGGGACTCGCGTTCGAAAAGGAGTTGATTTAATAACCTCGACGTTTCGGTCGTGATTTTACGTCCACGGTCTCGAAAGGACTGTTCCTTAAACACCTTTGCCCTCCTTTTATCTGAACGCGATTAAAAGTCCCGTTTTGTTATACTAATTAGAGATATGCCTTTTCGAAAATTTTATGTGGCATTGATAAAGAGGAATATACCCGAAATTTTCAGAAATTACATATCTCTAGTTATAAGATAACCTTCTGTACTGTGTGATTCTGTGCGATTCGTTAAATAACGCGCCAAACCGAATGGCCTTCAACAGCTCCCAATTTTTTATTCCACAATTTTAGGAGTCATATTTCGCTAAAAACTGTGAAACGAACGCAAAAGTCCGCGTCAAATTACCCAATTTCACACTTTACCGGCGAAATAAACCAATCAAACGACCCATAACCTCCCGAACGACAATTAGTATAAACCAGAAGTGCAATAAAAACAACCCTGCCCGCAGCACAGTACTGGTATCATAGGCAGTATGTTGACTTGTTTTGTACGCCCGTGGCAATCAAGGTTCAGATTGCGTTCGGATCTTGTGTTGCTGCTTTTTATTGAATACCATGAAACGCTTATCGTGACCACAGTACAAAGATAACTCAGTAATACTCCGGCGGCGACGACGCCAATGATACCTACTTCGTTCGGGAGCACAGGGTTGTACCTGCATATTTTTCGGGTAACATTTATAGTTTTTTTTGGTACGTTTGCGGTAGGAAATTCCTCCGGAATGAGAGTCCGCACAGTTCTCAACCAATATTATTAGGCTCTAGTTTGCTGCCTATCGCCAAGTGACCGATATAGATCGATCGATCATTATTGCTGTTTAAAAATTGCGTTTGTTGTTGCAATAGTGAGCTTGGATCGCTGATCCCGCCTTAGTCGCATTTAGGGTTTGCAGAACCGGGAGTTCCCGGCACCGCCATACTAAAATTTCCCGCTTCTGCAAACCCTCGCATTGAACGGTATGATATCACGGTCACCGCTGTTACAGGGATCGAAATGCCATCTTTAGATGTGACCTCGCATGATACCCGATCGCTGCAACAGAGTTAAGTTTCTGTCGGTTTGGTCTCTTGGACTTGGAAAAATCAGACTCAGACTTTTAAAACTGCCCTTTGCTTTGGAGACGTATTTTTTCAGCGACCAGCGGCGATGCGAGCGGTTGAGCGAGAGATCCGAGCGCGGCGGCAATACGAGTGAACGAGACACGTATCGCGCACCGCTGCCCCTGACGCGCAGTCGTCGCGTCCGTTACTGTCGTATTCGTTTCAAGAAACTGTTTCACACACTAACTGTGATCACAGGGTGATTTAAAACATTCCCCACTCGTGAAAAATTAAATTTGATGCTTTATACCACAATAAAACATTCGTTAGGGGTAGTAACGGGGTGATTTCGGAACCCATGAAATGGTCTAACGATACATCATTTACAAAATGTACCGCATCAGCGTGGTAAATGTTATAGGGTGCCCGGGTCTTTCAACCTTTGCCCGGGCAAGATTGGCGCGAGTTCGTAGTCGTAACGGCACACATGGTTCAGCCGGTTGTGTTACCATGTCGCATTTTACATAAACAACCCATGAAATATATTTGTATTAAAAACAGAGGTTTCCCGAGGCTTCACCTCAATGTCGATTAGTCGAAAGGTGTAATCGGCTGTTAATATGTAGTGTATGACGACGTTGGCGCAGTTCGTAAGCACCTGCCTACTGAGCCGGCGGTTCCGGGTTCGAATCCCGCCCGGGGCAAATATTTGTGTGGTGAACTCTTATATTTATGCAGTTTGTGCTTGGGTCATGTTGTTCTATGTATTTAAGTATATATTTATATAAGGGAAGACAGTACAGTATTGCCACTTTTTAATTTCTACTTTTTGGTCGGACTGTATAATTATAATCGTCTAGTACCCATAACACAAGCCTTCTTGAGATTAATTTGGGATTTGATCGATTTGTGTGAGGTTGTCTGATATTTATTTATTTATTAAATATCGTCATAGAACAAAAGTATATAAGGTTTTATGATCGTGGAGCCTCAATCCAGAACGCAATTGCTGCGCCAAGCATCCTTTACCAGAGCGCTTCGCACTCTCGATCGAGTAGCAAATGTATCAGATCTTTTCTTTTGTTCTTTGAACGAATTCACAAGGGCCACACTATGTTTTATGTTATGCTGTACAGTCAACCAATTTGATTCCTAGGCCATTTCGTACCTTGTCACAGTGAACGTCAATATAAAAGCCGCTTTCTCATATTATTGTCATTGTGATAAGGTTCTATAGTGGCCTAGAAATCAAATTGGTTGACTGTACATATAGGGAACTAGCTGAGTCGCGCGGTGTTGCCCGCTCATCCCATGGGAACGCTACATTTTTTCGGGATAAATAGTAGCCTATGTGTTAATCCAGGGTGTCAGCTACCACCATACCAAATTTTATAAAAATTGGTTAGGCCGTTTAAAAAAGCGTGAAGATTGAATGTGTTATCTTTGTGTAACTATATCTGGATTTGTGTCTATATTGTAAAAAATTAGGTTAGCCTGTAAGGACAGTCGTATGTAAATAAATAAATAAATCATTTAATCTTCGCTAATATAATTTACATACAACATATTTTAAGAGCTGGCAGCTTTCTCGCACAACGCATTAGCATTGCGATTCAGCGAGGAAATGCTGCCAGCGTCTTCGGGACCATGCCGCGGGGGCAGAGTTTTTCACATATTTTATAATGTATTTTAGTTATGTAAATATTTAATTTATAACTTAGTTAAAGCTTTGTTTGTTATTGTGTTTTACATATATTGTAAGTCCCTTTTGAATAAAAGATAAAACGTTTTGTTTTAAGTTAGTTATAATAGTTATTACTGCTAAAGGAACCACATTCCTTCGCTGGCGTCATTGACACTCGACACTGAATGCTGGGGTCACGTTTACATTGTTTGAGACTGTGCCCTAGTTATTGAGTGTTCTACAATAGATACTATAACGATGTCAAGCGACTTGTGGTCTAAAACATAGAATAACATATATGTAGGTATCTTAAAATAGTACGTTACAAACCTGGGGTGGTGAATTCTTAAATCTGTATGTCGCAGATCGCAGGTATTTGTTGGTGAGGGCTTGCCTTGGGTAGGAATTCCAACTTACGGCCTAGAGTGGCGTTAAATACTTTATTTAAATGATCAATCAGAGTTTACATATTTCTTAAAATGATATTTTCTTTGGTTTCCGCGACCGTCACATGAAATAATAGTACACTGCAGACGCCGGGAAATAAAGGCTTGCCGGCTGAGTAGGTATAGTGATGCGAAGCCGGCAAGCCCTTTTCACGGTTAAGGCATGTATAGTGCTTTTCTCAAACATATGCAATGAAATAAAAAAAATGCACCACTCAAAAAAGCAGAGTTCCGCTGTTTAGCCCGTTCGTGAACACAGATGCTATATTTAAAAAAAATACTTCCCGGCCTAGAGGTCTTCAATTTTGTATGAAATTCCTTTACAGTTCTTTCGAATTGTTCTGTCCGAAACATGCCACTTCGAGGCCTGTTTTAACGCACGTTTCGACGATATTTCATTGCATGTTTGAGAATAACGAATTATATGACGTATATTAATTATTTCAGCCTCCCTGACGTTTTGGTAACTTTCCAGTTACAAAATGACAAAATGAGTAGTTTGCACAAATGTAACTTTGACAGAGGAAAATTGTGTTTTCTCTGTTTCGGTAACTGCTTAACATGAAGCGGGCCGCATGATTATTTGTCACCGTCGTAGTATAAAAAAAAATACCAATTTCCATCTCCATCATGAGATCAGCTCCAATTTACTTACGTGTATATTTTAGCGCAATCGAATACCAGAAAAGAGGGTCAAAATTATTATGCAAAATGTCATTCAATATACATGACAGGCAGACTGGCACCGGGGCAGAAAATAAATAAAAGCTAGTAAAAGATAAATATTTTAACTGAAAACGTTCCTATCGATGCTTCTATCTCAATCCCGGAACCAAACCATCCTGAACTGTCAAAACAGTCATCCAGGGATTATGCTAAACCCATATTTAAATTTTATTTCCGCGCTGAAATTCCAACTTAACTGAAAAACGTAATAAGATCCAACAAAGTAAAGAGACTTAATCCCTTTTGTTACGAGGTCAGTTATGGTAATCTGGTTTTGACCGGTTGAAACTAGTTTTACAAGTCGTAACGGAAGGCTTAAGTTAGTTACTAAGGCTTTAAGATTCTTGCGGTTAAAATAATTGTGCTTTTCTTTTATCTTTACTGAAGAAAATTGTGACGAAATTGTTACGAACTTCGATGAAAATAACTATAAAAGATAGCCTATGTTACAATAAGTACGCCTAGAACGGGATTCTTCATACAACAGATTTGAGAAAGATAAAGCCGCTTTTGGTTTTACGTGTTTACGAACCAATCGTAGAGACGCGGGCTCGGGATGCGCCGCGAGCTACGTTAATAGCCAACCCACCAAGGCACATCAGCTCAAACTCCTCTCCTTCTTTTGCTTGGAGTTCGGACAAACCACCTTGCTTTGCGCGCACGAGTTGGTCGATCGGGATTCGCCCCGCCCAACGACCAATGGCGGCGCATTTTAAACAAACAACCAATAAATTTCAATTCTCAGGGAGCTTTAGCGAAGCGTGAACTCAATTTACTCAACTGAATTGAAGACATAGAAAATTATCGTCAATTTGGGATCCCGTTTATCAAAAAACCGGCCAAGTGCGATTCGGACTCGTGCACGAAGGGTTCCGTACTAATATCGAGCAAAAAACACGTTCTTAGTGTAGTATTATTTTTATATTTTACTTTTTTTTATTATATGTTGTTAAAGCGGTAAAAAAATATTCATTCTGTGAAACTTTCAACTGTCTTTTTTTTTACCCTTTGAGTAGGTACGGAACCCTAAAAATATATAAGCCATAATCAAATCTTATCAACACCCATTTTACCTTACTCGCTCCCTCTTTTTAACATACATTTCAAACTAAAGTAATCCAAGTTGGAACACCGAGTCCTCTAATTTTAAGCAGCAACTTGCATATGCATGAACTCAAAATGCATAGACGATGGCGGCACTGGGTTATGCTAAATTTCGTGTAACTACTGTAATTTAGATTTCTTACCGGAATTTTCGCATTATTTACAGAAGAGATTTTTTATTTAATGCTTTTGTTCAAAATCATAGGTTTTTTGCAGTAGGTTCTCTGTTTTTGATTTAAGAAAATCCACCTGAGAACCATAGAATAGAATACTCTTTATTGCACACCTCAACTAGAAATAGAAAATACAGATAACACAGCATTAGAATAGAGGTACATAAACAATAGGCTATCTCATCGCTAAAGAGCGACCTATTCCAGACAACCGACCTCTTTAAGACCGCTTGTTGTTTACCTCTGCCTGTTGTTTTAATTATCTCATGTTTTTCTTTCTTTCCCTTGATGTCTGAGGTGTGCAAAAAAGGGTATTTGTGTCTGTACGTGATTTATTTATTTATTTATTTAGTGATTTGTACAGTCTGTAACGGCCAACATACACACGCAATCTAAATCAGAAAATGCATACATCCCAGATTACTCCGACCGCAACTGCGTGCAACCAATATAGTTAAAAGCCTGTAAACTGGCCTCCCGTTATCCCATTGCGAAATAAAAGGTCAAAAGTGCACACAACTTACAATGCACATATGTCGTTTTCAAACGAGAGCAAATACTCATTCCCTTATTGCAGTGCTATAGCTATACAACCTATACGGATGCGTTGTATGTTTAAAAAGTTGTAAGCGACTAAGACCTTTCTACACAAATTGACTCTTTTAAACTCGAGAGAAGTATCACAATGTCATCCACTTATAAAAGGTTGTAAGCGACTGAAAACATTCTACTATTTACGATCTTTTAACATTAGGACGGTAGTGGTACTACGCCCTGATTGTATAAAAGGTTGTAAGCGACAGGGAATGTTCTATCAAAATAGACTCTTTTGGAGTTAACGCTTGGGAATTGCAGCGTGTGACCCGGAACGGGAACCGCAGCATTTGCATAGAAACCACTCGTTTAATTTAAAGAAAACCGCCATATTTTAACATGACAAGATAGAGAAAACAGCTGTTTATAACCGACTTAGGTTCTATGTGTATGCGATATGTTAACAACGAACACAACATTACGTTTTAAAATACTTTTATTGGTAAATATATACTTAAATACATATGACCGAATAAAAATAGTAGAACGCCGAGACCTAAGACTCATTGGTGATGCTTGGAGCATCTTCCAGAGCCTCGAAAATCGCCGCAAAGTTGCCAGCTAGTCCGTTTTCTAGCGGATATATTTTGGAAAGTTTGCGTAGGAATTGCTCGATTTAATTCCGCCATCCTCGTTTCACCATCGGACACTGCCTGGGCAGGTCTTCAAGGTAAGAGTGAATCGGTGAACTACATCCTCGACCCCGTAGTCCTTACCATCAGGTGATACTCAGTTCAATCGCCGGTCTGTTTGTGAATAAAAAAAATCTATATTACTTATTGAACGAGGGTCTCTTGACGACCAGCTAGCTACCTGTGTCGGGTGTTTACAAGTCTTAATTACCAGTGGTAATTTATATTTATTACCACAGACTATAGACGCTTGCGACGCCAGGAGCATCACATGTGCGTAGCCTATTTACTCCCATCTTGAAAAACCCGTCGGGGGAAACCTTGGCAAGCGCTCATTCCACATGCGGAGCGTTCGTGGTAAGAAATTCCTCTGGAACCGCACAGTTCTCTACCATTTAGGCTCCAGTGTGTGAGCATGACCACCCTACCGAGCGAGCAGTGCGATGGTAGAAATGGCCAGTGTTGCCAGATGACATTTATGAAAATCTGTAGGGTGACACAAAAAGTTTATAGAATTCCGTAGATCGTCGCTTGCAAAATCCGTAGTTCTACAGATTTTTCTCCAATGCTTCATTTGCCTACTGAAGCTTCAAATGTTAGTAAGTTTTACAAAAACGTAGGTGGAAAAACAATAAAAATCGAATATTTTTGAACACCTTGTCCATAGTTTATTCGTCGTTTTGAGCTGGTAAGAAAATTAAATTTAAAAACGGATCACTAAGTGAAAGTGCATGAACTGTATGTAATGATAATGAACGCAGATCGTATGATTAGTCTGCGAGTGTTTCAGCAAGGATTACAATTCATTTTTCGCAGAAAAAGTACATTTCGTTTCGTTCATGTCATATTTTGGTGATAAATAAAAGTAGTCTGAAATTCCGTAGGTTCACCAATAATTTCCGTAGCTCTGGCAACGCTGGAAATAGCCGTGGGCATCATGACAATTATGAATCCCTCATCAAAACTTGATCCAAACATTGCCCGGATTTACCGCCCAACTTTCCAAGGGACAGAGTATTAAACAAATTTAGTTTTCTTAAGGGTAAGCCATACTAAGAGCTTGTAAATAACGTCCCAAAACCCTTTAACGACGAAATGGCCTATTAGATTCCGGTCCAAAGTCAACATTTTGAATTTAAAACTAAAGTTGGCGGGTCGTGACCATTATAAGGGTTAACTAGGGAAGGGATTGTCGCGGGTTTAGTAGTAGTCGAGTCTAAGATATAAAGTTGTAGAACTTTTGATAAAAAACTTGTTCTTAAAGACTTTTTAACTAAAAGAAACATTACTGCCAGTATATCCTAAGTACTTACTTCTTGCTATCACGGTTCATGAGATACAGCCTGTATTATTATCAAGAAAAAACGGCAATATAAATCACGTTTGTTGCATGGGAGTCCCACTTACATATCACTTTATTTTTTTAAGTATTTGTTGTAACAGATTTGCGGCAACAGAAATACATAATATCTGAAAATTTCAACTGTCTAGCTGAGATTTATTTATCGTATGGCATTTCAGTCATTGGATATAGATACAATTAAAATTAATTAAGCTGAGATGCAGCCTGGTGACAGACAGACAGACGGACGTACAGTGGAGTCTTAGTAATAGGGTCCCGTTTTTACGCTTTGGGTGCGGAACCCTAAAAAGGTGCGAAAATTCACAAGCCCTAAGTGTTTCGTCGAGTCGCATCTCTAAGCCACAGAGTGGCCTCGTGTGAGGAGGCAGCTAATTTGTTTATCCACCTTGTTTAACACTACTATGGGCCGTGATTGAGTTAGATAAGGGTTTTACAAGGTACTAGCGACCCGCCCCGGCTTCGCACGGGTGCAATGCTGATAAATTATGCATGTATTATACATATAAACCTTCCTCTTGAATCACTCTATCTATTAAAAAAAACCGCATCAAAATCCGTTGCGTAGTTTTAAAGATTTAAGCATACAAAGGGACATAGGGACAGAGAAAGCGACTATGTAGTGATACGTTGGTTTCTTTCTTAGAACATAGACTTTTTTAGTTTGTCAGCATATTGACCTTTTTTAATTTCCTTGCCCAGAGTTTTAGTTAAGTATACGAATAAAATGGCTTTGTTCACGAAACAAAGTTTTTTTTTTTATGTGACTTCAAAGGTACGCTAATTTTATGTTCTTTTTATCCAAAAGAAATTATGAAATAGTATTCAGAATCCGTATAATTTAACAAAACAATAATTTTATAACAACCGTGAACTTACACATACTTTTTTACGGTGAAAATGGCAAATTACTTATTGTCTCCATTCAAATATTAGTACCCATAACATAATGACGTAACGATTAGGTGGCCATTTGTATGGAGCGTTTTTAGCGCTCCGTAGGAATGTAAAACTTTGACGGTCATTTCTGACCTTTAGACCTTCAGTCTAAGTGTAGTTAGTCTCATATATACATTTGCTTCCAAAAAAAAAACGATTGACATCCTCAAATTGCCTCTGCAATGCTTCGACGCGCACCGAGGGTTCCGTACTAACTATGAAAGCTGCATATTGTAACCGAAAAATTGGGTTAGTAAATTAGTGAATTTTAAATACTTATTGTTAAATATATTACATAAATACTTATACTGAATATTGCTATATCGAAATGTTGTTTGTTTCTCGCTTATCTTAGAGAAATAAATATATATTTGAACTGAACTGATATTTGATTATTATCCTCATTGTTTTCCTTTCTTGGTTTTTCTGTAAACAAGTTAATTAGACGCCAGCGCTCCTTACAAATGATCTCAATTTGTCTAATTTTATTAATTGCGGCCATCAAGTAGCCGCCTTTTATATTTGTCTTGCGAACAACAGTATAAATAACTTCCGCGTTCGGATTGTTACAACAGTTTCTGTTTTCGTTGATTTTTGCAACAAAGGTGTACTTAGGTTTCGAATAGGTTAAAAGTTTTCAAACCTAACCTAACGGCATTATGAAAATAGCCATAATTGATCACTTGGTCCCTAACGTTTAATTCATACATAACGGCCAGACATTTTGTAAAATGCCCCTATTTAATGATTTATCAATTTATCTAACGATTATTTTGTTTTGGTTTCAGGTACGCAACGCAACATCACATCAGTTGGAAACAGTTCGAAATTCAAATTCAAGCAATCTACCAAAAACAAAACATTCTCAACTTTTTTTTTATGAAACAAATTTTAATGTTGCCACTTCCCAGTGCGAACTGGCAGTGCTAGTTTGTTTCCGCGCCGCCTGGCGCTTTTCAAATTCAGAACTCTTTTTTTTTCAATGATTCTAAAAACGTTACTGTGTTCAAAATTTAAACAACTGAACTAGAGAACATTACCTATTGAATTGAAGAATTCATAATATCTTCTCCGTACTGTGTTTAAATAAACAACTTAAAGACTAAGTTCTATCTTCTGTGTTTAATCGCCATTAAAAATTAGTTCGAATTGAGAACCTCCTCCTTTTTTGAAGTCGGTTAAAAAAGGAGGGAAGTATCAATTATATAATCAATTATGTGTAATGAATACTGTTAGTCAAATACAAGGCTTCAACTTTAGGTCAACGGCTACGTAAATAGTAATTAGAGAAGTAAAATACATGCAACATTTGTTGTTGCTATCAAGCTATGTGTTGCCATAGTTGATGCACGTAGGCACGTAATCCATATTAATAACACTATTTTTTTCCAATTCTGAACTAATTACTATTCATAATTTACTTATTAATATTAGCACGTACTTAACAGTGTATTTAAAGTGCGCCAAACTGTGTAACCGTTTGTTGGCGTCGCATTCTGACAAAATCATTGCGCAAAGAGTAAAATAGTCGCTTAAGTAGACGAACTATAAAATTTCCCAAGTGAGAATGTTGCTATATAGAAAATGGCGTTCATTAGCGATAATCCTCAGATCACCGGCCGGCTGGCAATGTGCCGACACTGCCATATACATGAAGCACAGATTTCATAAAGCTTAATACGTTGGGATGGAATGGACGTTATAATATTTAAGCTCCGTAATCCATAGGTAGATTTCAACGGCATTCATTTTTATGACTCCGTATGAGTTAGAAAAGCTAGCACGTCCCGGGTATCATTTTATTGTAATTTTGCCATAATTTTGCCCAGTCATCAACATTTTATTATACTTATTGGAACTTAAATATCTTGAATTAAAATTATGGCTATGTATCAGCTTTTTGACCGATACAATGCTGTCCAGAACTTAGTTGTAAAATCTCACATTTAAATGTATAGTGTGCATTTTAAAGCATTATGTCCTTATTAAATGAAATTATGTATATGAGAAGTATAATTTCTTGGTAACTCTAGAAATATTTTGAGTAACGCAGGAGACAGTCACGAGTATCGGTAAAAAAATTGATTCGCCAGACTATAATTATGTTTGCTTGGTGAATTTTAATAAATTTACCATTATTTTTTCTTCGGCCAATGAAATAGCTGGCAAATTCTTTCGTTCCAATGTGTGCTTTTAACGCCAAAGGAATCAAGGCACAAAGGGCGGAGATGTGTGGAAATAATTAAAAACCAGCCAACCCCTCAGAGGGTCTCATTACTTGTAAAAAGGCGACTTGAAAAGCCACATTCCGGTTCAGACCGGATTACACCGGCTTGAAGCGGTTTGCTGTTATACCTGTCCCTTTCATCCTTACCTATAGATACTATAAGCAAGAGAAGGTTAACATGCAATGGGTGGTCTTGGCATGAATGTGAATGGGGTATTATAGTTTGTTTTTCCGGTTTATATCGAATCCATTGTTGCAATAGGGATTGTGTGTTTTTAGGGTCGCATTTAAATTCAATGAAAGGCTAGCTACAAATAGACAGATATTTAAAGTAGAGTAAATAAAGGAACTTAGTAGCTGAAGTATTGCATGTAAGAAATGGGTGAATCAACTTTTTGACCGACACAAATCTGTCCACAACTGTTAAACTTCGTTTGTAAAATTTCACCTTTAAAATAATGGCTTCTCTACGTTTAAATTTATGGTTTAAGTTAAAACGTTCAATGTCCCAACTGTAAACCTTATTAACAGACGATATGTCTATATACGATATATCATGGTAACTCTACTGACATTTTGAGTAACGCCGAAACAGTCAAAAGTGTCGATCAAAACGTTGATTCGCCCAAATAATAATTGATAATAGCGGTATACTAAGTATGGAAACTAACCTCACCTTGTGGAATAATGGCTAGAAAGAGAGAAACGTTGTCATTCCTAGTGTGGACTGCTAGTGAGTGCAATTTAGTTAAATATCTGTATCGCAATATATCCTACTGCTTTATCCATGGGTTTAGTCAGCTTTGCATCAAGCTCATGTATTTAGCTAGTTAGATTAATCACGTACTGCTACATACAGATAGAACGGGATACACCCAGCGTGCAGACTAACGATGTTTGCCTGTGCATCTGATCCGAAGTTACATGCGTCTAATGTTTGCGTTGCTATGGTAACGCTTGTCACGTAACTAATCTCTGAACAAGCCGGGACTGATTTAGCTAACTTTTTCCAAAAACAATAGATAATCTTTTCTAATGCAAGACGGTGGCCACTGCTACTCAATTGCTTTTGGTAACTACGGTTACTTGTCAACGCTCTTATTTTAATACATACATAGAGTTGAACTCAAAATTCAAACAAGCGAGTGTTAATCCGTTAGTCGACTGGAACTTATTGCAAAATCTATCTAGTATCCATTTCAGATAGATGGCATTGTAAAAAGTCGCATTGTACGAAATAATTGCTATTTGAGTAAATTACTCAATCATTTGACATACATAATTATCAAATTCGATTGTTACTGTTCAAGCGGCATTTAATAAAATCGATATGTTTTCTTGCCACGGTAAATAGACCACATCGCTAAAACAGATATAATAGCGGAGAGGACTGGCCGCATACGCTTTATGAACGTCGAATTTGGCCCTAGGATATCTAAATCCGCTTAAAAGGAAAAGAATCCTCGCAATTTTTAATAAACCGCAAGCTTCGGCATCAATCATAATCAGAATCGCATCTATGCAAATGGCATTCGCCCGGCAGCCCGGTGAACCAGAATATTCCGGAAAATGCCGGCTCACGTGCCGTGCGGTTTTCACCGGGTGGAGGCCGATAACGTTAGTTTGACTAACCGTTATTGTGTTCTGAAAAAAATTGAAACTAAGTTAAAACAAAACGACGTAAGAACACGGCTATCTGACAGCGCGCGCCGAGGTGCTTGGCTCCGATTTGTTGACGTAATAAGTTTCTGTCAGGAATGACATTTTAGTGGCAAGCTTTTATAGCCGACTGTACTTTTCTTTGGATATCCATCAAATGCTCACTGAGACGATCTAAAGAGCCCAAACTCGGTAGGATTGCTATTTCTATTATAGAGTTCCTATGGCCACCTTCCGGCTCCATCATCAGATCAGCCCCATGGTACCATATTATTGTATTGTCATCAAAGTTATGTAAGTATGCAAACATACTTACATACAATGCAAGTTAAATAAAAGCTTATGCAAGTTATATAAAAACTAGTTAATAAAACCCAGTTTTAACCAGATAAGGGCACATCCATCGTACCCCGCCGATCCGCATAGCAATTTGAATATTGCAACTAAATTTTGCATAATGCGCACAAACCGCTTTATCCTGAGATAAGACCGTTAATTAAGATTTGTTTATAATACAAGGGAAGCTGGGATTATATTCGCGTTTAATAAGATGAATAACTTAAGGTAATATTTCAAGTTAATGGAATAGGATAAGGGCTTCAATTTGATGATTGACACTAACTGAGATCCCTATAGTTCTACTTAAGCTTTGAAAAATCGCCAAATAAGCGATATCTCAGGTATCTAACTTTTAACTGTAATTAAAATGCGATGTTTGCGATTCGAGCTGCATAAGTTAAGTTTGCGCCTGATATCTATGGTGTCGTATATAAATGAGGCGCAAATTTAACGCGACCGGGTTGGCGAGGTGGCGATATACTAGGTTAGGTATATCGCATCTTTGGAGATCTCGACGATATCAGAGAGATTATGGAATTAGAGTATCGTTCTCTTTCTCATTGACATTGACTGGCTGAATTCCACTTTCTGATGCCCGAAGTATATCTTACGCATCCTTAAAGATATACTTACCTTGGACATGTAATCATACAGTGGAATTCCGACTGTCTTTTCAACTTTGCAAACGCCGCTCGAGTACTGTATTTATTATTGGTTGTTTGTGTAAAATGCTACGATTGGCTAGGAACGCGCGCCGCCGACTGCACGGACAAAATTGGAAGGCGCCGAGCACCAAGTGCGCACTGGTGTGTCTGTCACTACCGGTGTGAAGCTCGTCTTGTTAACGGCTGCAGTCATCTCAAGAGTTAGGTACTGTCCGTGCGTTCTTTCTTATTGGCCTTCGGATTCGGGTATAATCAGAGAACCGACCGTTTTGACTATCTCCGGCGTTACTCAAAATGTCTCCGGAGTTACCAAGAAATCAGGCTTCTAATATACATATTTTGTGTTTATTGGGTTTAACAGTCGGGACATTGAATGTAAAGTAAATCTTAAATTGAAACATATGACGAGAAGTCACTAAAAGGTGAAATTTAAAATTTAAAAGTTGTGGACAGCCGACATTTTAGTCGGTCTAAAAGTTGATTCGCTCTCATATCTCGATCGCATAAGAGCGAGCGGGACAGGTAGGTATAAGACCCGAATAATATTTTATCAGGTCACGGATAGATGCCGACAAAAGCATCGTGCACATCATCTTTATCTCCAATGACACCGGACTGTCACAATTGCAATCATTATTGGGGCTATAAAGGCTTTATGAGGGTTTGGACACAGGAAATATTATGACACAAAAGCTTGACTACCAGCGAAGAGACAATAGCGATTCCAACTGTCCTTTTCGTGGTTCTTCTATTTGGGTTAATTTCAAAGCATTTCAGTGTCGTTGTCGACGTGTACAGTTACGTAAATCGCTATGAATTAATTTTCTAAATATAAAGCTATGGATAACTTAGATACGAATTGAAAGCGTTCTCTACCTCTACATAATATCCTAAACTACTATTTCAATTTGTTAATTAATCATAAAACCGAAGGCACTATAGAGCAGTCTATAGTGCCTTCTACGAGATTACTTTTTATGAAATTTTACTGAGTTCTGCCTTTCAGTTTTTTCTTATTACATAATATTTAATCTCCAGGTACGATGAAATTACTTCGGACCGGAATCGATGGAGATTGTCCGATTGAAAGATTCAAGTGACCACACAATCTTCAGTAATGAGGGACCGATTGAAGAAGACGATGAAATATCGACGCACAAAGTTACATCAATCTTTTATAATTCGTACTACAGTCCCGACGATTGAAATACTTTTTCCCAATGTATGGTAGTCTGGCTTCTGCGCTAGTATATCTCTTGCGCTTAACTTTAATAAGCCCGTGGTTTAAAGACTCCTGGGAAGTCGCAATAATGTGCTTTTTACGACTAGATCGTGCCCACCGCACTGGCTGTACGGGACTCTCCTTTTACTTACGTGCAATGGAATAAACGGGAACTAGAACAAAATTTCATGACGCCATATAACCTGGTTAACCTGTGTCAAGCTCCAGCGCGCACCAGGGAGCTAGGATCCGGCTTCAGCTTTTGTTTGAAAAGAAAAATGACGCGAGATCAAATAGCCTTCTCTATATAATCTTTTACCAATTTTGAGTTTTAGCCAATAGAGATGGTTGGACATCTCAGATGATTATCTGTCCTTTATTATACTTTTTATTGGACTACGGCAAAGATCCTTGGTTTACCATGAACAGACTAGGTTCATTTTAATCATTGTAAGTATATTAAATAGTAGGTAGTATCGATAGTTTCTTCGGTTTCCGCGACTGTCACACATTTAAATAAAACAAAATTCTGTTTTTCTCAGTCAACAATATAATAATACAAAATGCTTTTTTGCACACCAAAAAATTTTACAAATTAAACACAGAAACAATAATTTTAATAACGGTAGACTACATGCGGTCTTATCGCTAAAGAGCGATCTCTTTGACAACGGTAACTGTAAAGTTTCCGAAACGTCAGGGAGGCTCAAATAATTAATATACGCGATATAATCCGCTTAAATAGTTTTATTTAAAAGGTAGTACTGATGTTATCTTTCATGGACACTACGAGTAGTACCCGCGACACGATGCATGTCCAATATACTTATGGGATATCGACGGTCAGAGTTAATTTCCCGCGGGACGACATCCGTCCGACGATAATTCCGTCACGATACATGCCGATTAATAGTTTATATAACCTCTAGTGATACTAGTGACAGTCTAGTGTGCAGATATCTCGGCGAATTAACTTTTTAACCGCCACAATCGCCACAAATCTGGCCACAGCTTTGAAATTTCAATGTAAAATCTCAACTTAAAATAATGGCATTTTTATGTTTATATTTACCTATGGTGTACCTCAAAACGTTCAAAGTTCCAACTTTTAAACCAAATAAACAGAATGTATGTATATCAGAAGCTCGATTTCTTGGTAACTCCAGAGACATTTTGAGTAACGCCGGAGACATTCAAAAGTGTCTGTCAAAAAGTTGTCAGTATTATAAAACCGTATAAATTACCTATCTGTACCTGTCAATGGAAGAAATTTTACAAAAAATAAGTGAAATATACAATTTTTAAGTCATCGAATAGAAAATTGTATAAACGTGAAGGGTTGTGTGAAAATACGTTCCACTTAGACTGCGATTCCACCAGAGATGTGCGAGGATGCGTAGCAAGGGATGTGTTGTTGTCAACCAATGGAATGGAATAACTTAATTTTACTTATCCTAACACATGCCTCGCTCTCGCTACGCATCCTCGCAGGGGTGGAAACGCAGCCTAAAACGCAAAAAATGCGTATCAGACAAGGCTTTTGATTAAAAAAACCGCTTTCGAATCGGTCCATGCATTTGGGAGCTACGATGGCACAGACTGACACACAGATACACATACACACGCCCCTCTTTTTCGTCGGGTGTGTAGTCTATAGACATCTTTATATAATAAAAGTGTTGGTAATCGGTATAGTCTGCACACATACCTGCACAAATTCGTGTTAACTAGGTACGTTGACTTGACATGACACACTGACTAAAAATAACTGCTCAAATTGACTATACCAATATCGTAATGATATAATGTCGGTGACATCATGACTCGCTTGATTGATGACTTGTGATGACTTTAACATCAACAAACTATGGCGGCGAGGCCTTTGAATTTTGGTTTTAGATAATCTACCATTTAAACAGCACATTTTCCGCAGCCAAAATACTGTTTGCCAAAATACAGTGACACAAAAGAGTAGAAATTAAAAAGTGCTGTATTGATATCTCCGTTTTCTTAGATTGATTAGAAAGGGACGACACGACAGTATTGCCACTTTTAATTTCGACTCCTTTGTGTCAGGCTGTATACAGGGTGATCAATCCAAATGGGTTAGTAGGGAGAAACTAAAACTATAAGAGATAGGGAAATCTGTTCTTAGGAACCATTGCGTCGATTTTAGATTTGATAGAAAATGCATTTTTTTTTATAAATCTCGTATAAAAACATTTAATACTGCAGTCTTATTTATTTCATAATAAATCTCCTAGCGGTCAACTATGAAGATATGTATGGAAATGCCACCGGACTCCCGTCTCAAAATAAACCCACTTCTGCTTATGTTTTATTCAAATAACAAGGCGGGGATGAAAAACTGATATTGAATTATCAGAGATTGGTTCAGCGAATTAGCATTTTAATATCACAGCTGGCTTACCTACTGGGGTCGATGGCCTTGGGTGCAATGACATTCTTATAATAGGTATTGTGGACTAGCAGCCTGCAATTTTGTTCCGAGAACCAAGTTGTCGGCTTCCTTTTTGTAGTCTTGAAGTCGGGTAAAAGTTGGATCTAAAATAGGAGTCCGTAACAACATTTTGAACTTTTTTTTACTTTACCGTTGTAGTATTAACCTTTCACCTTTTGTATGTGAGATCACAAACAAAATGCGAGTTTAAGTTTCATTTGTGCTGTACTGAGTAAACATAAATATTCTTAGAAAATGCAAAAAAGCTAATTTTATTCATATGACTACAGTACGCTGTAGAATTTAATCAGTCGTCGTTCCTATTGTCATTTACAGTGCTGCCACCTATAGTTTGACTCCTCAACATGTATTAATAGTACATTACGTAACAAGGGTGGTAAACGAGGAATTACAAACGAGTGTCTATTAGAAGCCTGAAGCAGAAGGCGAGGGCTTTAATGACACGAGTTTGGAATTCCTTTACCACCAGAGTCACGTGCGACGTTTTTCATTACACTTTGGAGGAACTAAAACAAAAGTAGTAGTAGTCAATACCAAAATTACTTGGGTGAATCAACTTTTTTGTGTTGTTTACTCTGTCCCCGTTGTCCAAGTGACATCTTCATAGGTACTGTTTCATAGAAAAATGCTTAGGTTGTCCGAGGGACAAATTTTGCGTAACCATAGCAACAAGGTGCACTTAAAAGTTGATTCACCCACTTACCGCCCTAGGGCGTAATATACGACTTGCCGCCCGGTTTTCTAGCATGTAAACCCTTTAAGTGTGATAAAAATTACTTACCGCACTAGGGCGTAATTTACGACTTACCGCCCGCTTGTCGAGCATTTAAACCCTTGTTTACGAGCAAGTGTAATGAAAAAATAACTAACATCTGTTCAGCTGTTTTAGCGTGGCGACGCCCCAAAAACAAACTACAATATTTTTCGACCGTTTTTTTGTAAAATATATCTACTTTATTCTCGCTTTTTATTTGACTTTATTTAACAAGCTTTTACATACATGTGTTTATCTAGCGTCTTTTGCTCATTATGAGACTGTCATAATGGTAACTCGTAACAGTCGTAACGCAGCGTGACGCGCAGCTCACGCGCGACAACGCCATCTAGCGCCCATCTGCTGAATATTTCATCAACTCGCTAATATCGCGTGATGGGGGTAATATGTGGGCTTTACGCTATTATTGCGTACTAGGGATATACTAGGAGCAACGCAGGAAGAAGAGGACTTATGTACTTTGTAGTTAAGTACTAATATACATCTATCTATAATATTACAAAATTCTGAATTGTTTTTAGAGTATTTTTATCGATTCTGTTTTAATGTGAACATTTACTATTATTATAAAATAGCTCAGTTGGGAGAGCACTTTAACGGAAACGTAGGGACGCAGGTTCGAGTCCTGCTGACATTGCAGTAGATCACATTACATTTTTCTTTCATAATTTACCTTTGACCTTTGTATCACTATTTATTCTAAACTGTAAATGAGGAGTAATTTCTCTTTTATTTATAACAATATTTTTCGACCGTGCCCTCCAAATAGCCTAGAGATTTTAGTTGTTTTTGTAAGATATCCTCAGCTACGCAGGAACAATAGAACGTATTCAATGTGGGTCCTGTAACATAAGCAAAAAATTAAAACATAGATTTTACTCGTTAAACTGAACAACATTTGATCAGTCACTTTAAAAAAAAGTCAGTTTTCAAAATTTTATTACTTCAAACAAATTAAATAGTATTTTCAATGTATATCGTCCAACGTTGACATTCCCGGAGCATTGACATAGCTGTCAGCCTGTCACTCTACTAATATCGGACACTTCGCAATACATTGCTTCTTTGTCTAAACTTTTTTCTACAAAATGTCATTTAATACACGTTATTTTCACAAGTTTCTTAACAAATGTTGTTTAGTTTTAAGGGACGAATCTATGTTTTAATTTATTGTTCCTGTTACAGGGCCCACCCGGTATACAGTGTAGATAGAGTCAAACCACAAATTAAGTCATGTATTGTTTGACAGTTCATTTGCTTGGAAGAGTCAGCGTGGTTTGATTCTATGGCCCAACGAGTTGGTTTTTTAGTCCACGCTATATTGCCAATTTTTAGTGGGGCTAAATTATTTTACCGGCAACGGCTACTTTTTGGTAACGTAAACAAAGAATGTCACTAACGTAAACAAAGAGGAAACTGGACTAAATATTCCGCATAATTCAACAAATCCATACTAATATTATAAATGCGAAAGTGTGTCTGTCTGTCTGTTACCTCTTCACGCTTAAACCGCTGAACCGACTGAGATGAAATTTGGTATGGAGATAGTTTGCGACCCGGGAAAGGACATAGGACTTTTCATCTCGAATAAATTTAGTGTTCCCGTGGGATGAGCGGGTAACACCGCGGGACACAGCTAGTTTTCTTATAAAGTATAAAGTATTCGTGTACGTTTATGATAATTATATATACATTCCTATATATCTCTTATATTATTGATTTGTGTTTTAATTATTTTGTTTCTCTGTAACTTTGATCCTGCACCGTCTAAATATTTCTGTTTAACCCAGTGGTTGACTGCTAGAGAATGCCTAAAGGCATTAAGTCCGCCATTTGTACTTTTTTTGTATTGTGCAATAAAGTTTAAATAAATAAATAAATAAAGCCAAAACTATCCACTGCGATGAAAGTCAAGATTTTTTCAATAAACTTGGTAATTATTTCGAACGAACAACGAAGGATTGAGCAGCATTCCGGTAAACAATATTTTGAGCTGACTGTAAGACTAGATCGATTTGAGTGAGGTTGTCCATATTTTATCTATTTATTCACAGACCAGGCATTATCCACTTGTTTCTGTTACTCTATTTTGTAATAAAGATCACCTGTTAAAACAGTATTCTGTAAACATTATAACTATGCTATTAACTTTACATCAGCGAGTTTAACGTCTCACCTTCACCCAGATGCGTAACGTTACAAATAGGTATTTAGGACGTGTATTTCCGTCTATAAAATTATGTATCTGGAAGCCGTTGACCCTCATTTCTCTTCGGTAGATGTTTTAAATACTACGACCACGTTACTAGTGTTACTACAGGCCATCATCATTAAGAGTCAAACTCTTCTCGGTGTATCTGATGTGATGTAGTATGTAGCTGTCTCCATCTATCTCTATCCATAGCCAACTCCCTGATTTACCCATACGACATGACGTTTACTTTCTCTTTTTATTTGTTTTATGCAGCTTATTCTTGGTCTTCCCCTGCCTCTCCTACCTTTAATGATGTTGCTTATAAATCGTCATGTCGTATAAGGTGACCAAACATCTTCCCTCTCCTCTTATCGGTGATGTTCAACAAATTCCTTTTTTCTATCACTATTTTTAGTATATCTTCATTCGTGACTTTTTGTGTTCAACCAATTTTCTCCATCCTACGCCAACACCACATTTCGAAATACCATATATAGTAGCTTACAAAGCCATATGTTCAAACTTAATTGACAAAAATCAACTTAATTACTTTTGTGGATCGAACTCGGAACGATCTAGAACGTTTTGTCAGTGTCTTAAATCATAATAGGCTGAGTACAATATTTTGGGAGACAATTAAATTATATGTATATTTATCGATAGTCCATGCTGTTAGGATCTACAACTGCAGGTAATTTTTCTTTGCCATGGTTTTTGCTGATCAAGTTTTTCAAGTTCAAGACCTCTTCTCAAGGCCGGGAAGTATTTTTTTAAACATGGCGTCTGTGTTCATGAACAGGCTAAACAGCTGAATTATATTTTTCTCAAACATGCTCGGAAATGCATGCGTTAATGTCCCGATACGAGGACATGAAGTTTCTCGTTTATGGCTCCCTACATTACTTCTTGGCCTTAGGCCACAAAAGTTAGTATGAAAATCCTTTTTTGTCCGCTGCTCATTTTTTTTAAATTTCTATACTAAAATTAAATTGGCAAAGGAAAAATTACATACAGCCAACCACCTCCACAATCTGTAAGCATAATTGCGACACAAAAAATTTATGGTACTATATTTATGTGCGGTTAAACATGGTGCTCAAATAGCTGGATCAAATAACATATTTAAAAAATAAAAAAGGTGGCACATTGAAAATCTTTTTTTCTGCTTATTCGTATTTCGTAGTGATTATAAAATAATTTTAACAGACATAAAAAAGACTTCTAGTGATGAGAGTGACGGGGAACTTATGAACAAAGGATGACGGGGAACTTTTATATGAGGAGGCAAATTTAGTCATGCAAAATATGCTACGGGAAAAAAGTAAAAACGAAAGATAGTTTTTACTTTTTTCCCGTAGCATATTTTGTTTTGTTTACTTGATTATCTAGTAGTTATTTTAATTTTAATATTTCCTCACATCGTTTGAGAAAAGCACTATACAAGCTTCGGCCGGAACAGGGATTGCAGGACTCGTTCTATCTGGCCTCGTCTTCGACTCGGCCATCTACCCCAAACTCGTCCAGCAATCCCTTACTTCACGGCCTCTGCAGTAATGTACTATTTTGAGTGGTGTATTTTTGATTTCATTGCATGTTTCAGAAAAGCACTATATATACAGGGTGTGGCCTGTAATAGGAGCAATAAATTTAAACATAGATTCTACTCTTCAAATTGAACAACATTTGTTCAGCAACTTTAAAAAATAGTCAGTTTTCAGAAGTTTCTTATATCAAACAAAATAAATAGTATTTTCAATGTACGTCGTCCAATGTTGACATTCCCTGAGCATTGACATAGCTGTCACTCTACTAATATCGGACATTTCGCAATACATTGCTTCTTTGTCTAAACATTATTCTGCAAAATATCATTTAATATACGGTATTTTCAGAAGTTGCTTAACAAATGTTGTTTAGTTTTAAGGGAATAATCTGTGTTTTAATTTATTGCTCCTGTTACAGGCCACACCCGGTATATATATATATATAGGTATATGCCTTAGCTGTGAAAAGCGCTTGCCGGCTTCGTATGACTATCCTAACTACGTCTATACCCACTCACCCGGCAAGCCCTTTTTTCCTGGCGTTTGCAGAAATGTACTATTACGAATATGTTTATTTTAAGTTAGGAATTCAACAGGCCAAGCTCACAAGACCGCTCCCAGTCCTTCAGTTTCCTTTCACTTGCGTGTAATTTTAGCTGCATTATGCAGACTGTATTAATGCATAAAACCGCGTTTGACGCAAGATGACCGCATTAGACTATTAACCGTACTTAAGCGACTATGTGAGCGTCTTAACCGTCTCTTTAAGAGGCCTTAATGCTTTTAAAATTTGTTTTTTTTCATATTATGACAAACATTTATATTAATAATTATAAAAACGGTTTAAACTCACGTAAAAATTGTCAGGAACGGCCCGACATGTTTCGGACTCATTTGGAGCTCTTCATCAGGGGTAGCTATCCGTGCTGCTACGCGACTCGCGATGAGTTCGAAACATGTCGGGCCATTCCTGACAATTTTTACGTGAGTTTAAACCGTTTTTATATTTATTAAAGATGTCTCACGATAGTTTTAATAACATTATTAACATTTATATTGATAATTTCAACCAACTTTTTGAAGTGAATAATACTTTTCCCTGAGTTTTAGATGTAACATGGCTATTTCATGCTTTCATTGCGTGCAGTCGAAAATAAGCTGAAAAAACTGATTTCTGCGTGAAAAGGAAAAATGTCTAAAACAATCAGCATTCTAGCGAGGATTTCAGATATAAAACATCGCTAAAGTAAACATAGTACCGATATCTCAAACTCATGCCATTAGAATAAAATCCATACTACTCCATACTAATATTATAAATGCGAAAGTGTGTCTGTCTGTCTGTCTGTCGGTCTGTCTGTTACGTCTTCACGCTTAAACCACTGAGCCGATTTAGATGAAATTTGGTATATAGATAGTTTCAGTCCCGGGGAAGGACATAGAATACTTTTCATCCCGAATAAATTTAGTGTTCCCGTGGGATGAGCGGGTAACACCGCGGGGCACAGCTAGTATTTTTATATATGCCGACACAATTATCACAACACATTAAATTGTCCTACATTCCCCTGTGACATCCATATTTGATCACGTTCAGGAATAGCTGTTCCTACGTTTCGGCGGCCGGTCAGAAATAGTGGCACAGTCTGGAGTCTGCGACAAATATGGCGATAATTATACAATCAGCTACGGCACTAACTCGACGTCGGGGACTAACATATTCAGAATTCGACACTTTTATGAATGTCTTCATTCATATCCATACTTAATATTATAAATGCGAAAGTGGGTCAGTCTGTCTGTCTGTTACCTCTTCACGCTTAAACCGCTGAGCCGACTTAGATGAAATTTGGCATGGAGATAGTTTGAGACCCGGGAAAGGACATAGGATACTTTTCATCCTGAAAATATTTAGTGTTCCCATGGGATGAGCGGGTAACACCGCGGGGCACAGCTAGTAATCATATAAATATTATAAATGCGAAAGTGTGTCCGTCTGTCTGTTACCTCTTCACGCTTAAACCGCTGAATCGATTTTGATGAAATTTGGCATAGAGATAGCTTAAGATACGAGGAAGGACATAGGATAGTTTTCATCCTGGAAATTATACCTAAAAAGATTGAAAAGTGTGTGAACTTTTCTGTTGGGGTGCGGTGACCCTGTAGGAAAATGTAATTATTAGACCAAAAGCACAATTGCTCTTACATTTGCTTAGGCGCTTTTAATAATCCCTTTTAGCAAGTTCCACGCGTACGTAGTCGCGGGCAAAAGCTAGTTCATTCATAAATGGGTCGTGCAGCCCATAGTACATCATCATCATCATATCAGATATAGATAGACGTCCACTGTTGGACAAAGGCCGCCCCAAAGTTCTCCACAACGAGCGGTCTTACGCCGCCCGCATCTGATGTAGCGATCCTAACCAGGTTGTCGGGCCACCTTGTTGGGGGCCTTCCCACGCTGCATCTTCCGGTCCGCGGTCGCCACTCATGAACCTTTCTGCCCCAATTGCCATCGGTTCTACAACACTGCAACTTAAGTTTGGCGACTGTCTGAGCTTTATCAATAACCTTGGCCAACCAGTACCAACTTGTACTATACAGATACAAATAAGCAAAACTGCGTTCGAAAAACGACATTTTTAGTGTCGGACCGTTTCGATGTTTACCCTTATTATTACACAATCTGTGTAGTAGGCGTCTGTATTCGGCCAAACCGCCTCTAACAGAAGCCTAGTACGCAAATGCTATAACAATTTGCGCAAAAATCGAAATAGTTTAATAGGAATAAGGCCTTTTAAAGCGAAGCAAAGGCCTCCGACATTAAATTTTGCGTTCGCTATTGCGCCAAGGAGAACTCGTCATGGTAACCGAGAGGGTTCCATTCTGTGCATGACCTAGCCAACGTAGCGTAATTATTCATAGCGTTTATAATTTATTTCAATAACAATTAAAGATTATTTAAATAGAAGCTCAAAACTTGCAGTGACCTGTGTAGCATGAACAATGGTGTCTGATTCACCGCGTTTGCCTGCCCGTGAATGGATACATGATGTCATCAATCTCTTGACCAGCTGGCGACACAACACGATGATGTGTTTTTAAATAAGTGCATGTACTTCGTTGTATGTACTCTGTGGTGCCTATTTTACAAGTTTTTATTTAACTTGCGATGTATGTAACTAACACAAATGCAGACGTTTGGTCATAAAGTACTTGACATTATTCTAGTCTAAGATTTGAATAATTGTAACTACTGGTGCGGCCTATTCTATGATGGTAAGTATGGTAACACACAACGCATCCGCCAAGTTTTGTCAAAATGCGAGTGTAAGTGACAGATTCCCTTGTCACTGATTTATCACGCGATAAACGCAACCATCGTAGGGCATCTGGTGACCATTGCAGCAAATAAATAATTATTGCTCAATCATGCAATCAGGCTAAACAGCTGAATTAATTTTTTTTGAGTGGTGTATTTTTTCTTCGTTGCATATGTTTGAGAAAAGCATTATACTCGTACATGCCTTAGCCGTGAAAAGGGCTTGCCGGTTTCGTGTCTCTATCCGACCTCCCTACGGTCGGCCGTCTATAGGGCCGTTCGAATCCCGGCCGGGGCAAATATGTGTGTGATATTTGTGCTTGGGTCATGGTTGTTCTACGTATTTAAGTATTTATTTATCTCTATAAGTATGTATATCGTCGTCAAGTACCCATAACACAGGCCTTCTTGAACTTAATTTGGGACTAGATCGATTTGAGTGAGGTCGTCTGATATTTATTTATTTATTATTACATTACCTACTCACCCGGCAAGCTCTTGTTTCCCGACGACTGAATTAATGTAATATAATATTCTATTCCTCTTTAAAAAAAGAAATATTCTTGTTCTGAAAAAGTTATTCTACTATAGGATTGTTTACCTAACCTTTAACTCACTAAAGTTTTATCTAAGTCATCCAATTTAACCTTTTTTACGTAATTGTGACATAATTTTAATAAAACTTCCTTTATTCCAGGTACTTCATCCGATAAGAAAGGCGCAGTAAGTTAGGAGGGGCCTCGAGAGTCGTCAACAAATTGGACTTTTTTAATTCTATTTAAGAGTTTAAGTATTAAGTGGTTTGTTGAGAACATTTTCCTGTAAGGACATTTAAGAGCATATTTTTCTAAAAAGCGTAACCATTTTTGTATGTTTACAATGAAGCGAAAAATTTAATGGTTCAGGCAGGGTTCGAAGCTGCGTCTCCAACGGCTCTCCGGGCCAACACGGGTGTCCTACCTATGTGACCACTGAACCTGAAGCGAGAGCCATGGAATGTTTGTAGGTTTTATTGTTTCTTGTAAGAATGTTTTGAAATGGCAGATCTTATTTTTACCTTTTCGACTCTCCGCCATTTTGTAAAATTTCGAAGAATGGACTCGTCAAAAAATTCTATTACACTCATCGAACCTATTAAAGAAAAATACGAGAATCCGTTGATAAATTTGGCCTGTAGGCGAGAACAGCCGGAAATCTGAACATCAAACCATCCGGAGATACGTAAGAAATTTTTACGAAGCTAAAACAGAGACGCTTCGCTCCCTCGAACAAAAAAAGAAGACTATTTTGGGGTTCCGTACCCAAAGGGTACTGAGACTTCGCTGTCCGTCCGTCCGTCCGTCCGTCTGTCACCAGGATGTGTCTCAATAACGGTGATAACTAGACAGAAGCGGTGGTAGCCTAGTGGTTAGGGCATGCGACTTTCAATCCGGAGGTCGCGGGTTCGAACCCGGCCCGTACCAATGAGTTTTTCGGAACTTATGTACGGAATGTCATCTGATATTTACCACTCGCTTTTCGGTGAAGGAAAACATCGTGAGGAAACCACCTAAGCCCAATAAGGCCTATAGTTTCCCCTCTGGGTTGGAAGGTCAGATGGCAGTCGCTCGCGTAAAAACTAGTGCCTACGCCACATCTTGGGATTTAGGTAGCCGACCCCGATTGAGAATTCATTCTCAAAAAAGTGGGACAAAGGCTAGGAGGATGATGATGTATTTCTATTGCCGCTATAACAACAAATACTAAAAATAAAATAAAATAAATATTTAAGGGGGCCTCCCATACAACAAACTTGTTATAGATTATGGTACGGAACCCTTCATGCGCGAGTCGGACTCGCACTTGCCCAATTTTTATTTACAAGTTTTGGAGATCCCAATAATTGTGTGATGTCATGGATGTTTTCTAAGTATTTAAGTATATATTTGTCTATATAAATATAAGTATACATATCGTCGTTTAGTGGTCATGAAATATTATGCCACCGTTACATACATAATGAGAGGCTTTAAAACATGAATGTGGTTTTATAAAACGAGCCAAAGGCGAGTTTCATAATAGGATCACACGAGTGTTTTTAGACCTAATTATGTACAGTTGCATACACTAAGTAATTTATCTACATAGGTACATATTCATCATCATGACACAGATTTTCTTTTATGTAGACATGATTACTCCGTACTACCTCTAACTCCCGCGGAGGAAAGAAGCGGCGTGAAGTCGCCATAACATCATACATCGTAGTGTTATTAAATAACATCACTGATTTTGTGCCTCCCTGCCGCACCGCCGCCGCTGCATAGTAATGTCGATTTAGGTTTACCCATAGTATTTGAACTTTTTATAGTAATTTAACAGTATGAGTGTAGATAAAAATAGGATAAATGAACATGATACCTTGTTAAAGTTAATTAACTTTCAGACTTGTTTAATGTTGTGTTAATAAAATTTTGACTCAGATAAGTAAAGTAATACACCAATTACTGCAGTGTGCTTCGTAATTATATTTTGGGACATGATTTAATTCAGTTTGATAATTAGGAATACATTCGTTAAAGTCTGAATATATTTTAGTTGTAATCTCGTTACGTAATTCATTATAATGGACTCAATAGCGATAAGTAATATTAATATTAATAAGTAATTAGAATATTATCTGGAATATTTGGATATTTATAAATTTTCTACCACTGACATTGTCACGATTAAGTGGAATCAATATTGCAATTTTATAAGAAACACCCTATAGACAATAGAATAGAAAACTCTTTATTGCATACCTTAAGAAGAAAGGAATACAAATACAGATAACACTTATCATTACAATGGAGGTAAACAATAGGCGGTCTTAATACCGCTAAAAAGCAGACAATTAACAAACAAACAATTTATCTGCTTTGCCCGAAGGTTGACTGGTAGAGAATGCCTCATGGCATTAAGTCCGCCTTTTGTACGATAAGTTTTCTTTTGTGCAATCATGATTAAATAAATAGTAATCACACTAATATTATAAAGGCTAAAATGTTGAGTGTGTATGTTTGTTACTTCTTCACGCTCAAACGGCTGAACCGATTTTGATAAGTTTTGGTATGAAGGTAGCTGACACCCTGTATTAACACATACGCTACTTTTCATCCCGAAAATATGTATTGTCCCCGTGGGATGAGCGGTTACCACCGCGCGGCGCAGGTAGTTTATTATATGTCACCAGCCGTACTTATGTTGGTAAAAAGTAGTGTTTAATAGAATACCTAATACATATTGTACAACAAATATTGTTTATTATTAAAAAAACAGTTTAAACTCCTGTAAAAATTGTCAGAAACAGTCCGTTATGTTTCGAGCTCGTAGCTCTTCATCAGCGACAGCTAGCCGTGCTGATTCACGACAAATTAACGAGTATTGTGATTGTGAACAGGTCAAGAATACAAAGTAATTAATCGTTTTTAAATAATACTTTATTGCTTCTCTTTCACTAACATCTTATGATTGTTCATTAATGAGGCGAATTTCCAACTAAAATCACAGAATCATTTGCATACTTATGGAGTTTCGGTAAGTTATTATTCGTATCTGTTAACATTGTGTTCTTCATTTATTCTGAATTAGATGTTTCCAGACCACAATTCGTGTTCATCATATCTTCAGTGAAAATTCTGCCTTCATTCTTCTTTACTTTCCGATCAGCGAACTGCCGAAACCACTTCCTCCGAAATTGGAGCCCCCTTGTCCAAAGTTGTTGAAGCCACCGCCACCCTGCTGGGATCCGAAGCCAGAGGAACCAGCAGAAGCTCCTCCAGAGGACTGCTGGGCTGAGGTCACCTGGAAATAGAAACATTTCATCTAAATCTATTCAAAATAATGGTGATATTGGTTCTAGAATGGCTAATGACACGAATACTTAAGAAACGATAACTTTCAAGTTGATGCTGGCTGAAGAACAATATTTACACAGATCACAAGAGCATGCTTAAATGGGAAACATTTGGTTTAGCTCCAAGTAATCCCAATAAATGATCCACTGATGAAAACAAGCAAGTTTCTTTCCTCTGGTTCCCAAAGGTTGGTCTCAAAAGATAGCTCTTTAGCAAGGCAGTTGTTCTCTTTATTGTTTTGTATATTTTCCGTATATTAGATACGATCTATGAGTATTAGCATCATATTTGGACAAATTTCACTAAGTACTGATGATTACGGGCTAAAAAGTATTTATCGGAACTATCAGAACTGCACAAAGAAGCCCTGCATTGGATTACCTATTGTTATTTGCGTTTGATAAAAAAAAACCTGTACGCAAATGATAATGAGAGGGAAGGAAGTTTTTTTACCTGCTGAAAGCTGCTCTGCTGTCCACCCTGGCTGAATCCTTGCTGTCCAGCACCGACGGCAGAACCGCCTCCGAACCCAGAGCTGCCACCAGCGAACTGCTGGCCACCTCCATATTGTCCACCGCCTATTCCACCTATTCCAGCACCCCCTCCCATTTGACCGAGACCACCACCCCCTCCCATTGGACCGAGACCACCGCCCATACCGCCCATATGGCCGTGGTAGGGAGGGATGATGGGCCCATAGGGCACGGCGTGGGCAGCCACGGCGCAGACGATGGTCAGGATCTGGAATCAAAAATTTAAATTAGAAACTGATTCTTTGTTGATCTTTGGAGCGAAGATGCATTGAAAAGGGAATAAGATAAGATAAGAATCATTTAATCAATTGGGATTCACTGGAACCACTTTTGCATCGTCATTGAATACATAGCTATTACATTGGTACAATAGTAATAACATTAACACAAAATTATAATAGGTACACAAGATTTCCAAACATTTGCAATATTTCCGCAGTAATGCTTCGTCAAAAGTAAACTAGGTGATAAATTACATGAAAAATTATGATAATTAAAATTACTTTAACCTTTTTAATTACAAAAAGTTTATACATAATTATGTCAAAATGTACACCTTAAATTAACAATTCATTTAATACGAATGTTGGGTGACATGGATGTATATCAATCTATCTAATCTAAACTGCTGAATGTAGGTCTAGACCGCGTGGAGCGACTCCCGTTGACCCTCACGAGTTCATCGGTCATTTGTCATGCAACTCTCGCAACCAAGCGTGCCAAAAGACAACAGCTCAACTCTTGCTCACCGGCCTCACCGCGCGCAGGCCAGTTTTACATCTGCCAAGCCTGTGATCGCGTGTGCTGTTCTCGTATTGCCTTGCATAGCCATGAAAAGCGTTGTTTACCTACATCACCTACATGACACTGTTTTGTATAGTCTGTTAAAGAATGAAAGGCCTTCGATTGATTGATGCAATTCGTAGCAGAATATAAAGGCTTATTGAATGTTGATGAGGTAAAACATTTATAAAAAATCGGAATCACATAAGATTTTCATACAATAGTCTGTAAATAACGAAGGACTAATATTGCGACAGGAAATTACAAAAGGGTAATACAAAAATAGATTTCTGTTTTGTCCTCCGGAAATTGCTTGGTAGAAGATATCGCGTCCCATATTCCGATTATCGAACTATCAGAAGCACAGAAAATAGAACTTTGACAGTATATTTTCAGTTTTGTTAAGATAATCAGCAGATTTTGGTGGTGATTTTAGCCAATATACTATCGTATAGGATTACTGTGATGCACGGCACATGATCATGAATTTTCAAACAAGAAATTATAATCTATTGCTGATGCGGTCATAAGATTCTATTATGAAGCTCAAGAAAAATATTTCATTAAAACAACTATTTAGTTTATCAATGTTACCCCCAAGATAAAAGTAACCCCAGTACACGATGCTAATTTTTAGGGTTCCGTACCCAAAGGGTAAAAACGGGACCCTATTACTGAGACTTCGCTGTCCGTCCGTCCGTCCGTCCGTCCGTCCGTCTGTCACCAGGCTGTATCTCAAGAACGGTGATAGCTAGACAGTTGAAATTTTCACAGATGATGTATTTCTATTGCCGCTATAACAACAAATACTAAAAATAAAATAAAATAAATATTTAAGGGAGGCTCCCATACAACAAACTTGTTACAGATTATATATATATATATATATATATATATATATATATATATATAGGTACGGAACCCTTCATGCGCGAGTCAGACTCGCACTTGCCCAATTTTATTGTACACTAGCGACCCGCCCCGGTTTCACTCGTGTGCAATGCTGATAAATTATGTATGTATTATACATATAAACCTTCCTCTTGAATCACTATCTATTAAAAAAAACGCATCAAAATCTGTTGCGTAGTTTTAAAGATCTAATCATACATAGGTCCCTATGTATGATTGATTAGATAGACAGACAGCAGGAAGCGACTTTGTTTTATACTATGTAGTGATTACTATTGAAATATGACTTACCAGGAACTTCATGGTTCTCGTCTGGACTCACACAACCGAATGATGACCTGACCACACCGGCTTATTCTTTTATAACCACACAACCTATTTTACTAATGACTTTATATATTTAACCGTAAATATCCCTAATTGATTCTCAGATTCGTGATTTCTCGTTTCTCTACATAGCTTCCTAATTACTTTTATTGAAGTTTTAACTGATATTGTCATTTGATACTCCTTGTAATTAGTTGGGTTTTTCGGCCTCGCTGGGGAGTCCGCGTATCATTGTTTTTGTGGAATCACCCGAAAATGTTTCCCGTTAGATTTCCATTCACTGTTTTAATTGTACCTATAAAACGTCTCGATTCAGAATGGATTTTTACAGCAGTAACAAGTTCTTTCGGTTGTTATAATTGTCATTAAGTTTTTTTAAAACGGTTGAAACTCACGTGAAAATTGTCACGACATGTTTGTTTTTACGTTTATACTTTTTAATAATAATTAAAGATGCCTCACGATAATTTTGATAAGGTTATTGTCATAAAGTTATGTCAATAAAGCGTTAAAAATATTTATTACTTGTCCATTTGCAGAACAATAATTCAGGAGCGTTTTTTTTTTGTAGGCTCACTATAATGAGCTGCACAATTGTGCAGCCCATAGTACAAGTATATGTGCAAAGGATATTTGTGTGTTATAAATGTGTGTGTTTGTGAATATGATCTTGAGTGTTGTGTAATCTTAATTTGAACTTGTCTGATATTTATATATTTCTTGTTTTTGTGTACCTAATACCCATTATACTAAATATAAACCACCATTGAAAGCAATCACCGATTTCACGGTCAATAGAACGCGGTTATTTGGGACCAGTTTGTTTGTATTCGGTTCTGGTTTCTGGTTTACCATGCGGTCGCCTCATGCCTATTGTTTACTTTAGTCTACTGCTTTTTTGGGAGCCATAGATCAATTAATGCTTATAGATAAGTTAATCAAAAATATTGTACATATTTATGGCCTTAAGAAATAAAAATAATCTTTATTGCACACTTTAAATAAACATGATAGATGCAATAAAAAAACATAGGTAATCAAAAGGCGGTCTTATCGCTAAATAGCGATGTCTTCCAGACAACCTTAACGTTCAGGTCGCATTTTGTCAACCGATTCTTTTAAGAATTGGTGACCAACTGAAATTGAATAATTGTAATTATATCGTCGGGGATAGTGAAATACCGCGTAAATGACAGCTGTCGATAAAGTTCTCATTTCAATAAAATACTTAGCATTTGTTTGAATATTGATTCATATCTACACTTATTACTTACGCGGTATTGCACTATCCCCGACGATATGTAGGTCATTTCAAACCGACTAGTATATTTTCTTTTATCAATATTTTAATAGAAAACCCACGATGAATTGTTTTTATAAAATGAGAATTTCATTGAAAAATTACTGACACGTTCTTTCTATGAAACGCGTCTATTTTTCAATGTACATTTTCGTTTAAAGCGCCAACAAAATTTGGTGTTTACCTACTACGTTTATTAAATTTTCGTGTCTAATACGATTACACAAATAAAACAGAAATGAAATAACATTTGAACAAGCCGTCACGAAAATTAATCTCGTCTGAAGTATTTTCACCCCAAATTGCAGTTAGCTAACGATCAACACTTAGTTAGTTAAGTCAAAATGGATTTTCTTAATTACCTTTTCGGTGGTATTTTTCTAGAAATATATTAACATATTGAAATACAAAACGGGTTTGCTCACGTCGTAGAATTCGAATATCTTTGTTGCTCGGTTGGCGACTGATCGGCTCTACTGACAATGAATCGCGTACCGATTCGAAACATGTCTAGCGATATTCAACTACACCGTGAGTTAACCCGGTTTGTATTTTAATATGTTTGAAACTAACGGTAGTTTTCTTTGTAATATATTAACATGCATTTTATTAAAGTTTTATGGTAATTGTTTTTTTTTTACTAATTATTTTATGTATTGAATATAGGACATATTTATAACAATTTCTGTCACTTAATGAAACTCGAATATGAGTAATTTTTAAAATACATGTACATAGTTAAAGGCTTAATAAAAACAAAATTACGATCGCTTCTTTTGTGTGACGAAAGTTACTCATACAAAATATATGGGTAACTATCTTACGATAGGATTAATTAAAACAAAACTTAATCAATTCCATTGTGGTAACACAGTACTTAGTCTCTTTAGCGCATTTTAAAGATAAATATTAGATTCCTACTAGCTTGGCCGCGTTGTGTAGGTAGATGAGTGATTTTCAAAATACATGTACGTAGTTAAGGGCTTTAATTAATATTTATCTTTAAAATGCGCTAACTAGACTAAGTACTAGAAACGCTTAAGAAGTGAATCTCCTTCTTTATCTGTCTAGATATCTTAGAGATACCAAATAGCTAAAGTAAAATTGTATTAGCTCACTGGCTCAGATCTAACGAAGTGTAGATTCCTAAGTTCATTAGCTGAAGTGGATTTGCTGCAATAAACAAGACTGGATTGCTCGAGGCGACGTTAATGAGTGCTGTCCGATAGAGGGAAAAGGTATTTAAACTTATTCCGTTTATTTTAGTCTTTGAAAATAAAGACAAGCCATTAAAAGACATACTCCATGGGTATACATACTACATACCTTGTTTATACAGCGTGTATATTTGATACAACCGCATATTGTAGCCAGATGGAGATTTTAGTGCTATAATCTGATATTTATAACAATTATTAACTTAGCGTTAACTGCCATAGCGTAATTAATATTTGAAAATTTTCTGAGCAGCAATGTATGGCGTAGTTATTACTAGTGACAGTTGTGACATCACGATGTTATGTGTCAACAAACAACAACAAACAAGTACATTGCTTGCTGATTTATTTTATATGGAAAAAAAATGATCGTTTTTTTTATAATTTATGGATATATATATTAATAAGTACCTATACTAAGCCCTCGTAAAGTATGCGGTTATATCAAATATACACACTGTACATATACATTAATAAAAGTATATCTTCTGTTGAAACTCACTAAGTAACAAATAACTACTTAAAACTCGTATCTCAGTGTAAATCCACACACTAGATACGAGGTTTTCATGAGCAGTGACAGAAATTTTAGTGAGTTTTATTTGTCACTAGGGGCGATATTATGAAACATAAAAACAATAATAAAACCTAATACATAAAACTAAAAGGAAACATAAATAAAATTCTGGTCCCTAAGTGTGTAACGAATTATGACTAGAAAATTGTATTCTACAAGTATTATAAAGAAACTCCGTAGCTTCACACATAAGCACACACACAAACACACACTCACACTCTCACATGCACATACTTGCACACAAGTTGTATTGTACCTATACCTACTCTCCATGCAAATATTGGTGCCCAACATGGAAAACGTGACTAGCCATTTGTATGGAGCGTTTTCAGCGCTCCGTAGGAATGTCGAACTTTAACGGCAATTTCTGACTCTTAGATCAATATATAGACATTTGATCCCAATAAAAAAATATCTATGTATTGACATTTAAAAAAAATGACTATTCCTACGCCTATTCATGAATGGATACGGCAATGCAAGGACCCGAATCTAACATTTCATCTCATCTACTCTACGTCAGTACAACCCGGTTTTAGGGTGCGTCTTCACTGTAGCGAGGCGGAGCGGAGACGAGTGGAATAGACCAATCGCTTGAGTTGAAATCTGTATCTCAGCTACGCGAACGAAACATAACCAAACATAGGTTGACGCACATAGAGATAGTTACATAGGGAGAGATACTTTGCGCGACCAGCGGCGTGGCGAGCGGTTGAGCGAGAGATCCGAGCGCGGCGGCATAATGAGTGAGCGAGACACACGTACCTACACCGCTGCCGCTGTCGCGCAGTCGTGGTATCTAGTTTTACGCTATAGTGTGGTTTTTGGCTCTCGCGTCGGTTCGCGGTTTCGTTAATTGCTTTAGAAGTTACTATAATAGGATTGAATTGGCATTAAATTACCATTACGAAGATTTTTTGTGTTTCTAATACAATACAACAATGCTTTATTGCACACCAATTAATAATTGTATCTAATTCATCAAAAGACGTCCACTGCTGGACATAGGCCTCCCCAGAGAACGCCACCATGACCGGTCCTGCGCCTCCCGCATCCAGCGGACTCCAGCGACCTTCACCAGGTCATCAGTCCACCTTGGGGGGGCCTACCCACGCTGCGTCGTCCGGTGCGTGGTCGCCACTCAAGAACTCGATGGCCCCAGCGGCCGTCGGTTTTACGAGCGATGTGCCCTGCCCATTGCCACTTAAGTTTTGCTATCCTTCGGGCTATGTCGGTCTATCTAATTATTATACATTTTCGTAAATGCCGCAGTTTATTAGACGCTGCTTAACTCATCTGTTATAGATGTACACCCCAGGCCAAAAGATACAAGAAATTGTTGAATTTATTATGCACATCTGAAGCGATAAATGTGTAAAAACATGACGATTTCAATATGTTAACATATTTTCGATTTTGTAAACTTTGTAAAACTATTGAGAAATAAAGAAATTTAAATTTATTTTTACTAGTTAACTAGTAAATAATGTTCACCCGAATGTAAACTTAAAACTAAACTAGCGGAGCAAAATTGCATAATTTCGAATTTTCCGTACAAATGGGCATGTAAAATTTAATTTTATACCTAAATTAAATTCAGTACCAGAGCCGTGCCTTAGCGAATATTCACAGAATCTCTAACGAAACTACTTAAAGCTAAAAGGTACTTTAATACGTTATTAATGAAGTTTACAATATTGGACGCGTTGGAGTAAAATGGACGTGAAAATGGCTTTAATGGAAAGTTTTCGTATTTTATTTTTGCAGTCCATATTTTGTGAAATCTGGATATTTCATTGGTGCAAAAATATGGGACATACTGCGCATAAGTATTCCATTTTTACTACACCTTTTGTGAAACTCCACCTCGTTAAGTTTTAGTTGTTCTTTTTGATAAAGCTTAAACTTAGAGGGCGCATTTTTTCATTAGGTATTTTTTTAAACTATTGATACAAATATATCAAAGCTCAAAGAAAAATTGAAATGACTTACCTGTGCCGATCATTGTTTATTTGAAAGGTTTTTATACCTTAGCGACCTCTATTTGAATACGTTAATAATCACATCTTACCGCACTACCTTACACTACACTACTACTTTGAACGAGAAAGCGAGAGAGGGCGCTGTTATTTTAATAAATTTATGAAACAGGTATGTTTTGTTTAATCCAAAAAGAACATAAGTTTTTTTATAATCTAAAAGAAATGTCTAACTTGTTTTCAGAATCATCATAATTTAACAAAACAATAATTATATGACAACCGTGGACTTAAACGCACTTTTTCACGGTGAAAATAGCAAATTACTTATTGTCTCCATACAAATATTGGTACCCATAACATATAATGACCATTAGGCCATTGTATGGATCGTTTTTAGCGCTCCGTAAAAATGTTGAACTTTGACGGTCATTTCTGACTTTTAGACCAGTCTAATTGTAGTTAGTCCCATATAGACATTTGATCCTAATAAAAATAGAATCGATTGGAATCCTCAAAAAAAAAATCGTAACCAGTAGAGAAAGTAAGCCATTGATACAAAGTCATATACAAATTGTAAAAATATTCAATTTGACATTACATGTTTCATTTTACAGTAGTAAAATTGTCAACTACTTTTGTAGCTGACCGTACACGACCATATCAGTTCACCTGTGGGTCGTTGACCTGTTATTACGAAAGATAACCTACTCGTTACGGAACCATCAGGCTTATCCATGGGTTGGTAAGTTGGTACACTATATTTACAGAAAACATTCTTTCTCTCTCGTTTGTGTCTTATTTCTTTACGATCAATTTTTATTTTTTTTATATCGGACAACCTCACACAAATCGATCTAGTCCCAAATTAAGCTCAAGAAGGCTTGTCCCAAGCAGCACATTAGTGAATTTTGCAGCTTATCTTATAGCTTTAAGTTCTAAATGAGTGGTTTAACAGTGTTTGATACAACTTATAGCTTTAAACACAACTCAAAACTGTATATGACTTCATCCTATCACTTGTAGTTGCATAGGAACGTTTTTTGTTTCTACTTTATTACTTATGGTGGGATAAAGTCGATTTTGCTACTTAAAGATGCATGCAGGTTCAAATAGTCACTCAATAAGAAGCAATAGTGCTATATAAGGCCTTAAAATCACTTATAAGCAACTTTTACATATAAGTGGGAACATACCCTTATTTGGAACTAAAAGTTCCAAATGACTAGTACAATAGCGAATTATATCACCAATAGTGGCTAAAGGGATAATTTTACGGCTCTTTTGGAACCAAAAAATATTGCAACTTTAAGGCCTAAGAAGTACCTTATTGCCACTCCAACGCATAAATAGGTCTCAATAGGAGGTTCTTGGAACCAAAAGCAGTTATTTTCACTTATTTCAAACCACTAACGAACTAAAAGTTCTATTATTGTTCCTATTTGCGCCTTGTCAAAATATATTTAATAGTCTTGCTTGTTAAGTAGTCTACAAAAGAGCAAATAATTACTATTGGTAATAACATTCACTGCTTTGCCACTCGCAAGATACAAATAAGTGATTATTAGACTTGATAGTTCCAAATAAGGAACAAATAAGTGAAAATAAACACTGTAGGATCTTTTTTGTTTCGCCATGTTTACAAATGGAAGCCTATGAAAATTGATTATTTTAACCAGAATTTTATCACACTCACGCATAATCACAGATTTTTGATAGTTGTGACGATGTTACTTTAACATTGTACGTAACCTACAATCATTAAGTCAGGTTTTTAACAGTTTTATTTCTTATCAGTATCTATTCCTTATTTAATTTAGCACTCTCTTTTTTAATATTCCTGATCAAATGAAAGGCGCGTCGAAATTTACAAAGAAAACATACTATAGTTTCACAGTAAAAAAAAATTCGCAAGAATTTCGTGCTTATTTCAATGCTTGTATAACGTAAAGTTTTAATCAGACGTATAAATCCAAAATTAATATGGCAGATCACGTATTACTTTTAATAAAACACAATTTGACAGTTGCCTCGCCACTCAAAGATAATTTTGGCGACTCATTTATCACTCATTGACCGAACTGAAATGTTTTCATTCGTTCACTGCGCATAACTTTTACCCTTAGTTCTAATTGCCACTTAGGTTATTGTGAGATCTCTTATGGACGCATAACTTTCACCCATAGTTCTAATTACCACTTAAGGTAATTGTGAGATCTCTTATGGATTCTATTTAGCACCAAAAATAGGCTGCAATTTTTCTCCTTTTGGTTCTATACTGGTGGCATAAGGGTTCTTGCCACCTATATAGCACTTAGTCATGGTGGTAAATTTCACTTAAGCATCTAATTAGATATGATATACGAGCTATTTAGACCCAGTTGTGCTACTTGGGGTGTTATGGGTACTAGACGACGATATACATACTTATATATCTAGAAAAATAGATACTTAAATGGAACAACCATGACCCAAGCACAAATATTCGAGTTCATCACACAAATATTTGCCCTGGCCGGGATTCGAACCCGGGACCGCCGGCTCAGTAGGCAGGCACAAACCGAGCCAAACGCGTCGCCATCAATCGAGATGAAATATAAATAATCAGTTCTGTATGGAGAGGTGTCTTGATTTCAGCAAAAAATTTGAGAGCGCGATGCAAGATCGCCTTTTGTTTTGTATAGGCGCGCGACGCCATGCCGTCTCTGGACGGATTTGAATCAATTTTGGTACAGGGATAGCTTGACATCCAAAGATGGTTCTAGTATAAGTACTTTTTAGCTGGTCATCATGAGACCCTCATTGAATGATAAAGAAAATGCTACTAAAACAGAACATTACTACAAAATTTGGAATTCTTAGCTATAATATTGTCTGAGATCTTGATGTCAGTTGTTCTAATTAAAGCCGAATATCTTGGAAACGACTGGCTCTATTTCCACCAAACACACCCGACACAAAGCACCTATTGCTGACACTTGAGTGATAAAGTTGTCTATACAAAGTGTCACTCAAGTGTTTAGCAATAACTATTGTAGAAATATTATATAGAGACTCATACCTGCAGACAAACAGTACAAAGCGTTTTGCAGGAAATTGTATATGTTTTTAGCTTTATACTTTAATTAATAAAAAAAAAAATAGCTTTCGATTTACAAAAATCGCACTCAAATTGGTCCATGCGTTTGGGTGCTATGATGCCACAGACAGACACACATGTAGGTACACATATACACATGTTTAACTCTTAAAACCCCTCTTTTCGTTGGGGCATAAAATAATCAATAATCGTGGATGTGTAAGAAAAATGTTACTTTAAGGTAAGGGTACGAATGTGTGGGCCGCAAGCCGCAGCCCGCCGCCGCGTGCGAAGGAAAACCACAGCGTTTTGCAATTTTCCCGCCGTTTTAAATGGACTATGTATTAAACAAAATAATTGTGTCTATATTGACTCCTAGAGTTATTTCTCGTGAAATGTTTCATTTCGACGAAATAAAAAATAATGAAATAATGAACTTTATTCTGCAAGTAGGCCACAAGGGCACTTTTACATGTCTGAGTCTACCGGCATTTCACAAGAGGAGACCACTGTTGAGAAGAAACGCCGAAAGAAACTCAACAGTCAGTCATTTTTTCAGAAAGCATAAGTACTTAACTATTACAATGATATGAACTTAACTATACGTAGTTCTACAAGAAAACATATTAAAAGTGTATTTCAAGACATAAGTGAGGAAAAGTGTAAGAATAAAATAGAAACTACAAGAAAGCCGGACGGTTTATCACAATTTATGTACGTTTGATATGCTTTCTTATTAGAACTGTGTCCCTTAAACTAGTTAGGTACAATCTAAGAAGGAGTCAGCTACGCGGTTTCTGGTTCAGGCCATGCATTTTTGTCTGTCAGATAGTCCTCTACTGTATAATATGCTTTTAACATTAGAGATTTTTTTAAATAATTTTTGAGAGATGGAAAGGCTAATTTTAAAACATGATCAGGTAACTTGTTATAAAAATGAATACATTGGCCTAAAAATGATTTACTTACTTTACGAACACGAAACTTTCTAATAGCAATTTTATTTTTATTTTTAGTGTTAAAACTGTGGACATCGGAATTTTTTGTAAATGAATCTAGGTTTCTAATAACATACATAATACTCTCATAAATATATTGGGACGCTACAGTTAAGATGTTTATATCTTTGAAAATGTCTCTTAAGGAGTCACGAGAATTTAGGTTATATATAGAACGAATGGCTCTTTTTTGTAGCACAAATATAGTCTGAATGTCAGCTGCTTTGCTTTCTATTACTTGAAAAAACATTCAAGTAATAGAAAGCATTTTTTCTTTGCAACCGAAAACTATTTGAGATTTTTATAAAACGAACCTAACCGAACCTAATTAATACAATAATATTTGCAAGAATTATGAAAAATACGAAAAATAAAAATGATACATTTCTAGGAAAGAAAGGGCTCCCAAAATAATACAATACAACAATACTTTACTGCACACCAAAAAAAAAATTAACAAATGGAAACAAGACAAATACAATTTATAAATAACGGTAGCAAAAAAGTGTCTTAATGTTTTTTCGTTCCATTCCGTTACCATTTCCATATAACGTACTACAGCGGTAACGGAATGGAAAAACAAAAAATGGATGAATATTTTGGACAGTTTTTTTCTCCTAATTAGATCGAAAGAGCTCGTGATTCTGAGTAGAAAATACCCAAAATATCGAAAAAAAAGTGAGGTGTACAACTTTAGAAAAAATGGCCCAAATAACGGTAGATAACAGGCGGTCTTATCGCTAAAAAGCGATCTCTTCCAGACATAATCAGATAGGACGTGTTAGAAAAATGTTAAGGTAAGGGTACGAATGCGTGGGCCGCAAGCCGCAAACCGCAGCCGCCGCGTGCGAAGGGAAACCGCAGCGTTTTGCAATTTTCCCGCCGTTTTCATGTGGCTTGGAGTTCATTTCCTTAATGTGATTAAGTTATCTGATTGAGAATATGAGGTGTTAGGAAAATATCTACTTTTGTATGTTTACTTACGATTAACTTGTAATTAGTAGTGTAATACGGAGACGTTTCTCGCTCGATCAATTATCAGCTTATTTCTATCTTTTTATGATTTATTTTGTATAAAACTAATTAGTACTTTAAAAAAAACAGTAAATAGCTCCTACGTTGGATATTTATGCCATAGCTTGGTACTAAAAGTTACCAGTTTTGGAAACTACTCCAAAACATTAAATAAACTGCCAATCCCTCATACAATCATCAGGAAACACATGCATTAAAACAAAAAAGCGTTACAAATGTGAAGTACTAATTGAAATATAAAATAAAAGTTATTTATTAAGTCAATATCATTATAACATGTAATCGCTGGTGATTATATCATTGTATATCATTAAAGAGTATTTATGAACCATTAATGAACTATTCACTGATTTTACGATAAGGCTGTTCATTACGTTTGTGCCGTCAACTTTCTCATTTATTCACTAATTATTATTTATTTATTTATTTAAACTTTATTGCACAAAATACAAAAGTAAAAGTACAAATGGCGGACTTAATGCCATAAGGCATTCTCTACCACTAATTCACTATTCAGTACTCTTACCATGAGTTACCGTGACCGTAATCGTTTTTTTTTCTTGTAAATGAAATAAAAAATACACCACTAAAAGTATATAATTCAGCTGTTAAGCCTGTACAGTCGAGTTCATTTACATCTACACACGAGAACAAAAATATCTGAACACGACCCTATTGTTAGGAGCATAAAGTCATGTTGAGATATTTTTGCTCTCGTAAGTGTGTAGTAAATGAACTCGACTGTACATGAACACAGACGCCATGTTTAAAAAATAGTACTACCCGGCCTTAAATTTTGTATGAAATTCCTTTACAGTTCTCTCGAATTGTTTCACCCGAAACGTGATACTTCGAAGCCTGTTATAACGCACGTTTACTTAAAGAACGGTGACTTGAAACAGTTTTTTGTGAAACGGAAACTGTTATGTTTTGTTTTACAGAAAACTCGAAACAAACACAGCTCTACTCGCCAGCGACAGCGTAAACCATTTGTATGGAGAATAGTACTAGCGGTTACTTTGTAGAACTACAATTCTCCATTTAGAGTCAAACCACGCTCATTCTTTCAAGCAAATAGCGAGTCTTTACCCATGGTAAGGTACCATGAGTTTACAGTGACCGTATTCGGTAGCGACTGCGTAAACGATTTGTATGGACACGTATGGAGAATTGTAGTTTTTTTTTTTTTTTTTTTTTTTTTTTTTTTTTTTTTTTTTTTTTTTTTTTAATAAATAAATATTAAGGGACAATCATACACAAATCGACCTAGTCCCAAACTAAGCAAAGCTTGTACTATGGGTACTAGACGACGATATACATAATATATAAATACATATATAGATAACATCCATGACCCAAGAACAAATATTTGCCCCGGCCGGGATTCGAACCCGGGACCGCCGACTCAGTAGGCAGGTGTCTACAAACCGTGCCAAACGCGTCGTCAAACCACCACCAATACGAGTCAAGTTTGACCAGTAACCCTAGCGGTTACTGGTCAAACTTGACTCGTATTATCTTCTTTGTCGTCACACTCTTGTCAGAGTGGTCGTGGTCGTCACATCAGGGTTGGTAGCAAACTTTACAATCCGTCGCTATTCCTCCCGTATGTAGCTCTTCTTGTGCATTCGTGGAGTGGACCATTGAGTGTATTCTTGACTTGGTCGATCCATCGCATCGGTGACCTACCGCGCGCTCTAGTGCCTTCGACTTTCCCCTGCACCACAAGTCGTTCCACAGAAGTGTCTTCTCGACGTGTGATATGTCCGAAGAAAGTGAGAATACGACATTGGACGAAGGAAGAAAGACGCAGTTTCGCTAGTGTTGTTAATATCGATAATTAAAAAAACCAGTTCCTACCAGAGGTTCAGTTAAACAGCATTAAAAAAAAGTAGACATTACGTATTTCATAAATTTTGAATTATTGTGTTTGAAATCTAACTAATAATTTTATTACACGAATCAATAATAAAAAAAAACGGTTGCTATTAAAATACTTACATCGACCAATCACTATTTTTTTTTTTCAATTTCTGACAATACTTTCAGCTGTCAAGTTAGTTCGCCTAATTAAAAACTGGAGTGTATACTTCATACAAATAGTTGACGCTGTCGCTATCGTACATACTCGCTAGTAGGGCTGAGCGTGATTTTTGTGACCGTTGTGAAAAAATTGTATGGGGAATTGTAGTTCTACAAAGTGACCACTAGGAGCGCTGTAATTCTCTATACTATACAAATAGTTTACGTTATCGCTAGCGAGTCTCACGTTCTCATGGTAAGGGTACTGGTATTTACATTAATGGGGCCATTATGATAATGATAAAAGATAAGATACGATAAGGCGCATGCTTAGTTAATGTTCTACGGAACAGAAACAAATTACTTAGGGAGATAATTGACCGAGCGAGCGGAGCGTTTCCGTGTTCGGTTTTCCGCCTGTTCTCGCCTACGGGTCGCATTTCCTAACCGATTCTCGTCAAATTTTCTCAGTAGGTTTGATCATTTCAACGATTTATACAACGATTCAACGATTAGATCGTATTCCCAAAATCGATATTTCATTGATAGTAAATATTCCTGTAGCGTATTTTCCCATTCAGTTTTTTGTTAAAACGCATATAATGCGTAATAAAATTTATTTGTGGTAAATGTTTCTACTCATTTCAATTTTTCTTTGAGCTTGGATCTTTTTATCAATGGTTTAATGAACCTCTTCTTTTTCAGTCGATTTGCGTAGTAAAAGGTTGTCAATTAAAGCTACACACTACACACAAGTCGGCTAATTGGTAATCGATAACAGCCTTCGGTGTAACATCAATACTCCATGTTACAGTGAAGGACAGCTGCCCCCAACTATCGGGTAAAACTTAACTCATTATAGGATTAGTTCGTTCACCTACTTAACTATCTCACCGAACCTCATCTCATCACGGGAGCTACAACTTCTCAATCAGAAAGAAAAACACTACAGAAAGAAACTAAAATGTAAAGGAAATGTATAGATTTTCCATATCAATGTTACGTAGGTACATAAAATTTAAACTGTCGATTTCAAGGAAAGATCACTAGTTTGATCTCCGCTAAAGGAACAAGAAAACTGTTTTGTTGGTTATTTGTGAAAAACTTACGCTATTGGTCGTGAAACGTGGCGATATGACGGTGGTTCTCTGGAATTTTGTTAACTTTTGGCTTAATTTTGAAAGTGGAGTTTTTAGATAATAGTAATAATAGTAATCGATAACAGCCTTCGATGTAACATCACTCCTTGTTACAGTGAAGGACAGCTGCCCCCAACTATTGGGTAAAAGTTAACTCAATATGGGGTTAGTTCGTTCACCTACTTAACTATATCACCGAACCTTACCTCAACACAGTATCTACAACTTCACTGAACTAAAGCAGAAAGAAAAACACTACAGAATGAAATGATAGGTTATATATACACATATTACAGATAAATAAAACTATATATTAAGTCCCACTATACTTGGACAAATATTTTTTTTTTTTAGTATACTCAGATAAATAATAAATATTTACGTATATACAATCCCTCAAACCTTCCTAATAGAATATTTGTTTTGATTACAATTTTATATTTTTGCTATTACTATACCTACTGTGACGCTTCTAGTTATAAACGTTTACTATAACTACATAATCATATAACTATTCCATGAAACTCAAATCTCTATTCAAAGGGTAGTAGCTACATACATATGTATATGTCACTGTATGATGAAACAGTATCTGCGTCGGTATATAATGGGGGAAATGCGTCAAATTATGATCTGTTGGCGTCTTCAGATATACGAGATCTGAGGTTGTGGCCCCACAGTCCGCGGATAGCGGAGCGGATGGCAGAAGCGGCTGATGCTTTATTAGGTGCAGTTGAGATTAAAGTTGGCTACGGATTGTCAATGTAAAGTCGAAAGACTCCTGCTGCTGGATAAAGCCAGTCCCTGTAGTTCTTTAAGTAGATTTAAGACCAACTGTATGTACCATGTTTGAGCAAATAAATGACTGATTCTGATCCTCAATGTTCTTCACAACGACCGGTCATGAGTCACCAATATGCTACCTGTGGTCATGGCCAGATTGTCGCTCCACTTTATTGTGGTACTCCTTACGCGTCTTTCGTTAAACGGTCGCAACTTGAAAAAATAGCTTGCTTAATGCCTTGTGGCATTAAGTTCGCTATTTGTACTAATTTGATCTGTGCAATAAAGTTTGACTAAATAAAAAACACATTCTACCCCAACGGCCATCGATTCTAAGAGCAATTAAATAATAATGTTTATGATGGCAAGAGACCCGACGGCATGACGTTAGTACCGTGGCGGTTGGGGCGGCCCTTAGTGTGGGACTCCACCTGTGTGGACACTTTGGCACCTTCACACATTGCAACAACGTGCCAAAATCCAGGTGGGGCGGCCACAAACGCGGAGGCGGCTAAACGCCGAAAATATATGTGTTTGGGTGACAACTATATTTTCGTGCCGTTTGCGGTAGAGACTCTAGGCCCATGGGGCCCAGCCGCTCATAATTTGTTTGATTCCCTTAAAAAAAAGCTAATACGAACTACCTGTGATCCCAGAGCTGGCGCGTTTCTCGGGCAAAGGCTCAGTATTGCTGTGCAGCGGGGAAACGCCGCCAGCATCTTGGGATCATTTCCGCCAATGAGCGACCTTGGCTAGTTAGGTTAGTGTAGGTTTTAGGTTTTTAAATTGTTTTACCACTTAATCCGCAATTAAATGAATTAGTGATCGCACACTACCTCTAAAGTCTAACTCTGATTTATTTCGACGATCTCGGTTCTCCAGCGGAGCTCCTCATTGTTGATTGATTCAAGGAAACTCCAAGAATAGCTGGCTCTGTACATTTCTACACGAACATGTTCGCACATTGTCGTGGCTCTTCTAGGCCTTAGCCTTGCCCTTGTTCTAGTAATTTCCCAGGGTCTGTGCTCTATGCTAGTTTGGAAAATATGGTAAAACTTGGTTTTGTAGTATACTGGCCTGCGGCCTCAGCTCTTCCAGGGTCTGTCTGCATTATACGGAGGTAGCAAAATATTTTAAGGATTCCCGCTACAAGTAGCACCACAACCTTAGCTGGAACATTGGATCGATGAGACTAATGGGACTTAATATGATGTTTGAACAGTGCTCAGTACAAGCGTAGGATAGTTCGGGGAAGTTCTGTTTGTCTTGCTGAATGGCGATTTAGCAGCTGCGGTTTTGTCTTGAGATCTGAGGGAGACATCCAGATGTACTGCTAAATCAATCAGTAACCATCGCGAATTATAACTGAAAACTCCAAATACACCATCTCAAAATAACAAATAGTAAGTGCCTTATCACACTTGCGATTTGCGAGCGAATTTTGTATGGTGGCGATCACGCAGCGAGTTTGCCGCGACGCTTATTTGTATAGAAAACTCGCTCGCAAATCGCAAGTGTGATAAGGCCCTAACGCTTATTAGAAACAAATTAAATGTAATAATTAAGTAATTACATATATCTACAAGTAAAAAAACACCGACCAAATGCGAGTGTGACTCGCGCACCGAGGGTTCCGTACAAATAATCTGTGAAAATTTCAACTGTCTAACTGTCACGGTTGATGAGATACAGCCTGGTGACAGACGGACAGACAGACAGACGGACGGACAACGGAATCATAGGTCCCGTTTTCTACCCTTTGGGTACGGAACCCTAATAATACATATGTTTATATTGCGTATAAACGAGCTATCAATAGTATCAATTCCGCATCATCCGCCCATATCATCTCCTTGTCTCGGATGATTGAATCGTGATCGCACCTGCGTTTCCGGGGTATTATGGTTTTATCTTTCCTTTCGGGGGAGGGCAATCCCTAAATCGATTTGATCCAGTTCGCCATATTACAATTATTTCCCTACGTATTTGACGAATGTGGAATATAACCAATTTGTATGACGGCGAATTAGGAATAAACAAGTCTCGTAATCGCTATGCCTGATAGGTGGATTGGCTATCACAATGGGCTCGTTGATTCATCTTAAATTGTAATAAACTAATGATTATTTCGTATAGTTAGTTAGTTAATGAAATTTCCATACCTATTCAATTAATAAAATTTAAAGCTTTCTAGCATTCACAAAAATACAATACCGTGGACAGGGGTTACTTTGATCCACGGGGCAACTTGATCATCGCATTTTATGCATGAATACGTCTAGTTTTAAAAGCATACCTAATGTATTTCTATCTAGGTTGCCTACTCTAACCAAGAAAGTTTATAAGCGCGTTCAAAAACAAGCTTTCTATAGTTAAAAAACTAGTGACTAATGTTACCCCCGCGGATCAAAGTAACCCTTCCACAGCACATTTCTTTAGTTAGACCTAGTATGGTCAATTACCCATTTCAAATATATTTCTAAAATGGGACAACTAGCCAATTAGAGAAAACAAAAAAAAATTTAAAGATTTTTTTTATTTTTATTGATTCTATTTATAGAGGAAACAATGTTTTTGGTCCTAGCAAACGTAGCCCACGACGCCAAAAACATTAAACCCAGACTCTGAGCTTAAATAATTTTGCCGGACATTTTACCCTTACGCGTTTTTTTGGGATACGGCTTTACCTGCGATCGAATTTGGTCTCGCGTGGCACCAAGCAAAAACCCGGACGACCGGACGGGAAAATATTCAGCCGGAGACATTATAAAAGCTTAACATGTCCTGAAACCTGGCAACCCCCATCTAAAACTTAAGAGGCCTTATTCCTTTTTTTTTTCTTATTATGATATGACAAATAGGTATATGAATACTTTCAACCAACTTTTTAAAGTGAATACTTTTCCCTGAGTTCTAGAAAGTAACATAGCTATTTCATGCTTTCATTGCGTGCAGTCCAAAATAAGTTGAAAATACATAAATTATCAATTTCGAGTAGTTTTTGAAACAAAAATTATCGGTAAAAAATTTAAACTAGGTTTGAAATATATACCAATAAATCGCAATAGCCCTGTTCTAAGTAGTAACATTGATAATATGATAATGTGTTAAGAAGCATGTTTGATCATAGAGAAATATATCTAAAACAATCAGCATTTTTGAACGGATAACGAGCCTTAAATTAAATCAGTATACGTCATTTTTAAAACATGCTGTACTTCTTATAATTTCCTTTTTTATACTGTATCGTAAACAACAAAACAAAGAAAAAACTTTACGAAAAGAACTTCGAACTCGAAGAATATCCACAAAACTTCTTTTAAGAAAAACTAACTCTAAAAAACCATTCGCACATGAAAGCCTATCCGTGTTTACGTCACATCGCTCAATTTAAACTTAGAAAGTAGATACGGCTCAACACAGAAGAGCTTATTTCCATAGAAATACTAAGTCTGTTAAGTCTTTTTGGCTTCGAGGCTACATGCACTGTTTGCGATCCAAAAGGTATTATTTATTTATTTAAACTTTATTGCACAAAATACATAAGTAAAAGTACAAATGGCGGACTTAATGCCATGAGGCATTCTCTACCAGTATTATCTAGGTCTTGTCTGTTAAGATTAAGTATGTTACTCTCTAGTTTCTTTCATAGTTGACAATATTTATTTATTTTGATATACTAATGAAATAAAGGATAATAAATTTAATATTAGGTACCATATTTTTACATATTTCAAAATGTCCAATTTGTATTTAAAAAATTCATTTGAAAAGATCTTCATTCTTAAAGAGCGTAGGCGACCAGTAATAGATTTGGTCACAGCACAGTATCTAATCTAATTGGCAATCATATGAAATAATAATTTTAAATTGGCCTTTATTTCGAGATTTAAGAAAATGAAGTGTTTATTTTTTACGAAATAAGACGTTGGGGTGTGATTGATCAGAGTCTCTCTCATTATTTCATAATTATGCTTAGTTTAGTTAAGTTTAGTTTATTTATCACACTATTACTACCAGCTCAGTCAGTTTATATTACTCTTCGGAATGAAAGTCATTAAACAAAAATTATATTTATAATATGGATTTTAGAATTACGTTTTATTTTACTGTTCCCCTTATACAATTATACATTCCCCCGTCAAAAACCCCATTTCACCACAATGCCGCTACCTGTCCGAGACTTGCGAAGTTGTGATTTGTTTGTACTGTTCACAATTTGGGAGCGCAATGAAATTATGATATACCGACCCCAGCGGGGGACCTCTGCAAAGGTTTCGTATTTTATACAGCTTTCTTTTTAGGGTTCCGTACCCAAAGGGTAAAAACGGGACCCTATTACTGAGACTTCGCTGTCCGTCCGTCCGTCCGTCCGTCCGTCCATCCATCTGTCTGTCACCAGGCTGTATCTCAAGAACGGTCATAGCTAGACAGTTGAAATTTTCACAAATGATGTATCGCCGCTATAACAACAAATACTGAAAATAAAATAAAATAAATATTTAAGGCCCCCCTTACAACAAACTTGTTATAGATTATGGTACGGAATCCTTCATGCGCGACTCGCACTTGCCCAATTTTTTTGTGTTTAGTTAGGTATAAATTAAACCATTGATACAAAGATTGACACAAATAAATTGAAATGCGTAACCTGGTGGAAGAGACCGGGAATCGAACCCGGTACCTCTGGATTGCCGGTCCAGCGCGTTAACCTTTCCGCCACCATAGCGCCCAGGCAATCGCCAAAGTCACTCACTGGGCAAACTGATAATCAGCGATGGAACTGCGTCATCACACCAGGGCGACTAAGGTCCCAGCACATCGAGCTTGTCTTGTTGCTATTGTTATATTAGCTATTTGATCTTTTTAGGTTTTTCAAGCGGCTTCTGGCTTGCTGGCAGATGCAAACAGAATTAATAAGGTATAAATATTATGGGACAATCATACACAAATCGACCTAGTCCCAAACTAAGCAAAGCTTGTACTATGGGTACTAGACGACGATAACAATATAACATGACCCAAGAACAAATATTCGAGTTCATCACACAAATATTTGCCCCGGCCGGGATTCGAACCCGGGACCGCCGGCTCAGTAGGCAGGTGTCTGCAAACTGCGCCAACCGCGTCGCGCAACTAGAGATGTGCCGTTTCCGAAATTTTCCGGAAACTTTCCTCATTTCCCATACAAGATGTGGAAAGTTTCCGGAAATTTACGGAAAAGGCACATCACTACGCGCAACACATAAAAATTAAGTATGACATTAACAATTTTAGTACTTGCATATTTTAGTTTCAAATAGACCCATACAGACTTTTATCTTGTTTTAATTCCCTTCGAGCCCTTAGAGTAAAAATGACAATAAACGCTGAAGTTACTGTTTTGAATAACAGTATGTAAACTCATTAAATACAACGCAAAAGTCCTCCGAAATATCTTTTATAAATATTTTTATAAGTTTTACAAAACTAATCAAAGCCTAATTTATCAAGATGTTTTTTTATTAATGAATACTAGTTTAAAGATTAAGAATAATACACAAGTATCATGACATTCATGACTATTTAGTGCCCTGTCTTCAGTTTTGTCATATACCGATTCACAGATAAGAAACTGCTGAAGAAAAAAAAAACTAAAATTCCTGGAGCAAAGATATTTTAGCTAGACTGTAATGAGGCGAGATTCACATGTTTCATGATTCCATAAATTGTCACCTAATTGTACACATTTGAACTCTTGTACATAAATGATTTTCATTCATTAATAACTACTAATTATCATTTAAGTACTTGCAGTATTTTTGTCACACGACAATAGCGATGTGTTCCAATGAACGTCCTATTATATACAAGTTTTGTTAAGCTTTACGTCATTTTTCTTGCAAATCCTAGTAAAGTACTTTAAGGACATAATAACGGCACATTTTAATATTCGTCCGCGAGCACAATCACGGTTCTAATTATAATCGCCGGGGTTTATTAACATTTTTGTAATTTTTTTAGAGGAACGAAAATATATTTAGTTACAGTACTTACTTATATCCGAAACACGTAATTTTTAGGGTTCCGTACCCAAAGGGTAAAAACGGGACCCTATTACTGAGACTTCGCTGTCCGTCCGTCCGTCCGTCTGTCACCAGGCTGTATCTCAAGAACGGTGATAGCTAGACAGTTGAAATGTTCACAGGTGATGTATTTCTATTGCCGCAATAACAAACAACAAATACTAAAAATTAAATAAAATAAATATTTAAGGGGGCTTCCATATAAAAAACTTACAGATAATAGTACGGAACCCTTCGTGCGCGAGTCCCACTCACACTCGTTGTCCTTTACTATATTATATACAAGTTGCGCCGCGCGGCGTTACCCGCTTATTCTACGGGGACACATTATTTCGGGATAAAAAGTAGCCTATGTGTTAATCCAGGGTGTCAGCTACCTCCATACCGAATTTTATCAAAATTGGTCCAGGCGTTTGAGCGTGAAAAAGCAACGAACATACACACACACACACACACACACAAATTTTAGCCTTTATAATATTAGTGTAATTAACTAGTTGTGTGGTTCAAGTGCTGGAATTATTTTTAAGGGTCCTTATCAGTTCAAAAAAACTAAATGTTTTAAATATTTGTATAGAATCTTTTTTTTTTATCGATTCATATTTTTTATGTGGTAATACCACATTTTTATTTTTATAAATAATGACACAAAGGTAAATTAAGAAAGAAAAATTGAATGCGATCTACTACAATCGAAGCGGGGTTTGAACCCGCGACCTCTGCGTTTCCGGCGCATTGCTCTCCCAACTGAGCTATCCGACCGCTACGTCAGTCACACCAAATCTTTCATCCCTTAATCCTTTACGCTACTGGAGCGCCCTCTGCGTCATATATGTTTTTTGAAATGCTTATTGCGCATTAGCCATACCCTAGGATGTGCGTTTTACACGCTTAAATGTTTTAGTCAAAATAAGCCATTGCGACAAGAAGTTGCTTTGGACGACTGAGCGAAGCGAGCGAGTACAAATATAATCTCAGTGTCATAATTGCTTTTAGCCACGTGTCTGTGAATTAAAGTAATGTCCTTAAGGATCTCATTACGGCGTATTTTAATATTGTCCGCGGACTCAATCACGGTTCTTATTCTAATCGCCGTGGCTTATTAACATTCTTATCATTCTTTCAAGGAAAGGAAATATATTTGGGAACATTGTCCCAATTTTATCGAATTTTATGAAATGGAATTGTATTTTCATGTTGACTAGCGACCCGCCCCGGCTTCGCACGGGTGCAATGCTGATAAATTATGCATTTATTATAATACCTTCCTCTTGGATCACTATTTATAGTATCTATTAAAAAAACCGCATCAAAATCCGTTGCGTAGTTTTAAAGATCTAAGCACACATAGGGACAGACAGCAGGAAGCGACTTTGTTTTATACTATATAGTGACTAGTGATATTGGCTCCATAACTAAAGTCCTACTGTGATCAGAAGTCCGAAGCCTACACATTACATAGTAACTATTAGTAATTTCTAGCATTTCTAAAAGCATTCTAAGTAAAGCAAACGGCAAGTCAAACACCAGTCCTGAGACTCTTCAACTGTTCGAGCTTAGTTGCTGAACTAACCGTCAACTATAAAACGACGTATAATATTACATTCCTATAGAAACTTACAACCTTTTAAAGTCAGAATTGAGGCAACTCACTCCTATGACGAAAAAGCGTAACCGTCTACCTTTTTAAAGTGACATATGACCATTTACAGTTAAAGTTGCAGCTTACACTCAGAGTACGAAATGTCGTAACCGCCTATGATTCCATACTAAGATAGGACGTTTTGTAGTGGGAGTCGAGACGGTCTCGACTTTGAGGACTATGGGAGTGAGTAGTAAAGTATGCAAAAACTTTAAAGTGAACGCAAATAACTTTCAAATATGGATTTTCTCGTTGGATTTTCGACTTCCTTGTGTTAACGAAAAATCTATTAAGGGGCCCCCGCTCTCAATGACCTTCGATCTGTTGCGATTGATTTTCCCATATTATAAATAGCTAATCATAATAACATAGTTTTTCCACAACAAAATACCGTATCAAGTACCTTTCACATGTCACTGACTTTTAGATACAGGCCGTCAAAGTTTACGATTTTTTCGGGGAAAAAGTTGTGGAAACGGTTTTTTGCGTTTTTTTCGAAAAGTATTGAGAAAAATAGAAAAAGCTTCACAACAAATTTTGTGGAATATGGTTTAGAACAATAAAATGTAAGATATTTTCTACATAGGTATACACCGGGGATAAAAGTAGAAACGAGATTAGTGTATTTTTGGTCCTTCACCGAATATTTTTTTATAAAATACACAGTCGTTAAATCAAAATTCGGGTCACTACAAAGTGTTAAACATAGACCATACTACAATATATATTAAATAGGACATTATAACTCTATAATCCACAAACTAGATACGATGTAAAAATCATCAAATTGGCTGATTTCTGTAGGGAGCCCCTTAATATTTATACTAGCTGCGCCCCGCGGTTACCCGTTCATCCCACGGGAAGACAACATTATTTCGGGATAAAAAGTAGCCTATGTGATAATCCAGGGTATCAGCTACCTCCATAGCAAATTTTATCAAAATTGGTCCAGTCGTTTGACGGTGAAGAAGTAACAAACATACAAACACATTCACAAACTTTCGCCTTTATAATATTAGTGTGATTGTTTCGAAGAGGATTTGATTAAAGACCTGCACTGATATCCCTGACAGATTAAGGGATCAAAATTAAAAAAAAAACCCCGACCCAAACATCTCGACTCGACTATAATATCTGAACCATCTCGACAGACAACGCTTTCGATTAACCAACGCATTCAAATCGGACCATCAATTTTGGAGCTACGATACCACATACAGATATCCAGAAACAAATGCTATAGTACATTACATACGTAGGGCGTTGAATTCGTGAATGTCCCAGATTGCAGGTGTTCGTAGCTAACCGAAGGGGCGGGCAATAAATATGCGATCTGGAGCTTTACGAATTACCGCCTGTGGTTGTTCTAAGTTTTACGTTTTGCCTTGGCTAGAAGTGAGATTTTCTCCCCAGAAAATCCTGCTTACGGCTTAGAGTGACGTAAAAAAATAACCCTCTTTTCTGTCGGGGGTTAAAAATGAGATGTACCAAAACTTTTTCAGTTTATAACGTGGCTAACTGGCTACTCAATTGACGGCACCAGGAAATTCCGAAGCTCCTCGCCCGTGAAATTACTCATTTGCATACAATCTCGGACGAATTGTTTGTAGTGAAGTCGAAAACATCTAAGGAGAAATGTTTTATTTCGAAAGTCGATTGTTTTTCAAAAAGATTTTTTAATGTGGGTAAGTTAGCAGCACACTCACTGTGCGTTTTTTGAGAAATTTCCTGCTCTCACGACTGCATTGTGGATCGAATTGTTGCTTGCGGTATTTCCGGACCGATACGACCTTCAATCAAACCTTCAAGAAAAGAGTGTCTCCCACCTGAAAGGCCGCTACGCACTTGTGACTCCTCTGGTGTTGCAGGTGTCTATGGGCGACGGTAATCGCTTTCCATGAGGCGATCCGTTTGCTCGTTTGACATTAGGTAAAAAATATTTAGTTGTAACACTCCGTGCGCGAGTCCGACTGGCAGTTAGTTTTTTTTTCGTAGCCGGCCATATTTTCCGTGATACAATTAGCAGCATGAAACTTTGAAACTGGACCCCAAGTCCATAATGATGCAAAAAAATGTCGCCAATTTGTACGGAAAGAAACAAATCTCCCAGACCTTGTTTGTTCCCAAAAAATCTATTACCATTTATTGTCCGTTAAAATTCAACCCGACATCTGTCTAGTATAATGAGGGGCCCCGGGGAGAGGGGGGGTGACACGACTAGTGCTTTAAGGGGATAAATAATTCAGGGGACGGAAATGTGGGCTCTGGTGGCCTTAGAGGTAGTGTGACGGTTCGAGAATTGGGCAGTTTTTTATTGTGGCAGGTTTGCTGAGCGAGCGATGCGTTGTAGTTTTTCCCAAAATGCTAGGATGTCCTAACGGTGTGGCTGCTCTCGCCTAGAGGTTGCATTTCTGAACTTATTCTCGTGCAATTTTGTGAGAAGGTAAGATGAGAATATTAGTTCGGTAAATAGAGACTAAACAATTGAACCTTACGAACGGTCCGGGAGTGAATTTTTTATATGTTGTCTAGGATCGTTAGTGCGTGCTTAAAATGCAAAAGGCACAATTCTTGCTCCGCGCCCGCCGCCAGATTGAAAAAAAAAACGGAAATTTCTTCAGATTTTTGCTTATACCTTCGTTTAGGTGCGTTGTAAGGTAAAACCCCTTTATTCCCTGGATTATATTTATATAGAATTCTTTTCGTTTCAGATTTTTGTTTTTTTTACGTTTTAATGGTTTGTCCTTTTTTTAAATGATTTTAACGAGTGTGTTGTTTTGTTTCAGGTAAGGGTTCACGAGGAGCTGCCGCACGTGACGAAAAAATCCGGTCAAGTGCGAGTCTGAAACACGAAGGGTTCCGTACTATTAAAAAATATGGTATAGTGGTCATAGTAGGTAAGTTCGCCCTTGTACACATGTATTGTTTTTGAGTTTTTGTCAATATTGTTTTATGTGCAATAAAGTGTTTACATACATACATACATACATAGTAATATATACTTACTCTGATAATTTACAGAATTAACAATTTATCAGTTAGCATTAGCAATGTTCCTGGCTGAAGCGACGTTTTCCTTCGAAACCCAAATTTAAAAAAAGTAGTCGATAATCGCTTCTCATAATTTCCATTGTTTGACACTGACGTGTGTCAAAATTTCAACGGTTTGACATTGACAAGTCCTGACCATCGACATTCTTTTTACATTGGGTTTCGAAGGCAAGGATCCCATCAGCCAAGAATATTGCAAACAGACAGTCAAAAAGAAATGGAAAATTCTTGGTCAAGAAAAATTAAAGAGCTGCAATTTGTAGATCCTTACAGCAACGACCATCGAAAAAAAAAAGTGCAATGGTCTTCCTAAAATTCTACCATCCCTGTCGTCAGGCTCTTTTGATGGTATCCTATTTATCTCAACTCCGAGACATTGTTTCCCATCTGTAATGTTCCACCAAATTTTCATCTGTCCAAAAGTAGATTTTTCCTGAAATCCTTAATATTTTCAGGATTTTATAAACACCGTTCTAACGGAACCCAGTAGGTTACGTTTGTTTTTTATTCTGAAAATTTAACAGTTTTGGAAAAACAGCTTTCGGAAACGAAAATTTGGCGAAGCGTTTACAGATAAAATGATATGAAATGAAATTTATTTGCTTGAGACACGAGATATGACATGAGATGGTATAAAATTTTACAACAGAGTAAACATATCTCGCCAAAAATATCTGGCATGCAAATGTCTTACTTATTATCTAATCACATTATAATAAATTATTCATGAATATGTCAATCGGAAATTATTTATAACATTACATTCAATATGGGAAACAAAAATCGTGTTTCAGATAGGTAGGTAACCCAGGAAAAGCACGTTTAATAGTGTAAATAATCCAGGAAAGTAACTAAGTCCACTTAACGAAACAAGGTCGCAAGTTACCGGACGGTAATGTCCTAACTTAGTCCTGTCCAGGTGGCGTGACGGGCGGCAGAAGTTGTCTACTTAAGTACAGACAGAACAGATAGAAGGTACAGTTAGCATCAAAAGGGGCGGTTACCTATCTGAAACACAAATTTTTGTTTCCCATTAAATTAGTTGTTTGTTATTCCAAGTAAAGGCTGCCTGCAGTTAGGGCTGCCATCCGTCCGGGCTTCCCGGATTTGTCCTAGTTTGAAGGCCGTCCGGGGGGGTTTTCAAAAAGCGTCCGGAGTAAACAAGGACACTTTTTATGTGAATGAAAAATAAAGCTTTTTTTTTTTATAATATTGTTTTCGGACTAGAGGTCCACGCCGCGCCGGCGTGCCGCCGCCGAGCAACCTCAGCGCGCCGCCGCCGCCGCCGGGTCGTTCAAAATGTCGCGCCGACCTCGACTAAATATTTTTTTTCCAACTTGCTTGGAAATGTTCCCATTAATGTAGAGTAAAACTGGACCGCGAAATCGTTCGTTATTTTTATAAGGCGTTAACATAAATAAAAAATATATATTTACCTACTATCGGCCTCGGCCGGGAAATAAGTATTATTTAAATAAGACGATTAAGTAAAAAACACACCCCGTTTATGACAGCTCATACAAATGAGGGTACTCTTAATTTGGCCGGTTACTGCATTATTGTAAGTGATGAAGAGAATTTTACTTTTAATTTTTTCAAAGACTGATGATAATTCACCATACAGCCAATTATCCACTGAATTTAAAAAATAAGAACTAGTATAAACTTTTAAATTGTTCTCTGCGTTTAGTTCTTGCACTGAACATTTCTCTGCTCTGCTACTGTCAATGTATTTTAAATGGCGACAAATTTAGAATAACGGACAAACAATTTAAATAATAAGTTTATATGCGGTTAATTTATTTTCATGAGTCTTAGTTATTTATTAGAGATTTCTCACGAAAGTTTAAATTTTAATAATATAGTGGTATTTAATGATAAGTTTACCAAACGTAAACAAATAAAAAATAAAACAGAAATGATTGTGTCCAAATCAATATAAAAGTTATTTTGAACTTATGATCTTCTCCGAATGATAAATATGGTTTCAAAAAAAATAAGAGCGTTTAGAAGTTTTTGATTTAATTAAAATTAATAATTATGTCCATATTGTTTATTATTGTGTTTTCATATAATTTTAATTCTCAATAATATATTTTGTTTTAAGTCAAACATAATTATGATTCAGACCCGTAATTTTATTCCTATTCCTAAAAAAAATAAGTACCAAATTAACTTCATGGCACTGATATATTAAATTCAAAATGTACATAGGTGATTATTTTCAAGCATATTTGGAGAAAAGCACTATACAAGCCTCGGCGGGAATTCGCAGATTCGTAAATCATACTCATCCACGAACTGACTTATCTATTTTGTTCACGACAATTATAAAAATTGTAAAGGTCTGTAATGTACTATTTAGATAGTTGAAGATTACAAATAAATGTTTCTTTCTAGCATAGTTATTGAAACATGTGTTTTTTTTTATTTTTATTCCTCTTAAAAAAATGTCCTCACGCCGGCGACGCCGCGCCGCGCCGGGTTCAAAACCCAGCGCGCCGCCGCCGGGTTTTTTGGCTGCGGCGTGGACCTCTATTTCGGACACGCCCGGGGGAAAAATGCAATTGACGCCAAATGTCCGGGTTTTCTAAGTCTTTGTCCGGGTTCGGTGAATTTATTGATGGCAGCCCTACCTGTAGTGCCTGTCCACAGAAGCGGAGCGGAGCGGAGACGTGTAAAATGGAGCAATCACATTCCTCACATGTAAATGTACTTCTTTTGGGCTTCACAAAGACGCAGTCTGAATGATTCTTTGTCTCCGCTCCGCTTTTGTGGCCAGGCAGCCTTTAGGGTGCGTCTTCACTTAAGTGGACCGGAACATTTCAACTCAGGTGATTGGTTTATTCCGCACGTCTCCACTCCGCCTCGCGTCAATGGAGACCCACACTAATTGGAACTTTCACCCCGGCATCGTAAAGTTAAACCTTTGGTTTCAAATTGGTTTCTTATTCCGAACGGCAGGATTGGTTGTAAAATTGTACTTATACTTTTGCATTGGAGTATTCTTTTATTGTTGTTCGTTATGCAGTGAGCAGGATTGGTTAGAAAATTGTACTTGGACTTAAAGTTGGTGTCCTTTTTATTATTTTTGGTGATGACTTTTGGTTTTTGAACTGGCTATGACGTGCCTAGTCATCCTTCCGGTGGTCAAGAGATAAGAGCTTGTATGAATCTAGGTTTTATCACAAAATTAGGCCCTGCATCCTTTATTTCGCTTATGCCCACAGGAAGGAGTCGAACCTAAGACCGAGGATTGGTTGTTTTAACATATTTTTACTGGTGAATTGACGGAATTGATAAATTAACAAAAATTGCTTGAATTAAAATGCTAATCTTCATTAAATTCATCGCTCTTTAAGCGATTGGATCGCCTATTATGTACCGCTATTGTAACGCTAAGTGTTATCTTATCTGTGTTTGTATTTCTTTCTTGTTGGGGTGAGAAATAAAGAGTATTTCTATTCAATTCTAAATTGAATGTGTAAACTAGTAAAATTGTGGTGATTTTAAATGTAATTCTAAAGCTAATTTTTTTTTTAATTTGAAGTGCTCATACCTTTTCGTAATCGTACTAGGGTAGAATACCGAATCACCGAACCGCAGCCTCTATAAAATTGTTTCAAGCTTAATACTAGAGAGGATCAAAGATGTAAGAAACAAATGATAATTGGGCCAATTTTTATTTTGTTGTTGAGTCCTTTTTAGGGTTCCGTAGTCAACTAGGAACCCTTATAGTTTCGCCATGTCCGTCTGTCCGTCCGTCCGTCCGTCCGTCCGTCCGCGGCTTAGCTCCGTGATCATTAGTACTAAAAAGCTGAAATTTGGTATGAGTATGTGTATGTATAACGCCGTCAGAACGGTAAAATAGAATTAAAAAAAAAAATTTTTTTTTCGGGTACCTCTCGAACTCCTAAAGTGGGGGTGAATTTTTTTTCTCTTTTCAACACTGGTGTGTGGGGTGTCGTTGAATAGGTCTTGTAAAAATAATAGGGGTCTTCTAACATTATTTTTTGATAAAGTCAGCAGTTTTGTAAATATTCGCTCCAAAAACAAAAAAAATTGTGTCCCCCCCCCTCTAACTTTTCAACCACGGGTCAAAAAAAATCGGAAAAATTCATGTTAATGAGGCCTTATAAGTACTTTCAATGAAAACTATATTGAACAAAATCGGTCGAGCCGATTTTGAGTTATCGCCAAATTTCATATTTTTACTTTAAAAGGTCGTAAGTTGACTTCCAGAAGGTAATAAGTGATTACAGTTTCTAGGGCGTTTACGACCTTTTTAAAGAGCTTAAAATCTTTCTTAACGTAAACCTCGGTCTTAAAACAGCAGTTTATTGTGAAGGATGAGCAACTACGGAACCCTACACTGAGCGTGGCCCGACATGCTCTTGGCCGGTTTTTTTTCTCTCAGATATCAGTCAAATTTGGTGAGTTGGTAAAGTTGCTTATTCTGACCATGGTAAGCCTAATTTTCCGATATACACTACAATTTATTCCATTGAGTTACACAAAATGTATTACATATGATGTAACAAAGATGTAGCCATGGACGCTGAGAGGGATATATTGCACGTTCCAATACAAAAAGGTAAACAAAACTCGATCGCTGACTCCACAACTCAGCCACCAACTAACCCGGTCGCCATCTTGAATCCATATTGACTCAATATTGCCGTGCTAGTAAAGTCGTATCTTTCTATGAAATCCATATATACATACGACCTTTTGCTGTAACACGGCAGAATATTGCTGACGCGCAAAAAACGACGTAAGTACCACGGATTTCCTATAACTAAATAACCTTTCGCTTGCGTAGCTGATTCTTGATCCAATATCTGATTTGTGGAAATGTTCTGCCTAATAAGAGTTTTATTGTTTGAGGTCACTTGTAAGATAATGCTGTTATTAATAATGAGAGGTAGATTTCGTGGTTCGTCTGTAAAGGGAAAACCTTTAGGTATCTATCTAAAAAAGGTTCAGTTCAGTAGGCTAGAGTAGTCTGGGGTAAGCGCATCAGCCCTACCTTGATATCACGGTATACAAAGGTAACTTTTCCTTTGGAGAAACTATTTTGTAATGTGCAAAAAAGGTTATTTCTAACTTCGTAAATATAGTATGGCTGACTTAGTAATAAAGCTAAGTAAAAAAGGCATTTTCGTGAGAAGAGATGACATAATTAAGAAATATTAATGATGTTCCATTTTGTTACCAATATTTTCATGTCAAGTACTTGGTAACAAAGTGGAATGTTGTTTGGTAATAATGTGGCCTACTTTATGTCAAAAACGTGATACTACGTATATTTTTTTCTATGCTGTCCAATTTGTTACTACATAACTTTTTCATGTCCTTATGTTAATACCATTTCATTATGTTAATACTATTTCTATATATGCCAATTATGTCACAGTTCATTGCATCGCTTCTCGGGAAAATGCCCAAAAGGCTAAAATGTAAGCACGGTCGCAAAATGGCGCGTAACTTATTGGAGTGAACAACTCTTTGAATATTTAAAAACGCCCGTCTGCCTCCGACACGCAAGTAAAGGTTGAATGTACTCATATATTTATTCCTACTGGCACAGAATAAAGTACTACAGATGGTTCTATCTCGGTTCAAATGATTATAAATCAACATCAATGGTAGACTCATATGGAGCTCTTCATCTTCACGTCAGGCCGTTCCTGTCAATTTTTACGTGACCGTTTTTATAATTATTAAAGATACACGATAGTTTTTACAATATTATTCTCAGACATATTAAAATATTTACGTAATGGGTTTAATCATGTCCTAAAAGTCTAATATACCTCTATCGGTTGGCCGCCGCCGTGACTGATCGACTCTCCTGATGATGAATCGCGGACCGATTAGAAACATGTTGAGCAATATTCGACTTTTAGGGCGTCAGTATTTCGTAGATATTTTAATTATAGTGTTAAATAAAAGCTTGCAATAAGGATTACTAGCTCTGATCCCGCTATATCCCGCTGCTAATAAATGAGGTGATACGTTCAGACCGTAATGCGTCCATTTTACACAAATGCATAATTAATACGACGGGCAAATAAATCTAATCCGCCGTTGGCATGGACATAGATTAGTCGGCATTTACAGCAAAAAGGGCGTTTATTAGTAGCAAGTAGAGTAACAGGGAAAAAAATCACAGTGATCTGTATAAAAATGACCTGTGGCAAAATCACCGACGCCCCAGACTGACTTTCGATTTGGTTCGGGCAAAATTGACACGCGCTTGTAGCTAGTCGTATCGGCACACACGCTACGGTCTATCGCGTTGCTACGCCTCACAAGTAATACACATTTTCCTCAAACAAAATACAGAGTGGATTTTACACCATGTATAATTAACACGACGGGTAAATAAATCTAATGCGGCGCTAATCCGCCGCTGGCATGGACAGATAAGCCGGCATATAGAAAAAAAGGGCGTATATTATTAGTAGCAAGTACAGTAACAGGGAAAAAATCACAGTGATCTGTATAAAAGTGTCACTGTGACAAAATCACCGGCGCGCCAGAGTGAAAGGTTCTGCCTTTTGATTTGGTTCGGGCAAAATTGGCTCGCGTTTGTATCATCGGCACACACGTACTCCTACATTATCTTCCTCAAGTAACAAAATACAGAGTGGCGCTAATGCATCCATAAACCTTTGTAAAGCCATTCAAATAAACAATGCAAAGATCGACACACAAAGGTTAAGGAAAAATTCGAGGGTTGCTTGGGAGTTAGGGTGGCGGAAAGGTTAACGCGCGTTCGATGCCCGGTCTCTTCCACCAGGTAACTCATTTTCAATTTCTCTTTGAGCTTCGATCTTTGTATCAATGATTTAATGCATCCATTTTACACAAATGTGTAATGCGACGGGTAAATAAATCTAATGCGGCGTTAATCCTGACCGAATTACTGCGTTAAAGCGAATGCCGCGTATAAATTATTACTTGTGGATAATCGCCACGCACACCCGACGGGTGGCAATCGCTTTAGGGAGCGTTCAAGTATTACGTAACGCAATTTTTGAAGATTTTTGACCCTCCCTCCCCCCCTTGTAACGCGCCGTAACATTTTTCTGTACCCCCCCTCCCGCTCTCTAAACGTTACGTAACACCATAAGTGGCACAAAAAGTGGCCATTTTTACCGAAAAGTCAAAAAAAATATGTTTAAATGATTAAAATGACGATACAATCGAAGGTTTCCCCGTAAAATAAACGACAAGGGTTGCCAACTTGGGCGTTTTAAATCCCAATTTTTTATAAAGATAAAGAAACAATGTTACGTAACGTGTTGTAAGAAAGACCCCCTCCCGCCCCTGTAACGCATCGTAACGTTTTACGAGACCCCCCTCCCCCCTAAATTGCGTTACGTAATACTTGAACGCCCCCTTAATTCCTGATACATTAAATTAGACTGGTAGAAAAATCCGAATATCGGCTTCCTTTACCGTCCTAACGGCATTTTGTGAGCCATTTTGGCAACATGACTTTTCTGATGTAAAAAAGCCTGCTGAATTCGATTCTGGATGTTGCCAAGCCGAATTTTGCCCCCCTCCCCCCATTTCCCCCCTTTTTACCTCAAAATATGCCCCTAATCACGGTTTTTACGGTTTTATACAAAAAGTATTACAGCTAGAAAAAAAATGTTAAATACAAGAATGATCTCTATAAAATTTCCTATAGCATGGTGTATAAACTTTTTTAGTAGGCCTTATGGTTTGTGAGCAATATCTTCCCGAACTTCATAGACTGGTAGAAAATTCTAAATATCGGCTTCCTTTACCGTGCTAACGGCATTTTGGGATCCATTTTGGCAACATGACTTTTCAGATGTAAAAAAGCCTGCTGAATTCGGTTCTGAATGTTGCCAAACCGAATTTTGCCCCCCTCCCCCCTTTTCCCCCCTTTTCGACCTCAAAATATGTCCCTGATCACGATTTTTACGGTTTTATACAAAAAGTTTTACAGCTAGAAAAAAAGTGTCAAAGACAAGAATGATCTCTATAAAATTTCCTATAACATAGTGTATAATTTTTTTTAGTAGGCCTTATGGTTTGTGAGCAATATCTTCCCGAACTTCATAATTTTTTTAAAAATGGATAAACTTGGTCGAGGCAGTGAAATGCACTTATTTTAGGATAATTGGTATCGCACAGGATCCAGCTGCTCTGCAGCGCTTGACGCTGACATCCAGTTTGCATGCTGCTTATTATCTGTCAAGACTCACGAGACTTTCAGTCATAAGCAGTCGTCAGATTTACACGCAGAACCGTACCCAAGTCGGGCTAAAAGGGCCGTAGAAAATAAAAATGCTTTGCTTCTGAACATGAAATCCTTCGAAATGCTCAGTTCTACGCCAGATTCTCCAGAAATGTGCCTTAGAAATGCAGTTACCCAGGATCTTGCAACAGAAAAAAATAAAGTGCCAATTCACACTGCTAAGCAGCTTGGCTCACTCTAAGTAACGAAGTTTGTTTCCGAAAGGCTCACCAACAGCAGCCCGTCTAGCTAGCACAACTATGCTTTGCGACTCTTGTCGCGCGACATAGCGCTACCCGTGACCCTCTTACATTACTGCACAGAAAGAGACAGGCAATTATCTCGCGCCAGAAATGGCCGTTTGCGACAGTTGTGCTAGGGGTGCAGGTCTACAAGCTACAACGCAAAGTTGAAAATGAACTAAGGTCCGACCTTCAAGACCTGTACAAGGCAGGTCGTTCAAAATCTACCATATTTGCGTCTGATGTGGGGGGCAAACGCTCAGGCGCTGGAGTGGTGCCAAACAAAGCATAGCCTGCATCGTCACATACTTGACTTGTACAGCAGGGACAGGAACTTCTCAGCCTTTCGCTCATGGGGTGTATGTCTATCTCATTGAGTAGTTCACAGTGCTTTCGATATCGGAAAACGGAATACTTTTAATCAAAGGAGTGTCTAGGTAAATGTTTTAGAAACGCAAATGATCAATTTAATTATTTTGTTACATGCAATAAAGCCGTTCGAATCGCCAGTGCCTGAGTAAAACGCCAGAATATTTTAACGTCCTAAAGCAGTCCCTTAATTTTGTCATGATGATGAATGATAAGCAACAACAACACTAATAACCTGTCTTCTGGGTGGGCTATGCACAGGGTACAGCACAGGGCAGAGCACATATCGAGTGTCGGATTCCTCATGAATAGCACGTATGTTGAGGTATCAACCTCAGTTGGTGACGCTTGAACCTTAGTCTCGTCTGCAAATCCTCGCACTACGACGACATTAGTCCCGCTCGCGCGTTCGCGGGATAAAAACTGCGAGCCCAATCTAGTTTGAAGGTATTGAGTCATTTTTAAGGAGCTGCTTGGCAGTGAGAAGTGACACTTTATTGTTTTCTGCTGCAAGATCCTGGGTAACTGCATTTCTAAGGCCCGTTTCTGGAGAATCTGGCGTATAACTGAGCATTTCAAAGGATTTCATGTTCAGAAGCAAAGCATTTTTATTTTCTACGGCCCTTTTAGCCCGACTTGGGTACGGTTCTGCGTGTAAATCTGACGACTGCTTATGACTGAAAGTCTCGTGAGTCTTGACAGAAAAGAAGCAGCATGCAAACTGGATGTCAGCGTCAAGCGCTGCAGAGCAGCTGGATCCTGTGCGATACCAATTATCCTAAAATAAGTGCATTTCACTGCCTCGACCAAGTTTATCAATTTTTAAAAAAATAATAAAGTTCGGGAAGATATTGCTCACAAACTATAAGGCCTACTAAAAAAAATTATACACCATGTTATAGAAAATTTTATAGAGATCATTCTTGTCTTTGACACTTTTTTTCTAGCTGTAAAACTTTTTGTATAAAACCGTAAAAATCGTGATTAGGGACATATTTTGAGGTCGAAAAGGGGGGGTAAGGGGGGAGGGGGGCAAAATTCGGCTTGGCAACATTCAGAACCGAATTCAGCAGGCTTTTTTACATCGGAAAAGTCATGTTGCCAAAATGGATCCCAAAATGCCGTTAGCATGGTAAAGGAAGCCGATATTTAGAATTTTCTACCAGTCTATGAAGTTCGGGAAGATATTGCTCACAAACCATAAGGCCTACTAAAAAAGTTTATACACCATGTTATAGGAAATTTTATAGAGATCATTCTTGTCTTTAACATTTTTTTTCTAGCTGTAATACTTTTTGTATAAAACCGTAAAAACCGTGATTAGGGGCATATTTTGAGGTAAAAAGGGGGGAAATGGGGGGAGGGGGGCAAAATTCGGCTTGGCAACATCCAGAATCGAATTCAGCAGGCTTTTTTACATCAGAAAAGTCATGTTGCCAAAATGGCTCACAAAATGCCGTTAGACTTGAAAATTTTGATTTGAACTACCAGTCTAAATGTCAATCATACATGATTCTGTTAAGGCCGTTCCCTGAGCCAGAACCCCGAGCCCCTCCTCAGGCCACCCGTCCCTGTCACATCACAGTCACATTTCAAAAGAGTGACGGAGACAGAGCTTGCGGGTCGTAAGGCGATATCTTTTTTCGTAAGAATTTGTCGATGATTATTTATTTTAAAAATATTGGCTTCAATTATTGAAATTCGGAAGCTGTAAAATTACTATTTTAGTTATGATTGATTTTTCTCCTTTTTTTGTTTCATAGTGTCACGTAGAAAAAAAACAAGTAAAGTTGGAGTAAAAATTCGAATTGGAGGTTACTTTGGGAATTAATTGTATCGAGCGAAGTGTTATGAATCGTGTATCGAATGCTGTGTTATTAAAGATAATATAATCAAGAATGATATATATTTTTCCCTCGTTTACTAATATCAACGTTTCGTAGAAAAATAGGATAATTTTTGGGGTATTTTTGCAAATCTGGCTCAGGGAACGGCCTTAAGATTTTTCTTTAAAGCAGTGTCGCACCGCTGCTCAAAACACGGCGATGGTGCGTTTACGCAGTGACGTCACAGGCGCGACAGCGGCCTATCGGTGTAACTCGGGCGTCGGTGACCTTGTAAAGCTGAATCCTTCGACGAGGCATTCTCGTGAATGCCCCTCACCCCCGCGCGCGTCCCGCATTCGCCCGCGCTCGTCCCTCGACACGCACACAGCTGCGTTGTTACTGCACACAAGTGTCGCTGTCGTTCTTTTTACATTAGTATATATATTCTTTGGTGACGTGTCGCATCCGTACCGTGTTTACTGCAAGCACATAGCGCTGAATACGCTGACATACATCAAATGTATGAAAAAGACGTAACGCAAACGTCACGCATCTATTGTTTTTCATACATTTTGATTGCGATTTTCACCAGCGGTGTGGAAGCTTGCGGTTAAAATGGTACGGATACGCCACGTCACTTGCGTAAACGCACGCCTGTTTTTGACCAACGGTGTGGGAGTTTGCTGTAAAAACGGACGGATACGACAAGTCATGATCCTCGGTAAAACGACTAGATAAAGTTTATGAAAATGCTTACCAAATAAACTCAAATATGTATATTTTTCCGTCTTATTAATAACGAAACCACATTTTCAGAATAATAAACCTAAATACTCTTATTCTATGTTAGGGGAAAACAACCTCAAAACTCAAAACTACGTGGGGAACGTACTGACCAAATGTATTACCGTTAACACTTTCAAAGCTACAATACCCTCGAAATAAGGTCACTTGGAGCTAATAAAAACCTTCCCTTAGCCCCAAACTGATATAACACCCTCTTCATAAAACAATGGTCTAACTCCAAAACATACCTGTTCGGAATACAACCCTAATCTCATTGATAGTAGGTCGCATTTCGAACGTATACGTTACTAAGATCCGTCTTTATTTTTAGCCTGTGATAAGCTTAAACAGAAAACTAATCGGACAAAACTGGAAAGTTTCATTGTGTTCGGAACCCTTGGGTTCGCAAAAACGAAGGTTTTCTGTGCTGTCTAAAAAACGTATGTGTCATAGCGGCGTGTATACACTTGCGCCCTTCTTGTTCTAAAATACCGCAAAAACGAAGCCCTATATATTGTGCTTTGCGTAAAAAAACATAAGTGTCATAGCGTTCTATTACACTTACGCCCTTTTTAGTTTTGGCCTACTGAATTAAATGTTCAATGCTTTTGTTACTAGTGAGTAAAGGATTAAAAGGATTATCAACTGTAAGTGATATCGCACAAAAGTCCAACTCCTCTGACGCGTATTGTTAATTTAATTTATTAGTTATTTACTTATTAATCACCAGATCGCTTTATTTAGCCCACGGGGCTCGTTAAAATGGAGGATACTTTAATTACGACACGGGAGAATAAAATCATTTGTAGTAGCGAGTTTGTATATGGTTACGCCAATTTTACACTTAATATCTTCACTACCAACTAGAGCTGCCACCTCTCCGGGTTTGAACCGGAGTCTACAGTTACCAATAGAACGTATCCGGGCTCAAGTTTAGACTTATGAAAGGTCGTTGCGTTGTTTGTAACGACTTTTTATCGATGTCAGGTCTGCTTTTTTTACAGGTGGCAGCCCTACCAACAACCCGCAAAGCGGGTGGTATAGGCAACATGCACAACGAAGTTTCTGCCAACTGATGCAGCTAATCTGAATCTTACACCTCATGATAGACATATCAATATAACACTAATAGTATAAGTCCACTGCTTTTATTTTTGGCCCCTGTATCGTGGCAGATCTCCTCCGCTTCGCGCTTCTCTCTCTCTCTCTCTCTCTCTCTCTCTCTCTCCCCTACAAGTATAGCAAGTAAAAACAAAACGCGTGTGTGAGTGTGTTTGTGTGTTTATGTGTTTGTTTGTTACTTCTTCACGCTAAAACGGCTGAACCAATTTTGATAAATTTTGGTATGCAGGTAGCTGACACCTTGGTTAACACAGACTACTTTTTATCCCGATACATGTAGTGTTCCCGTGGGATGAGCGGGACACCGCACGGCGCAGCTAGTATATATAATATACTAGCGACCCGCCCCGGCTTCGCACGGGTGCAATTAATGCTGATAAATTATCCATGTATTATACATTTAAACCTTTTTATTCCTATCTATAAAAAAAAAACGCACCACAATCCGTTGCGTAGTTTTACAGATCTAAGCATACATAGGGTCAGACAGAAGGAAGCGACTTTGTTTTATACTATGTAGTGATATAATACTTGAAATTCATAAGTCGTATCGTAATATAGAACTTCGCAAAAATCACGCCATCGCCGTCACAAACGACTGAATTCGACTTGGTTCTTAGTCGTAACGACCATAACCAAGACGAATATGAGTTATTGTCGTTAGTAATGTACGTTGGCTGACCCTTCAAATCGATTATGCATATAAAACGAATTGCTGTAACAATGATTTAATGAAAACAGAGACTACTTGCATTGTAAAACAAAATATAAAGTATAATTAAACTAATATATTTGTGGCTCCACTTCGCCTGATGGTAAGCAAAAAGGGGAGCCCAAGTCGCAATGGCAACTGACGAGAAACCAACGGTGCCAAGTCAGTTGACACTGCCACGCTGGCCCGAGAGATGCTTCTTCACGCTTCGTTTGAAGGTTATAAGAAGGAGGACACATGAGCCGGCAAGGAGTTTCATATTTTAGTTCGGCATATGGAAGAATTGGCAAATTTCTAATAATTGGAAAATAAAACTATTAACTACCTATTATCCTGCTTAAATTATAGTTTACACAATGCGAGCAAACCTATACACCATATGTGCATAGTCTGACGATGGATTTGCCAGCAACTGCATAAAAGACCCTGTTTATCCTTTAAATAAACCTTTTTAATATTCTGCACTGTTTCATTTATTGAACGCAGATAGTGCTCCTCCTTTATTAATACGGTGAATAGAGACTAAAGTACTATGTGTGACCTTACAAACGGTCCGGTAGTTTTGAATTTTTGATATGTTGTCTAGGATGGTTAGGCAGTGTTTAAAATGCAAAATGCACAATTCCCCCCCCTCCGCGCCCGCCGCCATATTGAAAAAACCGGCACTCTCTTCATATTTTTGCTCATATCTTCCTTTAGGAGCATTTTAGCTAGAAGAAAGCTTCGACAATGTTATAGAGAGTTAAATTTACTACATTCTCCATTTTATATTTTTTTTCTAGGACAGATAGTTACGGAGATAACCACATTTAAAAAAACGTAAAAAATCGCAATTTCCTACTGAAAAACAAACTTCTGGATTATATCTTCGTTTAGGAGCATTTTAACTACAACAAAGCTTGGGCAATGTTGTAGAGAATTAAATTTACTATAATTTACACTTCAAATTTTGTTTCAAGGACGGTTAGTTACGGAGATATGCACATTTAAAAATAAGGAATAGTCGAATTTTGCGAAAATTTCTCAAAATTCTTGGTTTAGAACGCTGTCATTCAGTTACGGACTAGTCTAGGACAAATTAAAACATGTAGGAAATATAATTGCTTATAAAACTCATGTCCATTTTTACATACATTTTCGGAAAATGTGACTTTATTTTTTACATATCTCCGTAATTATCTGTCCAAGAAATAAAATTTGAAATGTAAATTATAGTAAATTTAATTCTCTACAAAATTGCCCAAGCACTGTTCTAGCTAAAATGCTCCTAAACGAAGATATAATCCAGAAGTTTGTTTTTGAGTTGAAAATTGCAATTTCTTAAGTTTTTTTTAATGTGCATATATCTCCGTAACTATCTGTCCTAGAAACAAAATATAAAATGGAAAATGTAGTAAATTTAACTCTCTATAACATTGTCGAAGCTTTCTTCTAGCTAAAATGCTCCTAAAGGAAGATATGAGCAAAAATATGAAGAGAGTGCCGGTTTTTTCAATATGGCGGCGGGCGCGGAGGGGGGGGGGGGGGGGGGGGAATTGTGCATTTTGCATTTTAAACACTGCCTAACCATCCTAGACAACATATCAAAAATTCAAAACTACCGGACCGTTTGTAAGGTCAAAATCCTTTATTCACTGAATTATATACACTCCAATGTATCCGGTTGGCGGCCATCTTTGTAGCTTAGCAGGGAATGAGACGATTGACTATGTATTGGCTTTAGGGTTGTCAGATGGAATTTAAGCTTGTCTTTTTTGACGCATTTATTGGCCAATAAATCTATCGTATAAATTAATAAATAAATCATCTGATTCTCTTGAAATTAAATTAATTTTGAATTAATTTCGCCATTTTGTACTAAACTTGTCGCACGCTTAGTAATAAAGTGGGTCAATTCAAAATGAAGTATTGCGAACCTTACAATTCTGAGTCACTGTTTTTAGTTGAAACTGGAACGTGTTTTTTTTAAAGAAGTGCCGGTATTAATAAACAAGTAGGTATATATGAGAGATAAAATAATAAAGTATGCCTTTTGTTTTGTGCAATAAAGTTTAAACAAATAAATATCGAGAAAGTCTATTTATTAACTGTAGTAACCCTATTTAGTGTACAAGTCATTACGAAACCGATATTAGGAACGAACTTTATTTGTCTGATAAGTAGCAATGTTTAACGCCAATACTGCTTCTAACACAAAAAGTCGTAACAGCAGTTATTACCTAAGAACATACGCCCTTATGGACGTAAGAGCTAAATAGAGTTCGTAAGGTTTTTGATAAACTCATTCTGAGTGAGAAAGTTTTCTCACTAACCAGGCTCCTAATTGCAATACTTGGAGAGCAAAGGCTGTGGAAAAGGCGCAATTATACTGAATTAACAACTGGGCTCTCAAAAAGTTAGGAGGTATTTTCTGTTTGGTACAATAAGTACAAACATGCAATAAATTGTCGTCATAACGTGCGTTATAACAGGCTTCGAAGTATCACGTTTCGGGTGGAACAACATGAGAGAACTGTAAAGGAATTTCTTACAAAATTAAAGGCCTAAGCCGGAAAGATTTTTTTTTAACATGGCGTCTGTGTTCTTGCACAGGCTACACAGCTGAATTATATTTTTTTTGAGTGATGTATTTTAGTATTTCATTGCATATGTTTGAGAAAAGCACTATTACATGCCTTAGCCGTGAAAAGGGCTTGCGCGGCGTCTGAGTAATGTACTTTTACAATTACTCATTTGTTGTAGTTGTTGACGACATAATCTTTGATTTTGCGTGGAATTTATGGTTAAACTATTATCTTTTCATACCAATTTACTTAAATACTAATTTTAATAGAGTTAAAAGTATGCCTAGCTAACCGTGTACCAATAATTGTTGAAATCTGTGTAGGCGTGTAGGCGTGATGAAGAATTATGAAACATACACCCAAAACACACTCAACACATAGTTATTTCTCAATTCGTTAACCTTCAAATAGCCTATTTTACTTTTTTATACCATCATGTCGGTACCGACATATAATTTTTACAATTTTACAGATATTACAACAACTACGGTTTGTTGTTTGTCTCATCATAATACGCGAATTGTCTATTAATTTCCCTTCGTCCAGCCTTAAGACTAAAAAGGCGTGTCTCAACAAAAAACTACCCTCAATATACATAAAGGGACGAATCCACAGCTTCCTGAACCCTGTCATTGCTCTAATTCCATATAGTCACAAGTCACTTCCATATTAACGCCAGTTATGTCATTTTGTAGCACAACACATGGTTACATTTGAATAACCCTTGAAAACTCTCCAAAAGTCACAAGAACGCAAAGTAATGTATTCTAATTTGGTCTCATGAAAGCGAAGCGGACATAATTAAGGGCGGAGTGTTTTTATGCGCTCCTGGGGACGAACACAGTGGTGATGTGAAAAACAGTAACCTTACCAAAAAAAAAAAATTTGAACTCTTTATTTCAATAAACGGACATTAAATTACAGCTTAGACTCTAATCTTAATTTTTTAAGATTATATCGAACCTAAGTAGAGGAAAATATAGTATGTTGACAAATTTGCAATATTCAATTATATACTTACTAATCGGGAAGGCTATCTATTAACATTTTTTTATACGAGGTTATAACTTGTTTAGTAGATTTACTATCATAATCGTAATCACATGGAAGTCTGTTCAACGCGCGTGGTAAGGCCTGCGTCCATACTCTGTTGCCGTATTCATTAGTGCAAGGAGGAATTGTGAATGCTGGTATGTTACCATGAGTTTACAGTGACCGCACACGCTGGCGATTACGTAAATGGTTTCACCATTCCTGTGGCGCGGAGATAATCCCATTAGCGAATTATATCCCCCCGCAAAGTCCGACTCGCCGGTAGTCAGGGCAAACAGCCCTGATACCTACAGTTCGAGGGATGTTTAAAAAAAATTGGGCAAGTGCGAGCCCGACTCGCGCATGAAGGGTTCCGTACCTACAGGTACACATATATATATAATCTATAACAAGTTTGTTGTATGGGAGCCCCCCTTAAATATTTATTTTATTTTATTTTTAGTATTTGTTGTTTTAGCGGCAATAGAAATACATCATCTGTGAAAATTTCAACTGTCTAGCTATCACCGTTCTTGAGATACAGCCTGGTGACAGACGGACGGACGGACGGACAGCAAAGTCTCAGTAATAGGGTCCCGTTTTTACCCTTGGGGTACGGAACCCTAAAAAATAAGTAAAGGTTTTTTTATAGAGAATTGTACCTCTACAAGTAACTGCTAGGAGCGCTGTTCTGTTCTTCATACAAATCGTTTACGCTATCGCTAGCGAGTATAATCACGTTAACTCATGGAAGGGTACATACGTCGCCATTGATTATCTAAACACACTCAAATTGGTCCATCCGTTTAGGAGCTAAGATGCCACAGACAGACACACAGATACACATGTTAAACTTATAACGCCCCTCTTTTTTCGTCGGGGATTAACAATACAGTTTTCAGGCGATCAGAACCTTATTTCCTGTGTTACGACTTGCGATTTGGTGTACAGTCGAGTTCATTTACATCTACACACTTACGAGAACAAAAATATCTGAACACGACCCTATTGTCAGGAGCATAAAGTCGAGTTCAGATATTTTTGTTCTCGTAAGTGTGTAGATGTAAATGAACTCGATTGTACTTAACACATCATAAGGTTTCGGGGAATTATACTTGGTGACAATGATGACAAAATGACAGTGTCATTAGGACACAGTTGGGGAAAGAAGAATCTCTTAATATAGCGCACTGAAAACTTCTCAAATCGTGTATGAGAGTTGTTTATAATTTTATTAAAACTTTCGTGAGACATATTTAATTATTGTATTAAGCGGTTTACACTCACGTGAAATTGTCAGGAACGACCCGACATGTTTCGAACTCGTATGGAGCTCTTTATCAGGGACGGCCCGTACACCTCCGCGGCAACCTCGTCACTGCTGATACTTTGATCGACGTTGAGAGTTGTTTTTCATTGATAAACTGATATTTTGCTGATAATTTTTCTACTGCCATTAGTCAAATTTAATGCTTACTGTATTTTCATCAGAGTTCCCTTACCATGAGCCAGTGACCGTACTCGCTAGCGACTGCGTAAACGATTTGCATGGATAATTTATTTTATTTTCTTTTATTGGATCTTCAACAATAAGTACACTTTTACACTTTTTTATACAATTACAGTTTTAAAACTAAATATCTTATTACTAACAGATGGACACCGCATAATACAGCGCCCCTAGCGGTTACTTTGTAGAACTAAAATTCTTTCGAGTTAACTCGTGGTTAGGGTACTGTAGACAATGTGTATACTGTGACAGTGGCTTATTTATCATAATAAATAAGGGTTTTGTCAACAACTTGATTTAGTTGAAAGGCTAATTAATAAAGAGTTTGCTATTATGCTTATTTATTTAACTATGATTAGTAGCTGTTGTCCGAATTTAGAACTTCCCCTTGGAAAATTGTTAATTCAAAATAGCTTCTACTTTTACATCAAAAACTTCCTTTAGGTTATTTGATATTCTAAAATTAAAGAATAATAATAACTGGAAAGGAACTTTCTACGGAGGCTTGATTTCAAGCAAATAATCTATATAATTAACGAACGAATGATAATCGGTTGGGAAATGCAACCTCTAGGCGAGATCAGCCGGGAATCCAAACATCCGGACACACGAAAGAATTTTAGGCCAAGCTGAAATTGACACGCTTCGCTCATTCGGTCAATAAAGCTAAAACAATGTCTGTGTTCGCCGCAAACCGCGGGGTTTTCGGTGCACGGATCATTTAACACGTAGGTCGTAGGCGTCAAATAATCCGCACCGAATACCCCGGGTATGGTGTTGAACAGTTAAAACTAATACATTTGGGTGCTATTCCGTGTATTCTGCCGTGTAACGGTAAATCTTTATACGGATTTCATAGTAAGATACGTCCTTTTAACTTAGCATAGCAGTATTTACATTCAGAAACCGTGAGAAAACCCCATTAGGTTCACCGCAGTTCCTTTGCGGTATGATGGATCGCAGAATGGCGTGCCTTCTATGTCTATATTGCAAAACGACGAATTTCCATATAATAAACATACCGCTTATGCCCTTCTTGATATAAGACAGTATACAACCTTGGTGGTATAAAGACGTTAGTGCTATAAAATTGCTATTAAGTTGCGTCGTTTCGTTATATACTGGATTGCGAAGCGTGCCTGGTATATTTCGCTTGCAAAAAGACGAATTTACATTCAAGAGACATAGCGCTTACGTTCTTTTTAAAAGCAGTATGTTTCCTTGGTAGTAAAATGACGTATGTGCTTAAAGAATGAGAATGAGCTACGTCGTTTCGTTATAAACTGGATTGCTGGAATCGTGCTAGATATTCGTTTGAAAAAGATGAATTTTAATACAAAGCATGCATCACTTACGTCTTTTTCTAAGCAAAGCCCAATACAAGGCTGGTGGTAAAAGGCTTAAATGCCATGAAACATCTTTTAAGTTATGTTCTTACCTACGTATGAATAGTTTTCGTCTGAGTAGTGTTGAAAAATGGTAAGGAATTTTGCTGTTCTTCCGAAAAAAATTGTGTAGAATATGTTCTAGAAAGAAACGCTTTTTAAAACCTAATTTTTTAAATAAAAGAAGGTGCAATTTCGTCTTGTAACCCTATTTTTCTGAAGTCGAGTAAAAAGTCCGTCATTGGATATGCAGCTATCCCTATGTAGGGTAAATCCATCTAGATGCTTACATTCATTCATTCATTTATATTGATAAAACATACTTTTACATGTCAACGTAATTATACTAAGTTTATATATAAATTAATTATTTATCTTGGGTAGCGAACCGGTTAAGGGTGTGCACTCAGTTACTTGAAAAAAAATCGTCAATAGAGTAGATCGCGTCTACTGCTAGTGCTAGTTTGGTCTTAAGTTTGTTTACAAAACAACTCATGCTAGGAGAATTCCTGATTTCTAAGGATATTTTGTTATAGACTTTAGGGCCTATAGTGTAAAGTGGGCCTACATTACAATGCTTAGGTTTCAATTGTAGAATATGTTTTCTTGTTGGTGTACAATAAAAATTGTTGAAGGCCTTGGAGGCCCATGTTCAGCAGTGGACATCTGTGGCTGGTACATAGATAGATACGTGTAGATGACGACTAGACAGATCCTTGTTTCATTTCACCTACATCCTCTCTAATATATTTGTACACGGCTTCGTAGTCGGGTAATTAACGTCAAGCCAGATATCCGTAGCGGAGGCCCCATCGCACTACTACAGTATAATCCCGAAGCACACTGAAAGCGGCACGGCAGGGATCACTCAAAAATTCCGATGTTTCATTTATCCAAAACCATCAATATTCCGAATTTTCAAAACTCCGAAAGTGAAATAAATTAAAATGTTTTATCAGAACCTGGTTTTGAAATTATGGAAATTCGGAATGATGATGTGGGAATTCGCACAAATGAAACTTCGGAGAATTGTAGTGTACCCATATTCGCCCAACTTCGGTCAACTTCGCGAGTACTGCAGAGCTAGGGGACAAGACACCCATTTTTGACCGACTTCAAAAGGTTCTCAGTTTGACCTGTATTTATGTACGTATGTTTGCCCGTGATTATCTCTTGTTTGGCTGAACCGATTTTTATGCGGTTTTCAGAAAAGTATTTGTTACACTTAGTAGAAGGTTTTGGTATTTTAACCGACTTAAAGAAAGGAAGTTAACAGTTTTTCCGTGATTGTAAAGTTATTCATGTATTTTGCATCTGTTTTCATAGTAATAATTGAGCGGTATGGCAATGGCACCAACTTTGAAAGGTTATTCAAATACAATCTACGGGTTATTTTTGGCATGTTAATGTGAATAGCTATTTTTATCTCTGCTACGCCGTAGGTGTGCCGCATGCTTTAGCTATTTCACTAGATATTATTCCGTACAATAAACTGGTGAGAATTTCGCAAGCCGCGCCATAATGAGTTTTCCCGCTTTGGCCAAAATAACTCGTCGTTATAAACGGAATTTTATCGCAAACTTGTGAGATATTATGATAATAAATTATGTTGCTGTATGAACTTGCTAGTTCATTTCTAGCCTTGACTACAGGGATGGTTACTTTTATCACGCGATAAATAAGTGACCAAGCATCCGTCACGTTTTGACAAAATGCGAGTACGTGTGACAGATGCTTTGTCACTTATTCATCACGTGGTAAACGCAACCGTCATAGGTCCCATGTAGATCGCATTCATTTCTTTGTAACCGAGTTTTGTAACTACATTTATTTATTTATTATTTATTTATTATTAAAATAATCACACAGTATTACAGTTTGACACTAAGGCACAGTGAAATTCATAATATATAACAAACAAAACAAGACACTAGTATAGTACAACAGATAAAACATTAACATTACAAATAATTAACTAAAGAAGGGCGGTCATCCATCACCTCACAGAACCTCATACATTCATCACATATTATCATCCAGCTAGGACTTCCGGTTCGTGACTTAAGATGGCCGCATGCGTTTAAGTTTTGTTGTTCGTTATTTATTCATTTTTGTTATTCAATGTGTAGTATTGATAGCGTATTGTGCAGTGATCTAACGTATGAGTGAATAGCTAATGAAGAATTCAACTTGAAGCGTTCATAGCCCTTCCTGGGTCAAGGCCCGATAGTCCGCGTGGTTTTTTGTAAATCGCTATCACTTTACAAAAAGCAAAACCTTACCGAACAACGGCATGCTCTACGAGCAAACTCGAAATTGGCGAAATCATCATTAACTTTGATGGAAGCCATATTTTAAAATTAGAATTAGAATCATCCAGCTAGATGCAAAAACATCACAGTCAGGTGCTGATGCGAGGAGCTCGTTCAGGTATCGTAAAGCGCGAACAAGGGGTGATTTCCTGTACGATAACGTACGCGCTTTAGGAACCGCCAGTAAATCGCGGGTTCGTGGCCTAAAATTGAACTTGGACTGAGACTGTGAAGGCACGAGAAGGCGTACTAATTGTGATACCAACTCAGGACAGTCTGACTCTCCCCGCAATATTCGACACGCCCCAGTCAACAGGAAGTAATTTCGCCTCATTTCCAGAGAATTAAAACCTAAGGTACCAAGCAGAAACTTTGTAGGATAAAGAAAAGGATAGTACTGTTATAAAATTTCAAAATTGTATTGATAATCAGTTGTCTATGGAGAGGGGTCATTATTTCAGGAAAAATCTTAACAGCGCGATGCAGGAGCGTGGCAACAGTCGTACAGCACCATCTGTTGGTGAATTTTTCTTTGTCCTCGTTCCTATTTTGACGACGCGTTTGGCGCAGTTTGTGGACACCTGCCTACTGAGGCGGCGGTCCCGGGTTCGAATCCCGGCCGGAGCAAATATTTGTGTGTTGAACTCGAATATTTGTGCTTGGATCATGGTTGTTCTATGTATTTAAGTATGTATTTATATATATAAGTACGTATATCGTCGTCTAGTATCCATAACACAAGCTTTCTTGAGCAGTGAGCTTAATTTGTGACTAGAAAGAAGTTGAAATGCGACCTTCAAGTCATCTTATAAACCTTGTTTTGTTCTTCACAATGACGCTTCCTTACAAATAAAACTTTCAAGACAATACTCTCCTTAAAAAAGACCGAAAGAGGATTTGACGGTTAAAAAACAGATGATAAACTTTCAAGGACTAAAAACGTCTAACTTGAAGTTTGAAAAGTTTCTCGAAGTTTCTGGAAAAAAACCGATAGTCGAAGACGGAAACAATACGAGATGGCGTGACGACTTGAACACAAATGAATTGAAGTTTTTGAGGGTGTTTTATTTTGAAGTTGTTTATTGGATTACTCACAGTTTTGTTGGGTTTTAGCTATAGAAGGTTTTTGTGTTATTGAGATTCTCGTGTTTCCTTTTGTCGTCCTAAAATATGGGAAACATTAATTGTTTAACAGCCAGGCTGTTGTAGGTGATACTTTAATGTTCTGCCGTACCATATCGTTGGTGCGCGCGGGTCGCCTTACATGCTCCGTCTAGTGGGGGTTGTCTGTGTTAGTCTCTGTCATATGTCTTGTTATTGAAAGGAAAGTGACAGGTAGTATATATACAGGGTGGAACAGATTGAAGGACTTTTAAGCAAACAAAAGTACTTCATTTTTCACTAATGAACTATGTAAATATTTCTATCCATTTTTGAGATACAGTTCGTTAAACATTAGTGTAAAAATCTGCACGTATCAAACTAAGCATCTTTTGAACATCGCTTAAGTTAGACAGGTGTCAATTTAAAATGTAAATAAAACCTTTGAATCAGTAGGGTTGTCACTGATATAAAAAAAAATTTTATGACTTTTTTCACTTTTAATTCCAGCTTTACAATTATAATAGGTCGATTGTAGATCACTCAGATGACACTATTCTGTCAGCTCAGTCTTTAAAAATGTTCCACCTGTATATCGCCGTCACTCTCTCACAGTATACAGCGAAGAAAGAGATCGGTAATATATCTCGCGAAAGAGTCGCGTGTCACAGATGTGCTAGAGGTGCAGCACGTTTAGCAGAACTGTGATCGCTTTTCTTCTAAGGCTAATTAAAAAGTTCCGATGTGCGACAAAAATAACGAGACAATAGTGAACCTCAAATCAGTACCTTAAGGTACATTATTCGATGGTTAATTTCTCATCGTACAATGGAAAATTTGATACAAATTTTAATAAAATGAGTTAAGGCAGCAAACTTTTTGATCTTCACCCATTTGCTAGCCCTGCTGATCTGATAATAATCTAATTCTAACCTATCAAATATTCTCGTGTAGATAACTGAAATTGCTTCTTAAAATTAAATAATTTAATTTCTCCAATGAAAAATCTCATAAAGACCATTAAATAAAATGTGTTAACTCCTGATAAACGAGGCTGAAATTTTTAATATTCTCAAAAAGAATATCCGAATGATCGTTAACTATTCCGATCCACCGGGAGCTCATTACCGCTCCTGATTGGCCCTTAGATCTTTATACAGAGATTATTGAGCTAAATGACCGAAAGATTTTAACTATAATTATAATCTGATAAATTAATTAAACATGTTATGTCTCATTATTTCTTAATGTGGGTACACACCACAATTTTTATATTAAACTATTAGATATAAAGCTCTAAGCACAAATAAAAAAAATGCGTAACCTGGCGGAATAGACCGGGAATCGAACCCTGGATTATGGCGATTCCCAGTATATATATATTTTTTTATGTGGGTTTACACGTGAGGTCGCTAAGGTATAAAGCCTTTCAAATAAACAATGCAAAAATCGACACATAAAGCATAAGGAAAAATTCGAAAAGGGCTTGTGCACAAATCACGCGAGGTCTTTTCGGCTACTTTTTGACCCCCCCATGGTGATATTTGGTGAGATTCTTTGCTACCCCTCCCTGCCCATCACAACCTCACGTGTATTTTTTTCGCCAGAATTTCGTTAAATTAAACTATTTTAAAGTGAAGGTTTGTTTTTAACTAAACCGAGTAAAAAGTATCTGCATATGTGGTAGTTTTTTTCTTAGTTCTTTCACTGTAGAAAAATGCGCGTCAGGTCTCCTTATACCCCTCCCTCACCCGACGTGATCAGTCGTGATTTTTTCGTGACTCAGAGAGCAGAAACTGAATGGCGGCTCAAGACTGAGCGCCGTTGATTTCTTGTCAGTTCCACTGCGATTTGGGCTCCCCTTTTTTGCTTATGATCAGGCGAAGTGGAGCCACTATGCTGTGCCAATTAAAAAAAAATCTTCAGTTATTGCTCCATCTTTGTAGCAGCAGTAATAAGCAACATGCACGAATGGTTATAAGGTTTCTTTCTTCTTCTTCTTTCTAACATGTTGTATTCTATGAATAATTTATTGTTTTAGGAAACTAAATAACATTGGACAATTAAATTAAAATTAAGCCTAAAAAATAAAACTACAGAACTAAAATCTAAAATAAATTACAATAAATCTTTTTTTATTTATTTACTAGCTTTTGCCCGCGACTACGTCCGCGTGGAACTTGGAAGTATGGAAGCAACCTCGTACAACACGATAGATATCCACCTAATCACCTTAATTAATAAAAGGGATTATTAAAAGCGCCTAAGCAAATGTAAGAGCAATTGTGCTTTTGGTCAATTCATTACATTTCCTACAGGGTATTCAATGTCATCATGAATTACTTACTCACTTTTCAACTTTTTAAGGATAATTTCCAAGATGAAAACTATCCTATGTCCTTCCTCGGATCTTAAACTATCTCCATGCCAAATTTCATCAAAATCGATTCAGCGGTTTAAGCGTGAAGAGGTAACAGACAGACAAACACACTTTCGCATTTATAATATTAGTTAGTAAGTTAGTATTAGTTAGTATGGATTAGTATGGCTTTACCATGTTATGCACGCTTCTACACACAATTTCTTGCTGTACTTATTTGTTGTTTTTGATGCGATAAAGAATCTTTTATCTTAATCTTATCTTCCCGCCTGTGCAGAAACAAAATAGGGAGTTATGCCTTTCTCTGCCGTATGGGCGAAGTTATTCGCGCCTCTTATCATAGATAGTCCTAGTATTTATAGATATATTCCTTGTGGGCAATATTCCTGTTACATTAAGTACATCGTTAAGCGTATTGCCTGTTCTATTTGAATTTAATCAAGTTCAAAATTCGCATTGCGTAATGTAATGACATTGAAATTGGAATCAGTTTCAATTTGGTAGCAATTGCTAACCACATACGTCATACGTACATGTGTTTAGATGTTTGATTTGAGCGGTTAAATTACCACTTTGACGTTATTTATCAATATACAGGCTGGAACATTTCTAAAGACTGGGCTGACAGGATAGTGTCATCTGAGTGATCTACAATGGACCTATTAATATAATTGTAAAGCTGGATTTAAAAGTAAAAAATCAAAATTAAATATTTTCATATCAGTGACAACCCTACTCATTTAGAGGTTTTATTTACATTTTAAATGACACCTGACTTTAAATTATGCTATGTTAAAATTTAGCACTTTTGAACATCGCATATGGTTGATATGTACAGATTTTTCACTAATGTTTAACAAACTGTATCTCAAAAATTTATAGAAATATTTACATAGTTCATTGGTGAAAAATGAAGTACTCAGTCCACAGACAACCCCCACTAGACGGAGCATGTAAGGCGACCCGCGCTCACAAACGATATGGTACGGCAGAACATTAAAGTATGAACACGGCGACCACCGTTTAGTTGCGTCCTTGTTTATGATCCATGCGTACGTCAACGAAAAAAGAAATTAAATGAATAACATGGTAAATTGTAGTGTTAAGTGGTGTAGAGAGACCTCATAAACATGAACGCAACTAAACGGTGGCCGCCGTGTTGATACTTTAATGTTCTGCCGTACCATATCGTTGGTGCGCGCGGGTCGCCTACGGGTCGCCTTACATGCTCCGTCTAGTGGGGGTGGTCTGTGACTCAGTCTGAACAATTCCCTGTTTGCTTGAAAATCCCTCGATCTGTTCCACCTTGTATAACTCGTGCTAGAAGGTATCTTCGTATGTGGCTGCAGCGACGGGGTAAACGATTTGTATGGAGAATAGTACGGCGCTCCTAGTGGTTACTTGTAGAACTACAATTCTCCATAGAAATCGTCTAAGCTGTCGCTAGCCAGTACGGTCACTGTAAACTCATGGTAGGGGTGGAAATAAAAGTGACATGGCGTGCTTGTATTGTGTCAATCAATAAATCATTATTGGTGGCGTCATTAGATAATTATGGTGGCTTGTAGCAGCGGTATTTCTTGAATATTTAATTTGTACAGTCGGCAGTATTAATCTTATTAAAACTTTCGTGAGACTCACGTGAAATTGTCAGGAACGGCTCGACATGTTTCGAACTCGTATGGAGGTCTTCATCAGGGACTGCTGCCCGTACAGCGGCGCGGTAACTTCGTCAGTGGCTGGCTATGCTTCGGCCCGATATGTTTCGAACTCGCATACAAGTCCGCCACCGCGCCGTCGGAGCGCGCTTTAGTGCGGAGCGTCCATCAAAAAAGAGTCAGTGACAAAGTTACCGCGCGACTATAATACGGGTAGCAGTCCCTGATGAAGAGCTCCATACGAGCTCGAAACATGTCGGGCCGTTCCTGACAATTTCACGTGAGTGTAAACCGTTTAATACAACAATTTAGTATGTTTCACGAAAATTGTGATAACATTAATATTCGTTATTCATTTATGATTTATTATTTCGTTGCCAACATCAAATTGTGTTGCCCAAATTACGTAAACATATTAGAATTGGTTTCTCGGTCCCTTTTGCTTTGTCATAAACTTAATTGAAACGCGCTTGTTTTTGTTAGTAACTACAAGGTCGAAGAATATTTGTATTTAACCCATTCATTGCCGAGGACGCGAATTCGCGTCCCATGTATGTGCAATCGTAATGCCGAGGACGCGATTTCGCGTCCTCGAGTTATTTGTTTTTTTTTTGCTAGAAAACAAGTGTACATGCTGATACCAAAATGTTACTTTACTTATGAAGGATAATATTATACTGTTGCTGGTTTTTGGATTCCGTGCATTTGTAATTTTCATAATTCTTATCTCGGATGCCGAAGACGCGAATTCACGTCCCATGTATGTGTAATCGTAATGCCGAAAACGCGAAATTGCGTCCTTGACACCGTAATGCCGCGGGCGCGAATTCGCGTCCTTGACAACGTAATGCCGCGGACGCGAATTCGCGTCCTTGAAATGGGTTAACCTAATGCCGCGGACGCGAATTCGCGTCGTCGCTTGAAAGGCGGCACTGCGTGATGAGTAAAAATATGAGGCGTCGGCAATGAATGGGTTGAGCACTAAGGAGGTACCCGCAAATTCGCGTTGTTTTTTCTTTACCAAAGACCGGTAAAAAGTATTCTATAACCATCTTTGGATGTCCAGCTATCCCTGTACCAAAATTGGTTGAAATTTGTCCAGCTGTTTTGGCGTGGCCAACAGATGGCGCCAGTCTAGGCAAGATGGCGCGCGCCCACACAAAACAAAAGACGGGCAATGATCATGAATGAAAGATGAATGAATGATTTATCTCTCTTCTCTTCTTTGGCGGTACACTCTTGCCAGAGTGGTCGTGGCCGTCACGTCGTTGATTTTGTGGCCTGCTCTACAATGCGATGCCATTCTTCTCGTACTGCTGCCCTCCTGGTACATTCGTGTAGAGGACCGTTGACGGCGGTTTTTACTTCATCCGTCCCCCTCATCGGTGATCTTCCGCGTGGTCTGGTTCCCTCGACTTTGCCTTGTACCACCAGGCGCTCGATAGATTCGCATCCGCCCCGCGATACGTGAAATGATTTATAGCGTGTGAAGAATAGGTTACATTTGCAGATGTACCTACAAACCTATATGCTTGCCTAATTTATAAGTCCTGCATTGCGCTAATAAGTTTTTGCTGAAGTCATAACCCCTTTCCATAGCAAATTTATTTTCAATACAAGTCTAGAGTTTTGACGACGCGGTTGGCTCAGTTTGTTAGCATCTGCCTACTGAGCCGGTGGTCCCGGGCTCAAACCCGGCCGGGGCAAATATTTGTGGGATGAACTCGAATATTTGTGCTTGGGTCATGGTTTTTCTATGTATTTAAGTATAATATTTATCTATTTATTTATTTATTTATTTATTTAGAAAAGGCATAGTTACAAGTAACAAACTTAAGAACTTAACTAGGGCTTACATTATTGAGACATATATGTGTCTGTTACTCAATTACAACTATGCACAACATTTTAGAGTGTTTGTAAAGTGCATGCAACTATGAGCCAGCATGCATTAACTAAAAACATAACTAAGATTACACCAAAATTACTACGTGTTTAATATCCTGCGGGCAGTACAAATAAGGTACTATATAAGTATGTATATCGTCATCCTAGTACCCATAACACCTCATCTAGTACCCTAACTTCTTGAGCTTAATTTGGGACTAGATCGATTGTGTGAGGTTGTCTGATATTTATTTATAGTAGTATAGATATGAAATATACAGTTTTCTTTTATACCTTAGCAATTTCCACCAATATTTACAAGCGTACCGTGGAAAAACGCAGCCTAACAAACAGCAACGAGGCATTTCCATAATAATAACAAGAGCGAGATATCGGGAACTTGGCCGAGATTAAATACAAGATTCCCGGGCCCTGGGATTCCCCCCCCTGTCCCGGGACTGTGTGGGGGTGGGGGGCACTATTGTGGTCTGATTGCGATATTGTCGGTTGTGGTGAAATCAGACGGAAAAATGTTACTTTTACATTTCGTGGTGTTGTGGATTTTTCCCGTGAAATTCGATTATTGTTACGTATGATTGTGTATTCATAAAATGTGTGCAAACAATTTGTGTACACGGATTTATCAGAATATGTGTCATGTTAAATTATGTTTGATACAATGCAACTGCTGCATTTTTTGTCTCAATGTAAAATTTATTTGGTACATCATTACAAATATATTAAATTTGTATTGTAAATAATTTTTCAATGGTGACGGGTCATGATTTTAGGACAAATCTTCATAGCGTGATGCAGGATCGTCTTTTGTTATGTATGGGAGCGCGGCGCCATGCCAGCCTGGCGCCATCTGTTTTCATAATTTCCTTTGTTCTCGCATTACGCCGAAACGGCTGGATAAAATCAAACCAATTTTGTACAGGGATACCTGGTATCCAATATTGAATAAATGTACCTAACAATACATTAATATTAAGTAGGAGATTCCTGGAAACCATTATAACTTTTCTATCGATTTATACATAGCCGTATTCAGCGAAAATATTTTTTTATAACGATCTACTTTTTTCTTTTCAGGTAATGTAATTAAGCTCCATTCTTGGATCTGAAAGATGCTGGTAAGAATAAATAACCATTCCTACATCTACGCAGTCGTTCCGGCGCAGAAATGAGAACATACAACAAGATACATTGTGCCAATCAAATAAGATTTCATACGGAACATACATCCCATACTGACCAAGTGATTAGGACATTAAGAACTTCAGAAGTGGGAGTCGCTTCAGAAATGGGAGTCGTAGTGAGACGCATCAGGTTCAGTGGTTCAACAAGGAGTGGTCCGTGTTGGCCCGGAAATCCTCCCTAACCACGAATTAAAAAAAAAATCGCTTCATTTAAACAATTTGAGACGTGTTGACTGAACGTCAAAAACTCTAAAAGGTCACGCAGGTGTGACGTGCTACTATACCCCGCGGGGTATAAGTGCATAAGGTGAGCATTTCTCAAAAAGTTTGTACACAATTAAGACAGAAAAAGTCAAATATAATTTTCCTATTTGTTACGGTTTTTTATTGTGATTTCCAATACATTGATATCAGATTATGTATAATTAAAAAAGTATAAGCATAACAGAACCTTAATTACCGAACATAACCATAACATTGATATACAATTACTAAAATAATTGGTAACAAAATAGGAAAATTATATTTGACTTTAACTTTCTGTCTTAATTGTGTACTTCAAACTTTTTGAGAAATGCTCAGGTATGTAAAAAGAGGTATTTTATTAGTTGTTCATGTGCGATACTTTGGATGTGTTAAAACAGTAGTACTGAAAAAATATACATATTCAATTAATTGAAATATTGACTATAAGAGAAATACATTTCGGGTGCTTACGAAAGTGATAAATAAAGTACGTGAAAGCCTTTAAATTCTGCTGTATTTTGCCAGAAACATCCAGGTGGAATGCCTTTAAGTCGAAAGGCAATAAATTAGTATGGGTAATGTATTGGCTTGATATACGAGAATGGGTTTGGGAAATGATTGGCCCAGCACCCAAATCAACGTGACTTGTGTACTGTTAGGGCCTTATCTCGTACGGGGTTTTCGGTCCACGTATGATTTGAATGCTGGGCCGACGGTACACTGATAATAATATTTTTTATACTCGCGTACTTAAACGTTACCGCCCTAGGGCGTAATATACAACTTACCGCCCGGTTTTCTAGCTTGTAAACCCTTAAAGTGTGATATAAATTATTTACCGCCCTAGGGCGTAATTCACGACTTACCGCCCGGTTTTCGAGCATGTACACCATTGATTTACGAGCAAGTGTGACGAAAAACATCAAACAACATTTAGAACACAGCACAACACAATAGATCAACTATTACTCATTGAAATACGTCTATCGAAATATATTTATTTTGTACAATCAGCTGCAGAATTGCATGGCCCATTTATGAATAAATTCATTCATAAATGATTCGAATCGATTCGCCATGCATTTGTCAGCCATGCATTTGTGCAGCACATAGTACTTATTATTACACTAAATGTACCATCAAACTATGTCTAAAAATGGTCCCCGTGGCATTGTACCAAAATCATTTAGTTTCTGATAAAAGCGATAAAATCAAAGAGATGGGCAAGAGTTGAGAACAGAGATGGGCATTAATCGATTAATTTTTTAATAGGACTTAAAAAAATATCTTATATTAGTTAATCTAATCGAGAGAAAATTAATCTAATTAACTAATCGATAAAAAATTTAATCGCTAAAAATTAATCGACGATTAACTTAATCGAGATTAAATTAATCGGAACTCGTACGATTAGATTAACTAATCGTCAATTTTGATCGTTAATCGAGATTAAAAAAGTTTATTTATTTTATTTATTTATTTAAACTTTATTGCACGAAACAAAAGTCAGTACAAATGGCGGACTTAATGCCAAATGGCATGGTTTATCTTAATCGTTAATCGATTAACTTTTGCCCATCTCTGGTTGAGAATCAAACCAACGTAAGGTGAAACGTTTTTGTAGTGATTTATTTAATCTCATGGCCAGTTTGTTCAGTGTTAAGTGGTGATCAAAGGTATATTAAATATTTAATAGTTATCTAATAATCTGGTGGTTAAAACAACAGTCAACCAGCATTGCAAATGACAACATTTAAAGCAGACTCCGATATTGCGAAATTAGGTACGCTGATTTTATTATTATTTATTTATTAGGAACTTTACAATTTTCTTAAATCTACATACATTGTCCCACAAAACCAGTAGCTGGTTTGTCTGTGGGATCTTTGTGGAATCTCTAGTTTAGGTACAAGGTATGTATTACGGTAGTATTACGGTAGCAGTGTGAAAAAGTGTTTTTTTAACATTCTTTTGAACTTGTTTTTGTTTGGCTCTCGTCGTATTTCCTCCGGTAAACTATTGATTAGGTACGGGATGCGTTTTTTTAGGGTTCTATCCCTATTTAGTTGGTGCCTATTTAATACGGTTAATTAGTAAGCTCCAGTGACGGTAATTTAGGCGTACAGGTATTAAGTACTTAGCTGGGAGTGAATAATGTTAGGCTTAATAATTAACAACACAGAATAATTGATATGTAGAAGTGCAGAATAAAAACACTTAAGATGCTGTTTTTTTTTGTTATATGATTGTTGTGTAAAACGCGATGCAATGGCTAATGGATGGAATTTTTCAATACAGAGGGATATAGTGTTTTTTGACGTGACAACGTCTTAAATTAGGTTGCGGCTCGGAGTCACTCATGAAAAAGTGTAACGCCCGCTCACGTCTGTTACGAGGGCCGGTTGTCCCGCTAAAACTCGAGAACGGCTGAACCGACTTGGCTAATTTTAGTATTGAAATATTCGTGGAAGTCAAGGGAAGGTTTAAACGGTGAGAAAATATTGAATAAATGAGTAGAAAATAATAAAAACGATAAAAGACGTTGTCACGTAAAATCTTCCTTCGCCCGTAAAACCGACTTTACAGGCAACCATTTTTTTATACGGCGGTGACAAGCAAGTATGCGGCTAGTTGCCGTAGTTAGTTGAAGCTAGGAGCATCACTCGCGCGTTGCCGACCCTTTAAGAACCTATTTACTCCCCTCTTGAAGAACCGCATACTGTAGCCCCCGGGGATCTCGACAGGGAGCTCATTCCACATGTGGAGCGTTCGCGGTAGGAAATCCTGGTATAACCACATGAGAGCGAGCAATTTTGGCAACCATCGCGGCGCTCGTAAAGTGAACGTTCGCAGATCCGCTCCCACTTTTGAAGGCGACCTTTGCTTTCGTACATATTGGCTACGAACCGTAAGGATGGCGCTCCGTAGGTCCTTTTAAAAAAAAACTAATTTTTACTAGCTGTAATACTTTATTCTAACACACACGAAATACAATCAAAATTAAATATGTCTAGTGCTCGGTTGCTTCTGATGGACTGCCAACCACATGGAATTTATTAGTTTTATATAAAACAAAATTGCTGATCTTAGCATTTTACTTCATACTGCATTATTTCATAACAGAACGCGCGCCGATTTTTCCGAATACAGGCAGAAAGCGGAATAGAGCATTGGCACTTACATAATAAGCTGGTAGAGCATGCCATAATTTCCTTGTCCTGTTTATTTGGGGTCAGCGCAGCATGTTTTTTTTTTGTTTATCCTAAAGGCTGCCTGTCTCGGTCACTCGTATGGCCGACGCGCTCGAATCTCTTGCTCTACCGCTGTCGCGCAAATTCGTGGCATCTTCGTTAGTTTTATTTAATAAAAATGTAAATTAATTACATCTATAACATTGAGAGATGTAATTTAATCAAGAAATATCGTCATGTCGACAAGAATGCTGCAAAATCAACAATTTACAGCTTTAGAAACGTCAAAATTGTACTGAGAATTTCAAGTTATTTCTGAAGTTTCCATAATTGATTAAATTATGGAATTTATGGATAGTGTCAGCTGTCGAGTCAGCTATCAAATCTGGATGATCTGCTTAACTGGCGTTTTGTAATTAGAAATGAAGGTAGCTTTGAATAAATTGTGCGATATCATGGATTTGTGTAACAATTTTCCTTTGATATTGTATTTTGAAAGACAATTATGTTTTTACAGTGGTTTTTTAATGTGGGTAAATTAACACCACGTTTTTAATGTCTACTTTAACGATGTGCTTTATTCAAATCGGAACTTTACATTTTAATAGAAAAAAAAAATACAGTTTTAGGAGCATTTAAAAGATCGGTCCCCAGAATATTAGATATATTTAAAATCGCCGTAACATAAGCGATTACATTTTAATTGACGTTTGGACGTGTCCTCTAGGGTTGGCAGTAATCCCTTAAGTGATTCGTTGAGATACTGTCAAGCTGATCCACGGTGTGGTAACCGTATTGATAAAATATAGAATTAAACAATACAGAATGTTCTCTTTTGATCTTCACAAAAACCGTATTTTATTGGTTCTTTATGTGAAATACGACGCAATTAGACGCGCATGACTGGCTACGTACGTATCATTCAGTCGTGTTTCTGGTTTCATTCTACGCAACAACCAATAAAATTTGGTTCTTTAGGCAAATTTTGCAAGCTCAAAAGAAATATCCTTTTGTAGTCTATTAGTCTTTTGTATCATGATTAGTTTTTCATCGCCTACACAGTTGCGATTATCCATAAAGCATTGTATTATATCCTGGGTTCGGAAATTCGGATACCTAGATATTTACCTAAACTTTGGCGGCGGCTTTGTCGTTCAGTTGTATGTATAGGCGGCTTTGATGATTGCCTGATTATTATCTTGTGACTGTGCTTTAACGATGTGCTTTATTCGAATCGGAACTTTACATTTTGGTAGATAAAAAAACGCAATTTTAGGAGCATTTAATTTATTTCCCCAGAATATTGGATACATTTTAAATCGGAGCGGCCATGATTGATTACGTTTTAATTGACGTTTCGACACGTCCTCTTGGGTTGGCAAATGGCAGTATCTAATCCCTTAAGTGATTCCTGGGGATACTGTCAGAGCTAATCCATTACCGCCGTTACTAAAATAGAATTAATGAAGAATATTAAATGTATATTCACTTATCAAGACTGTTTTATAATCACGGTTCGGTATATGCGAGCACAATTCATTCAAGTGAGTGCTGTCACTGTTTGTCAAACGTCATTTCCATCGATTATACTAAATCGATAACAATCTAGCTTTCGTCAAGGGGGTTTCACTCCGCTGAAGTGTCAAAAACTATACCTACTAATTTCGGGTCACAATTGTGACCCGGCCCGCCCATCGTCCCGCCTTTATTCGGCTAGGGTCGGCACGTTCGAAGCGAAGACAACGCATCGATTACATTTTTATTATTTACATATTATTGTGATTTTTTATTATTTTTAACCGACTTTAAAAATGAAGAGATTCAGTGTTCGCTACATTGAATCGTTTTGAACGTAAGTTCACCGATTATCTCCGGAAAGTGTAAATATAATATATATTTTTTATTAGTAAGAGAATACGGTTATTGCTACGGTTTTCCCATAGACATTCAATCATGATCTGATGATGGAACTTATTTACTAGATCTCGGGACTAGTTCAACGTAGACAAGTGTGGTTTTTCTGCACACTTTACTGAAAATTTACAGCCAGTATGTGGCAGTATCATAAAATTGACCTGATGATGGACCCTGGAAATAGGGACTGGATCTCAAGATTGTTTCAACGCAGACATGTGGGGTTTTTACATTTCGATTGACCACAATGAACATTTGGACTCAGTATCATAAAATTGACCTGATGATGGATCATGGAAGTACCTACTGGATCTCAGGACTGGTTCCACATGAGTAAAGAAACGGAATAGAGACTAAGCTTCATACAACCGCGATGCGATAGGTACACTACTACAAACGCAATGCGCGTGTGGACGTGTCCACAAACTCCACATCACGTACACGAACAAACAGATTTAGACCGCATTGCTGCGTTTAGCGCACGGGGTGCGCGCCGTGTCTTGTTCGACTACGCTTATGAATATGAAAATTAGCGAACCAAATTAAATTCAAAATGGCGAATGGCTTTTTTTTTCAAAATTTCAAATTGGTGCTCGGGGGCTGAAACTCGGTATAGGGGGGCATTTGGGGCTCACAAATATGAATCTGAAATCGGTGTCCTAAAAAAATCAGTCAAAGTCGGAAAATATCGAAACAACAAGATTTGTATGGAGATTTTTTTTAAGGGTCCCGTATCTCGTAAACGGCTGGAAATGGGTAGAGGGTGCTCGAACAAATGTCATAGGGGACCCCCATTCGAGTACAGTCGTGAAAAAAAAAATCAAAATGGTGACATTTTTTTTTTGAAAATTTCAAATTAGACCTAGGGAGTTAAAACTCGGTATCGGGAGGCTTTTGGGTCATCCGAGTCAGAATATGAAATTGGATTTTCAAAATTTGCTCAACTTCGGAAAATATCGAACAAACAAAATGTAATAATCCCAGAACATAAAGGGCCGCTAGAAACGGGCTTATTTCTATGTATACAAATATAAACCATATGGTCAATGATCGTCGTCGATTGAATCAATCACTGATGTCAAGTGTGCATAAAAATGAAATGTTATGTAAACGGGTGTAAAACCAATAATAAAATAAATAAAAATGTTTCATTCTACAAACTTCCAAAGGCTAAAATAAAAAAAAAAAAATGCATTTACATAATATAAACACATTCTCTACTTGCTCATCAAAGTGAATCAGAATACGAAAACTGCACGTGACTGCGTTGAACCACTCCTGAGAAAGCACTTCCAGGATACAAAATCCGGTCAATTTTATAATACTGGATCTTAATGCTAATCAAAATGGTTCGAAAAGCAAAAAACCGCACATGTTTACGTTAAACCAATCCAAAGATCCAGTAGGCACTCTTAGAGCCCATCATTATAAAGATGGCGCTAGTTCCCTCTTATTTTGAACGTATTTTGTTAATAGTAGCTTTAAAATAATTACAAACACAGAGAAGTAGTTTCCCTTTTGCTAATGTAGGCAACCCTAGGAGTATGACACGCCCCAAAGAAGCAAGAACCAACAGCGTCGTACGTCATTAAAAATGGCCAATCAGATACGAGTAGGCTAATGCTTTTGCAAAAGCGGCAAATAACAAAAGAGTGCGGCTTCTGTAGTGTCTTTATTCTGTGCTTTCGTTAGCGTGTACTCGATAATCTCCATAAAGGATCAGTAAAACGCCTAATTTAATTTGACTGGCCATTACCATTAGTAAACCCAGATGCACATTCCATACGAAATTTCACCCTTTTCACTCCCTTAAGGGATAATTATCACTACACAGTCTAAAAAAAAGTCGCTTCCAGCTATCTGTCCCTATTTATACTTAGATATTTAAAACTAATACGCAACGGATTTTGATGCGGTTTTTTTTAATAGATAGAGTGATTCAAGCGAAAAGTTAATATGTTTTACACATGCATAATATAGTATAGTAGAGTTAGTATCAGCATTGCATCCGTGCGAAGCCGGGCGGGTCGCTAGTTGTCTATAAATTATCGTATGTATAGTCAGCAGAAAAGGTGATACTTTGAGTCTTATTCCGATTACTATTCAAAATCTGGCTTGGGTTTTCCAAGAACTATATATTTTTTTGTTAAAAACCTTTTCCGTTACATTTTGAGAAGCACACAATCATTGCTCCATACATTTTCGAATACGGCATCGGTAGAATATAAAGTAGTTCCCGTAGCATCGGTAGTGAATAACTAGTTGGCATTGTCCCATACAATACGCGGATAATTGTGAACCAGTTTAGCTAGGCCTCTGGTCTTTTGATGGGTCTTTAAGAGGTCTTAGGAGGCTGCAGGTCTACTCGAATGGTCGGGCTTTATGGTTAGTCACAATAAAGATCCGGATTGTTCTGTAGGTCCGCAAGGGAAGGGAGTTGAGCGGTTAACACATGAATAATATATGTGAACTGTCATAATGCGATTCGCGTTTTATACCTGTCTCGCTCTGTCTCGTTCTTATCTGGATCGCGTAAGAGCTTACGCGATCCAGATAAGAACCTCTCAGTATGCACCCAAACCTAAATGGCAATCTGAGAGCTGTACACAAATTACGCCGGTGTTACCCGCTCATCCCAGGGGAACAGTAAATTTTTTCGGGATAAAACCTTTTACCTTTTTGCTTAAAATCACAACTGGCGGCATTGACTGTCCCGAACTGCTCAAGGAATTATCGTTTGTGACTCCTTCTCGGTCCAAAAGGCACTTCCCCCCTATCTCACTGAGGCGTACATCATCCAATTACAGACGGAATAGTTTCCTTAACCGCGCTAGTCGCCATTTGAATAATACGACGAAAGAGCATGATATTGATATATTTAATTGTGTAATTCCTTCCGTGAGGCGAAATTTAGCTAATGTGTTTTTTGATTGAGCGACATTGTTTGATTGTGTTTTATAACATGCTTGTGCAGTATTGTTATTGTGTATTAGGTAGGTACTTAGGTTGTCAGCCCATCAAGGCTCTAAAAGTTAAGGTTTAAAGTTTAAGTTTGTAGATTAATGTATGTTCATAGTTTTTACATATATTTGCTGCAAGTGCGCGTCGGTACATCGATGTGCGCTGTTTACTTAAGTTTATGTTTTATGTACAGCAACTATTTGTGAGTTCCTGTAATTGGCTCTGTATTTCTATTTAAGTTTCTATATTTAGTGTATTAGCTGTTGGTTCTCCTAAAATAAATAAATAAATAAATAAAAATAAGCCTATGTTCTAATCCAGGGTGTCAGTTACCTTTATACCAAAATTTATGAAAATTGGTCCAGCCGTTTGAGCGTGAAGAAGTAGATAACAAACTAGCACGTAAACACAATCACAAACTTTCGCCTTTATCACAAACTTTATATTATGCCGGTAGCACACCTCCGCCGCGAAACCGCGAAACGCCATACAGAGCGCGCGAAACTAAAGCGAAACTTCCTTGGGTTTGACGTTTCGCGGCGGAGGTGTGCTACCGGCAAGTGTGACACTTACAATCTAACATCATATCACTACATAGTATAAAACATAGTCGTTCGCTGCTGTCTATCTGTCCCTATGTATGCTTAGATCTTTAAAACTACGCAACGGATTTTAATGCGTTTTTTGAAATAGATAAAGTTATTCAAGAGTAAGGTTTATATGTATAATACATGCATAATATAGTAGAGAAACACTTTTCATTAAGTATCAGCATTGCACCCGTCCGAAGCCGGGGCGAGTCGCTACTTACATATAAGAACAAAATAAGCTTAACAACTAGGTAACATTATTACTGCGATGTGTTTACGCTGTTGGTGGTGTCAGGTAGCCTGCGGAACCGCCAGAACATGACACCTACAGTGTGCTAACAGTTATCCGCTACCGCTCATGCTTTAAGCAGCGTTTTATAGCCGAAACAAAAGGCGCAGGATCGATCGACGCCATTGTCTATAAACCACAGGATAATCCCCGTTTGTCCCACCTAATCAAATTTGGATAAACTCACGAGCGATCGTATCTGTATCTTCATCTCACGTACTCATGTACCCTTACCTCTTATATCTTCATGCTAGAGGAATTGTGTCGGAAAAGTGTCGTGTTTCGACGTTTTCGCGGCCGGTTACCCAACAATAGAAGTTGCGTCACATGTCACCGCTAACTTTTTAATGTATACAATACAATACAACAATACAAATCCACTTTATTGCACCTTAAATAGGTACGAGTACAGAAGGATACAAAACATGAGAGATATACAGTAAAACATGAACAGAGACGTCCACTGCTGAACATAGGCCTGCCCCATGACTCGACACAATGCGATCCCGTGCAGACCACTGATACCCCGCTACCCTCACGAGGTCATCCGTCCATCTAGTCCGTTTTCGCCACTCTAGGACTTTGCTGCTGCAACGGCTGTCCATTCTCCGGGCTATAGCCCATGGCATATACTCCATACGTCCGACCCTGCCGATTAGCGGAGCGGGGGAAAGTACGACGTTAGATACACTAGTGTCCGCAATTACCCTATGTCCGTGATTACCCCACTCTCCCCTTAATACTTTAGATGGCATATAAGAACGGGTGCGTAACGGTCGCTATAACAACTTTTGATATAATATATCGCATTTGAAAAGGGTTGATTTTATTGTTGACGAACGCTTTGTTTGACGAAATATAATGAATATTGTGTTCCCGATTTTTAACATGATAGATTACACGAAAAATTGGATTGAAATTACATACTTGGTTTTAATTATAGGACACGTTGAAACTGGTGAAAGGCAGACAATAGACTTTACGCTCTTTTGCATATTCTTTTGTATATAAGTTTATCATTGATATCAGTATTTTCGCAATTTTCAAGTAAATAATATGATACCTTAAGTTATTGCCATAGAATTCAATCAGTTACGTTACGATACGAAATAAAAAATATATATAATCAAATAGCGAAAGAACCTTGTATTCTTTGGCATACCATCGTTATTTAAAGGCAAAGATATTCAGCCAAGAATATTCTGACATTTTTATTTTGGAAAAGCATGCTAAAGAAGAATGAAAGAGCTACTGTTTGATCATAATAGAAAAGGCAGAAAATCCATATTGCATACTCATTTTGGAATCACGAGTATTCGAGCTATTCCTTTGAAAGCATAAAGTTGAATATCCAAATTTTAAACTACGGTGTAATGCGCACACAAAAGAGCTTATATTTAAGGGATTCATGGCTGTTACATCCTTTCGTAGAGCAGAAGTGGCCATTTTCAACTGTTTCACTGGTGATTGGTATGCTTTTGTACGTTTTATTTTGGTGAAGGATGGAAGGGCACTTTGAAGCTTGGATTGAATTAAAACCGGTTGTGACGTATATATTTAATTAACCGCTACCGAAAAAGTAGGGTGTGGTAAGTTTCATGTATCCGTATATTTATGGCGAACTTTGGTGGAGGCCTTTGTAGGATGTTCGTTTTTCATTGACTGTACATAGCTGGGAATATAAAGGATAAGGATAAGAAACCAAAATTAATTTATTGTGTAAAATATTTAAGGACGTCTGAAAATATTTAATACTTGACTATATAGACAGATATGGATTAAGCGGAAAAGTAGCGGGCTTCTTGTTACAAATAATTCACTAATATCTATAAAGAAGGTTTCGATTTCGACCGGCGCTCCTGAGGATGAATCGACTCGAAACATTGTCGAGACGATATTAGACTACGACGTGAGTAAACCCGTTTCATATCCATTTTAATAAAAGTCAGTAAATTCACGGGAGTTTTCTATGAAATACAAGGTTTCTATTATATTTGTACGGGAATCTTCGATAACTACTATGAGCGAGGATAAAAACACAGCAGCTTGACACTGAAATATATTGACAACTCATTTAAATCAATAGTACCTAGGTACTACAAAAAATAGACAAATAAACATAGACAATATAAAAACTAATATAAAACCTCAACAATATTATTTATCTTTTTGGTTTACAATAAAGAATTGCTGCATTGTAATGTATGTATCTATGCACGTATGTATATTTTTTTATAACCGCACAACTTAGTGGCTTCACTTCGCCTATGATGGTAAGCAAAAAGGGGAGCCCAAGTCGCAAGCAACTGACAAGAAACCCACGGTGCGAAGTCAGTTGACACTCCCATGCTGGCCCGAGAGATGCTTCTTCACGCTTCGTTTGAACGGTCCCATGTTATAGGAAGGAGGAAACACATGAGCCGGCAAAGAGTTCCATATTTTAATAGGTCGGCAGATGATGGAAATGCTTAACTTCTTGGTACGTGTGGGAATATTCTCCACGGTGAAGTTATAAATTTCTTTGCTGGCAGAAATGAAGTCTCGTAGTCTATCTGCTTAGTATTTTTCATCGCTGTATATATTTATTTATATTATATATGTATATGTATATGTTTTGTTACTTATGTGTAAGTTAGTTGCACCGCCTAAATTTTTTCCGCTTTGCCCTAAGGTTGACTGTTAGAGAATGCCTCATGGCATTAAGTCAGCCTTTTGTACGATACGTTTTCTTTTGTGCAATAAAGATTAAATAAATAAATAGAAATCGTTAAGACATCGGCGGCATATTCATCAATAGGTATCTACTGGATTTCTCATCAAACCAAGTTCAAGGCATGTAAATAACAAGAGGCGTTTAATAAAGCCGGAGCACACGGAGTGCATATTGCATTCCGTCTGCGAGGAGCTTAATGGCGGCTGTAAATCCTCCCCCCCCCCTCTTCTTCTGGTCTCACCCTAAAGGTGATTTCCATCGCCGCGACGTGGTAACGAATATTGTTTTTTAATCATTATTATTTTCGGCCGGAGTATACGGAGTGCATATTGCATTCCGTCTGCGAGCGGCTTAATGGTGGCTGTAAATTCCCCCCTTTGGTCTCACCTTAAGGGTGCTTTCCCGTGGCAGAGATGAGAGTTTTGGTGCAAATCAACCTGCAAGTTTACCGTCTGGACTCTCACCTCGTGTCACAGAGCGGACACTGCCTACTAAAAACTGTATCTGACATTCAAATGTCAGTGTCAGTGTGTGCGTGTTAGAAGCACAGGGCTTAGACCCATTGCAAGAATACGTATACGGAGGTCTATACTATGTAACAGATATAAATAGGCAACGTGCAGAGATATACGCTAAAACTATAATCCTTGTGTGTTGCTAACCACTCGAGATTATATTTAGTTGTAGCGGGTTCAGTTCCCCGGTAGAACACGGTTAATTGAATATGAAACATCCTGTGATCTGTGTGTTGACAAATATTAGCTGTTATGTATAAATTTACTCGAAATACTAGGGAGAAATAGTATCTAGTATTTATACTTCTTATAAGTATTAATTAACTTTTTTTAGAAATATCGGTTGAGTATTAGTTGAAAACTTTAAAGCATAAATGTTACTGATGAAAAAGTAAACGAGCGAATGTTTGTATCTGTTGACCAAAGTTAAATTATCGATCCACTAAATCTGAAATAATACAATACAACCACAAATAACTATACAACAGTTATTCGTAATATTTCATAACATTTGTTTTAAGTCGTTACTTAAATAAAATAGGTGAGCTCCCATTAACCACTGAATCATTGATCTTTAATAATAAAATCTTCTTTGTCGCCTCATCACGCCGAAACAACTGGACGGATTTAAACAAATTTTAGCACAGGGCTAGCTGGATCCTTAGATGGTTAAAGGATACGTTTACCCGACTATGATTAAGGAAAAGAATTACGCGGGCAAAGCTGCACGGATACCTTCTAGTCCCCAATACATTACGTTGAGTTTTTTTAAATAGGTATCTGTTATTTTTAGGACAGTTATTTATACCTGTTCCAACTTTTTGGAACACCCTTTTACAGCTGTTCCAACATTTCGGAACAGTTATTTATACCTGTTCCAACGTACTCGTCACAATTCCGGGTGTTTATCACATATTCCGCCCGAAGTTTGATGAAACCGAGTTGCTAATTTGATTCGCGGAGCCCCCGGGCTCCACATTATTAATTATTAATAATTACCTTTCACGGCGCGGTGTCTAATTTTTCATTATTACTTTTGGTGTAATGCAGTTCCTCTCGTTTGTTTATTGAATTATCACGCATTTGTTTCGGTAGGGCTCCACGCAAATGACATACAGTGACATACTATTATAAAATGTGGATTGAATTGAGGGGTCATTATTTAAGGAAAATTCACATCTAAAGATAGACTCGCGTCCCAAAAAGCCTACTAACTAGGTACTAGGTAGGCTTCGGCTTTTTTTATACAGCCTGTTATTACATACATGAACATAGGATGTTTGTAGGACACTTTACTACGATAATGAAAAAGTTTTACGCGCACGATTATAGGTAAACGAGTGAGACTGTATTTTTTAATATTATGATTTATGACATATATATTGATCATTTCAACCAACTTATTGACGTGAATAATACATTTCCCTGAGTTCTAGATAGTAACATAGCTAATAACTATTTGATACTTTCATTGCGTGCAGTCGAAAATGGAAAAAATAATTTTCGTGAATTTTTACAATTTCGAGTAGTTTTTGAAAGAAAAAATATCAATAAAAACTCAAACTAGGTTACAAATATATACCCATACTCGTAAAACGATATAGCTCTGTTCTAAGTAGTAACATTGATAATATGTTAAGAAACATGTTTGATCATAGAGAAACATGTCTAGAACTATCAGCACTTTTGAACGGATAAGGAGCCCTAATTTGCTCCGTTTTTGTCCAACTCACAAAATCCGGCAACCGACCGAATCGATGCGGTGCGGAACCCGGACATTGATTAATACCGCCGCCTAGGGAACCCTAATTAGTATCTCTAGGGAGGCTCACTTGGCAAATCTGCCATGCTACGTTAAAAGGACGTATCTTACTATGACATCCGTGTAAAGATACGACCTTTTACCGTAACACGGCAGAAATGTCCTGCTTGTTAAGAAGGTCGTAAGTGCCGAGATTTTGGTAATAAATTGTGACGTTTTGGAGTAACAGACCGTCTTCGTAAAGGTCGTAAGTGCCAGCGTTTAGTTAGTAAATTCCGACTTCTTGTTCTGAGTGGAAAAATCGCTTGGCTTTGATTTACGATTTCTTTAAGATAAGGCTGACTGTTCACTGAAGCGTAGCTGTGTATAGTGGACCAATCACATTCCTTAGATTTAAACTTCTTTTGGGCTTCAGAAATAACGGACCAATCAGGCTCCGCTTAAGACAGGCACCCTAAGTACGAGATTGTAAGTTTGTTTAGTTATATAATAATAGTCAATACTACTAATACTAATATACATACAACCAAAATCTCGACAGACAAGACTTTCATCCGTCGGAGCTACGATGCCACAGACAGATTCACAGACACACATGGTAAACTTATAACACCCATCTTTTTTGGGGTTAAAAACTGAACAACTAAAGATTGCTATACTTAAATATGTACAAAGTAATTGCACTTACAAAAGTAAAGCCGGACCAGAAATATATGAGGATGCGCCATATTGCGGAATTTCACTGGAACTAATTTCTTACACTGACAATGATTTTATGATGGTTTGTCAACAATGTCATTGTCATTCGTGGTGATTTCTTTAAAAGACAAATATTTAAAATTATCCAAAGAAAATGCCGAAAACCATTCATAGCCGTGAACGTAAGATTATAAATAAAGTGTACACGTGTATACTACACGAAAAACAGTCAGGAATAGAGTGCATTCCATCAAAAATGATATTACGAGGTTGACATAGTGGAACAGACAGGTACTTAAATTTTTCATTATAGTGGGTTGCGATTGGTTGCAAAATTGTTGCCATATAAATCTTATAAATAGCGCCCTCTTGACAATCCTCATATATTTCTGGTCAGGCTTTAAGTCTTCATGTTACATAGTATGTTTATATGTTAGCACCAAATATAAGTATAAAATGGTCTAATTGTTGTATTAAGCGGTTTACTTACACTCACGTGAAATTGTCGAGAACGGCCCGACATGTCACTGTGTGTCAAAGTTGCCGGGTAGGAGTAGGGTAGGAGTCCCTGATGAAGAGCTCCATACGAGTTCGAACCGCTTAATACAATAATTAAATGTCTCACGAAAGTTTTATTAGGATTATGAAATGATCATTTCTAATTTTGCATTTTTTGTTTCAGGTAAGGCTCCCTTTTTGTCAGGTTCCGTTCCGTTCGAGCAACTCATGTAATTCCGTGGTTGATACATCTGCCACAGCTATTATGCTCAATTTATAAGCAAGTACATGTATTTCGTATTCAAGACGTATACGCAACTAAGTTTTAATCAACGTAGCGTACTGTCATACCAGCTAGAACACTCCGCTAGAAACCGGCGGGAGTCGAATTTTAGGTTTGTTTTTCAAAATTAAGGCCAAATAAAACTCACTTGTTATGGGAAAGTCACACAAATAATCCAAAAAAAAATATTTAGTGATAGCGAAGTGAATGGTGCAGAAATCATCATCTCAGCCATAGGACGTCCACTGCTGAACATAGGCCTCCCCTTTGGACTTCCATATATACCGGTTGGAAGCGACCTGCATCCAGCGCCTTCCGGCGACCTTTGTAAGGTCATCTGTCCATCTTGTAGGTGGACGTCCTACGCTGCGCTTGCTGGTCCGAGGTCTCCACTCGAGCACTTTTCGGCCCCATCGGCCATCTGCTCTGCGTGCTATGTGGCCTGCCCATTGCCACTTCAACTTGCTAATCCGGTGAGCTATATCGGTCACTTTAGTTCGTCTACGGATTTCCTCATTTCTGATTCGATCACGTAGAGACACCCCGAGCATAGCCCTCTCCATTGCTCGTTGAGCGACTTTGAGCTTTGAGATGAGGCCGATAGTGAAAGACCACGTTTCGGAGCCGTAAGTCATCACTGCCAGTGGTGCAGAAATGAACTCACAAAATTCCTGTCAAGAGTTACACGCTTATGAAACACATAATTGAGTAAGTTGAAAACACTTTGTGACCTGACCTGCAAGTTATAGCAGGATCGCAAGTGCTAGGTTTTTGGATGTATATTTTGTCGAAGACACACAGAAAGCAGGGTATTGGTTGAAGCTTAGGCGTCGAGAGTTTAGACCAGATCCCCAACCCCAAAGGACTATTCTGTTTCGCTGTAATCTGCGTGAACGCCTAACATTGGATATAATTACCAAGAGCAGGTAGTTGGGCGCCCACTTTACCGGAGTTCCCATTTATTACACATAATTTAATATACATAGTTAATAGTTCTGAACAGTTACGAGGAAGTTTCGGGCTTTTATTTACTTATTAGAAGTCGCATGCAAAATCGATCCCATAACCCTTCGTTTATTCCTCCGCGGGAGTTAGTGGCAGTACTAAGTACATCATATCTATCTACATAAAAGAAAATCTTGATCAATATGTGTGTAGATAAAGTAGTGTATGCGACTGTGCATAATAAGGCCTTAAAACATTCGTGTGTTCTTACTATGAAACTCGCCTTCAGCTCTTTTCATAAAACCACACTAGATTTAAGACCTCTCGTTATATAACAGTTGTATTAAGTGTTATTCTTCTTATTCCATTAAAGAGCTATGATCTTGCCGGTGTGGTAATCGCCTGCTCTTTCTATCTAGCGCGTTCTCCTTCACTTCTTCGTTAGACATGACGTATTACGAAGATGCCACGACTTTGCGTGACAGCGGCAGCGGTGTAGGTACGTGTGTCTCGCTCACTCGTCCGCCGCGCTCGGATCTCTCGCTCAACCGCTCGCCGCGCCGCTGGTCGCGCAAAGTCGTGGGATCTCCGTTATTTATAGTTATTATTATCGATAGTTAGACTATTCAAATTCAGTATTTTCGAGGACTGCAAGAGTTCGACCGTGTTAAAAATAATCTTACATTTGTTGTAGCATCCGGATAAAACAAAATGTTAGCAAGGTTTTAAGGAACACAATTCGTTTGGGGCGTCTTTAAATTAGCTCTGTCAAAATGGCCGGTCACGTCCGCCATCTTTGCTACACCTTAAGACTAGGGTTGCCAATATGGTCCTCTGGCTTATCGCTGAATTATAATAATAATAATAAATATCGGACAACCTCACACAAATCAATCTAGTCCCAAATTAAGCTCAAGAAGGCTTGTGTTATGGGTACTAGACGACGATATACGTACTTATATAGATAAATATATACTTAAATACATAGAACAACCATGACCCAAGCACAAATATTCGAGTTCATCACAGAAATATTTGCCCTGGCCGGGATTCGAACCCGGGACCGCCGGCTCAGTAGGCAGGTGTCTACAAACCGAGCCAAACGTGTCGTCATATGTCAATTATTTTTCGTAGAATGTTTCATTTTGCCGAAGTGTCATTTCGTAGAAGGTATTTTTTCAGCTAAATAGCAGAACACCTGTCAATAACCTTGTTTCTTAACCCCTGTTTCAAATAGGCTTTATGATTGAAATAAAACAATTTAAACGGATTATATCGCGTATATTAATTAGTTGAGCCTACATTGACAACGGTCAACCTTTGACAGCGGTAACTGGAAAGCTATCGAAACGTCATGGAGGCTTTAATTAATATACGTGATATAATCCGTTTAAATTGTTTTATTTAAATGTGTGACAGTCGCGGAAACCGAAGAAAATATTAGGGCTTATGAGTTTATGGTGTGTATTGGTTTAGTGTCTGTATGACTGAAATTTAACGAGAATATTAACGTTATCTAGCTGCTACAGCATTTTAACGCGAAGTCGCGTCGTACCACGATGCGATGTCGCATCTTTTAATTGTGTTTTGACCCTTACTAGCAAATATTTTACGTAGAATTCTAGAACATGAGTCTAATTATGTCAAGGACGACCTACGCTCTTTTTAATATTGATATTCAGCACGACACTCCTGAATTGCTCATTTTCCAACGAGGTCATGAGACTCACGAATCGTGCAATATAATTATAAATATTAAAATACGTGTTTACAATTTAGCACGTGTAGCAACCCTATTTAGGTACTTGTCTGAAAAATCTCGTCCGAGGTGTCGCAATTTATATGCAAATTTCTGACCCGAAAGATCGCGTGCACAGCTTAGTGGGGACGAAGAAAGGTTGTTTGGGGATAAACACGCTTGACGCTGTACCGCGTGAGGTAACGCTCACGGCTGTGTTGCTATGCGGCATTGATGCTGGGATTAGGTAATAATTAGATTGGTCCAATGATATGCAAATGCTTACGATGGCTTGTCGTTATCTGTTGATAGAAATTAGTCCCACATTTGTATGTAGATAAAAAGACAATTGCCATACTCGAATTCCTTATAATCTAAACTCAGTATCTTTGCCATGAGTTAACGTGACCGTACTCGGTACACTTAATGGCAAACGATACATATTTGGGTCATTGTCAGATTAAGGTGCGCGTCTTTCCGGTGGACATTTGCGAAATTAAGGATTCCAGGGCCTAATTTTCTGATTAAATGCTTGGGAAAATAAAGAACGTTCCCTCTTCTATAATCCGATGTAATAGCAACATAACCTAGATTCATACAAGCTCTTAACTTTTGACCACCGAAGGGACAAATTTTGTTTTTTGAACTGACAATGACCCATTTTTTACTACAGGAAAGTACCCAATTGCAATCATTATTTTTCGGCATAATTGGTTATGAATTGGTATTTTGTTTTTATGTAGAGACAATATTATCTGTTCTCAATCAGATCGTAATAACGTTGATGTAGTGTCTATGAAATATTAAATAAATCAGGGTTTCTGAGTAAGTATAAAAATAAAAATTGTCAGAAATATTAACCGACGGGAATGCTACATCAATTTACACATTAACTGTAAGCGTATCAAAAATCTATTATTAAGGATATTTTATGATAAAAAAAAATTATATGTGGTTTTCTGTTCCCTGATAGTATCTACTGAAAATTGTGCTACCAAGTAGCTAAATTAGGTGAGTACTAAATGTAAAAGTAGGGTGCTAAACCGTTTGAAATTATGCTAAATTTAGCCAGTGGTAAATTGGCAACATTTCGAATTAGGTCAGCAATTCAGCATACTCCTGAAAGTTTTATATCCTAAGTGACTTCGTTATGTTTAGTTATATTCTTGTATCTTAAAGCTATACGCATCTCGGGTATATTGCAGCTTGGAAGCTTTAGAATAGCCTCTTGGGTTTTATGCGCACTATGAATATATGGAGAGAGGATAATGTTTCTTGAATTTTATCTAATACACTAAACTAGACCGCCTAGTTATGATCGTTTCGTATCGGTTCTCGGCCTCTTTAACCCGCGATAAAAAAAGAGGATGTTAAATGTTTAACATGTGTATTTGTGTGTCTGTCTGTGGCATCGTAACTCCCAAACGGATGGTTAGATTTTAACCCATTATGCCTGAATTATTTTGGGTCTCAGAATTAGAAAATCTTTTAGTATACAAGGTGCCCATGAGCATTGAGCATTGCGAAAGATTTTAACCACGCATTCCTGAGGTCCTAAGGAGTAAGATTTATTACTCCTTAGGACCTCAGGAATGCGTGGTTAAAATCTTTCGCAATGCTCATGGGCACCTTGTATAGACGTCGAGGGTTTTTCAAATTATTAAAAGTTGAAATAATTTTTACTTTTGTATGAAGCGATGGGTGCCAAACGGCACCGCTATGCGGTTTTTTTTATCGGAAGCCTTGTTTTTCGAGATGGCTCTTAGATATGTTAGGTAGGACGTGGTTTTAATATTATAGCTAATATCAAAGTGTAATAAGTGTACTCTTTGTAAATAAAAGTGAAGAGGAAAATTGAAAAAAAATCCCAGAAATAAACGTGAAAATAAATTCCTTACGCATAAACAAACCGCCACAGAAAGCTTTTCAGCTAGTAATCAACCAATTGTAACCGAATTTCCGCGAATAAAAAATATTGTCACATTTACAAATAAATAAATAAATATTAAGGGACAATCTTACACAAGTCGACCTAGTCCCAAACTACACAAAGCTTGTACTGTGGGTACTAGATAACGATATACTTACATAATATATAAATAAATACATATATATCATCCATAACCCAGGAACAAATATACGATCTCAATCTTTTAGCTAATTATCGTTTTCTGCACAATCTTTTACCCGCTGAAAACAACGATTAAAAATAGCAGTAAACTTTATAAAGATCAGCTTAAAACATCAAAAACTTGAGTAAAATACAAAGCAGATTGCTCCTTATCTAAAAGAAAGACTTTGAAGCGAGCGGTAAACAAAACGGGCACCACGGTAATGCTACGTATTTTATAGTTTTTATGCTCTTGGGTACAAAGACGATTTTCTCCAGTTTCAAAGGCTGCTTTTTCTTTCCTTGGTTTAAGTCGTATCGGACGCTGTTTGCTGTGGAGATAGGACTTTTATGAAAGAAGGTTTAAGCAAACTCCCTGAGGCGCACTGGAATTCTTCCAAATAAGAAAGTTATTGCGCGTTTTTATCACCAGAATTTTGAGCAGGATTCGAAGAATGCTTAAGAACTCACTAAATTATATATAATAGCATAACTATATCTGAATGCTATTATATAGATCCGGTCTAGCATAACTGGCTGCGTTTTTTTTATATTAGCACTACAAAGTGGCTCCTTTACCTGATGGTAAGCAAAAAGGGGAGCCCACGTCGCAATGATAACTGACAATGTTGTTAGTATGCTTCCCAATGAGAAACCATTATCAATAACATTTTGATAAAAAAAATTAATAAAACTAGCGTTTGTTTCGAAATTGCTTTTTTTTTTTAATAATCGAGAAATTGAACCGGTTTTAAAATTCAATATACTTGACGAAGTTTTTTCGCAAAATTTCATGAGAATCGATTGGGAAATGCGACCCTTGGACGAAAACCCTGAAATGCTGTACATACGAAAGTAATTTGGACCTAGCTGAAACGCTTTGCTCGCTTCTCTCGCTCGGTCAAATATAGGTACAATGTAAAAAAATGAATTGAACTCCCCCTATATTTAGCGTGGCTTGGCGAGTACTTTCGTATAGGTATATATATAATAAGCTCTGAGAAGGCGTTCCCCTTTTTCCTTAAAAATAATTAAGCTTAAATTTGATCGGAAATATTCCGTTCATTATTCCGGAATTCGCGTTGAAAAATTTAAATTCGTCGATTTCACTCGCAAATTTTGGCGATCCGGACCTCGCAATTTTCGCTGGCGATTATCGGTTAGCTAAGTTTGCACGCCACGATTTACTTTTTGAGTTTTTCTTCATTTTCACGAGGCAAAAAGACTAATCGCCTGATTGCTATGTTTTTTTTAAGACACGGCTTTTACTGTATCAGTGTTGGTTAGCCATCACTACCAGTGACATGGATTTAGTGTTACCCGGTAATTGGAGTATCTCCATGCGGCTAAAGTGATCAAAATGGTAAGCCATTACCGTCGCCCATGGACTCGTGTGTTTACAACTTTTCAATTGAAATCTATTTTTAACGACGCGGTTGGCGCAGTTTGTAATACACCTGCCGACTGATTGACCCGGCGGTCCTGGGTTTGGATCCCGGCTAGGGCAAATATTTGTGTGATGAAGTCGAATATTTGTTACTTGGTCATGGATGTTATCTACATATGGATTTATATATTACGTACATCGTCGTCTAGTACCCATAGTACAAGCTTTGCTTAGTTTGGGACTAGGTCGATTTGTGTAAGATTGTCCTTTAATACACTGTGCAAGAATTCTAGGAAATCACTCCCTACCGCTTTTCTCCTTGTGTTCCTTTAATTATCCAATCTCCAGTCGTTCAGGAGGCTGTCTGTCAATGCCGAGCGAGACTTCTTATGTAATGTAGTAGAAATATAAATTCATCCACGTAAGCCTCCTTTTTTACCGTAATTAGAAAAAAAATATTCCTGTACCAAAATTGAGAAAAAAATCATCCGGCCATCTTGCCGTGATGAAGAATGATTATGTAATATTAACATTGAATTATACGAGTATCGATACTCAATTAAAAAAGATTTTTCTATTAAAGATTAAAGAATTTATTACATCAAAAATTCTGCAATGTACAGATATTCAATTGTTAAATGTATATGAAAATTCATGAGAGAAGCATTCTATGTAGTTATGTGTCGATACGATGATCATGTTACCCGTTAAGCCAACCCAATATCGAATATTCTGCGTTAGTGACGTGCCGTATTCGATTAATTTTGCGATTAATTCGGCATTCGAACCTAATGGTCGCGATCGCTGGAGTGAATGAAAGCGAATAAAGACCATTTGTTATAGCGTTGCGGGGGTTGGGAATTATTGTTGGTCTACTGAGCATTTCAACTGGATTTGAACTGTACCGGTTCATTTATAAACGCTTTTGCTTTGATACATTATCTTTTATTTTGAATATGTCTATTGACACAGTCCAAACTCCAATGACGTGTATAATCGGTAATTAGATATCGCTCTGTAACGATTATGTGTTAATTATTATTATTACGATTATGTTACATAAGGATTAGGCGCCCAACGTGGGGCCTAAAGTTGGCGCCCAACGTGGGGCCTAAAGTTGGCGACGAGTTTTACACTGTAGTGTTCCATTAATTCGACATTCAAATAAATCGCGACCATAGAATTGTGAGAGTTGCAAATATTGTTGGTCTCCCGAGCATTTCAGCTAAATTTCAACTGCTTCGGTTCATTTATGTGATCTTAATTTTAGCCTTGATATTTCGCCTATTATTTTTGATACCATATTATCTTTGTTTTAAAGAACGCCGCAGTGCTTTATTACGTTGCAAAAAATGCGTTTAATGTGGGTATTAGTATAAAATTAAAAGAGTCAATGTGGTAGGGATAGTTGGACATCCAAAGTTGGTTATAGGGCCAAGAAAACAGGAGGTTTACGCGAACGATTCTATCATTAAGACTGGAATAAAACTGGAATAAGCCTTCAACCAAACTTGAAGAAGACTTACTAGAAGATTAAGAGACATGAAATCGTAGAAACTTTACCATGACTTCTAAGAAAAAACCTTAATCATTGTTATTATTTGTTGGTCGAATCCAGCCTTAATAAAACAATTCTTTTCTTATGTTGATTCTAAAAAAAATACTCCATCACTACCGCCGGATGTAGTCCGCCGTGCGTTATAAATTAATATAATTTAATTTCCACGGTAGGCCGGGTATCGGCGACTTACCCTACATACATGCCGATGATACGCTGATTTACCCTTAACGAATTTGTAATGGAAGGCATATTAAATGAGCGATATTTTGGGATTATTTCGTACGCATGGAAGATTATTTAGGCTGGAAATGTACATATATCGTTATCGCCATAACAGATTCACATTATTATAACACTTGTGATATTTTCATCATCTATTCCACGGGGTTTTCGATGCACGAATGATATAATATAATAATAATTCATTTATTTCAGGCATCAAAGGCCCATAGAATACCTTACAATCTAACATACATATTAAATATCAAAATACTAAACAACTAGGTCACATTTCTTTTTCTACGTTGTGTTGCGTTAGTAATTCTTAGAAAATCTTTAAATGCAGAATTAATAACTTAAAATAACATAGTCTTCTTTCAGCTAAATATCCTATCTACGATATTTAAAGGTACTTTCCCTTGATGCCCCATAGTCTTGGGACGCCCTGTATTCAGAGCACCCACATTTATCTTTCTGTTTAGTTAAGCCTACAGAACTTTATGATACTGATATTTAAACCTACCACCCGTAAAGATATGACTTGGCACAATAACCTAAATTCGGAATAATTATTCTAAAGTCACAGATCAAATTACTCTGCTCAACATCTAAACTGAAAACGCTTTTGTCATTCCGGCGCTTGAGCCATTTCTATTCCTAAAAGCCTGAAGTTTTAAGTGAACTTGGGAGGAGAAATGACTTATCCTCCTTCGTTTAAGGAAACGAGACGTTCCCCCTTTTCCTCAAAAGCCTTCTGAATGATAATTATTATTCCGTAAACAAGATATTTTATTACGGACTGACAATATCTTATTAAAAATTCCTTAGAAATACGGCAGTAATAAAGAGAGAATTTCTTTCGCGACTAACGCTCGGAATTATGGCTTTTTGCTTTTTAATGAGTCGTTAAAAATGTAATTACTTTGTGTTTATACGGGATCTTGTCAAGGACAGTTGGGGTCAGAGGTACGTGCACTGTTTTATTAAATGATAAATAAATAAAAATGTATTTGTTCAATGTCAGCATTTCAGTAACATTACGTGTGATGCCTCTTTTTAACCCCCGACGAAAAAAGAGGGGTGTTATAAGTTTAACATGTGTATCTGTGTATCTGTGTATCTGTGTATCTGTCTGTGGCATCGTAGCGCCCAAGCGGATGGACCAATTTAAGTGCGGTTTTTTTTAATCGAAAGACTTTTCCGTCGAGATGGTTCTTAGCTATGTTTGGTGGAAATAGCACCAGTAGTTTCCAAGATATTCAGCTTTAATTGGAACAAGTGACGAGATCTCGGCCAATAATGAAGTCAATATTTCGAAATATTGGCTAAATGTTAAGTTTTATTAGCATTTTCTATACGACTCACTAATTGAGGGTCTCATGATGACCAGGTAGTTGTTAATGGATCTCAGCCAATATTGAAGCTAAGGATTCCAAATTTTGGTTAAATGTTAAGTTGTTTTAGCATTTTTTATATCACTCAATAAATGAAGGTCTGATGATGACCAGCTAGTTGTTGTTATTGGATCTCAGCCAATATTGAAGCCAAGAATTCTAAATTTTGGATAAATGATAAGTTTTATTAGCATTTTCTATATCACTCAATAAATGAAGGTCTCATGATGACCAGCTAGTTGTTAATGGATTTCAGCTAATATTGAAGCCAAGGATTCCAAATTTTGGTTAAATGTTAAGTATTATTAGCATTTTCTATATGACTTACTAAATGAAGGTCTCATGATGAGCAGCTAGTTGTTGATTGATCTCAGCCCATATTGAAACTAAGGATTCCAAATGTTGGTTAAATGTTAAGTATTATTAGCATTTTCTATATCACTCAATAAATGAAGGTATCATGATGACCAGCTAGTTGTTAATGGATTTCAGCCAATATTGAAGCCAAGGATTCAAAGTTTTAGTCAAATGTTAAGTATCATTAGCATTTTCTATATCACTCAATAAATGAAGGTCTCATGATGACCAGCTAGTTGTGAAAGGATCTAAGCCAAGAATTTCTAATGTTGGTTAAATGTTAAGTTTTATTAGCGTAATCAACAGATTAATAAATTTTTGACAGTACAATAATTTGGTACCTTGGAGATGGCCGTAGGAACTCCTAAACAGCACAAGATAAACCCATGGTGTTTGGGCTCGTCTGATTGTTATTGATGAGCAATTAACATTTGTGTAAGAAGGTACAGTCAATAATAAAAGTGAGTCTCAAAAAAACTAAAAAAAAAAAACTCATTATAATTTCGGTCACTATTTTTAACTTTCGGAATTCTGCTAAAGCTGAATTGTTATTAGGACTATTGAACAGGTTCCTTTGATTGAGGTCACAAATAGCAACACCCTGCAAGATTTTAACGCGACTAAATGACACGTAAGCTTTAGCAAAAGTGCTCTTGCCTAAGTGAATAACAGCTTTTTAGGATTTTGTAGTTTGTGTCAGTCTGTCCACAGCTTAGCTCAGAGACTGGTTGAATACATTTTTAAAAACGTTTTTTTGTGTAGGTTCCCTGCACGTATCAATAGTGGGGATGTTTATCCCATGGTGTGGGGTATCGATGATTAGGTCTCTCAAAACTAAGTCAAGTTACCTAGCACCAACTGCAATTTTTATGGAGCTAAGTAAGCTACCCGTAACGTATTTGGATCCCGTAGAATAGAAACCTGGTTCTGCTTTAGGCCATAAGTAGCAGGTTCTTGCGACTCATGCAGTGCATTTAAAGTATATTATATTTTGATTGTCTTGGCTGATAACTTCGCCATTTTGCCATTATAAGATTTATAAGCTAGCCAGACTAGTTAATGTCTGACTTTAACGATTTTTTCCCAGAATGTTGCTTAAGGCTATTGAAATCAAAGTATATCCTAACTTCAATCTTAGAGAAGACGGCATTCATTACCACTGGCTTGGGATCCGTTGTACCTACACATAATCAAGGATCAAGCTCGACGAAAGATTGGAAAAACTGGACCTTAAACGGTGTAAAACAAAAATAGTGTCAAAAGAAGAAAATTCCGGGACGAAACTTCTGTTTGTTTAAAAAATATGAAATAAAAATATGAAATAAAAATAAAATTAAAAATTTAAAAAACCCCCGACATGACAACCCATAAAAAGAAAGAAATAAAATCTACGAAATGTGCCTTTACAATGAACAGTAGAAAAGAATCCAAGCTTCGTTGCGTTCGGGGGACCGCTAAGTACTTACCTAAATGAAACGAAATATATTATTCAAAACAGCAAGTATGCATTTTGGGCTTCCCACTTACGATTTTCAGTACATTGCATTTCATTTACTTAGCGGTCCCCCGACGCAACGAAGCTTGGATTCTTTTTCTACTGTTCATTGTAAAGGCACATTTCGTAGATTTTATTTCTTTCTTTTTATGGGTTGTCATGTCGGGGGTTTTTTAAATTTTTAATTTTATTTAAGTGTGTGTAGCAACAAGTTCTCTGTCTTGGTAACTTAGATTTTACCCATTTATTTATTACTTTTCTACAGTCATACATATTTAGTTGTTTATTGATGTTATTATATAGTGTTCCTGATTGAATATTGTATTATCTGTTTGCGGAAGTTGTATTTTTCGACGTGGACTGGGAAATATGAATATTATGAAAAATAGGAAATGGGAATTTACAAAATGGACTGAAGACCTGTATTAATGTGACGCGCGAGAAACCTGTCTTTTTTTTCATCTAATACCTATAGTACAAGCAGTGCTTAGTTTGGTACTTGGTTAATTTGTCCCTTGGCATTTTTTTTTTCATTATATTATCTATATATAAATATAAAGGTTGACTGGTAGAGAATGTCTCATGGCATTAAGTCCGCCTTTTGTACGATAAGTTGTCTATTGTGCTAAGAAGATGAAATAAATAAATAAATAAATTGAACAATTTATTTATGTATTTTGTTATATTTATTTATTTATACTAAGACTGAAAGAAATTCCATAAAATCTACAGCCACTCGTTTCAATCAGGAAGAAGTGATCTTTTAAAGCCTTTTAACCATCAGAATAGAAGGCCCATATTTTAAACGCCTTTTCCGCAATCAATCAAGCTGTTTTCGATTATTTGACTGCGTTATTAATGTTCTCAGGAAGCGCTTTCTCAGCAGAACCGGGAAGTTATCTGTGGAATGCGTAGGGCTGCCATCTCTTAAGTCGCCGAACCTGGACAAAAACTTAAAAAGACCCGGACATTTGACGTAAATAGCATTTTCCCCCGGACGTGTCCGAAAATAATATTATGTATAGAAAAACAATCGCTTTACGCTGTTAATATGTTACGCTAAATGAAGCTAGTGCCCTGATTACGCTTTGTATTCTTTATACGGTTTTTACCTAATTTGTACACAATAATGCCGATAAATAATCCATACTAATATAATAAATGCGAAAGTGTGTCTGTCTGTCTGTTACCTCTTCACGCTTAAACCGCTGAATCGATTTTGATGAAATTTGGCATGGAGATAGTTTAAGATCCGAGGAAGGACATAGATAGTTTTCATCCTGGAAATTATCCCTAATAAAAAGATTGAAAAGTGAGTAAGTAATTCATGATGACATTGATGACCCTGTAGGAAATGTAATTATTAGACCAAAAGCACAGTTGCTCTTACATTTTCTTAGGCGCTTTTAATAATCCCTTTTTTTTAATTAAGATGATTAGGTGGATATCTATCGTGTTGTACGAGGTTGCTTCCATACTTCCAAGTTCCACGCGGACGTAGTCGAGGGCAAAAGCTAGTTAATTCAATAAGCTGTTTTCTGACATAAAAATTGTTCCCGGACACTTTTTGCGGGCGGCCCCCAGACTAGGAAAAAATCAGGGAGTGCAGCCCATGGACGGAGTGCAGAATGCGAAATTAAACAATAGTTCATGATGAATCGTGGACTTAAAGACCGTAGGGTTATCACACTAGTATTACGAAGGCGAAAGATAGTGAGTGTTTATAATAAATATAATAAATAACCCCACACAAATCGATCTAGTCCCAAAGTAAGCTCAAGAAGGCTTGTGTTATGGATACTAGACGACGATATACGTACTCATATCGATAAATATATACTTAAATACATAGATCAACCATAACCCAAGCATAAATATTCGAGTTCATCACACAAATATTTGCCCTGGCCGGGATTCAAACCCGGGACCGCCGGCTCAGTAGGCAGGTGTCTACAAACCGAGCCAAACGCGTCGCCAAATCTTTTTGTGTGTATGTGTATGTTTGTTACTTCTTCACGCTCAAACCGCTGAACTAATGTTGATAGACTTTGGTATGAAGGTAGCTGTCACCCTAGATTAACACATAGGCTAATTTATCCCGAAAAATTTAATGTTCCCGTGGGATAAGCGGGTAACACCGCGCGGCTCAGAGTATCATACAATTTCTGTTCATAATTGACAACATTTAAAATTTTCAAATAGTGTTAAGATTAAACTAATTTAATTACTTTATTATTTCAGAACCCAAATATATAATTTCATTTGATTATACGGACTAGTTTTGAATATATATATATATATATATAACTGAAACGGAAACGCACCGCACCGAGCACCTAGTCGATCATAAACAAAACTGAGACTGTTAAGTTTCTTTAGGCATTTCTTCTCAACAGTGGTCTCCTCTTGTGAAATGCCGATAGACTCAGACATGTAAATGTAAAAGTGCCCTTGTGGCCTACTTGCAGAATAAAGTTCATTATTTCAGTTCATAAGATTGCTGAACGTTACCCTGAGATTTTTACATAAACATTAGATGATTGAATATTTTCTTCGGTTTCCACGACTGTCACACATTTAAATAATAAATCAAACAATGAATATCCGCAATGTATCCGTTTAGATTGTTTAATTTAAATTGAAGGATGGAGTTCAAAGGGAGTATTCCCTAATTGCTCGTTAGCCGCCACTTTCTTTGAAGATTAGCTCCTTAAGCCTCTGTAGTACGTCGGAGAGACCGAAGGTATGTTTCGTCATGCCTCAAGTGACATGCTGTATTATTAGCAAATCCCGGGGGTTTCGGTGCAAAGATTTAACACTAGTGCACCGAAACCCCCGGGGTATGATTATTGGAGTCTAGAAGCGGCGACCGATCATTCTTACGGGCCGGCCGCGAGTTCTAACAACAAATGCAGCAGCTGCCGCGCGAGGCGGCTCGTGGCGTGCTACATATAATAAATAATAAATATCGGACAACCTCACACAAATCGATCTAGTCCTAAATTAAGCTCAAGGAGGCTTGTGTTATGGGTACTAGACGACGATGTACGTACTTATATATATAAATATATACTTAAATACATAGAACAACCATGACCATGACCCAAGCACAAATATTCGAGTTCATCACACAAATATTTCCCCTGGCCGGGATTCGAACCCGAGACCGCCGGCTCAGTAGGCAGGTGTCTACAAACCGAGCCAAACGCGTCGTCGCAATATCGCTATGATTATTTTTTTACCGCGATCGCTGCTCACCCCTGCCGCTGCCGCTGATCTCTCTTATAATCTTGAGAAGACCATTTTTTTAGTCCTTGCCGTAGGTTCTACAGCAGATCATAATTTTTAGGGTTCCGTACCCAAAGGGTAAAAACGGGACCCTATTACTGAGAGTTCGCTGTCCGTCCGTCTGTCATCTCAAGAACGGTGATAGTTAAATTTTCACAGATGATGTATTTCTATTGCCGCTTTAACAACAAATACTAAAAATAAAGTAAAATCAATATTTAAGGGGGGCTCCCATACAACAAACTTGTTATAGATTATGGTACGGAACCCGTCATGCGCGAGTCGGACTCGCACTTTTTTTTATCATGGTTTTTATGACGTGGTCTTTTAAGTTGTCAATTTGACAGATCGCAATAATATTGGCTGAAGCGATGTTTGCCACGCGGCTGGTCGCGCAGTCGTAGTTTATTTATTTATTTAATCTTTATTGCACAAAAGAAATAACTTATCTTACAAAAGGCGGACTTAATGCCATAGGGCATTCTCTACCAGTCAACCATTGGGCTAAGCAGATAGGTAGTTTCTCCCTAACCGCTGCCTTAGTCAAGGAGAAAACTTTGTGTCAAAGACCTAATTCATAGTTTTCGTATTCCACAAACGCTATGCTAACCTGCCTTTATTTTAATACTTAAGAGGCCTTATACATTTTAAAATGTATTTTTTTTCATATTATGACAGACATATTGATAATTTCAAACATTTTAAAGTGAATAATACTTTTTCCTGAGGTCTAGATGGTAACATAGCTATTTCATGCTTTCATTGCGTGCGATCGAATAAAAATTGCGTGAATTTTGCCAATTTCGAGTCGTTTTTGAAACAAAATGTATCAATGAAAAATTCAAACTGTTCGTTTTAAATATATACCAAGAAATCGCAACAGCCCTGTTCTAAATAGTAACATTGATAATATGCTAAGAAACATGTTTGATCATAGAGAAAAAAAATCTAAAACGATCGGCATTTTTGAACGGTAAACTAAAAACACCTCAATTTGGAGCAAGGCTTCCCCACTGAGCGCTAACTCTGTAACGTATACTAATTCCAGTTTTACGACCGGTGTCAGCTCTGCAATATTACGGGAGGGCCGATTAAATATTTAACGACCTTTTTCGGCATTAAAAACGCTTTTTTTCATCTCGGGATTGCTGAGAAATTGATTGTAGAGGTTTAGGCTGACGCGGTGCGGGCCAGGGGGGTAAGCGGATTCTGTCTAATTGCGACAATCTGTCGAAAGTTGACAGAATGTTGCAATTAGAGTTTAGATCGCAGTTTGATCCGAATGAAACACACGGCTATAGAACAAACGACTTTAAAGGTTATATATGTATGTATATAAACATTGTACATAACTGGTTATAAATACATTCATAGCAAATAAAATATGTAAATAGGTGAATTGATTCCTATTAGGGATATATTATTCTTATCGCTTGTTTATCCGCCCGAACCGAATATTCAGCCTACACTGCATTTTATTCGTAGTGTATGTAAAATGCGGCGATATTGAACAAGGGATGCGGTAACATGACTGACGGATGCATGCAAGTGTCTACGGTCGCGCGACAAATTGTCCGAATACATCACCATGGTGCACTGTAAAACAATCGCGTGTGTACAACCTTTGCTATCGTGACACCCGATGCGTAATTAACATACCACAGTGAATTCGTAGTCTAGGTAATTTTAACAATTACAGCATTGTGAGCATTATAAACGGCCTTTTTCATCTAGGGATTTCCGAGAAATTGATTGTAGAGGCTTACGCAGACGCGGTACGGGAGGGGTAAGCGGATTCTGTCGAAAGTCGACTGATTGTCGCAATTAGAGTTTAGAATTGGATTCGAATGAGACACGAGCAACCAAGCGCGCCAACCCTAATACTAGTAAAATATTGTACTCTTATAGAGGTCTACAAATCGTCCAGAGGCTATATTCTCCAGATCCTTTTGCGGAGTTACCTATCTGAAACACAAAGTTTTGTTGCCCATCTGTAGTAACGCCAATTTTTTTCTTTTTCGTCCAAAAGCCATTTTCTTATCAAAACTATTAATTTTTCTGAATAATTCTAAAGCAAACCTAACTTAACCTAATGGGTTCTTTAAAACGATGTTTCCAAAATCCTGAAAGTATGACGGGTTTCAGGAAAAAAATACTTTCGGACAAATGAAAATTTTGAGTAATGTTACAGATGGGAAACAATGTTTCGGAGTTGAAATAGGATTAGGATACAAAAAGATTATTATGCAAAAATTACTTGAAATTTGGAGAATATTTACTCCTGTTTCGTCTTTGTGTACATAAGTGACATTTACTGACTTTCAACGTCAGTTACCAAAAATTTTTCGTTGCCAGTAAAATAAATTAGTACCACTAGAAATCCGCAAGATGGCGCGGACTGAAAAATGTTAAGGCTCCTTATCCGTTCAAAAATGCTGATTGTTTTAGACATTTTTCTCTATGATCAAACATGTTTCTTAGCATATTACGAGTATCAATGTTACTAGGTATTGACGACGCGTTTGGCTCGGTTTGTAGACACCTGACTACTGAGTCGGCGGTCCCGGGTTCGAATCCCGGCCGGGGCAAATATTTGTGCAAATATTTGTTCTTGGGTCATGGATGTTATCTATATATGTATTTATATATTATGTATATCGTCGTCTAGTACCCATAGTACAAGCTTTATTTAGTTTGGGACTAGGTCGATTTGTGTAAGATTGTCCCTTAATATTTATTTTTTATTATTTATTTATTTAGAACAGGGCTGTTGCGATTTATTGGTATATATTTGGAACCTACGGTTAAAATTTTTAATTTTTGTTTTAAAAACTACTCGAAATTCACAAAATTCACGCAGAAAACTGTTTATTTTTCAACTTATTTTCGACTGCACGCAATGAAAGCATGAAATAGCTGGTTACTATCTAGAACTCGGGGAAAAGTATTTTTCACTTCAAAAAGTTGGTTGATATTATCAACATATAAAAAAAAAGCGTTTTAAAAGGAATCAGGTCTCTTAAGGCGGCTCTTTTCCGCTATCGTTTATTTCTTGTGCCTCTCAGTGAAGTCTGCCTACATCACAGGAGTAAATGGCCCGCAAAATAACGGCAAAGTGGCACATGGCATGGGGTGAGCCATGGGCACGGAATGAAATATTTAGCGAGGCTTGCGTGACAAAGTAAGGACGTGCAAACTGGAACAGGCTACACAATGAATAACAAAAAAATATGGAAAAAAAATAAAAAAATATAGAACTGAAAGGCAGTTACGAGTATTCGAATTTGGTGCTTTTTTTTCGGGTTCCGTACCCAAAGGGTAAAAAAGGGACTCTATTACTGAGACTTCGCTGTCCGTCCGTCTGTCTGTCCGTCCGTCCGTCTGTCACCAGGCTGTATCTCAAGAACGGTGATAGCTAGACAGTTGAAATTTTCACAGATGATGTATTTCTATTGCCGCTATAACAACAAATACTAAAAATAAAATAAAATAAACATTTAAGGGGGGCTCCCATACAACAAACGGGATTGGTTGCGTTAACTTTGCACCTGATTTGTACGCAGCGCTATACCTACCAGGTGCAAACTTAACCACTTAAGGATGGAAAGTGTTTGTACAGAACCCTCGGTGCGCGAGTCCGACTCGCACTTGGCCGGTTTTTTTTAATAAATATTGAGGGTCATTTTTATCTCTTCACGCCGAAAAGGCTGGACAAATTTTAATCAATTTGAGTACAGGGATAGCTGGACATCCAAAGATGGTTATAGGATACTTTTTACCCGACTACGGTACTTTTATAATGTACTAGCTTTTGCCCGCGACTACGTACGCGTGGAACTTGATAAAAGGGATTATTAAAAGCGCCTAAGCAAATGTAAGAGCAATTGTGCTTTTGGTCTAATAATTACATTTCCTACAGGGTCACCGCACCCCAACAGAAATGTACACACACTTTTCAATCTTTTTAGGTATAATTTCCAGGATGAAACCTATCCTATGCCCTTCCTCGGATCTTAAACTATCTCTATGCCAAATTTCATCAAAATCGATTCAGCGGTTTAAGCGTGAAGAGGTAACAGACAGACAGACACACTTTCGCATTTATAATATTAGCATGGATTGATTGTATGACTTGTAAAGTGTTGACATTTTATTAATTAACCCATTATAGCCTAGCGGTGCCGTTTGGCACCCAATTCTAGGCGTTTAGAAATTCCTGCCATTCGCGCGTTTCGAACAGTAAAGTCCGGTGGTTTGCTATTTTTTCGGTGCTAGAGCCACACAACTACCTGTTTCAATGCTTTGTTTTAACTGCTGTACTTGTTGAGACCGGCACGAGCGACACAAAGTTAGCGTTTTGATATTATTGCAAAAAATGAATTTCATTCTGCGGTAAGTGGGCCAAAATATTTATATTTCGTAAAATCTATCACTTAAATGTATTTTTTTGTGTACCTTAATAGTTGTGTGGCTAGATTATATGGTAATATAATTCAGTTTTGATTGCGTATTGGTTTTATCGCACTTCAAAATTTACGGGTGCCGTATGGCACCACTAGGCCGATCTGTAGTATATTTCAATAATGGGTGGAGTGCGTCTTTTTGGTTTCTGAATGGGTAATAGGTATTTATTTGTCTAGATAGGGATTGTACACTTCATGAGTCACTAGCCCTGCTCGAAGAAGATGAGGATATCGAGCCGCGGTTGCTATAATATATTGAACCTCCAGAACCTGCAATCGACTTTGAGCAAGATACGGGCGACGAAGAAGGGGGTGGTTTTATAAATAACCTCACAGGTCGGCAACTCAAGTCATCTATGGACATTCTGGACTTTGGGAGAAAGTGTACAACCTTTGATATACAACAAATGTAGCGAAAGGCTGTAATTATCAGTTTATCTCTAATGTTTAGGACAAAAAAATATGTAAGCCTTAAATAAAGTTAGAATATGCGTTTTTTATTTATAAATTACTACGTTACTCAAAATATTCATAATTTCATAAATAAACGGTAATAATATTTAGCTAATAAAAAGTTAATACATACTTAATAGAGAGACGTAAAGCTTACGTATTGGCCTAGCGGTGCCATACGGCACCCATTGTTTTTTCAAAAACTAATAAATCAGTTTAACTTTTAAGAATCAAAAACAACTCAGGGACCCTTAGACAACAATACATCAAAATATTATCAATTTCTAACACCTTAAAATAATTCAGGTCATAATGGGTTTGAGTATGAGTATGAGTATTGAAGAATTACGCGTTACGAAGTTGCGAACACTTTCTAAAAATCCATACGAGTATATAGATAAAATCCATAACCCAGGAACAAATATTCAACGAATCAAAAAGACGCAATGCGTCTTTCTTTTGTTAGTTTTACATTTGCGTGCCGCTTAAGTAAATAGCTAGTGCTTGTCACGAACGGCAGTTAATGTGTGCTCTAGGGCGTTCGCCCTTTTGTGACCTATGTCTAACCTTGAACCTACGGCCTAAAAGACAACTGGGCTGACATCCGGCTTCGCTCAATTAGTGGTGTACATTAAGGCTTGGTCTTTCTAAGTGATATCATTTTGTCGCTGGTTGCGTTTAACCTTCAGTCGTAATTCGACGAGACATTGCGGTAACTCCAGTTTAATTATTCCGCTTTATCACTCTCATATAATGGGCGCTTGTCAATTTTAGCTAATCGAATTACTTGAAAGGACTTTTTTTTTCTCCATTAGATTTTTTTCTCTATGATCAAACCTGTTTCGTAAAATTTTATCAATGTTACTAATTACAACAGGGCTATTGCGATTTATTGGTATATATTTGAAACATATACTTTGAATTTTTCATTGATAAATTTTGTTTCAAAAACTACTCGAAATGCACGCAGAAAACTGGTATTTTCGACTGCACGCAATGCATGAAATAGCTATGATAGAACTCAGGGAAAAGTATTATTCACTTTAAAAAGTTGTTTAAAATTATTAATATATAAACCATGAATACAAAGAATTATTAATATATTTTTCATAATATGAAAAAAAATAACATTTTAAAATGTATAAGGCCTCTTAGGAGAATTTATGAAAATATAACTGTTAAGTTTGACTTATTCTATCGTTAATATATATCGTGAATGGTCTAGTGCTCTTGAACTAGAATCTAATTTTCTTCTGAAACCCATATTTTTGTAGATACCGCTCTTCCCATAAATTTTCCAGACAGTTCTGACCTTCATTTGACATGAATTATAGTCAGACTAGCTCGCAAGCTAGTAATTTGGCAGGATGCCTAACAGTTGCTTGTCAGATAGGCTATTGGCAGTTTAAGACCTGGGAAAGTGTAGGCTGTGAAAATATAGAGCTTTCGGTACTTGAAGGTTGTCTGAAAGAGGTCGCTGTAAAGCGATAAGCATTATAAGCAGGGTTGAAGTCATCATTTCAATCGATTTTGCTCGCATTTTACGATTCCTGATTATCAGCATAGAATAATAAATAATTATAAATATCAGACAACAATACAAGTACTCTTTATTGCACACCTTATATAAAACATATAGGAGAAATACAATGCAAGAAATTACAATTAGAGGTAAACAACAGGCGGTCTTATCGCTAAAGAGCGATCTCTTCCAGACCAACTTTGGGTAGTGGAGAACTTGAAAAATTATTTTGTTATTATGCGGTACTAAAACACACACAAATCGATCTAGTCTCAAATTAACTTCAGCTTAATATATTTTCCAATATTGCTTCAATCATCTTACCTATTACTAAGAAAACGATAATACGAGATTGCGAATCGCAATATCACTATAACTTTCCAGTAAGCCTTAGTAGTATTCAAGTATAAGAAGGTCTTAACTGCACCGTATTTTCAGCTGTCATACGACCTTTTGGTGTGGGTGGGATTCTACGAATATGAATCGAGTGCTACGAGTTTGATGCTACGGCGTAGCAGTTTGCGTAGCCGTGTAAAAGTTTAGTGTGAATGATATAGGTATTACATACTGGTAAGGAGAAGATGTTCAATCCGGGTCTTGTAACAGTTAACATTTCACTGGCTCAATATGACAGGGTTGACTTTTGACGAATTCAAATTTGAACATTGTCTATTTAATCTAATTAGCGATTTGTCCATACAAATTAACCGGTTAGAGATTTCGGTTACTTTCCGTTATTCATGTATGTTTTTTTTGTTCTGTAGGACTTATTACGTACGTAGATCTGGACTTCTAAGAAAATAACCTAAATTTTCCCCAAATGCAAAAAACATGAGAATGAAGAACGAATTGTAAAAAAATGCATAAAATATAACATCAAATTTATAATATGACCTACATACATACACCCATTAACAAAGTGACGTGAATACCTTTTAAAATGCGCAATTTTCTGTAAACAAGATGGGATGAAGGGATCAAAGGTACAGTCGAGTCCAAAGTGTATCCACGTTTTTATCTTATTGCTTTCAGCTTTCAAAATATACACAACACAACATAGGTGTATATTTTTGTACTTGAATGTACCAATCAACTGAATGTAACGATATGTTGTAGATATTGTTACTCTGTTTTTAACTTTCGACGAAAACAGGGCAGTTATGAGTTTATCATGTTTATGTGTGTGTCTGTCTCTGTCTATGGCATCGTAGCTCCCAAAGTCGAGGACCGAGATATATGTTTAGGATCACTATCACTACATAGTATAAAACAAAGGCACTTCCTGCTGTCTGTCTGTCCCTATGTATGCTTAGATCTTTAAAAGTACGCAACGAATTTTGACGTGGTTTTTTTCTTAATAGATTGAGTGATTCAAGAGGAAGGTTTATATGTATAATACATGCATAATTTTTCAGTATTGCACCCGTGCGAAGCCGGGGCAGGTCGCTAGTTTTCTATATAACTCATTTAATTACGGTCGCGGTCTCATGATGACCAGAATAAAATGTTAACTGTAGTTGAGTGTACCGATCGACCGAATATAACCATTTACTGTACACGTATATTTTCACTCTATTTTTGGGTATCGTTTAAATATGGTTGTTTGTTTCAGGTAAGGGACGAGACGTGGGCGTGAACGTGGTATTTCAAGATAATACATACGTATCAACTCGTTTGTAAGTCGAGCCACCTACACATATTACTGTAGATACGTATTTGAATTGTCTGTCTAAATATGATTTTTAGATAAAGAGCAAAACAGTTAAGTGATTACTATTAAAAAATACATACGAACCCGACTACTCACGTCGTAAAAATCAGATATTAGCGAGCGCGTAGTGTAGCCGCCGCCGCGACTGATCGCTCCTGATGATGAATCGCGTACCGATTCGAAACATGTCAAGCGATATTCGACTTCCATATGGCACAAGGAGAAGAAGTCCAAGTTCCTAATTTTCATCGTTTAGCACCCAAGTAATGTCAATGAAAAAAAAAACCCCTTAGCAACGGCAATATTTTTCGCCCACAAAAAAATAATGGACATCGCTCTATTACAATTACCCATTGCCAAAATGAAATTTCCCTAATAAATAATTCTTTGTAAACGTACAACGTTATTTGGGAGCTTCCGGTACAAAATGGCCGCCGGAAATTGTTTCCGTTAATTTTTTTGGAGGCCTAATCAATCGAGAGGTTACTGGAAGCTGGCTTGTTGATTGTATTTAATATCAGATTTTCCTAACCGAAAAAACCTCGAAAAACCGCTATCACATAAATCTTTCCTTTTTAGAGTTCCGTAGTCAACACCTAATAATCCCTAATAGTTTTGCCATGTCCGTCCGGCCTTCCCCTTCCGTCCCCGACACGGAAAGTGGGGATTTAATTTTTTTTTGTAGCTACCCCTGGTCTATCGATGTCATGTCTAGGCAACGTTCCGTAGATGAGCTCGGCTATATTTTCTGCTACATTTGCCTTGGCACAAGAATACACACCAAAACTCTACAACTGGCATGGTTGAAGGAACAGTCGTCCATGGTGTAGGCGACAAGCGACAGCGGCGATTTGAAATAAAATAAAATAGTTTCTTCTGTTCAAGGAAGTGTCCGCAACTTCGTCCACGTACTTCATTTTTCTTGCCGTATTCTGGAAAAGTATCCTATAACCATCTTTGGCTGCGTATTAGCAATTTGAAGTGGCAGTGGGCTGGCCATATTAGCCGAAGAACCGATAACCGGTGGGGTAAACGTGTTCTTGAGTGGAGACCGCGGATCGGCAAGCGTAGTGTGGGACGCCCTCAGACTAGGTGGAGCGATGATCTTTACAGGGTGGCTGGCAAGAGCTGGATGAGAGTAGCCGAGGATCGTTTACAATGGCGTGCAGTTGGAGAGGATGTCCAGCAGTGGTCAAGAATAGGCTGATGATGATGATGATGACGATGATGATGATGATGATGATGATCTTTGGCTGTCCGGCTATCTCTGCAGCTCTAGCATAAATGTGGCAAGCTAGTCTTTCTCGAATGACGGGCGATGTTACGTCGCGCTACAAGAGTTGCGAAGCGTCGTTGTGCGTTTACCAACAGGCACCTCGCGCTCATACAAATCCTTTTAAAACCTTTCCTAAAATGAATCTTCTCCATAGAAACTTCAATACTAGTGCTTGCAATTCGGGAATTGGCATAGATGAGGGCAAAACGGGTACAGGTTGGTTACTACCTGGAGGCAAACTATCCAAAACGATCTACTGACTTTAGGGCTAATGCCAGAAGCGACACAAAATCGCCAAGAATGGCGTAACAGTATCGGTAGGACTCACCCCAAATAGGGAACAAACTAGGGGATTGATGTTGACGTTAGGCCTCAAGTGCACTTGAAAAATTCTTAATGTCAGTGTACCGGCATTTACCTAGAACGATTGGAGTCTCTCAAGGGAGAAGCGACAGGCTGCGGTCTGACACATGGCTCCGGTCTTCGTTCTCGCTTGCCGCCAATGTCATGGCCACACCGGAAGCCGCCGCCCGCGCATCCGGCGGCTAATGGCGGACCGTCATGGCGGCGCTTCCGGTGCCTCGCAACTATTTGATAGATCGCGGCCGATACCGAAAACATATTTAAACTGAGAAAATTGAGTCATCTCTTCCGTATAGTTCGGTACGGATGTATGAATGGCTTCCTAATGAATTATATGTCGATTTTATTTCTGGTATTTCTTGTACGGTAGTTCTGGATATTCTGGAGATTTTAAAGGTAAGTTTTGCTGTGCTCTACTGTAGAGATAAACTGACTTAAAAATACCTTTAGGTACTGTTTACGTCTCAAACGTATTTACGTAGTAATTTTAAACAGATCAGAATATATATATATTTTTCTTTTGTTTTTCAGAATATTTGTACCTAAATATAAAACTTATGTTATGTGTTCCTTAATATGTCTTTAGTGAATTCTATAGAAGGTAAACGCAACTTTGTTTCGCGTCGGGTAGGGGCAAAAAGGTCATAACCTCTTTTTGATTTACCGTATTCGGTCAAGTGGATACTTTATATCCAAATACGGATAGAATAAGTAACACATACAGATATAGGATTAAAACTATCAGTGAACACCTACTCTAACCACCAAATAAATCCAGCAAATGCTTTCCAAAAATCGAATCAACCAAAATAATCAATCCAAATATTCAGTAGCCTTGTCACTACATAGTATAAAACAAAGTAGGTATGCTTAGATCTTTAAAACTACGCAACGGATTTTGATGCGGGTTTTTAATAGATAGAGTAATTCCAGAGGAAGGTTTATGTAATAATACATGCATAATATAGCATAACACCCGTGCAAAGCCGGGGCGGGTCGCTAGTTTGCTTATATTTTGTAAAATATGTACTACTCGTATGTGCTAACATTTCATATTTTCCAAATATGAAATGACTAGCTGTGCCCCGCGGTGTTACCCACTCATCCCACGGGAACACTAAATTTATTCGGGATGAAAAGTATCCTATGTCCTTTCCCGGGTCTCAAACTATCTCTATACCAAATTTCATCTAAGTCGGTTCAGCGGTTTAAGCGTGAAGAGGTAACAGACAGACAGACACACTTTCGCATTTATAATATTAGTATGGATATGATAGACATTAGATCACTGCTAAAGTAGTTATCGTTGAAATGAAATTATTAAACCGATAACAAAAGGAAGCGCGTAACATTGAGCTTAATAATATTGTGCCGCAATATTCGTTTTGTACCAAAATCACGGTACAAAATATTCGGCAAATACTACAGCGAAACCGGATTTATAAAATTACGGGCTGATTGTGAAGCAACTCAATAATTATAGACAAATGAATGGTAATGAAAATACACAAATGATTGTGATTAAATAGCATTTGACTTTGCCCGGAGCGAACAATCATTTTAGATACTACGTGGCAGTTGTTTATTTAAAATAGTTGGCTTACTTTCATACAGTAAAATCAACGTTAAGACTTCTTATCCGTTCAAAAATGTTCGTTATTTTAGAATTGTTTCTATATTATCAAACATGTTTCTTAACATATTATCAATGTTACTAGTTATAACAGGGCTATTGCGATGTTATTGGTATATATTTGAAATCAACAGTTTAAATTTTTCATTGATAATTTTTGTTTCAAAAACTAGGTAAGTACTCGAAATCGACAACGCTTAAGTATAACGCAAATTATATGTCTATACTCAACATGTATTTATTTGATGATATGATAAAATAATAGTCCTTTTACTGACTCGGTAGTTGTTTGTTCGACTGTTTTTTTTAAACTTATTTTCACTTGCACGCAATGAAAGCATAAAAAAGTTATTTTAAGAGTTAGGTAGAAAGGTATTATTCTCTTAAAAAAAATGGTTGAAATCATCAATATATGTGTCATAAAAAAAAATATATACATTTTCAAATGTATTAAGGCCTCTTAAATAAAACGCGCATTCACTGTGTTTAAGTCAATTTAAACAAACTTTTAAGTTAGATGGAATCATAGACAGCTGCATGTTTTTTTAAATAGAAATAAATACATTTCAACGTCATATTTTCTTTGGTTTCCGCGACTGTCACACATTTAAATAAAACAATTTAAACGGATTATATCGCGTATATTAATTATTTGAGCCTCCCTGACGTTTCTGTAACTTTACAGATATCGTTGTCAAAGGTTGACTGAGCAAAACAAAAATTTTCTCTGTCAAAGTTACATTTAAACATTGCAAAAATAACATAGTGGCGATATGTCGGACACTTATCAAATATTTCACGTCGAATGCTGCCCTGATCACAGACACAATGCCAGATTAATCAGGGGCCTCTGTTCTTTAAAACCAAACCAGTCCCAAAGTAATCCGACATCTCGATCCGTTTTCAATCAGGCCACAGAATATTAAAGTGGTACCTTAAAACTATAAAAGCACATATGCATAGCATTTTCCATATCACATAGGACCTTATTCACGAATCACTAACAGATAGAGTATCAGAATATAGCCTTGTTAATGAAAGGGCACATGTGCATATAATTTTCAACTAAAATATGTCATTTTTCAATGGATCACATCTTGAACATCGGAATGACATGAAACCCAGAGCTTATGTTGGTAACATAACCTTAGATATGAAAGTTCATTTATGTGCATATCATTTTCAATTACTTACACATACGACTTTTTAGCGATTTATGCTACTTGAACAGTGGACCTAAAAGAGAAAATGTGCATATCTTTTTCAATGGCACATTACACAGTTTTTAGCTTTCAACTTGAATATGGGATTGTGAAACAGAAAGGACGCATGTGCTAGCATTATCAATGACACATACGTCATTTTATATTTTACTCACATCTTGAATATCAGAATGGCTTAATTAAAAAAGAGCATATGTGAGCACATTGTCAACGTCAATTACGTCCTTTTGATCAGAGTATCGTTAAAACCGGACGCAAAAAGCGCAGTAAGTTAATCAAGCCGTGTCCGGCAAAAACCGTACCCGATCGATCACGGAACCTAATTAGCACTTATTGGGGATCCCGTGGCAGAATGGGACGTATAATGGATGCGATTGTTCAACTTCGGAAAGGAGGTGTTCAGCTCGTTTCTTTTTTTTTTACCCCTGACGAAAACAGAGGGGTGTTATAAGTTTAACAGGTGTATGTGTGTCTGTCTGTGACATCGATGCTCCTAAACGGATGGACTAATCTGAGTGCGGGCTTTTTTAATCGAAAGACTTGTCCGCTTAAATTGGAACAAGTGACAAGACCTTGGCCAATATTGAAGCTAAGAAGTCAAAATTTTGTAGTTATATTCAGTTTTAGTAGCATTATCTATATCACTCATTGAACGAGGGTCTTGACCAGCTAGCTATACTTATGTCGGGGGTGTTTGAAATTTTCAATTAAGATTATTTTACATTAGGTATGCTAGTTGTCTATGTATTCATTTATTTGACACACCAATAAAGTACAAGGCTTTACATTTAAACTGAAATTTCTAACTATAAGAATAAGAATAAACGCTTGAACCATCTTTACCGTAATTGGGTAAAAAGTATCCTATAAGTAACCATATTTGGGTGTCCAAATATCCTTGTACCAAACTTGGTTAAAACATAGCATCGCGCGTCACTCTCTCACAGTACAGCGAAGAAAGAGATGGGTAATATTTCTCGCGCGAGAAACTTGGTTGTCAGTGCTTGAAGTGCAATTTTCGCATTTTATTATAGTATATAGTTATGTATTCATTTTTTTTAAACAGTGATCATTAAATTAGCTATTATCTGATATCTGTCGAATGAGGGTTTAGTATAAATATTTCCTGTCATATTGGAACTGTGGCAAACCTCATTAGGCTGAGTAAACACCAACTATCCCCGTTTTCCGATATCAGGCGACGGTGGGAGTAACCCGATCAACGACGCCTTTTATATGCATTTAGGCAATGGCAAATATTTGTGTGATGAACACGAATATTTGTGCCTGGGTCATGGATGTTCTTTGTATTTAAGTATTTATGTATCTATCTAAGTATGTATATCGTCGCCTAGTACCCATAACACAAGCCTTCTTGAGCTTAATTTGGGACTAAGTTGATCTGTGTGAGGTTGTCTGATATTTTTTATTTTTTTTTTTATTTCGGTCAATCAACTATTTTCTGCCACTCGTTGTCATGGTGATGTAACCTGGGTCACTTTTTAAACCTACGATTTTCCTTTAATTTAAGCAGTTATAAGCCCATTCTTATGTAGACTATCTCCTAACAATACCAGTAATATAAACTATCTACTAAATCGATTTGTGTGAGGTTGTCTGATATTTATATTTATTTATTTATCGACACTTTTTTTAGGAGTTTAATCACTATCGTCCCCTGGGTCACGGGACAGAATAAAAGCACGAAAAAGTTGATCCACCCATTTACACCAGTTTATGCATACAAATTCCCAAATAATTAACTGAGCGAGCGAAGCGCCTCTGTTTCAGCTTCGCCGACATTTCTTTCGTACGACGGTTTTATTTAAATCAAGCGAGTGTTTTGAAGTTATGATATTGTAAATTAATGTATAAATTATCCCCATTGACTGGAGTATCGGTTCAGTGGTCAGCGTGATAGCGTTATGATTTGTGGACATTAATTAGTGGGGCAATGGCCGATTTAGGCGATGATACTATTTAATTAATGGACATCGATATTTAGCTTTTTCATTTATTTATTAATTACTAGAAATTGGTTAAAATCCGTCCAGCCGTTTCAGCGTGATGAGAGGACAAAGGAAATTATGAAAACAGATGGCGCCAGGTTGGCATGGCGCCGCGCAAACAAAACAAATGACGATCCTGCATCACGCTATTAAGATTTTTCCTGAAATCATGGCCCCTCTCCATAGAAAACTGATTTTCAATACAAATCTAGACTTTAATAATAGTATAGATAATGACTAATAAGTAATAAAATAAGGGATATATTTAAATGCACATCTGTATAATTTTTCAGTACACTAGGTAACTCCACTAATTAACTGAATGCGTACCAGAAAAACGAATGCTGTGCAAAAAAAACAATTGATTAACTGAACATCAAAAAAAACTTAAACATCATACAATACGAGATGACCTTTTTAACCGAATTCACACCAAAAATATGGTTCGTACATCGGATATATTTGAAAGTTTCACCAAAAATACTAACTTGCACACTAATTATCCTCGCACTGCACACTAAGATCCGACTCGGCCGGGTTAGGTTAGTTTTTTTTTTATATCCAGTAAAACAGTTTTGCAAATACCTTAAAATAGTATATTGAATTCACATTATTTAGTGTGCATAATTAGTGTGCAAGTCAGTATTTTTGGTGAAACTTTCAAATATTTTGATCGAAAAAAGGGAATATACAGATATCGATTTAAATACATGCCATAAAATAACAGTTGAACGAATTACACAAAACACTGGGTCAACGTTTTGACCGACAGTTTTTTCTGTCTCCGGTGTTACTCAAAATATCTCTGGAGTTACCAAAAATCGAGCTACTATAATTCATATACATTATTTTTTGTTTATTAGGTTTCAAAGTAGGGGCATTGAGTGTTTTATCGTACATCATAAAAAAACATAGAGAAGCCATTATGTGTAGATGAATAGTTCAAGACGCTTCATACATTTTAAAATGTATTTTTTTCATATTATGCCAAATATATTGGTGATTTCAAGTGAATAATTCTTTACCCTGAGTCCATGCTTACATTGCGTGCAGCCGGAAATAAGTTGAAAAAAAAAAAAAACAGTTTTTTGCGTGAATTTTCACAATTTCGAATAGTTTTTGATACAAAAATTATCAGTGAAAAATTCAAAGTATATGTTTCAAATATATACAAATGAATCCCAATAGCCATGTTCTAAGTCCTAACATTGATAATATAAATAATAAATAAATAATAATAAATAAATAATAAATATCAAACACCCTTACACAAATCGCTATAGTCCCAAATGAAGCTCAAGAAGGCTTGTTTTATGGGTACTAGACGACGATATACATACTTAAATATATAAATATATACTTAAATACATAGAACAACCATGACCCAAGCACAAATATTCGAGTTCATCACACAAATATTTGCCCCGGCCAGGGAACCCGGGACCGCCGGCTCGGTAGGCAAGTGCTTACAAACTGAGCTAACCGCGTCGTCAAATATGATAAGAAACATGTTTAATCATAGAGAAAAAAGTCTAAACAATCATCATCAGCATTTTTGAACGAGTAAGGAGCCTTAAAAGTTGTGGACAGATTTGTCAATCAACAAGTTAATGCGCCCATTTTCAAATTATGAATTAGGCGTCTAAAAAACTGATGCTTTTCATCCGACTACAGTATAGCGAGGATGGTTATTACTCGACCCTCGCGGACGAAAGGGCACCTTAGTAATAAAATAAAATTCGTGGAAGGGTTTAGTATGTAAATTATGTACGGCTTATAAACCGAATTAAAGATCGTTCGCATAATATGTACTTGAATCCGTACCATATAAATGCCATTAAACTTTATTTTCCACTAAAATACACATACATAACCCTTTTAGCATTTCACCTCCATTTAAGCGAAACTCGGCAAAGACAGATAAGAAAAAGGTTAAAAGTTCCACGAAATAAATTCTCGAATATTCCAAATTGACGTAGGTTTTTCTATGGAGTCCCTTTAAAAAGTTGGAGCGTTCTGATAAGTATCTGGTGACCTTTGGAGGGTATCGGTCGATATCGCACTAGGTTTTCTTAAGGCTTTTCCCGTGACATATAAAGAATGACTGGGAATCGTCGATTGGGGTGCAAACTACATTCTGAGGGTCGAGCAGTTGAAGTCTTGTCACAGTCTGAATTTTGATTAATTTTGGTGAGTGTTGCTGGATGTTTGGATGTCCAGACGCTTTCCGGCTGTTCTCGCCTTGACGGCGCATCTCTCAACCGATTCTCATTAAATTTTGTGACTAGTTTCGATAAGTAGTAGATTTTTTGTCGATTCCGTTCTTTGAAACTTTTCAAAATGCTGGAGATGTGGGGATTAATAACGTAAAAAATTGGGCAAGTGCGAGCCCGACTCGCGCATGAAGGGTTCCGTACCTATACATATATATAATCTATAAAAAGTTTGTTGTATGGGAGCCCCCCTTAAATATTTATTTTATTTTATTTTTTGTATTTGTTGTTATAGCGGCAATAGAAATACATCATCTGTGAAAATTTCAACTGTCTAGCTATCACCGTTGTTGAGATACAGCCTGGTGACAGACGGACGGACGGACGGACGGACGGCGAAGTCTCAGTAATAGGGTCCCGTTTTTACCCTTTGGGTACGGAACCCTAAAAAGCGAGGTCTACAGAGCCACTACTTCTTTTTTATACGTTAAAAAGGAAAACTAACAAACACTTAACATTTATGATATAGTTCAGAATACTCAGACTGTACAATGGTATATCCTCAAAACCGCGCACTGAGCTATGTCAGCTGTCAGCCTCGCCCGTTTGTGGCGGGAGGCGGACGTCGAGCATCCATCTTCGTTGGCGTTGTTCCGAGTCCGGGGTTTGCTACAAATTTCCTGCAGTTTTCCTCGCTTCGCTAAATAAAACCCATCACTGCACACCAAACGAAGATTATCCTGGACATTCCATCGTATCTACATAGACGACGCGGTTGGTGTAGTGGTAAAGCGGCTGCCTACTGAGCCGACGGTCCTGGGTTCGAATCCCGGCAAGGGCAAAAATTTGTGTGATGAACTCATATATGTGTTCCTAGGTCATGGATGCTATCTATATATGTATTTTATATTATGTATAGTTAAAAGCATTACTTAGTTTGGGATTAGGTAGATTTGTGTAAGATTGACCCTTAATGTTTATTTATATTTATTTATGTATAATCATATCATTAAGTGCAATTATGAGCATTTAATGTTGATTTTGATGTAGTGTGCTTAATTACGGATATATTAAAATATGTATATCCGTAACTAAGATCGTGATAATACTGAAATATTGATAAATTTGGGATATCGCACTGTCGTCGAATTAAACTCTTCGCACATTATAACAAAAAATGATATTAGTAGTTGACGACGAGTGGACGACGCGTCGTACATTTTTTGAAATTAAACCTAGTAAATATGGCATAGGGCTTAAATTTCAATATTTGGCATAGAATCGAGTCGCCGTTGAGTTGTTATAATGTGCGAAGACCTTTACTAGGACCTAGGAATCCTGCATAGCTTACACGACTTGCAGACATTAATATAACAAAACGGGACTTAATCGCGGTCAAAAAGTGTTTATTTACTTACGGAAGGGAGACGTCAGGGAGGCTCAAATAATGTACATACGCGATATAATCCGTTGTATTTATATTGTTATATTTAAATAAGAAATAAAGTATACTTAATTCACAACACATTTCCAAAATCTTGTAACTATAACGCGTTCAGAATGTGACAACTCTCAATTAAGCGAGGCGCGGAAAAAAACAAAGATGGCGCCTAATTGAGTGAGCGTTACACAAGCGGCACGTGTCGCCACTCGGCCCGAGTGTCTACGCTGTTCTCTTCTGCGGCCGTTGCGGGACCATTTATAATGATAATTGAGAACAAATAATTTTGAACCGTTACGGTAGATAACGGAACAAACGTAAGGGGGCTAAACTCGATCTATCCAGTGACATCTACACGAAAAAATGAATTTTTATCTCCTATGTGCTCTTGTTCGACGTGATGACAGTCAAGTTTATATGTATGGCATTTTGTCTCTTACAAATACAAATACTTCCTATTCCACACCTCAAACATCAAGGAATAGACAACACAACATGAGATACATTAAAATAACTGACAGAGGTAAACAACAGGTGGTTCCATCGCTAAATAGCCATCTCTTCCAGACAACCTTTAGATAGCAGAGTAGTCAAAAATTAATGTGTTTCTTAAATACTGTTCCTCGAGTAAGTCTTATTCCAATTTGGTTGAATTCGGCGTAAATCTTCCATTGACTGTCTTTTGTCCTGAAGATATACTTAAACTTGACTCTTTTCTAAACCACAACAAACCCAATACTCCATCCTAGTTATATATCAATTACCAACTAAATAAAACAAATGTACTGAAAAATAAAACTACTACTAGGAATAACAAGCTAGTTCTTTATACCCGCTCTTTGCCTGCAGGCTTGCAGTAACAGTAAATAAATGCTCTGTGCAGCGCACTTTGTTCTGTAGCAAATATATGACGGTGCTTTTGAGTCCTTTTTCTGTGGACAAAGGAAATTTTTAACTGGAAATATCCGTTGTGAGTAGACTTTGAGGTATGCTTCAAAGTTTTACTTATGGATGTCGTTACATTGAAGTTTCTTCGATTGAATATTGTGAGAATTTGTATTTCGACGATAGAACATTATGCTTTGCTTCTATATTTCAGGACAGAAGCAAAGACAGGTTAACATAGGTAATCAAAGTCACCTGGACCTTATTTATGCTCTATATTTATAAAAAAGTGTTTGTTCAACCACTGTTCAGCATTATACCCATCTTGTTCGCAAAAGCATTATCTAGCATAGCCTATTGATTACAAGTGTTAAATAAAAAATAAACATTTTAAGTTTAAATAGTCACTAAAACTTGACTGATTTTCTAGCACCTCTTTATTTAACAACTCAACAAAATGTACCCCAAATTTCTTTAACCTAAAACATTCCCCAGTAAATAAAGAGAGCGGTAAATCCGAAATAACCTTTTCACAAGTAGGTCAGATCCACCTGCGAGCCAGCTGGTGAGTGCAATTACGTCTCCTACGTGTTTTTGTTTCGTCACTCGACATGACATTACTTTTTACTGCGGCCCCTCGTTGGGCGCCACTTTTGCTCACGTTATCTGCTCTCTGTTTTCTGTTTGTATCATTTATTTATTGCTCTCACCTTAAATAAGGGATTTGAAGACGTTTTCGCAAACATTTGTAGCTTTATAGACAGTTTGTCTTTACATCCATCATCTATAATCGCCTAAATAATTATATCTACTTACACCCATATTGTTAATTATTAAATTACTATAAGTTCAGATAATAAAGATAAAGCCCTACATTACTTAGCAGAGACGGGGTTGGGGCATATATGACCAAAATCCGAGATGTTTTTAAAAATATTACGATATGTCCGGCGTTTCGCCTCATTGACTCCTCCGCTCTGTACATAATTAAGTCTAAGACACTCGTGTTTTAAAACCTCTCATTATGTAACGATTGCCTAAACTCCGTACTACTACGAAATTTCACCTTATAATATTCGTTTCATCGTTTAACCCATTTTGGTAAGTAACCACTACCTTGAGGCTAATAGATGTATATTAGTTTTAAGCCATAAATCCACCTGTTACGAAGGTAAAACCTGAAATAAAATCTTGTAAAGGTATTGTAAAGTGACTATATCAGTGTTTGTTTCACGCCACACGCTATTACGCTTCCCGTTTTATGGGCGCCACTTTTCTCACGTTATCTGCTTCGCTGGTTCTTTAGTATCCCTTGTTTATTGCATTTTTCTTAAGAGCCTTTATTTCAAAGCGCCTTTATTTTTTCAGTTTGACTATTAATAAGAGTCTGCTGCTCATCAAAAAGATAGACCTAATGCAAAACGTATTGAATTACATATTGTGTACAAACTTGTGATTGAATGAGTACTATTAAAATAAACTACTTGAAATATACTTGTCTCTTTACATTTTAGGTTGGCCCCACGTTGGGCGCCATATTTAAGTCATACCGCCCACAAGTAAAATGCTTTTAGAATCTGACGCACTTTGTACGATGATACAGCTATTACAACCTGTTATGCTACCTTTCAGTTAAAGAATATAAGCGACATAATTTTCCTAGTAATATTGGCTCATATAGAAATGAGTAGGTAAATATTTGATAGCGGTGCTGTTTTAATATGTCTTGTGTAACGACTATAAAAGTATCGGATATTACGATGTATGTTTCAGCCCGATAAGGCATGTACCTGGGTCGTAACCTGCAAATGTAGGTTAGATATAATATAAACATACTTTTGTTTATAAATATTATTTTGTTTGTTTATCTGGTATTACCACATAAAAAATATGAATCGATAAAAAGATTCTATATACAAATACTTTTGTTTAGTTTAACGTGACTGTCTAGAATAAAATATTCCGAAAGAAAACTGAATTTTAAATGATTGTGTATTTTATTCCCTAATAGTCTCCCGTACCTGAGTAAATGCTTTAGTTTTCTCATCGGGCTTTCTAAGTATTCTGAATCTGATCCGTTAAACATTGACAACTCGAAAAATGTACAAGATTTACAAAATCCAAGCCCCAAGAAACATAGATAAGGCCATAAGTATTTCAGTGATATGGATGATACGTCGTTTAAATGGTTATATGTCAATGTTAGGTGAACCAGAAGTACCCGTATTAATGTTTAAAAAAAGTCATCAACCACTCAATTATGCGTTTTTTTTGTATAACTGAGGACCAAATATAACACAAACCTTTTTGAGCTTAATTTGGGACTGGATCGATCTGTCTGTGGTTTTCCGATGGGAAAAAGAAAAAGATAGTGCTCCTTTTCTACTCTCCATCGAAGCAGGAATCTAGCTCGGCACGTGCCGGCACGCCGAAGGGCGTTATTACGTCGTCCGCCACTCGGCGGCTGACACGTCATTTGTTTCGGGCAGAAATAAGCTTCCGCTGTGACGCCACGCGCCACGAGTGGCGTGACGTGGCGGTTTACGCCAATCAAGGTGCGTACGTATTCCAGGTTTCATTACAAGCGAATTGTGAAGTTTATTGCTGTGTCATTCGATTGACGATTGAAGCAGCCTTTTTTATAAGTTTCCTGTTAAACTAACAAAAGTTGCCGAAAAAACCTCGCGTGATTTGTGCACAAGCCCTGTGTATTTCACTTTTGTAAACAGAGAACATTTCGTCCTGTCTGTCTGCTGACGGACATAGATGAAGGGTCATGAAAATAAATAGTGTCCTCAAATGTCAAGGGGATAAAGAAAATGTACACACTTTATCCGCTTTCCGATTTATAACGAGAGGCTTTGCTGACGAGGGATACACAGCAAGCATTTTTATCTTATAGTGGTCGTTGTTCGTTTAAAATATCAATGATATTTTATAAGTACATAGGTTACTAGCGCTTCAAAAGTGAAGGCCTTATTCCTTTTAAGTTGTATTCTTTTTATATTAAGTCGTAGCATTTCCGTTAGGCAATACGAACCTCTTATGAACCTTAAGAAGATTTGAAGATGTAGAGCCAGATTTTTTAGGGAGTTATTACGTAATTATTTTTTTATGGAATTTTTTTGAAATGTTGTTCTGAATCCTATTGAAGTACTTAATACATTTTATCCAGTAATGAATAGCACCACTTGAAAAGAGCGAAAATTTATTACGCTCCACGCCAGGTGAAACCTAACTAAATCTCTATTTTGCTTTAGAACTAATCTCCAGATGTTTGTTTTTGGCTTTCGCTCGTAATCGAATAACAATACCACGTAATGTCAATCCTGCCACAGTCTAATCAAGTTTGAAGTGGCAGCGGGGATGTTCACTTAAGCAAATCCATTATTTAAGCCCGGTGCCTCATTCGGTATTTGATTCGTGATCTTTGGTTACGATTTGTTTATTGTGAGGCATTACGTGGCCAATTGAACAGGAGGAATTCCATACCCTCATACGCTATGGGTTTTTCATGACTTAGAGGAAGACTAGTCTATTATAAAAATAGCGGCGTCCTACCTATTGGACCAATGAACCTGATGTGAGAGCGATTAAATGTTTCAACCAGTTGCTTCTTGCATGCCTTAGGGTGGTATCGTAGCGCCATCTACCCTAAAGAGTCGCTTGGATCATACGAAGAAATTGTAATACATTTATTTTTTGAGAATATAAAGCAAACCTGTTGAAATATACGTAACTAGATAATAAAAACTCCGTATTCAAGACAAGCACACTTTTATTTTTTCATAGTTCAAGTTACAAATAATCACAATAAGCACTCGTATCACTGCACTGAACCTTCCGGACGAACGATCGACGCAAAAATCGCCCTCGTCCGTCCTGGCACTTGGTTTTTGTCGCCCATCCCCACTCCAAGAGAAAGGGATTGGCGCCAAAAACCAGTGTTGCTATTACAATATTTAAAATATTCTAAACTAGACAAATAATAATCATAACAATCTACCCTATATTTTAAAAAAAACATCACATTCGGCCATCAGACATCGTGCTGCCTCTGGCGCACGTAATCTCTATCATGTACATAATATATTCAATCAGTTTAGACATGAAATAAAAGGAGTAAAAAGTTATTATTAATAAACCTAACAGATATAACTGATCTCAACTGGAATTCCAAACACATCACATTCGGGTAAGTATCCTTATTTCCATACAATATCATTGCCTAATCATACCTACCAAATGTGGAGTGGATAACTATTAAAGCTCATTATCAGTAACACAATATTTCCTTTTAGATGATTAATGTCTATATATATATATATATATATCATTATGTTTATATGTACCATAACAATCAGTCAGTACCATCACTTTGTTCACAAGAACTGCTATCGCTGTCATGGACTTCCAGAGCTTTAATATTTATCCATGGTCTTATTCGATCTACTGAGATAACAGTTTCATAAGGTTTAGTACCTTTTCTATTGAATCCTGGAACATCTATGATTCGATACCTATCATTACCTAAGTTTTCTTCTATTTTGTAAGGGCCCACAAACTTTGATAGAAGCTTCGTACTTTTCCCTTCGTTATAGTAATTGTTGCGCATAACTTTAACTAAATCACCAACCTGATATTTAGTAGCTGGTACTCGATCAGAGTCGTGTTTAGACTTTTGTTTTGCCTGATTCTGATCGATGGTAGAGCGTATATTATCCCTCAGTTGTTTTAAGTCGTCACTAAATTGACTAGTGTCAATACAGAGTTTATTAATCAAGTCATCGCGCATCTTCACCCCAAACAAAGCTTCTGTCGCTGTTTTGCGAGTAGTGGCATTGATGGTATTGTTAATACCCCATTGAACCTTTCCCAGGCACCTGTCCCAGTCCCGCTCATGGCCACCAGAGTTTTGTGCTGCCAAGGAATGTAATATAGTCTGATTAAATCTCTCTGCTTGGCCATTAGCCCTGGGACAAGCGACTGCGTTAAGGATGTGTTTTATACCATGACGCTCGCAAAATGATTTAAAGGCTGCTGATGTGAACGATGTACCACGGTCAGACACAATACGACTCGGGACGCCAAAATCATAGAAAATAGCTTCAAGAGCCTTCAAGGTATTCTTTGTTTTAGTGTCCCTGACCCCCCTAACAAATACGTATTTGGAAAACCCGTCAACTATGGTGAGTATGTGGGTATTACCTTTTCTACTTTTTACAAATGGACCGAGATGGTCGATATGGACCGTGTGAAAAGGTATCTCCACTTTCTCAATAGGGTAAAGATAGCCAGATTTTTGCCTACTTGCATTGTCCTTATTGTACGCGCATTCTATACATGCTGCGACGTACTTTTTAACAAATTTACGTAGTTTAGGGAACCAGAACATGCCTTGTATTCTTTCGAGCGTTTTAGCATAACCTAAGTGACCTATATCGTCATGGTTGGCCCTACATACCTGCCATCGCGCGCTACGAGGGACCACAAGACATGTTCGATCGTCTACTCGTCTATACAGTGAATGATTCTTAACGATATAATTTTTTTGTATGTCCTTGTATTCTTCGTCTGTATCGGGTTTAAGAATTTTTATAATACGAGAAATGTCGGGATCTGCTAGTTGAAGGGACAAGAGCCAGTTTTCCTTTTCTAGAGTATAGACTGTTACTAACGTCGTATCACCGCTAGTGAGATCTGCTGGTAAGGTGGTATTTCGGCTTAGTGCATCTGCATGCGCCATTCGCACCCCGGGACGATATTCTATCTCGAATGTGTATTCACTTATTTGAAGCCACCATCTAGCTATCCTCGGGATAAGGTCCCGCTTTGTTAGTGTGGTTCGCAGGGCAGCGCAATCAGTAAAAACTTTGAAGTACAGTCCTAAAAGATAGACCCTAAACTTCCTCAAGGAGCACACAACCGCCAGCGTCTCTAGTTCATATGAGTGTAGGTGTTTTTCTTCAGGTGTAGTCTGCCTGCTAAAATAGGCAACTGGCTTTAAAACTCTTGGATTGCTTTGCCATTGCATTAATATTCCACCTATACCCATAGCACTGGCGTCTGTGTGCACCTCGGTTTCTAATTTGGGGTCATAAAGTGCTAGTACGGGTCTACTAATCAGTCTATCTTTCAATTCCGAAAAGGCTTTTTCCTCCCGTTCAGTCCAATGCCAAGAAATGTCTTTTTTCAGTAAATTCGTCAAAGGATGAGCAATTTCTCCGTAACCTTTTATGAATTTACGGAAATAACCAGTAAGTCCGAGAAATTGCCGGACATCGTGTATGGTCTGAGGTCTAGGAAAATCCTTGACGGCCACTATCTTTGTCTCCCCAGGCCGTACACCAGCGGATGATATTTCATAACCCAAATAACTTATCGAGGTGTCGAAGAAGCGACATTTAGCTAGTTTCAACGTCAATCCGAACTCTCGCAACAGCTTTAGTATGCTTTCCAGGCGGGAAAACATTTCATCTGTATCCCTAGAGGGAATAAGGATATCGTCTAGATAGGCTAAGGCATATTCAAATCGTTTATTACCGAGCATTTTATTAATCATCCGCTGAAATACAGCCGGAGCATTTGCCAACCCAAAAGGCATTCTTTTGAATTGGTAATGACCGTCTGGAGTTACAAAACCTGTTAAGTGTCGGCTTTCAGGAGCCAAAGGGATTTGATAATAACCTGACGCGAGGTCAAGCGTGGTAAAAAACATGTTGCCGCTGAGATTGGTGATTTGATCTTCTATTAAAGGCAATGGAAAGCGGTCTTTAACAGTTTTATTGTTCAGGGCTCTAAAATCCACGCATAACCTCTGGTCGCCTGTTTTCTTTTTCACCATGAGTATAGGACTGGCATAATTAGAATTGGACTCTTCGATGATATCGTTATGCATTAGGTCTTCGATGGTTTCACGAACCTTTTCGCGTTCTGAGAAAGACAAGCGATAAGGACGGTATACGACAGGTTTGTCATCTAAGACATCCAATTTCATTTCTACATCTACTGCACATCCTATCTCACTTAAGTTTTCCGCGAAACAGTCACGGTAATTCTGAAGCAACCCATACAGCCTATCAGTCTCAGACTCACTTAATTCCTGACCAACATTAATTTCAGATTTATTAAGTGGCTTTAGAGTAGACACATCCACCTTGATACGGTTAATTTGGCAACATTCAGTTTCTACAAAAGGGACAGATCTTGCAATCATGGTATTGGCCTCAATCTCCAAGGGTCGTTGCGACAGATTGGTAACTACAACAGAACCTTTACCTTGGGTAATGTGATAGGCTCCGGAAAGCAGTCTATACTCTTTCCCGGGCTCCACTTTATTATAACCTTCAATTAAAATATCACCGGTAAAAGTCTGATCTTCCATGTGAATGGGTACAGTGCAAGTCTGGGCAATAGGGGTCGTACCGGTAACGTAAAGTTTTAGGGCTCTACTATGATCATCGGAAGAGACATTGACAGGAGTTCTGTAAAAGACTAACCGTGTACTGTCTTTCAACACAGTGACGCACGGTAGTTCTGTAAAGTTCTGTCCAACTAGCATAGAGGTTTGCATATATGAGTCATGTATAACCAGTACCTCGATGGATGCTTCTACTTCATCAATCTTTACATCAACAACAGATTTATAGAGCGGGGTAATAGTAGAGTTCCCGAAACCCTTGACAATGGGGAGGTTGTCATATACTTTGTATAGATTTATACGTTCTGCATCAGTGTTTCGGATGAGACTGCATTCACTGCCAAAATCGATGTATGCGGACATTGTCGATTTATTAACATTAATAGTCTTGAAAAACTTATCATTTGTATTGCAATCAGTTTCTATCTTTAGGGTTTTTTTATCGGATGTGTTATTATACCGTTGAGAGTTATCAGACTTCAGTGGTTCAAGGTTGCAGTTTTCATTGTCATGACCAACCCTGTTACACTTTTTACATTTAATTAAAGGTTTAGGACATTTGAAAAATGGATGACCTTTTGTTTTACAATTGAAGCAAATTATGGCAGTCTCGTTCGAAGTGGTTGGTGTACTCCCAGTATTACTAACATTACCATTCCCGACTATGTTACGATCTCGCGTCCTATTATGAATGAATTGCGGTTGCGATATAGCGCGCTGAGAGCAGAGAAAATTGAGCAAATCTTCTGGCTCCGCACAGTTTTGTGCCTGGGCGCCACTCCTAACTGATCTATCACTTATTCCGTGTACAACGCAATCAACAGCCTTTTTCCCTGTGATTTCACATCTATTCAATAGTCCTAGTTTGTCATAGAAATATTCACGAAAACTCTCATCGTTTCGAGAGGTGCGTGCCAACATTTCCTCAAGAAGGCGCCCGTAATTTTCTTCACTAGGAAAAGCCTTCCGGAGTTTATGTTGCCACTCCTCCCAAGTATACACAACAGAGGGTAGAGCTTCATACCATTTTTTTGCAAGCCCACTTAGCTTCTGCAATGAAAAGTGAATGGTTTGTCGCTCCTCCCATCCGTATATAAGAGCACACTCATTAACCTTCCTAATCCAGTTTTCGATACTTTGTGCCCTATTGGCAGGATTAAACTCAGGGATAACATTGTTCATGCTATTACTGTGGATCAATGAATTCTTACTTGGTTCATTCTTCCACGAAGCTAGTAGCTTAATCACGTCCTCCGTTGACATTCGGCTTGACTTCCTTGGAGTCTCGTCCTCGCTGGATGAAGTCGAAGATCTCCTTCTACGGCGCCTACCCCTTAGCGGTGGTGTATGCGACGAAGCATCTGTTTGTTCATTGTCTGATGTCATGGTCTAACTGTAAGGAGTAATTCATTTGTATCACACTTTGCTCATATTTCATTTGACACTGTGCCGCTCAACGCACACGTGGCGCTATCATTTCAGAATAAAATCACGTTTATATCAATGACTCGAATAAAATTATTTAAATATATTATATGAGTGATGGTAAGAGATGGTAGAAAAACCTATTGTTATTGTAATAACTAATTGTAAATAAATGTTTGTATGATGTTAGTGTTTTATTAACTATCAACCCGCCCCGGCTTCGCACAGGTGCAACCCCGACAAATTATGCATATCTGCATCAAAATCCGTTGCATTGTTTTAAGGATCTAAGCATACATAGGGACAGACAGCAGGAAGCGACTTTGTTTTATACTATGTAGTGATAATGAAAACTGTTTGAAAGCACGGGAAGACACTGACTTGAACTTGAATATTAATAAACCAGAATATCCGATAGAATATGAAAATTGTTATAATATATCATTAATAAGTATAGTTAATTGTAATTACTCGAAAATATTAAAGTTATCTAGTTTGTGATAGTAAATTGGAATATAATGTAAATGTGGATCACTTGTATCATTCACACGTATGTATTATTTGTTAGAATAGTGCATGAAAAACTGCTAAATCAAAATTCATTCAGGCTTCCGTGGCGTACTAACCTAAAACAGCACACTTGACTGTACTACGAGGCGTTCATGATATAAACAGCGTACTTGGCTGATCTACGAGGCGTACTTAGCCCGTACAGCATACTTAGCTGACCTAATAGGCGTACATAGCCTAAACAGCATACTTAGCTGATCTAATAGGTGTCTATAGTCTAAACAGCATACTTAGCTGATCTAATAGGTGTCTATAGTCTAAACAGCATACATAGCTGAACTAATCAGTAGCGCACTTGGCTGAATCATGTTTAAATACTTGTAGCATAACGTTGTCATAAGTAATACCTAATCATAACTTAGTGTTGAAACTATTGGCTCAAAAATACAATTCAAATAATTAAATATTTGAAAACAGTTACTCATCATTAGATAGTACGCAACCTTCCGCTCGTTATTTTACAGGGGAACATTACCAGGGAGTACCCTGGCCACACGTTCCCTCCGATTAATTTGACAAGTAACAATATCAGGGGGTACCCTGACCGAATGTTATCTTGAAATTTTTAAACGAACGGAAAGCTACAGGACAGAGTATTCCGTTTTTATTTGTTACTTCACTATAAGACATCACTGGGCAGTGCCCTGGGTATTTCTTATAGTTTAAATCGTCGAGAAACAATGTCAGGGAGTACCCTAACCAAATGTTACGTCGACGTTGACGAACAAAACGGAACATCTTTGCAAAATTATTATAGTTATTACATTTTTATTCTATATTGTATTCAATAGGAATATCTCTAAACCCATAGCTTCAAAACCACGTAATAGATAAAAACTAATTGTTTTGTACTCACGTTTTCTTTTTGGGCGTCTTTGATTCGTACCACTTCTGAGATAATAAAAACTCCGTATTCAAGACAAGCACACTTTTATTTTTTCATAGTTCAAGTTACAAATAATCACAATAAGCACTCGTATCACTGCACTGAACCTTCCGGACGAACGATCGACGCAAAAATCGCCCTCGTCCGTCCTGGCACTTGGTTTTTGTCGCCCATCCCCACTCCAAGAGAAAGGGATTGGCGCCAAAAACCAGTGTTGCTATTACAATATTTAAAATATTCTAAACTAGACAAATAATAATCATAACAATCTACCCTATATTTTAAAAAAAACATCACATAAAGTATAATGTCAGGCAGGTTTACATCAACATATAAGATGGGATTCGGCAGCAAACGAGAAAAATAATTACAGATGGAATCTCAACCACCGAATTCAACAAGGGCACAAAACGAGACATTTCCTCGTTGTATACATTTCCAATCCCGCGCTAGAGTTGGGACGCACCTCAAACTGTCACATAAGTAGCTCAAACACCTCAAAATGTCACTTACGTAGCTCAAACGTCACTTTGAAATTACATTTTACGCGCATCTATGTAGGAAGCCACAGGAAGCAATTAAATTTGACTAACCTTTGTGGTTTGAGGCAGATAGCATAAACCGCGGTGATTGGGAACAGTGAAAATAAACTAGAAATTGGATAAAAATATTTCAAACGTGCCAAAACCCAATTCACAGTGTAAAAAATTGTTGTAAAAAAGTTATACGATATGATACGATATAATTAAAAACTGTACGTTCTTTATCATTATTCGGTTCTTCTGTAGCGCTGTTTTTTTATAACTAGAGTTTTGTTCTATACCACACCCAGTGGACAGATCTAGATAACGAGAGTAGAAATGGAGTAGCATAGTCTGTATCACCTGAAGTCAACAAGATGATTCTGGGATATAATCCACTGAGTGACCGAATACTTACAGTAAAGATAAACTGAAAACCATGCCGTGTTAATCTTGTGGTAGTACGCGCCTACTTCAACATCTGCAGATGTGGAAATTGACGCATTTTACAACCAAGTCGAAGATACTCTGAGAAATCAGCTAAGAAGGGACATCACACTGCTGATCGGTGATCTCAGTGCCAAAGGGGAAGTACGGTAGGAGATAATCACCTCAGAAATATCATTGGCATGAATGGACGAGGCGACCGGAATGATAGGGAGGAAAAGCCATAATTCTGTGCGCAAAATTTTCTTACAATTATGTACACCTGTTTTGAAAACCACTCTATTCGGCTGTACACTAGACGACGATAAACATACTTATACAGATAAATATACATAGAAGACATCCATGACACAGGATCAGGAACAGATATATCGAGTTCGCATGCAATCTCAGTAGGCAGTTGCACTACCTCTTTAACCTTAAGTCTTTTAAACAATAACTCAACTCAACCTATTTAAACACATATGAATCGGGTATATGTCGTTCATTGCTCGACATGTTTCTAATGTCGAGCGTTTCATATGCATTTATATCTCAGACTCACGGAAGTTGTCTATATAAAATAAACCCAACCTCATATATCTGCCGCCTCATTTGAGGTAACTCTGTCACTATCGGTGCAAATAGAGGTGTACATTACGAAATTTAATCCTCGATTTATCCCTCCTCTTATCGCTGGCGGGCATGCGACGTTCTCTGTGCTACCTTTACAAAATTTAACGTAAGCGACACGGCTTTCCAAGAGACATAAGACCTTTTTGTGTGAGGGCGAAGCGACGATAAATAATAAACTTTGTAGAATAAACAATTCCGAGTTAGGAGTTTAGCATCGATTTAAGCTGCATGGTTATTTTAGAGATTAATGATTTGTTTTGGTGAAATTATGAATATTTATATTATATGGTTAGGCCCGTGGTGGTGCAGATTCCTACGAAGCTGTCGGTCGTGGGTTTGAATCCCAGCTCGAACCAATATTCGTAATAACTTGTTAAATTTGAATATGTGAACACGAAACGGCAAGTTGCTTGTGATACAGCCAATGACCCACCCAGTTGGGTACGAAGCTGGCGATCCTGAGTTTGAATCCCGGTAAAGTTTTGTTTTGCTAGGATAGCGGTGGCGGTCGCGGAGAGCGGCAGCTGTAGGAGTGAGCGAGACACCGCTCGGACCTTCCGCGTCCACCTATGGCTGCTTCTCGCCGCTGCCGCCACCGCAATCTTAGGAAACTAGAGCAAGCCAACGGAGGTCATAAAAAAATGTAACAAGTCCACGACCTTTTATAAAACATGTTTGTAATGTACATTTTTTTTATGTTTCACATTGATACAAAGTTGAAAGGTCAAAGAAACATTTAAATGCGTAACCAGGTGGAAGAGACCGGGAATCGAACCCGGTACCCCTGGATTACCGGCCCAGCGTGTCCACGAGCTGTACCTTTACCAACGTGACCGTACTCGCTAACGACAGCGTAAACGATTTGTACGGAGAATAGTGCAGCGCCTCTACCGGTTTCTTTGTACAACTACAATTATCCATACAAATCGTCTCGCTGTCGCTACACCAACACTATACATTTGTTTCGTTAGCTCACACACCGTCTTGCCTGCTAACCCACCGCCAAACAGCAATGTTCGCATTGTTGTGTTCCGGTGTGGGGGTAAGATAGCCGGTGAAATTACTAGCATAGAGGCATTCTATCTTCGTCCTCCGGGTAGGCAAGCACTTGTGACTCCTCTGGTGTTGCAGGTGTTCATGGGCGACGGTAATCGCGCACCATCAGGCGATACGTTTGCTCATTTGCCCCCTATGACATAAAAAAAAAAAAACACACACACACACATTTTAAATATATGGGTCTTCTACCCCCCCTGCACGTAAGGACAGTGCAGTTGGAGACAAATTGTCTACTGCCTACTCAAGGGAGGAAAAAAAAAAAAAAAAGTGAGTACGGTCACTGTAACATCATGGTACTACTAACTTTCTCCTTTTTCGAATTTTAAAAGTCGTAGGTACATAATCATTAACTAAAACATGTATAGTAGATACTTGTTGTACATAAAAAGTAAAAGGTTGTTGTGTGTGGTAGGTAGGCGCCATTTTCTTAATGTTCCCAAGTCCGTTATATTTGTTTTTGCCTCGTGTAAGCTAGGCCGTTAGGCGTGTTACAATTACAACTGGGTAGTCCAGTCAATGAAGATAATTATCTATAGGGCTAGCCGTGATTTATATCTAAATTTAAACAGTGCTCTGTTGAGATTACGCTTAGGAAAACGCGACGAACTGGAGTGACAATTATGGGACAGTTTTTCTTGTACGTGGTTTGAATTTCAAATGATTCCGAAAAATATAAATTCTGAAAGGAAAGTTTGATGTACAATGTTGAGCTTAGGAATTGCATGGCCCATTGTGAGAAAATTAATAATTCACACATGCAGCCCATAGTAGGTACTTATCATTTTTTTTTAAACGCCTTACTACGTCTTAGACGATTGAATAGAAACCGCCGTAGTAGTGCACTAAACTGATGAGATTTTGAAATATCTAAAGCGCGCCTTCTTTTAGCACTTACGTACCTTTTTTAGCACTGAAGCGCCTCCGTGCCGCGTTCCACGGATTCCCGAGAAAATTTGTGAGCTCTATCTTTCTTGCGTGAGATATATTACATATCTCTTTCTGTACAGTACTGTGAAAAAGTGACGGGTGACGCTAAGTCGCGTGACAGGAGTAGCGAAGCATAGTTGTGCTAGACGGGCAGGTTCGCTAATTATATCATTATTTTTTGGCGTTAATATTTCGGATTTTTTTCAAAATGGCGGATATTTAGGTTAAAAACGTAAAGAAAATCAAATTTCAGCCACTCGAAACAAACCCGAGAGGTCTACACAGCTCCTGTGAGCTTTGAGCTTTTTTTTAGTGGCTCTGTAGCCACCAGTCTTTATTGACTGGGCTAAAGTAGGGGTACGTTTGAGCGCAGTGGGCTGTAAAAAATCTCATTACTTGTACTTTGTGGAGTAAAACTTTCCCTAGGCCTGGAAGTTCAAAGTTTGCGTTAAGGTCCTTTTTTATAACTAGCTGCTTTCGGAATGTATAATGTAATAAAACTTTGGACAGATAATATTTTCTGGTTAACTTTATGCTGTGCTATTGTTTCTGAACATCTGGCTAAATTTTTGTTTTCATTGCTAACAGTATAATATGATTAGAAATCGTAAAAGATGGTTTTAGACAAAAGTTTTCGTGAATTTAACCACCGAAAACTACAAATATACAGTACTAGCTGTGCCCCGCGGTGTTACCCGCTCATCCCACGGGAACACTCAATTTATTCGGGATGAAAAGTATCAAATGTCCTTCCCCGGGACTGAAACTATCTATATACCAAATTTCATCTAAATCGGTTCAGCGGTTTAAGCGTGAAGAGGTAACAGACAGACAGACAGACAGACAGACAGACACTTTCGCATTTATAATATTAGTATGGATTTTTTGAGCCTATGTAGTAAAAGTATTATACAACCGATTCCTAATTATTAAATGGTTTATATAATATTCCTTTTTAACCCCCGACGAAAAAAGAGGGGTGTTATAAGTTTAACATGTGTTTAAGCGACACATATTAAAGTGTTAGGATATGCTTAATGAAATAGAAACGGTCATAAATTCCAATATTGTAACCTTATTTTTTTATTTGATACTTCTCACGAAAGCTATCATATCTCCAATAGGACGGGAATATAGTATTAGATCTCGATACACTTACGTCGTTTTATTGCCGTATACACTTGAAACCCTTCTCATCATTAATGATAAAACGTCAAAACAAAAGGACGGTGTATCGGATAGAGAAATCAATTTAACATCAAATCTTTCGACACACGGAAAATATATTGTTTTGTAAAAATTATCTCACAATGCGACTGACATGACACAATTACTGTCCGAGCAAAAAGAGTAGAAATTAAAAAAGTGGCAATACTGTTGTCGTCCCTTTCTAATCAATCTAAGAAAACGGTCAATACAGTATTGCCACTTTTTAATTTCTACTCTTTTGTGTCAGACTGTAGGCTTGGCGACTCTTGTCTCAGTATTAATTAGATCTGTTTGTTAACATTAAAATATCACACTAATCCATACTAATAATTATAAATGCGAAAGTGTGTCTGTCTGTCTGTTACCTCTTCACGCTTAAACCGCTGAACCGACTTAAATGATATTTGGTATGGAGATAGTTAGAGACCCGGGAAAGGACATAGGATACTTTCATCCCGAATAAATTAAGTGTTCCCGTGGGATGAGCGTGTAATACCGCGGGGCACAGCTAGTATTATAAATGCGAAAGTGTGTCTGTCTGTCTGTTACCTCTTCACGCTTAAACCGCTGAATCGATTTTGATGAAATTTGGAGATAGTTTAAGATCCGAGGAAGGACATAGGATAGTTTTCATCCTGGAGATAATCCCTATAAAGATTGAAAACTGAGTAAGTAATTCATGGTGACATTGATGACCCTGTAGGAAATGTAATGATTAGACCATAAGCACAATTGCTCTTATATTTGCTTAGGCGCTTTTAATAATCCCTTCTATTAATTAAGGTGATTAGGTGGATATCTATCGTGCTGTACGAGGTTGCTTCCATACTTCCAAGTTCCACGCGGACGTATAGTCGCGGGCAAAAGCTAGAATAATATAAATGCGAAAGTTTGTGAGTGTATGTTTATGTGTATGTTTGTTACTTCTTCACGCTCAAACGGCTGGACCAATTTTGATAAATTTTGGTATGAAGGTAGCTGACACCTTGGATTAACATATAAGCTACTTTTTATCCCTATATAATATAGTGTGCCCGTGGGAAGAGCGGGCGACGTAAGCATACTTATAAATTATAATCTGTGGTCTTTTCAGCCGACTTTAAAAAAAGGAAAAGGATGTCAATTCAGCTGTATGTTTTTTTTTGCGTTTACCTCTTGTGTTCATCCATCGCTCGTCTGCTTGTCTACCACTTACATAAAAATACGTACACAATAAATATTTTTCATTCTTATATTAAGTATTCTCCTAAGCTCGTGTACAAATTCCTCTTGTTATCGGCACGGCTCCCCCGGGCCCTAACTTCGCAACTTCCAGATTAAACAACTCGTTCTAATTGTTCTTTGGAGACTGTCTTGTTTTAAATTTTGATGGAAACAACTATTCACGTAAGTTCTCGTTATATTTTCAAGTCCCTAAAGAAATATGGATACACAATACAATACAATACAAGTAGGTACTCTTTATTGCATACCTCATAAAACAATTACAATTAGAGGTAAACAACAGGCGGTCTTATCGCTAAAGAGCGATCTCTTCCAGACAGCCGAAGATATAGTACAGAGATATGAACAATATCCGATTATTTGACGACGTGGTTGGCGCAGTTTCTGCCTGCCTACTGAGCCTGCGGTCCTGGGTTCGAATCCCGGCCAGGGCGAATAGTGTTTTGGTTTTATGTGTCATAGATGCGGTTTGCTTGTGATATCGACGTTGTGACAGATGCGCATACGGACGAAACTGCGCCCATGACAGGCCGTGGCTCACTAAAACTGGCTTAATTTTGAAATGAAATAAAATTAAATAATTTATTCAGTAAGTAGGCCACAAGGGTGCGTTTACAAATCAGATTGTGAATCTATCAGCATTTCCCAAAAGGAGACCTGTTGAGAAGATAGCCGAAAGTAACTCAACGGTAAGTAATTTTTTCGTCAATCATACTTAAAACAATCATTTACATTACGAGGGCTGCACTGAAAGTTTCGGCCTACACTTAAGGCTGTCATCCGGGTTTTCACCGGATTCGTCCTAGTTTGGAGGCCGTCCGGAGTCCGGGGGGTATTCAAAAAGTGTCCGGGGAAAACACTTTTTATGTGAATGAATAATAAAGCGATTGTTTATTTTATTTTATAATATTATTTTAAGAGATGACAGTCCTACCTACACTCAAAACTTCGCATACGAGTGTAAAACGTGAGCTAAATCCATACTATCCATACTAATATTATAAATGCGAAAGTGTGTCTGTCTGTCTGTCTGTTACCTCTTCACGCTTAAACCGCTGAACCGACTTTTTTCTTTTTTTTTTTTTTTATGTTCTTCTTGAGTAGTCTGTCTCCATTTTGGGACATTCAGCAGTATGTTGGTCGGTGCTAAAGCTGACGTGCTCGGTATGTGACCTATGTCACATCCTCATCGTTTAAACAGTAGCTATTTCCTTATTTCTACTGTTGTTGGACTAAATCTTGGGGTATTTTACGCTTTAGTCGTCGCGTTTTGTTGTGGTTTTCCATTAAGGATCGAGCCAGGACGTTTGGATGATCTTCGAGGCGTTCTTTATAGGACTTAGTATGACGCAGAATTTCTTGCTTCACTGTGGGCATTCGTAGGTCGTGATGTAGTCGTTCGTTGGGTACGAACCAGGGAGCGTTGGTAATCATACGCAGTGCTTTATTTTGGAACCTCTGTATGATTTCTATGTTTGAGTGTGAGGCAGTACCCCATAATTGAATCCCATACGTCCAGATGGGCTTTAATATTGCCTTGTACAACAGTATTTTGTTCTCAAGTGATAGTTGGGACTTTTGACCTATGAGCCAATAATATTTTCTAATTTGGATACCGAGTTGTTTCCTTTTAGTGAAGATATGTTTTTGCCAGGTAAGTCTCTTGTCTAAATGCAAGCCAAGATATCTGAACCGACTTAGATGAAATTTGGTATGGAGATAGTTTGAGACCCGGGAAAGGACATAGGATACTTTTCATCCCGAAAAAATTTAGTGTTCCCGTGGGATGAGCGGGTATCACCGCGGGGCACAGCTAGTCAGTTTATATTTATTTTCTAAAAAACTTAACGTAGGCATTACTGCGTCCAGCCCGAAGCCGGGATAATCCCGGGGTGTATAAGCGCGGGATTAGAGACAAGATGGATGCCGCTTCAAAACACGCAGATTCCGACGGCAAGCCTTGCCGGAATCATGACAGCGTGTTTCCGACTACATTACGCTGCATTTTTAATTAAATTTGAAGTGTTAAAAGCCTTATTATTTCTCATAATTCATCCCTAATTCGGTGAAACGGAACGAATTCGACATGGGGTTCAATATCAATTGACATGAAGCCATTTGAAGCAATACACCAAACAAGTATATTGCTTATTTACAATATACCAAAGAAGTTTGGCAATTCCTTCATATGCCGAACTATTAAAATATGGAACTCCTTGCCGGCTCATGTGTTTCCTCCTTCTTATAACTTGGGACCCTCCAAACGAAGCGTGAAGAAGCATCTCGCGGGCCACATGGCAGTGTCAACTGACTTGGCACCGTTGGTTTCTCGTCAGTTGCCATTGCGACTTGGGCTACCCTTTTTGCTTACCATAAGGTGAAGTGGAGCCACTATATGGTGCCGTTATAAAAAAAAACAATCAGTTTGCTCGTTTGCCTCCTTTATCATAAATAACCTGAATAAAAAAATTTAAACACCCCCGATACACGTAGCTGGTCATCATGAGACCCTCATTCAATGAGTGATATAGAAAATGCTACTAAAACTGAACATAACTACAAAATTTAGACTTCTTAGCTCCAATATTGACTGAGATCTTGTCACTTGTTCCAATTAAATCCACTCGTCCTGTTTCCTTCCACAAAACATAGCTAAGAACCATCTCGACGGATATATCTTTCGGTTAAAAAAAAACGCACTCAAATTTATCAATCCGTTTGGTTATACACTGATACACGAATAAACTTTTATCAACCCTCTTTTGTCCTCGGGGGGAGAAAAAACGTATTGCTTATGATTCGGATCAAGTCAAGTGTATCTGTAGAAACAAGCAACATATTGTACATTTACAGCATTTCTGACAGAAGCACATAAGATGTAAACAATATATCAGCAGCAATCAATATCTAATTAGAGTTCAGGGCAATCAACACCCGATCCGGCGCTAAGCCTGCATTGATCCCAATCACCCTGCCCCGATATCCCTACGATAATGGTAACTTGGCAAAGACAGATAAAGTGCTAGTCTATATTCGACGATTGTAATCTAAATGGTATACGTCTGAGATCTCAACAGTATATTTCGCAATTACCCTGCTCCGATATCCCTACGATAATGGTAACTTGGCAAAGACAGATAAAGTGCTAGTCTATATTCGACAAATGTAATCCTAATTGCATACGTCTGAGATCTCCACACTATATTTCGCAATTAGGACAGCTCCGATATCGCCATGGGGGCTTATGGTTGGTTATTGTGTTGTGATAAAAGGAATCATCAAAATGAAAAAAGTGCGCGGAGGCCCTCCGCGCGGAAGAAGTGAGACTTCGTAATGTGGAAATGAAAATAGGAAGGGGTAGAAATTGATTTTTAGTGAACTCATATTGTTTCTTTAAAACAAACTTCTTCACTCTTGCTCTGTCTCTTTCCTACCCCCTCCACGACGGTAGCGTTAAATGTTTAACGCAACCGTTAAACGTTTAACGCAACGTTGTTGGAAGTCGCATTAGAAGTTTCACTTCAATAATACGATATTATATTATTATTTACTATTGTAAACAACGAGTACAATTCACATTCATGTTTTTTGAGTTGATTATCTATATACTTAAGTCATGCAAATCTTTGACAAAAGCAGCTTAGGTTTTCCTCAAGCAAATCTAATTACTACCTACGGTACGCTAAATTTTATTTAATGTAGCGTTTTCTAAAATTCGGTTACTATTATAGAAATAAAGGAAAATAATTATATACGCAAACGGGACTTATTTCTAAACCACAAAATAACTTCCACGAAAAAATCTGTTTTTGAGGAGAAAATATGTTTATGCAGAAGTCACACACAATTGAAATACTTGTACTAACTATTTCTAAGATTGATTGACGGATTCATTTGAAATATGGAAATACATTTTGTACCTTTAAATGATAGCTGTCAATGCTGTCATCTTCATTCAAGCAAAAATAAAAAATACGTCAAAGAAGAATTGCTTTTTAAATGCGTTCATTTATCATGTCTAGAACGATATTCTTCTTCTTTCTTAAACGGATCGTAAATGGAATTGAGTCCTTTCAAAACCATGAACGTAACATCATCACGTTACAAAACGTCGAGGTAATTAAATAAACACTTTTTAGACGCCATTAAGTCCCATTTCGGTATATTAATGTGTGAAAATCGTTTTCGTTCAAATCAATATATTGTCTGCTAGCAACCCGCTCCGACTTCGCACAGCAAAGCTATATTATGCATGTAGTATACATACAAACTTTCCTCTTGAATCACTCTATCTATTAAAAAAAAACGTATCAAAATCCGTTGCGTAGTTTGAAAGATCTAAGCATACATAGGGACAGATGGACAGGCAGACAGCAGGAAGCGACTTTGTTTTATACTATGTAGTGATAATGAAGTCGCGTTACATACGTGTGTGAATGTCATAGGACGTATTGATAAATTGAATTTTCGTGAAAATTCTAGGGATATTTCGAAACTTCGGATAAATTAGATAATGGCGAAAACTCGTTGCCGGCACATGTGTTTCCTCCCTCTTACAACATGACCCTTCAAATGAAGCGTGAAGAAGCATCTCTCAGGACAGCATGGCAGTGTCAATTGACAAGGCACCGTTGGTTTCTTGTCAGTTGCCATTGCAACTTGGGCTCCCTTTTTTGCTTACCATCAGGCGAAGTGGAGCCACTATGTTGTGCCAATATAAAAAAAGGAGCCGGTCAAAAGTATTTATGACTAACTAATTCCGTCAAAAGTAGCTTTTTTCCCTAGCTCTATCTCCGGACGCGTCTTAAATATTATATTTTCTTGAATACTGATTTGTCCAACGGGTATTAGAAGATACATATCGAGCTAACCTATTGGGTAATAATATCAACGGTATCTAATTATCCTAGTTTTCACAGGATCCCTAGATTTTTCCGAAAATTCTATTTATCAGATTAACTTACGTCATGTATTCTGACACTTTCAACATTTGTTCAACAAGAATATCTCATTCCAAGTAACAGGCGTAACAGTTTCTTTTTACAAACCATTAACTGAAGCAATTAAGTCTTGTTTTAATTGTAATTCGTCGGTTCTAAATACAGCGCCAGAATGACTTTCTACAGAGCGTCATTTCGCGAAGTGTTTTTAATTAAACAGCTATTTAGTTAAAAGATATTGCCGGCTACATAGTAGTTTACCAAGCACTAACTATTCACGACCGGGTCGCATGCCAAGTTTCGGTAACTTGTGCAACTGTAGAACAGTTTGTGCACTAGACAATTAGAACACAATTTCTCGTGTCGTTTTTGGAGTCGACGCAAGAGGTCAGATGTCACATTGGTAACAGAAAAAATACTCGGAACGTGTGAGGAACTTGTAGGGTAACTATAGCTATTGCGTTTTTAGTTTTCGAGCATCTTTTTACTGAAGAGATTGATGATAATTGGCAGGGATCGGATATTTCGATGGTTTCATACCTACACTTCGGCGTCGGTGTCGTTGTTGAGTTGTATGGAAGCGGACCCGATGTAATTGTATTATTTTAATTAAGTTACCTGTTCACTTTAGTGTTACGGTATCTTTTCTAAGTATCCGATTGAACAGATTAGCTAATTTGTTATCATTTTACTTTATATTTAGGATAAAAAATATTTATATCAAATAATAACTTTTAGTAGATCTATCTACCTTTAAAGCACCTTCAATTACTTCATTATATTACCTACTTAAATAGTTTGTTTGAATGTTAGCCTAATTAGTTAATGTAAAAAGCCCGGGAGTCATTAAATTTATTCGAGTCCGTCTCTATACTGCTCCAGCAACTTCGGCGCCGACGCTGAAGTTTAGGTATAAAAGTATTCGAATATCTGATGCCTGGTAATTGGTGACGAGAACTATACTTAAGCAGCGATGCCAGTTCTTTAGAGATCGGGTGTGCGATTTATTGGGATCGATTACGGACAAGACGCCAGTTAATGTAATGACATGAAATCATTTATTCAGTACTAGCGACCCGCCCCGGCTTCGCACGGGTGCAATGCTGATAAATTATGCATGTATTATACATATAAGCCTTTCTCTTGAATCACTCTATCTATTAAAAAACCGCATCAATATCCGTTGCGTAGTTTTAAAGATTTAAGCATACAAAGGGACATAGGGACAGAGAAAGCGACTTTGTTTTATACTATGTAGTGATAGTGATAGTGATAGTGAAGTAGGCCACAAGGGCACTTTTACATGTTGATGCATCTGAGAATAATGATAACATGTTAGTGGATCGATTCGAGCACCAGGCAATGCTCGTCGTCAAACCGCATGACGTACAATTCGTAAAGGCCAAAAATACAAACTCAGAAAGTACCTTGCTCGCTCGCAAAGTGGTCGCCATGTGGGGTGTTACTCCGGAATTGGTTTCGGCGAAGGTTTTTATAGCAAACAGTACACTCGCTGGCTGGAACAAGGGTTAGACTCAGCAGGACAGTACTCCTGCGGGCCTACGATGGTTGCGTTTATCACGTAATAAATAAGTGACAAAGCATCTGTCACTCGCACTCGCAATTTGTCAAAACGTGACGGATGCTTTGTTACTTACTCGCGTGACAAAAGAAACCATCATAGGCCCGCTGGACCCTGCCCATAATCGGGACTGTAAAAATCTGATGGTGTGAACCTTTAGGTTTTAATTGTGTGTTTATATTTTATATATACACATCTTTTACTTTTTACGGTTTTTATAATTGTAAAGAGCCTAAATTAATATTTATGAACAGTAAAGGAATAATGAAATAATGAACTTTATTCTGCAAGTAGGCCACAAGGGCACTATTACATGTCTGAGTCTACCGACATTTCACAAGAGGAGACCACTGTTAAGAAGAAACGCCGAAAGAAACTCAACAGTAAGTCATTTTTTCAGAAAGCATAAGTAGTTACTTAACTATTACAATGATATGAACTTAACTATACGTAGTTCTACAAGAAAACATATTAAAAGTGTATTTTAAGATATAAGTGAGGAAAAGTGCAAGAATAAAATAGAAACTACAAGAAAGCCTGACGGTTTATCACAATTTATGTACGTTTGATAATATGCTTTCTTATTAGAACTGTGTCCCTTAAACTAGTTAGGTACAATCTAAGAAGGAGTCAGCTACGCGGTTTCTGGTTCAGGCCATGCATTTTTGTCTGTCAGATAGTCCTCTACTGTATAATATGCTTTTGACATTAGAGATTTTTTTAAATAATTTTTGAGAGATGGAAAGGCTAATTTTAAAACATGATCAGGTAACTTATTATAAAAATGAATACATTGGCCTAAAAATGATTTACTTACTTTACGAACACGAAACTTTCTAATAGCAATTTTATTTTTATTTCTAGTGTTAAAACTGTGGACATCGGAATTTTTTGTAAATGAATCTAGGTTTCTAATAACATACATAATACTCTCATAAATATATTGGGACGCTACAGTTAAGATGTTTATATCTTTGAAAATGTCTCTTAAGGAGTCACGAGAATTTAGGTTATATATAGAACGAATGGCTCTTTTTTGTAGCACAAATATAGTCTGAATGTCAGCTGCTTTGCCCCAAACCAGAATACCATATGACATGACACTATGAAAATAACTATGATAAACTAGGCGAGCTGTATCAACATTACTCAATTGTCTAATTTTCCTAACAGCGTACGCCGCTGAACTTAATTTACCTGCAAGCACTGCTATATGTGGACTCCATTGCAAATTACTGTCCAATGTTATACCTAAGAATAATGCCTTATTCACTATTTCTAAACATTCACCATTTAGTAATATAGTAGAATCTACCGCCGTAACATTCGGTAAAGCAAATCTAACACATTTAGTCTTCTTGGCATTTAATAGAAGATTATTAGTAGTAAACCAGTTAAGTACTTTCTCTAGTGTGCCATTAATTTCCGCATAGTCGGTTGATTTCCGGTGAACCTTAAAAATTAATGATGTATCGTCAGCAAATAGTACTATATTACAAAGATTATCTACTATAGATGGTAAGTCATTTATATAAACCAAAAATAGAAATGGACCTAAAATAGAGCCCTGTGGCACTCCTAGCTTAACTATAGCTCCTTTGGACTGGGTTCCATTTACATCCACTGTTTGCATTCTATCACTGAGATATGAAGACATAAGGCTTAAAGCATTTGAAGACAGACCATAATGTTCTAATTTCAAAATGAGTGTTCCAGGATGAACGCAGTCGAATGCCTTAGAAAGGTCGCAGAAGATCCCAATTGCATCACAAGATTCCTCCCAGCTGTCATAAATGTGTTTAATAAGTACAGATGCTGCATCAGTCGTGGAACGTCCCCTTGTGAAACCGAACTGTTTACTAGAGAGTAATTTATTTCTATTGAAGTGTCCTAGTAGATCTTTCAACATTAATTTTTCGAAAACTTTACTTAAAACAGGTAGTATAGATATCGGACGAAAATTAGTCAGATCACTCAAATCACCCGATTTAAAAAGAGGTATGACTTTACTAATTTTCATAAGATTTGGGAAAACTCCCTCTGCTATGCAACTATTGTAAATCAAAGCTAGGTAAGGTGCAATTGAATCTATGATATGATTAATTATTTTTACTGATGCTCCCCATGATGAATAGAGAATTGCATCGCAAATCGTCGTGGACAACCGTTCAGTCGTTAGTCAAATTCTGTGTCACCAAAATCGAATTCCCGTGAGATATTCTGGGTTTCTGCAGTTGGCAGTTCTAGAGCATCTAGTTATCTAAATGCATCTTGTTGGCAACGAGATTCGAATCGCGTGATGCAATGCAGATAAGAAAGTTGTTAACGTTGCTACGAAATGGAATGAGGTTTAGTTACACTACGGAAAACGATAATTTTTACTTGCTTCTTATATTTTCGGTAGGAGTTACAAAATGTAAGCTAATTTGTGTTTATAAGCTATAAACTCTTTTGTGTCTGCTTATAATTGAGTAAATACTCTAATGTAATAAGTATTGCATAATTTTTGGTGTAATGTATCGTAACTGTTGGCAAACCTAAAATAAAATGGGCTTATTATTTTCGCGGCGACAGAAAAATTAAAGAGCAGCAAACTATTTGCAACTAAAATAATAACTTGTCAGCGATTAAATATTTTGGCAATCATTTATATTAAATGAGCTTTAAACTAAGGATATTTTAAAATTCAAATAATGGCAGCTACTTTAAGGTAGCAGAAATAATAAACAAGATTACTGAAATCATAGGTGAGGTACTATAAATAATGACTTGGCGACTAATATTAGCAGAAGGATAACAAACTTTATATTAGTGGCAACTACAGGTCTCCATCTAAAAAAGCATTTTGGGCTTTGATTTGCTGGCAGCTTAAATATTAAAATGGGTACTATATAAAAGTAATGGGGAGTTATTTTTTTAGTTTTCGAAACCATAATTTAATGAAAATGGCGATAAGCGTTTTTTAGGTAAAAATGTTTTGCCCATACAAAACACGCTTATTTTAGTCCGAATCTAGCTAAAACACGCTACGCTAAAATAAGCATTGCATTATCATAAGACTTGCCTCAGAACCGAAGCTGTCAACCCCGATTCCACGTGGTCTTGTCTGCCCTACCCCTAGAGTGTATATAAAAAGCCGGAGGCGCGGAGGGAGAGCAGCCCTCGCCCGCCGTGACAAAGCTCGGGAGCCGTGCGGAGCGGAGCGGCTGAGGCTGGTCGCCGAAGGCGACCAACAAGCCGAAGCTGCGGAACGGAGTACGGGCGACCGTGCTTTGCCACGCAAGGGCGGAAGGGCTGCACTTCCCGCAGCGCCGGAGCTAAGGCAGAGTCTGACACAATATCCAAAAAAATATTGTCGGTTTTAGGAGTCCATATCTCGGTAATTATTAAGTTTAGAAAAAAGTTGTCCATACAAAACACGTTTATTTTAACGTATTCTATACGATAGAATCATAAAAAATAGGTGTCAATATGACATCACACCCAAAATTATTATTTATACATGCAATTTTCAACTTTGATTAAAGCTCTTAAATTGTCGCACAAAGTATTTTTTTTATGACCTTGATTTATTTTATATGTAATCTCCATTGAACAATTAGAGTAGGCCATTTTCAACTTTTTATCCGCTGTCATGTTTCCGCTTAATTAGTTAATTCAGTCGCCAAAACAATAACTCTATGCTAGTTTATATTGAAACAAAGCCGAAAATTGATTACTTAGCTGCTACTTTTTACTTTAATAGTCTCCGCAATTAGTCGCCAACTTATTATTTTTGCTATCCCCTTTAATTTTTTATAAATCCCTAAATCTGATTAATTTGTCGCCGCGTTAAATACATGCCAAATAAATGTTCACAAAAAATGTATTCCTCAATATTATAGTTGAAGGGTCATATTGGTAATATTGCAAGCGCAATGAAGGCTAAATCGTCCTGCCGTTTGCATACATTCTATGTAAGCGTTTATAATAAACCGGCCCCAGTTGGGGCGCCATTTTTCTAAATTACGGACACCGCTTCAATAAGGACGTATGCATGAAAGAAAACGACTCAAACTCCAAACAATAGCCAAAACCAATTTCCGTGTAACAAAGTAACAAAGAAAACACGCGCCGAACCGGAACAACAAGGATATTTATTGCAGCAGTAACATTTCACAGGCTCTGTCGAATGTTACACTTATCTTAGCTGTTAATAAAAGCAGATCTCGCTGCTACGTGATTGAAACAGACGTACACGCATTCGTATTTCACGGTACTTGTGACCTTTTTGACTTTCGAGCGCTCCTTAAAACTGGCGCCCATCGTGGGGCCGATTGGAACATTGTGATGACTCGTTCTTTGTTTATTTTTACTTGTTTGAATATTTAAACCGATTGTATTGTTTGTGCCGTGAAATAAATAAATCTATCTATCTATCATGCGTTGGAGTTTATCGCATAAATTTAGTAGCGTTATGATTTCTTTGTATATTTTTGTAACCTCTGACGGTCTTGCTCCTTTGTTCATTTTGTAGTGTAATTAATACGTGATGTGCAATAAAAAGTAACGGAGTTCGTTGCTGTAAGTGTAATCTTTTGCTAATTGTATAGTAGAAAAGTAAATATTCCTAATTGGGTCTAATACCGTCGTATCCTGCCCTGCTTACATGGAATTGGGTCGTGTGTCACTTTGCTCAGTATAGTACATGTGTATTGATCTCTCGGTGTAAAGCGTATATATTACCAAGCGTGATTTCCTTTGGCAAATAGTTTGTAGGTCGGCCATTTTTTATCTCCGACCCGGTGAACTTTGCATATTTAAATGTGAATGTTTAGTCAGCCGACAGTAAACAAGCAAGCCCGTGTCGTTTGCCGGCCACAAGCCGCTTTACTTTTTATTTTTATTCTGGTAACACTGCGGCACACCACGGGCCGCGAGGTTGATTTACTTCCCTGTATATACTTGGATTGTGTATTTGCACTTGTTTAAGCGAAAGTGAAATTGTCACACTTTATACGCAAGTATAAAGTGTGACAATTTCATATAATGCTTTTGAATCTATTTGCAGCCCTTTTTTCTATTCTTCCCTTTTTAGCTTCTTTCAGAATTCTGTTTCCGAAATAATTTCCTATTTGTCAAAATAGTGCTCAAGATTTATGTGCAACTTTTGTTATCGTCAGCAGTATGTTATGTAGCCAACATAAAATGCAGAATCTGCAGAAATAATAGCGAGGTGATGGATATACAAGTAAACAAACTCAATGATAAAATTAATGTCGGATCCAACTGGGTCACAAATGTCACAATATAGCCTCTTTTCCATCGGCAAGAAAAGCTCTCGAATCATTATAATGATTAAACTTAAATTGCACGTAAACTCTAGAATAACATAAATAGAGAGAATTTCGAAAGAAAATTCACGAGTTAGTCGGGATGCCTCGAACCGCCGAAACACGTCTTAAATATAAAATTTTCTTGAATACTGCATTATCAAAGATGGGAAATAAGACAAAACTGGAGGAAATGTATAGAATAAAAAGATCAAAGCTGAGGCGGAAGACAAGAGACATGCGACTGAAGAAAATAAAGCAAAAAGCGACTATCTCGTCTCTGTCACTTGTTTCTCACGCAATTGAGGTATGAAAAGGGCAGCACGGTACTTTTATATAACTGAAGTTCAAGCTAATTTTAACTGAGGACGTGACCGCTAGATACAATTTTAACCCAATGAGAAACGAATTTGTCAGAAATTCGAGTTCTATGCTGCAAGTTAGGCTTCCTGAGTTCGGGGAGGATAATGCCGAAGATGTTATCAAATAAATATGAGTGTTATTGCACTTGGTAAGTTATGATTTATTTGTTGAAGGCTGGTTAATAATAATAATTTTAACGTAGACTGAGGTGAAACAAGCGAAACGCGGCACTGATATTTGGATTAGGGACAAACTGACACAAATGTACCTAGTCGGAAGTATGCTCTTTGCTTCTGTATTGCTGCAAAACTTATACAAAAAAGAAACCGAATTAATGAATGGACAGATATTGACAGTTTTTGATATAGGGATATAGGATTAGTTTCACCTGACTACGCTGAAGTTTAAAAGTGGTTTATGTTGTGCCTTGTTCTTTCTCTGCGAACGGAATTGCGGGCACTCTATAGCTCATTATTTGACTGGTATTTTAATTTTTGTTACAGGTAAGGAATTGTCAAAATCTACCAGTTACTCGTGACGAAAAAGAAGGATTAAAAATGGGTAGGTATAAGGTCTGTCCCACGACTTCACCTTTAACTACTCACTAAATTAAAAAAAGACGGCGAAGGTTCTTTCTTTTGGTCTTCGCCAAAGCTGGTAAAAAATTGTCTACACTATATTTCATTGGTTGATTCTGATGCATGATTGTGAAATACAATGCTATAAGGACGTGTGAAGAGACTGGCTACGATTGGGTGCTGAATAGCCCGAATAGAAGCAAAACGCAGAACACTTCAATGCGCCTAGAACGAGTTTTTATACAACAGATTTGCGAAAGACAAAGTTGCTTTCGGTTTTATGTGTGCGTGTCTACGAACAAATCATAGAGACGTGTTGATTGTCACATTGATGTTGTGACAGATGCGCACACTGACGAAACTTCGACCTGTGGGTAACCAAAACTGGCTCCACTTCCAAGCGTTGACTAGGTTTCTAGGCGTATTTATTCTAAGGCAGAATCATTTATATTCTTAAGGAAAGGCTGGCATGGTGGGTATACCGATCGGACGTTACCACGACACGCGGTGCGGCGTGAGCAACTCTTGGCAATACAAGTTTAATTTCACTCGGTCCCCGAACATTCATGACCCTTGACAGAATGCTCCGTGGAGGCGAGGATGTTTTATAAATTTCATGGAAGTTTAATTATGTAAAACTCCGCGTGGCCAAAAAACGCTTCGAACGATGCGTGCTTTAATATTATAGCTGTGTCGTATCGTGTTACTTTTTATTTTACGGGTATTATTCACTGGTGAATGCATGACTAGGCTTTGGTTACAACCGGTTGCTGTTTTAATCCAAGAAAATTAGATTGCGGTATATGGAAAATTTGGCAAAATGAAAGGACAACTTTTATCTATCAAGATATGTAGGTTATAGAGCCATGTTTAATTTTATCTACTCTCCCCCCCTCTCAGGGGTGAGCGTCACCCCCCCGCGCCCTCGAATGTGTCCCGGAGCGCGGTATTTTCCACTTTAAAAGAAAACCGTGTACGATACATACAAAGTGTATAGGAACGAAATAATCCTGAATAAATTTACTATAAACCTTTTATACATACAAAAGCGATATCACTTATAGAATCGGCGCAATCTGTTACCAAATACTAACGTTTTTAATTATTGATCTTTTTTTTCTGCTAAAAGGTTAGTTATCTCAAAAACTGCACACTTCTCGGCCAAAATATGTATGACAAAAGTAAAGAATGGAAAATGTTCTTTCTAAAAATGTATAATTTATTTCTGTTTCTCTTTCATTTACCGTTGCAATGCTATTTTTAAAATTTATGTAATTTGGCCATTATGCGAAATATAAATATTCGTACTAGTTAAACGGTGTTACTTGCAATACCATAGACTTCTTATATGTTTTTCTGTAATCTACAAGTATTGAACTATATTCTGTATTTTTTTTTTTTTTTAGCCTCACTATTTTAGGAAATAAGGGGTGTGTGGGGAAAATCGTCAAGTTTTGCTCATTTTCGTAAATAACTTCAAAACCGTTTAATTTAGAATTATATAAGACATATATTTGAGATGTTCATAATGTACCCTTTTATTTGATATGTCACACGATATACTATGCCATTTTTTTTTCTATTTTGCCCCCTAAACTGGCCCTCATGTCAAAATTTATTTATTTGCGTTACGTTACGTTACACGTCCATGTTTGGATCATCAATTTACATACGTGTACAAAATTTCAACTCAATCGGTCCAGTAGTTTTGGAGAAAATTGGCTATGACCGACGGACGGACTGACACAGACACACGAGGGATCCTACTATAATCATAGCGAATTTTCTCCGAAACTACTGGACCGATTGAGTTGAAATTTAGTACACGTATGTAAATTGATGACCCAAATATGGAAATGTAACGTAACGTAACGTAAATCAAGTAATTTGAAACATGGGGGCCAGATTTCAGGGGTAAATTAGAAAAAAAAAATAGCAAAGTATATCGTGTGACATATCAAATGAAAGAGTACATTATGAATATCTCAAATATATATATTTAATAATTCAAAATTAAACGGTTTTGAAGTTATTTACGAAAACGAGCAAAACTTGACGATTTCCCCACATACCCCGTATTTCCTTAAATAGTAAGTCTAAAAAAAAAAAAAAAAATACAGGATATAGTTCAATATTTGTAGATTACAGAAAAACATATAAGAAGTCTATGGTATTGCAAGTAACACCGTTTAACTAGTACGAATATTTATATTTCGCATAATGGCCAAATGAATGAAAATTTTAAAAATAGCATTGCAACGGTAAATTAAAGAGTAACAGAAATAAATTATACATTTTTAGAAAGAACATTGTCCATTCTTTACTTTTGTCATACATATTTTGGCCGAGAAGTGTGCAGTTTTTGAGATAACTAACCTTTTAGCAGAAAAAAAAGATCAATAATTAAAAACGTTAGTATTTGGTAACAGATTGCGCTGATTGTATAAGTGCTATCGCTTTTGTATGTATGAAAGGTTTATAGTAAATTTATTCAGGATTATTTCGTTCTTATACACTTTGTATGTATCGTACACGGTTTTCTTCTAAAGTGGAAAATACCGCGCTCCGGGACACATTCGAGGGCGCGGGGGGGTGACGCTCACCCCTGAGAGGGGGGGAGAGTAGATAAAATTAAACTTGGCTCTATAACCTACATATCCTGATAGATAAAAGTTGTCCTTTCATTTTGCCAAATTTTCAGCTAATCTTACTGAATTATTTCACCCGACTGCAAAAGGATTCGTATTCGTGTATATGTATTATTAAAATAAATGAAATAGGCTATTTGGACATTACTGAAATACATACATATACGCACATGTGTATTTTCTGGTCTGGACTGAAAGATTTCAAACAAAACAAATACATTTTGTTATATCTATATTTTCTTACCATTTTCCTAACAACATTTTTGATTGCCGTTGGTATATTTAGTTTTCTGGTAAAAACTAGCGCTTTTCACACGCTTAGTAATAAAATTTCGATTCACTGCTTTTTAGTTGAAAATGGAACGTTTTTTTTAAGTTGTGCCGGTTTACGAGTATTAATAAGTATGCATTTTTTATTTTCGTTGCGAATCTTCTTTCTCCTGGCTATTGTCCCAATTTATTTGGGGTCAGCCCTCCTAGTACTCCTGCGCCACACCGTACGATTGCGGGTTGTCTCGTCGTTTGCGTTTATAGAACTCAGGTCTTTTTTTATTGTTTGTAACCAGGTTGTTGGTGGACGTCCACGGCCCCTTTTTTTCTCTTCTATATTTAGAACTCTTCTAGTCATATGGTCATCATCTCGTCTCATTACGTGTCCGTACCAGCGCAGGCGGGTCTCTTTAAGTTTTTCGTGTATTGGGGCTACTTTAAAAGTACCACGGATGTATTCGTTTCTTATTTTATCCATTCTAGAGACTCCGCCAGACCACCGCAGCATGTTCATCTCAGTGACGTGCATCCTCTGTTCATCTGACTTTCTCATTGGCCAGCATTCTGATCCGTATAGTAGAGCTGGTCTCACTGCTCTTTTGTATACATTCCCTTTGATTTTTATCGGCATGCGGGAATCACATAGTATGCCAGAAAGAGACCTCCATTTCAGCCAGGCGGCCTGGATTCGATTCTGTATGTCTCTCTCTACACTGGCTCCTGGTGTTACAATGGATCCGAGGTACTTAAATTCTTCCACTCTGTTGAGAGGTCTGTTTTCAATGTGCGGACTTGGAATAGCACCTACATTAGTACCAGAAAAGTCACAGTACATGTATTCTGTCTTCTGTCTATTGATTTTCAACCCTCTTCGTTCCAAAGACTCCTGCCATAATGTAAGATCTGATTGTACTTCTGCCAGCGATTCGGCTATAAGAAGCACATCATCAGCGTACAATAGAGACCACGGCGCTGGTTTTTGTATATCTGCGGTAGTATAATCCATTTTCGTTGCGAATAGTGGGAATATTATTAATCCTGCAAATGGCAGTAGGCATCGGTTAATCGGATGCTTTTAGACCTAAACTTTGGCGGCTTTGTTGTTCAGTTGTACTTAGGTATAGGCGGCTTTGTTTGAGGTATGAGTGAGATAGTAAATAGGATTTTGTCAATTACGATCCCTACGACATCACTATTAACGTGAGGCTTAATACAAGGCTTGTTAAATGCTATTGTTACATGATATGTAGGTACCCTTACCATGAGTATACAGTGACCTTACTCGCAAGCGACAGCGTAGACAAATCGTATGGAAAATTCCTTTAAGCGACTAATGTCAATAAGGAAAAATTACGAGGTATAAAAATGTCTTTAAATACCAATCATTGACAAGAAATAAAAATTACCGAAAGTATAAATGATGACGTATAAAAATGACGAGATGTAATAAATACTAACTGATAACGGTCTAAAAACAAAAATGTCGACTTGTAATTCTGAAAAAGTCCTAATATAGAAAGAAAGAAAGAAAGAAAAACATTTATTCGAGGACAAACACAATTACGCATATATAAATATGTAGTGACAAAATAAGAAAAAATAAAAATCTACAAACTAAGTACTATAAACTAAGTAGGTATAGGGATGTACAACGGCCCCAGGCCTAGGTAGGTTAGGTTCGTTAGTTCAAACAACACAGAAATAGGAGCCCCGCCGGCCGGGGCTCCATCAACTTTAAGTCAAAGTGAAATGAGTCATATTCATACTTCGACTAAATTCTATTTCGACATTTTTATTCCTGGACCTTATAATACTTTGTGATTTTTCCATATCGTCATTTTTATAAACCGTTTCTTTTTTTTTTTATACCTCGTAATTTTTCCTTATAGACATTAGTCGCCTAAAGGGGAAAATTGTAGTTTTTCAAAGTAACCGCTAGGGGCGTTGTGCTAATATTCTCCATACATATCGTTTACGCTGTCGCTATCGAGTATTACGGTCGCGATAACTCGTAGTAAGGGTACTGTTGAAATTAGTTGTCTATAAGATCGGGTTCCGAGGGATGACTTTAGTTTTGATTGTTAGTTACGACTTTGCAAGTCGAAGGACCAGATTTCAAGTTTTGTGTAGAACTTGTGTTTACGAGGACATATCTCTGCCCCTTTTCCTATACTATCAGTTTACGTGAAGTTTGCATCTGGTAACAACTATGTCGGCGGATACGAATGAGACCCAATTTAATTTTGTTTTCTCAATCAATCATTTGTTTATGTGTGCAAACTAGAGAACAATTAGTTATAATTGAAAAAAAATAGTCCTATTCTTGTTTTATTATATGGCGTACAAATATTCAAATTATTGCTAGTACCAATAATTTGAATATACAATAATTTGAAGGTACAAATAAATAAACAGTTACACACAAACTTATATGAAATGAAATGAAATGAAATAATTTATTCAGTAAGTAGGCCACAAGGGCACTTTTACAAGTCAGATTGTGAGTCTACCGGCATTTCGCAAGAGGAGACCGCTGTTGAGAAGAAAGCCGAAAGAAACTCAACAGTAAGTCATTTTTTCGTAAATTATACTTAAAAACTAATACAATCATATTATAACTAGGTAATTGAAACATATATGTTAGAGGAGATGTACAAGATGTAGTATGTATAGGAATAGGATACATTCATAACTCAAAAACGAATATTCCAGTTCATTGCTCAAATACTTGTCCTTGCCGGGATTCGAACCCAGGGCCGCCGGCTCAGTAGGCAGGCCCTACCACTGTGTCGAATGATCGTCTTCATGTGGAAATAAATCATGTAGACTGACACAAACCAAATATCACTAAATCGGCACTAAAAATCTACGCATAAAGTCCCAAAGAGCATTAACATATAAAACAACGCATTATACGCATTAAGGTAACGACTAAAAGCCTATATTACGTAAAAGCGTATATTAGTAAGAAGTGGTCGTTAGTTAAGTCATTTTGGAACTCGAGCACGATCACGTGAGGGTGCGTGACGTCTGAGCCTTGACCTGGTATGAAGCCAGCTGTACACTCTTTTTGAGGAAATATGAGGTAAAGTTGGGCCGTGCCTTTAGTAGTCCCCTCATTTCATTTCATTTATTTCATGAAATGAAATGAAGGCACTACTAAGTAGTAGTTTAGTAGTGCCCTCATTTAACACTATTTCGTTTTTAAACAAATAACTACGTAAAAGTATATAAGCGACCAACTTTTAAACATGCGCAATTATCCCGATTTAAAGTGAAAAATACATAATAAATAAATATCTGACAACCTCACACAAATCAATCCAGTTCCACATTAAGCTCTAATAGGCTTGTGTTATGGACACAAGACAATGATTAACATACTTATACAACGTGGGCCCTGTAACATAAGCAAAAAATTAAAACATAGATTTTACTCGCTAAACTGAACATCATTTGTTCAGCAACTTTAAAAAAAAGTCAGTTTTCAAAATTTTATTATTTCAAACAAATTAAATAGTATTTTCAATGTATGTCGTCCAACGTTGACATTCCCTGAGCATTGACATAGCTGTCACTCTTCTAATGTCGGACATTTCGCAATACATTGCTTCTTTGTCTAAACTTTATTTTACAAAATGTCATTTAATACACGTTATTTTCAGAAGTTGCTTAACAAATGTTGTTTAGTTTCAAGGGACGAATCTATGTTTTAATTTTTTGCTCCTGTTACAGGGCCCACCCTTTATAGATAAATGCATACTTAAATACAAATAACATCCATTACCCAGACACAAATATTCGAGTTTTAAGAGATAAATGTTTTTTAACGATATCAGTCATGCTTATTAAATTAATTAAAAAATCAAGGGATAAAGAGACACACTAAGAGAGACACCCTACTTACACATTACCTATATGAGGTTTGTAAAGTCGAAATTTGTTTGCGTCATACTAGTTAATCATCTGGTAATAGGTACGGTTACAATAAGTGACTTAGTGTACCCTTTTGATTGAATACGACTCGTATATGAATGCTTACATTACCTCTCTTTACCTCAACAAGAGTGTACATCCAACAAAAACCAGCTCACTATTTATTAGGCAGTATAAGTCCTTGAAAACCGTACATTGACGCCATTTTAACACTAAACTAACATCCAAAAGAATAACGTCTTATGACGCAGTGTTTCTGAATGTTTATAGGACTTTTTCGAACCCCATGTACCGCACCTAAGACCTCACACCCCATTGCAGTAAGTTTCGGCTTTAATTTTAATTACAAAGTTTTTGTTAGATGAATTAGTTATTTCAAAAGTTGAAGTGAATTGCGAAAACGTGCTGCAATTGAAATTATATTCGGGCTTTTTAAGGCCTACATTTCGTATTTTTCTGAGCGGGTCTCCGTGGCAGCTTGGCCTGAAATAAAAATAAAAATAAAAAATAAAAAATAAAAATATTAAGGGACAATCATACACAAATCGACCTAGTCCCAAACTAAGCAAAGCTTGTACTATGGGTACTAGACGACGATATACATAATACATAAATACATATATAGATAACATCCATGACCCAAGAACAAATATTTTGCACAAATATTTGCCCTGGCCGGTATTCGAACCTGGGACCGCCGACTCAGTAGGCAGGTGTCTACAAACCGAGCCAAATGCGTCGTCAAATTGCTTTCTTATGTCCGAATGTTCTCGCCTAGAGGTCTCATTTTTCAACAGATTGTCGTGAAATTTTGTGAGTAGGTTCATTAATCATATAGATTTTTTTTTTATTAAAGCAGTAAGTAAACGTCTGCTATCGTAAACCAAATGTTTACAATGAAGCGAAAAATTTAATAATTTAATGGTTCAGGCGGGGTTCAAACCTGCGTCTCCAACGCCTTTCCGGGCCAACAAGGGCGTCAAACCTATTGGACCACTGAACCTCCATTGAATTATTCAACCAGTTGCTCCTTGCATGCCTTAGTAGGGTGACATCGTAGCTCCATTTTTCACTTCATTGTAAACATTTATATAGAATTGATTCAGGTAGTCGACATTTTTCAAAATAGCGGAAATGAGGACGTAAAATTAGTGCAGTTATAAGTAATAACTACTAACACTGCTTGCCATTTTAAGTAAGTGTCTTATATATTTTATTTTATTTATATAAACTAATACGTCAGAACACATCATACATATGAATTACATATGCTTACATAATGTAAACACACGTCACCATTTGCTGTTCCCACCTACCTGCTCGCCCTCTGGGTGCCACGGAAGACCAGCGTTGCGACATCTCCCGGATGCCGTAGCATATGCTGAGTGGTGTCCTTTTGGGATCTGACATGACAGCACCATTTATTTGTATAACGTTTTTTTTTCTCAAATTACTTTGTTTTACTTTTTCCGTCTACCCATTGTTTTGATTTAAGTTTGTATATGTTTTTTTTTAGATTAAGTATGTTTAGTCATTATTATTATGACTTATGGTTTTGGTGCTGTTTAGTTTGTCTCAATAAATTTATTTTCTTTCTTTCTTTCTTTCTTTCTAATAATTTAAGTAAGTCATTTATAAGTGGTAGCACCCGAAAATGTTTGTGAGCGCTTTATCCCGCCAACAAACTGTCCTCAATTTGGCGGAATATAAATGTTACCTATACATACCACATAAGTTTTTTTATGATAAATAAATTATAAAAAAAAAATAAAAAAAAAGTAATATTATGGACATTAAAAAAATACTCACAGGTCTACAGCTGACAGTGTCGCTAGTATAGTTTGTTTTGAAGGTAAACTACTCGAAGCATCCATCTTTGAATCTACCCTTTTTTAGGGTTCCGTACCCAAAGGGTAAAAACGTAGTAAGTAATAGTGTCCACTATTACTGAGACTTCGCTGTCCGTCCGTCCGTCTGTCACCAGGCTGTATCTCAAGAACGGTGTTAGCTAGACAGTTGAAATTTTCACAGATGATGTATTTCTGTTGCCGCTATAGCAACAAATACTATTAAATGATAAATCAGTAATAATTAAGGGGGGCTCCCTTACAAAATAGGGCTTTTTGCATAATATTTCGTTCAACGGGCATTTTCTCATGAACCGTTATAGGTAGACAGTTGAAATGTTCACAGAATGTATATTTTTGTTACCGCTATAACAACAAATAATAAAAATAAAAAATTTGTAAAAATTAAAGCAGGACCCCATAAAAAGAACGTGTTTTTTGTTCAATATTGATACGGAACCCTTCGTGCGCGAGTCCGACTCGCACTTGGCCGGTTTTTTACTGTTTCGTCCGCATCTCAATCTAACGCCTATCGAAAAATTTCCTTTGACCCTTTCCATTTTACATACGCACCCAAAGAAACACCCAATTTTCTACCGTATTTTCTTTGATGAAAGTTCGCAATACACGCGAAACGTGGGGTTTTTGTCCTGTATTATTTATTATACTGTCGTGTGTGGGTTGTATGGAATGGGGAACTTGCTTGAAGTTGGAATTCGTAGTTTTGTTTAGTTATATCATTTCTTAAACGCTAAATTCAATCGAAAAATTGTAAATATGCTCATAATATGCTAGTCTACTTCAAAACACGAAACGTCTAGAATATGAACAATTTTTTTATAGTCTTCAGGTACACTAATGATATTATAAAAAATTTCACACAATAACCAGCTACATGTTTAAACACAGTGTTTTAGGAATTACTACCTTAGTTGCATGTTTTTCTATACACTTCTTAGCACATGCGAGCAATTATGACGTTACAACTCTCACACTCACTCTCACAGTCTCATTCTGACTCTCATTTCTGAAGTTTATAGTGCCCTAATCATTTTGGTAAGTTAGGGACATATGATTTGTATAAACATCTCATTTATTTTTGGTTACCTATCTGAGACACTAATTTTTGGTTCCCATCTGTAACGTTTCGCCAAATTTTCATATTGTCCGAAAGCCGTTTTATTCCAAAACTGTTAATATTTGAGAAAGAAAACCTTACCATTAGGTTAATTACTTGTTTATAAAACGGGTTTGAGGAAAAAAAATACTTTCGGACAAATGAAAATTTTGCGAAACGTATGAAAAAAAATGTTTCGGAGTTGAGATTGGATAACGAGTTAACCCGTTTCATGTGGATTTGTATATAAGTATTTTTTCGTTGCAAATTCCCTATTCTGAGAAGGTATCGAACTCGGTATGGCCCGGTAATGTATGCTGAGGTTAACCCAAGTTTCACTGAAAGTTTGATAGCTTCAAATATTTGGCTCCGAGGGCGCCGGGGAATTTAGAGAGCAGTGAACTGTAAAAGTTCATCAATAATTGGTAATGTTTATTTTGTCTGTGAATTTTGAGAAATTGTTGTGCGTAGAAGAAGGTGCCATTGACTTGAAAGTCAAATCCTTTTTTCTACTCCGTTTTTGGGTAAAAATTAGCCAATAGTTTACTTTGTTATTTTATCGATAACGTTCTTATTCAATTTTGCTTCGTAGAAAATGTTTTACGTAAGCTTTTCATTGAATTTTAGTTTATCGAAATTTCACACTAGAGAATGTGCATTGATTAAATATTCATTGCAGTCTTTTTCGATTCGATTTTATAGAAATTTTGATGAACTAAAAATCTACTTATTAAAAATAACTGCACAGTTCTTATTCGATGAAATGAAATAAAATGCGGAAATTGACTTTTTCAAATATCTGCTGTGAAACAAAATTCGTTAAAAATCTTGTCGGGAAAACAAGAGGACCTCAATGAGAAGGAAAATGTGATTGCGTTTACGTCGAATAGAGAACATCGCTAAAGTAGACTAGTGGCCCTGGACAGGTGTCAAACATTAGAAACATCGAACTAACCCTGCAAACGTCAGCAAAGGTAATACCGACCGATCAGTCAAACCCAACTTCACCGATGCGTCACTAACTGTTCAAGACACGAGTTGCAAACTACGTTCGGTTATTCCGCTCAAAACCGAAAGATCATAAGCGGTATGTCTATTGTATAGCAAAACGTCTTTTAGTAAGCAGACCGTTCTACGTTCGGTAAACGTGCTTAAACACAAAAGGTCATAAGCAACAGGATCCTTGAGTGGGTAAACGTCTTCATGTAAGCAGACCGATAAATGTGCTTAAACGCAAAATATCGTAAGCGGTAGGCTCATTGTATTGGAAAAGGATTTTTGGGAGCGAAGTCTCTTTTTGACGTGGTGGCCAGAACTTGTGTTATAGTTGTTAGTTTAAATTAACAATGTTTGCTATAGGTATATGGGTATGGATATTTTTACCACATCATTTTATTTGAGAGCTTAGCCTTGTTGAAGAATATATATACTAACGTAAAAAGAAACGACAGCGACACTTTGTGTGCAGTAACAAAACTCGCGGCTATGTGTGCGTGTCGAGTGGCGAGCGCGGGACGCGCGAGGTGGGGAAAGGCATTCACGTGAATGCCTTGTCGAAGGATTCGGCATTACAAGGTCACCGACGCCCGAGTTACAGCGCTGTCGCGCCTGTGATCTTGTGAAGATACGGTAAGGTGGGAGTAAGACTAACATGCCATTAACGGACGGACTTTAACCGAATGCCATTTGGCATTAAGTCCGCCGTTTGTATTGACTTTTGTGCAATAAAGTTTAAATAAATAAATATATAACATAGTTTATTGGCTAATGGGGTAAGATTAACAATTAATTATAGGACTGTGACAGTCTTCTCACGTCTTCTATTACCTTATACCTTATAGATAATAGAAACGTTTTACATAGGTACACCATAAATGTTCTCAAAAATTGAGCAAGTGCGTTGCGTACCATAATCTATAACAAGTTTGTTGTATGGGAGCCTCCCTTAAATATTTATTTTATTTTTAGTATTTTTGTTATAGCGGCAATAGAAATACATCATCTGTGAAAATTTCAACTGTCTAGCTATCACCGTTCTTGAGATACAGCCTGGTGACAGACGGACGGACGGACAGCGAAATCTCAGTAATAGGGTCCCGTTTTTACCCTTTGGGTACGGAACCCTAAAAATAAACTATTACTTAGAGGTTATATTAGTCGTGGGTTTTGTGTAGATCAAAAAGTTGATTTACCTTTATGCCGTCAGCAAAGGGTCCTAATCCTACGTCTGACACATACTTTTATAGACCAAGGTCAGTACCTTTTGAAATTTTATGTGCCTGTCCTTGACCTCTAGACGTTCTGTAATAAAAAAAAGGTTACGTACGAGTCGACTTATGCGCGAAGGGTTCCGTACCGTTAAAAAAATTTTCAATGTTTGTGTTCTTCATAATGATGAGAAAATAAAATTAGTACTAAGTAGTTGTCACTTTTTTTTTTTCGAAGACCAAATGTTTAATAGACAAATCTTATCCTGAGCAATAGACCTACCGATCCGTGAAATAAAATATCGAGGGTTTAAATTTTAAATTTTTAGTGGGTTCGATTCCCGGTTGAGGCAAGCCAATTTTGGAAAATCTTTGAATGCAGTTTTGTTTCTTTAAAAAAATAAAGGAATGTTTCCTTTTAGTAAAATGAGCTAACTAAAGGATTTAACGTAGTTCCCCTCCAGGGCCCATAGAAAAATTCCACCCGGTATAAAAAATCTACACATGACACAACGCGCTAGGTACTATCAAAGGCATTAAAAATGTAAAAATAAAGTAATTGATAAAATTTGACAAATTTGTGGATTACGCGTTACCGCCTAATTTCCTTCTCCTTTGCTATGCAGATCCTTCACACCTCATCTACCGTGAAAATGTTTTGTCCTCAGAAGTTGGCTGCCAGCAGGGCGATCCTCTCGGGCCAGCAATATTCAGTTTGGCTATTAACCCCATTATTAAAAAATTAAAATCCAAATTTAACGTTTGGTACTTGGACGACGGAACCCTAGGAGGCGACCTGGATACGTTAATGTCTGACCTTTTGACCATCAAAACCGAATTTCAATTAATTGGTTTAGAGCTTAACTTTAGCAAGTGTGAACTTTTTGTACAATACCCAAACTTAAATATACTTCAAGTGAAATCCAAATTTGATCTTCTAACACCGAACATAAAAATAGTAGACAGATATTCCCTCAGCCTCCTAGGCGCCCCTATTTTCGAAGATTCTTTTCCGAGCTTTATTTCAGAATGTGTTTCGAAATTCAAAAAATACGAAAATCGCCTACTCGAAATTAGTCCTCATTTCGCAATTACTATACTTAAATTCTGCCTTTTTGTCCCAAAATTCACGTATGTACTTCGCTGCTGCCCATTCACTAATTTCCATATTTTACTAACCCAACTAGATGACTTAATCAAAGCCAACCTGGAATCTATTTTAAATATTCAGCTCAGCGAAGAATCCTGGACCCAAGCATCTCTTCCCGTTCGCTTTGCTGGGATAGGGATCCGCAAAATTTCCTCCATATCCGCACCAGCTTTTCTGTCCTCTGCCCACAGCTCGGCAGTTCTCATAGGCAAAATTCTGAAGGCATTCTCTGCCTTAAACTATGAGACTGCGGGCTTATCGGAGGCCAAAAGAGCTTGGTCCATTGCCTGCCCGGGAGAGGACTTCCCAGAAAATTTGAAATCGCAAAGGACCTGGGACGACATCCTATCAAAATTAACATATGACTCCCTCCTAAGTCGAAGTACGGGCTCTGAACGTGCCAGAATTTTGGCAGCGGGCACGAAAGAAGCGGGTCACTGGCTGCACGCTTTCCCCTCTGCCAACACTGGTACGTTTCTAGAGCCCGACACACTCCGCATATCCACCTGCCTGCGACTCGGGGTGCCTATCTGTGCTCCTCACAGATGCTCTTGCGGCAGCGCGGTCGATACACTAGGTCACCATGGCCTCTCTTGCCAGAAAAGTGCAGGCCGCTTCTCGAGACATGCCACTCTGAACGACATTATCCGCCGCTCTCTTGCCACCGTCAACGTGCCGGCGCTACTGGAGCCAACGGGCATCGCCAGGGACGATGGCAAGAGACCGGACGGGATGTCCCTGGTTCCGTGGAGGCTGGGACGTGTGCTTGTATGGGATGCCACCTGTGTGGACACACTGGCGCTGTCCCACCTTCACGGAACATCGGGTAGAGCGGGCGCGGCTGCTGAGGCGGCCGAAAAACTAAAGAGCACCAAATATAGGGGTCTCGGCCCCGAATACAATTTTGTACCTTTTGGGGTAGAGACCCTAGGTCCATGGGGTCCCAGCGCCCAAAAACTTCACAAGGAGCTCTCTAAAAGGTGTAATGTATCGACGACGAGCTACCTATTAAATACTAAGAAAATGCACCTACTGAAATGTATCTACGAAGCTTACTAAACTCTACTCCTAAACGACACCCTAGGAAACCCTTCAACGACTACCTAGCCTTCCGGAACCTACAACTAACCAAACCTAGATATGAAAGGATCTTTATACAATTGAGTTTGAACTTTTCTTAATAACGTATGGCCAAAGGTGATCAGTAAAACCGTTGTGAACGTCTAGATTAGTCGGATCCTACGTTGTTGTAGTAACTCAAGCCCTTTTAAGAGAAATCTAACCGTGATGTGTCGCCAAGTGCTTCCGTACCCATATACTGTGCTATGCTACCATGTATTACCAAATAAATGTGTATTCTCTTACTTATTTAATGCAAGCTTCTCCTATCCTACTGCTACCTTGGTTCTTTGTACTAAATTGAGTTTCTAACTTAACTTAATGCTATCTATCCTCAAAATATAAACTGTTACTTCCTATGTGGGCTAGCCAACAAAATAGCTATAGTTCCTATAGCAGATTTCAATATGAAATTTTATGGATACTCTTATAAAAGTTGTTTAATTCTATATGAAATATCAAATTCATTTAGACCGTAGTCAGATATAGTTGAACTAGATTACATTAGGTAACAATAAAAATCAATATGTGAATCAACCCAAATATTATTAAGATTCCGAAATGAAGGGTAATTTAGTTTTTAAAATTGCATGTTCTTACTCCAGAATGATTAGAAAACATATGTCTATGTACAATATGAAACTACACTTCATTACCAATCTATAATCAGGTGAAAGTTACAGGATCTATGAGATTTTATTATGAATTTAATTAATCTCATATTTGACAATATTAAATAAATTTTGTCATTACACCTTAATCTGAGAAGATGGTATACATCCCTTGAATAAACTATAGTAGAACAATCTGAAGTGGATTCTAGACCTATACAATAAATAGGAAGTCGTTATAGTCTTCACAATTAAGACCTAGTAAAACCTAGATTATAGTAGGATGAAGAAGGTAACTTTAAGGTGTAAAAAAAAATATATAAATTTTTTTTTAGAAAATCGCCAACCCTCCTAAGTGTGTGAAGGAATAATACTGTATGCCTTAGCTATCTATTCTATTTTGGCAAAGCTAATTAAGACATACAGCACAGGGATGGACGGACCTTCACGCCTGGCTAATAACTTGTCAAACCACTGTGGGATCTCATCACATCTATGCATAACGTCCTACCTTAGGCAAAGTGTGAAGGATCCATCTTTTAGGGAAGCCCTTTGGCGCAAGCTTCTTAAGTTAACTACACAAGGCCTACGCTAGGTTAAGCTACCTGCCTAACCCTACAACTTGCTAAATATATGTAATGATTGTAAAACTGATAATTCAGAAAAAATAAAGTTATAATTGTATTTGTAAGAAGACTAATACACTACTCCTTCCTAGTAGGTTTGAACCCTTCTAATGAGTTCTAGAACTTGGTTTTCGTTTGACCATATTCATAAATGTAGTATATCCTTGAAATCATGAAGACTATTGTGCCCTTTCGTAGTATCTTTCAACTCTCGACCGACTTATTCTGATAAGGGAATTCTTTTACGCCCTGTGATATAAATTAATTCAATTCTGGGATCTGTGATGTAAATACGGGAACGAATAACTTTCATTATTGCTATCCATAAATCCCCGGCTTTTCTTAGCAATTTACACTTCAGATTCTCCACATCCAGTCTTAGGAATGCTTTGTATTTCCACACTATACAACGATCCACAATTTCCTTATCAAATTTATAATAAAGTTTAAAATTACTTCTGTTCATTGAAAAAGCGAATATCTACTGCCAACTGACTCAACTTTACCTCAGTGATGCCATTCTATCGCTTAAGCTATACCAAAGGTTCATTACTTTAAATCATAATCGGTAAATTTTATCTAATTATTCCTTTAATTTAGGTGTTAAATATCTGGTTGGCCTAAATAACTGGTTCCCTATTCCCAATCTTTACAAACCGCTACTAGACTCTGTTCTTCCCCTACTAACTTCCCGGGTCATAACCACTTAAGAAATTAATAGTTCAACCTCTTAACCACTATACCTAACAAGGTTAAAATAATTTGAATAAATGTTATGCTAGTTAATGACGATTGACCGATTGCTCAGTAGGTAAAGATCCCCGTCCTAATGTTCCTATTAAGGTGTACCTATCGCTAAACCCTGTTCCCTAGCTAATACAAAGAACACTAGAGACCTAGGTCTCATATTTATATTTAAACGTGTATGGGGCCTAGCTAAGCTAAACTGTAAGTTCGGGAGATTAACCCGAGGATGTGGCTAACATCAGTGTATTTAAGCCCCCCCCATGTGGCTAATGAGACGCCGGAAACATGGAGTAGCTTGCCCTAATATGTGTATATAAGCAGATATATAAATATATAGTTTATGAGACCGAGCCTGGAGGTCCGTTTGGCTTCAGCGAGCGCGGAAAGGCCCGCATGTCCATCACGTGTGGTCCTCGCTTTCACCAAACAAAACTATCCACACTCGTAGGCTATTCACTGCACTTATATATGGCTAGTGTCCGAATCGCCTAATTCGGATAAAACTAGAAGAGTCCGAAAGATATTCGTTTAACAGCCGCAAGGTTAAATATCTTTCACCTGGTAACCATGTACCAAAACACTATTTCTGGCATGTGACTAAGCTTAATAGCCTTTAAAACAACAAAAACCCCACTAAATCTCAATAGGCAAATATAGTTTCAGGGACAAACAAAACCCCAACAGAAGTTTCCCTTAGAATTTATTTTAATACCTTAACTGCCAGAAAACAATGTTACTCAGACGAAGTTCCAAACAAAAGAATCCCCTCCTACTAAGCCCTTGCCTATTTATAACCAATATCCCCCGACATTTCAGATACGCTAGTCATGCTAGACCCTCCAGGTAATCCAGATACACTAGACGTGCTAGATCTTTCAGATTATCCAGTCCTCCCGTATAACAACGATCTTTGCGTGTCTCGCGATACTCCCGACACGTCACGTGACCTAACCCCCGCCCTCTAAATGTTGTATATGGGATTTTGATTCTTATTCAGTCTAAATAAAGCTCAACTCCTCTGTTGTCAATTTGTGAATATCAACTTGCTATTTTTAAAGTGGTAGTATGTTTAGTTATAAGAATGGTTTTATTTGCTTCCGCAAACATTCACACTATTAGGTACTCATATTTTGCATTTGTATTGCCTATATCTACTAAATGATAATTTTAGTTTTAGCTTGATGACGTATGATGCTAATATGTTTTAAATTCGATGATGATAATGATGATGTGAGTATCACGATGATGATATATGTTTATATGATGGCGGGCACATGACGAGATCATGTGAATCGCCACAATCGCCCCCCTGCGAAAGTTTGAAGTGGATTGACATCGTCAAATAACGTAGATCTTCGCATTCCCCTTATTAAATTGTAAAAACAATTAAAAAAATATATATGTATATATATATGACAATTATTCTTAAAGCAAGTAACGTTTTGTGATAATCTTGGATATTCTAAATCCGTTAGTATTCGTACCCTTAAGTGTGTGTGTGTTTAAACCAATATTTGGAAAGTCACTTGTGTATTAAATCAGAATTCAAACCATAGAATAATATCATTGAATCGTGAATATATTTCTCCAAATCTCGACCACATCGTAAGAAGTGTTTGGTTGTGAGTCAAACAAGCCCTATTAGCTCGATTTTGCCTAAACACCTCAAACTTGACCTGCCCATTGCTCAGCCTCATTTGCGAATTCACATTGTACGAATTCTTCGATGAATTGACAAAACTCTCCTCAGACAACATAGCAAGATCTTTGGTATAGATACTGAATATTCATCCTTACTTCAATTCAATAACTGATTCCGATTTCAAATTCTTCTCCAAAATCACATGCGACTCTCCTTATTGGTGCGTGTATCACATCAAGAATAAACAAGCCAATTTCAGCTCTATAATCATACAATTGTGTTTTTTTTTTTTTTGTTCTTGTAAGACTATAGACTTACTAGTCGAATTGTGAAATAATGTTTCATTTCAAAATTATGCCAAACAATACTATTATACCAGAGGTTCATACAAATATACCAATTTAGTTTCATCCTGCCTTTACGGACAAACCAAATCACAATTCTTTTTATTTAAAAATATACAGTTGGCCAATCTATTTGTTGACATGGGTGTGTGTGAAACCTGCACGTTCCTGCCCGTGCTCGTAGAAGGTTAGCCCGTAGGCCATGTAGAGTATTGTTTCGCACAAACTACCGCACAATCGGTCTTAAATCGAAACTTCGATTTACTAAGCCTAACTTCTAAGTATGTGCAAACCAATTGATGTCTTTAGAGAATACTCCCGTTCGTACCTCTAAAGATAGAAGACCCCCCGTTTTCGGTTCCGAATACTTTCGAACTTGGCTTGAATACATACAGACAACATCCAACTCAAAAAGTCCACTCATTCATTCTTTCATACATCGCACTACAGGCTCCTACATTCATGTTTCCGCATCGACTTAGTCAGAAGAACATCATCCATTTTGTATTCAAAATCCATACTACTTTACCTTCCTATAATATCCCAAGTTCCCCTTTACTTCTTTCATTAAAATCAAATTAAAGATTTTCTCTAATATAAATAATAAAATTGACCATCCACTTCACACATTTCGTATTTTTGTTATACTCTAATAAAACTCGTAATTATTTTATCCACCTGATTCAATTCACCCCTAACTACCCTTTTGAAAAATATCGAATTTCAACTTATTAAAGGAACTCAAAATACTTATTAATGGAATCGAACCATTACGTAATCATCCATGTAACTTATCAAATTTCAACTTATTAAAGAACCTCAAATTACGTATTAATGGAATCGAACCATTACGCAAATCATTCGATGAAATATACTACTAGTGACCTCTAGTGAAATTTGCGTACAACCTTATTCGAACCTTAACTTACAATATCTATACTGTGGTACAGCGTATAATATGACATCACTATTGTTTTTAAAAAAAAAATTCGTCTGTAATCGATTCCTTAATCGATATCTTAATATCCCTATTGAATATTAGATTTTGATAAATAGATTACTGAAATACTTGTACGTTGTCTAATTAAATAATATATAAATATATATTTAACTATTCTCTATAAATGCTACGTAAATCTTACGAACTAGGTAAGTGAATCTATACTTTAATAGTAGTCTACTATTTATCTCAACCTATTTCTTCAACCCGGCAACACTGTCTTATGACATGTCAAATGTCAAATTCTTTTTATAACCTATATCTAATTAAATTACGAATAGAAGAATAATGTACAATAAAACGGATTGTTATGAAGAAAACTGTGATAAAATGAGTCTACGATAATAAGGTAACTATTTTCTACGCATATTACTATGATCTGGCTAAAAAAACGAGTAAAGAAAAGTCGTGCTGTATGTTTACAACCCACTTACAACCAAAATTTGTTTCTGTTACAGAATCAAAACAATTACGTTAACCTCCGCGCTACGGTTATAAGTTATATCTCAAAATTTATGCAAAAATAATGAAACCCGGATAATTAAACAATATGTGATGAAATCGAACTCCACGCCACCTGAAACAGACTATCAAAATGTAAGTTAACAAAAGTTGAATAGTAGTTGATATAAAATTAAAGTTCAAATCTTCTGTACGCCAATTTTTGTTTCTTTCTTGATTCTAATATCTTCTGTTTTCTATTTTCAGACTCTGCTCGTAAATCTTGACAATTCTTCAGTGCAACCTAATCTTGAATGAGGCAAAAATAATGGAGAATGACTTGAACTCCCTACTTCTACTGCTGCAGCTTATTGGAACTTCTTCCCAAGGTAATATTATTTATCTTACTGTACTATTGTTTCAATTTAAAAAGAACTTAGTTGTTTAAAAATATCTTCATGCTAATGTTCATGGAAATTACTTAAATCAAAAATAAAGTAGGTACTTCTTCAGGGTTGACATTTGATTAATTTCCTCCTATAATTACTGCTAATTCTTTTCTTCTTGTCTTCATCCTATTGTTTTCTCAAATCTGTTTCCATCACCTGATTACAATTTTCATTTCATTTGAAGACGAGCAGCTTAATGAACTACATTTATTTTCCTACTGCTATAAATGTATATATCTCCAAGTAAAGTATGTAAATGTACTGTATAGTTTTCTACCTTTGTGCAATAACAAATAACATTTAATCTAACTTGTTTCTATAATTATTTATTGTACTTTCCAGATCTTTGGATTTCTACGGCAAACTCTGGTCCAACTCTACTATACATCTAAAATGTAACCCGAGTATCGTGACTAATGTGAAATAAAACTTGACTGAGGATGTATATTTATTTACTTAAATATATAGGTCCACTTAATGAACTGAATACTTTAATAAAATCTGGTAGTAACATTACAGACATTTTTACTTTTCTTCAAAGATAAATTAAATATATATATCAATTGATTTTCTGTCTGATTCTATGATCATACCCTTATACTACATGTGAACATATATGTATGTCATTCTAATGATAATCTATAAGCTATAAATGTACCAAAATTATTGTAATAAAATTACTTTCTTTTCATTTGTTTCATTATGTGTTAAAAAAAAAACTCAAAAGAGACCGCCCCCCGAGATATGAAATCACTAACACTCCTATTTTCCTTTATAATTACTATATTTAATGTTTCTATCAAGTCTTATAATAAGCTAAAAGATAAACATTGTAGATAGAAGCCTTACTACTTTTACAAAGGTTAACATAATGACTGGAGTCATGTATCAGATCCTATTCTGAAACATTTCCTATACTGAACTAGAGCATATAAATAAAAACCACGCCCCCCCACCTTCTAAGACTTTAGCATCTCATAATCTATCCTTAATTTTATAACTTATTTCTCAACCCAACTTGAACTGACGTAGGTAAATTCTTCACAAACTCATATTTTCTGTAGTCAAGAACAATGACATCTCTATTCTCCCCTACTTAACTAATCTCCTACGATATTCCGACTTTATAACTAAAATTTTCCATCTTGATATCATATTAATTACTGATAAGTGATAACAGATAACACCCTGTCACTTGTCAACTTGTCAAATCAACCTGCTTAGAAGGCGTTTTGTTCACTCAGCCTTGATTATGTTTTTAATTTAAAAATGAATTACCTATTATAATTTTTCCCAATTATGTAAATTATGCATAAATAATATTAAATGTATCCCGAAATATCTCAATTTTATTTTATATTAATAATATGAACACATTGAGTAAAGTTGTCTACGTGTCTGACTCGAACTAAAGTAAGTATATTATTGCTTAATATTATTATCTTATGTAACGTAAATTATTATCTAAAACTTAAATAAACCACCTATTTAATTATTAATCGTTATTAAAAATAACTTTTTGTAAAGCGTTAACACAAACGTACGAATTTAATTGTATCTCAAATAATCCAATACCTAAATGAACTGTCAAGGCGTCAACTGTCAATTAATTATTATGTGACATATCTATTGAAAACAAAATCACGTTGTTCTAATATACTTCCTTTGTTTCAGGTACTATTACTATGTGAAATAAGAAAAATATCGTGTGTTATATCAAGAAGCTACTCTATTCACTATAATTTGTGTATTAATATGCAACAAAATGTGTTTCTTGACAACGCGCACAGCACCCATCACGACTAAATTCTCCTTTCCTCTCTCACGCCAACAAATTGTACCCAAAGGGTAACTAGTTCAAAACTCAAATGTTCAAAGATCCCTTTAACAAAAATGCCAGCAGCGACTCCACCAAAATTCCATGACGAAATAACAAAATGAGCAACAATTGTTGATCTACAAAGCACAAGGAGGCAGCACGGCGATCTGCCACGGCAACGACACGACGAACTACATCGGCACGGCCTCAACAATCCCGGACTGATCATATCCATGGTCAACGGCACAAAATTGTAATGCTTCATCTGAAGCTTACCCTAACTCTAGAGCTATCCTGAGTCACGGGACCACCAAATTGTAATGTATCGACGACGAGCTACCTATTAAATACTAAGAAAATGCACCTACTGAAATGTATCTACGAAGCTTACTAAACTCTACTCCTAAACGACACCCTAGGAAACCCTTCAACGACTACCTAGCCTTCCGGAACCTACAACTAACCAAACCTAGATATGAAAGGATCTTTATACAATTGAGTTTGAACTTTTCTTAATAACGTATGGCCAAAGGTGATCAGTAAAACCGTTGTGAACGTCTAGATTAGTCGGATCCTACGTTGTTGTAGTAACTCAAGCCCTTTTAAGAGAAATCTAACCGTGATGTGTCGCCAAGTGCTTCCGTACCCATATACTGTGCTATGCTACCATGTATTACCAAATAAATGTGTATTCTCTTACTTATTTAATGCAAGCTTCTCCTATCCTACTGCTACCTTGGTTCTTTGTACTAAATTGAGTTTCTAACTTAACTTAATGCTATCTATCCTCAAAATATAAACTGTTACTTCCTATGTGGGCTAGCCAACAAAATAGCTATAGTTCCTATAGCAGATTTCAATATGAAATTTTATGGATACTCTTATAAAAGTTGTTTAATTCTATATGAAATATCAAATTCATTTAGACCGTAGTCAGATATAGTTGAACTAGATTACATTAGGTAACAATAAAAATCAATATGTGAATCAACCCAAATATTATTAAGATTCCGAAATGAAGGGTAATTTAGTTTTTAAAATTGCATGTTCTTACTCCAGAATGATTAGAAAACATATGTCTATGTACAATATGAAACTACACTTCATTACCAATCTATAATCAGGTGAAAGTTACAGGATCTATGAGATTTTATTATGAATTTAATTAATCTCATATTTGACAATATTAAATAAATTTTGTCATTACACCTTAATCTGAGAAGATGGTATACATCCCTTGAATAAACTATAGTAGAACAATCTGAAGTGGATTCTAGACCTATACAATAAATAGGAAGTCGTTATAGTCTTCACAATTAAGACCTAGTAAAACCTAGATTATAGTAGGATGAAGAAGGTAACTTTAAGGTGTAAAAAAAAATATATAAATTTTTTTTTAGAAAATCGCCAACCCTCCTAAGTGTGTGAAGGAATAATACTGTATGCCTTAGCTATCTATTCTATTTTGGCAAAGCTAATTAAGACATACAGCACAGGGATGGACGGACCTTCACGCCTGGCTAATAACTTGTCAAACCACTGTGGGATCTCATCACATCTATGCATAACGTCCTACCTTAGGCAAAGTGTGAAGGATCCATCTTTTAGGGAAGCCCTTTGGCGCAAGCTTCTTAAGTTAACTACACAAGGCCTACGCTAGGTTAAGCTACCTGCCTAACCCTACAACTTGCTAAATATATGTAATGATTGTAAAACTGATAATTCAGAAAAAATAAAGTTATAATTGTATTTGTAAGAAGACTAATACACTACTCCTTCCTAGTAGGTTTGAACCCTTCTAATGAGTTCTAGAACTTGGTTTTCGTTTGACCATATTCATAAATGTAGTATATCCTTGAAATCATGAAGACTATTGTGCCCTTTCGTAGTATCTTTCAACTCTCGACCGACTTATTCTGATAAGGGAATTCTTTTACGCCCTGTGATATAAATTAATTCAATTCTGGGATCTGTGATGTAAATACGGGAACGAATAACTTTCATTATTGCTATCCATAAATCCCCGGCTTTTCTTAGCAATTTACACTTCAGATTCTCCACATCCAGTCTTAGGAATGCTTTGTATTTCCACACTATACAACGATCCACAATTTCCTTATCAAATTTATAATAAAGTTTAAAATTACTTCTGTTCATTGAAAAAGCGAATATCTACTGCCAACTGACTCAACTTTACCTCAGTGATGCCATTCTATCGCTTAAGCTATACCAAAGGTTCATTACTTTAAATCATAATCGGTAAATTTTATCTAATTATTCCTTTAATTTAGGTGTTAAATATCTGGTTGGCCTAAATAACTGGTTCCCTATTCCCAATCTTTACAAACCGCTACTAGACTCTGTTCTTCCCCTACTAACTTCCCGGGTCATAACCACTTAAGAAATTAATAGTTCAACCTCTTAACCACTATACCTAACAAGGTTAAAATAATTTGAATAAATGTTATGCTAGTTAATGACGATTGACCGATTGCTCAGTAGGTAAAGATCCCCGTCCTAATGTTCCTATTAAGGTGTACCTATCGCTAAACCCTGTTCCCTAGCTAATACAAAGAACACTAGAGACCTAGGTCTCATATTTATATTTAAACGTGTATGGGGCCTAGCTAAGCTAAACTGTAAGTTCGGGAGATTAACCCGAGGATGTGGCTAACATCAGTGTATTTAAGCCCCCCCCATGTGGCTAATGAGACGCCGGAAACATGGAGTAGCTTGCCCTAATATGTGTATATAAGCAGATATATAAATATATAGTTTATGAGACCGAGCCTGGAGGTCCGTTTGGCTTCAGCGAGCGCGGAAAGGCCCGCATGTCCATCACGTGTGGTCCTCGCTTTCACCAAACAAAACTATCCACACTCGTAGGCTATTCACTGCACTTATATATGGCTAGTGTCCGAATCGCCTAATTCGGATAAAACTAGAAGAGTCCGAAAGATATTCGTTTAACAGCCGCAAGGTTAAATATCTTTCACCTGGTAACCATGTACCAAAACACTATTTCTGGCATGTGACTAAGCTTAATAGCCTTTAAAACAACAAAAACCCCACTAAATCTCAATAGGCAAATATAGTTTCAGGGACAAACAAAACCCCAACAGAAGTTTCCCTTAGAATTTATTTTAATACCTTAACTGCCAGAAAACAATGTTACTCAGACGAAGTTCCAAACAAAAGAATCCCCTCCTACTAAGCCCTTGCCTATTTATAACCAATATCCCCCGACATTTCAGATACGCTAGTCATGCTAGACCCTCCAGGTAATCCAGATACACTAGACGTGCTAGATCTTTCAGATTATCCAGTCCTCCCGTATAACAACGATCTTTGCGTGTCTCGCGATACTCCCGACACGTCACGTGACCTAACCCCCGCCCTCTAAATGTTGTATATGGGATTTTGATTCTTATTCAGTCTAAATAAAGCTCAACTCCTCTGTTGTCAATTTGTGAATATCAACTTGCTATTTTTAAAGTGGTAGTATGTTTAGTTATAAGAATGGTTTTATTTGCTTCCGCAAACATTCACACTATTAGGTACTCATATTTTGCATTTGTATTGCCTATATCTACTAAATGATAATTTTAGTTTTAGCTTGATGACGTATGATGCTAATATGTTTTAAATTCGATGATGATAATGATGATGTGAGTATCACGATGATGATATATGTTTATATGATGGCGGGCACATGACGAGATCATGTGAATCGCCACAAAGGCTTCAAGAGACCACTGGGGACCGGAGAGCTGGCAGCTTCCTCGCACAGCGTATCAGCATAGCTGTTCAGCGAGGAAATGCTGCCAGCATTTTCGGTACCATGCCAAAGGGGAGCAGTTTTTTGAATTTGTTTTAGTTTAGTTAATTTTAGCTTTTTTGTACTATGTAGTTAGTAGTGTTAAGTTTTTATTTTCTGTTACTTTGTTTTTTAAAATAAAATTATCTATACTATTATAGTACCTAAATAAAAATTAATTCCATGTCATGTTAACAAGTAAAATAAAGTACCACTACCACTGATATAGGCAAATGTCACAATTTCATAAATCGGGGCACTGCACGCGATCAGGAAAACATAAACATTTTCAATGCTAAAACATTTCAGTACAGTATAAACATAATGCGAAACTTTTATATCTCTACGGAGACTACCTATTACGGTTGAGCGAACCGATTCGAATCGAGCGATATTCGACTTTTACGACGTGAGTGAACCCGGTTCATATGTCAGGTACTTTAATGTCTGAGATTCTTCAAATGCCATCTTATAAATGTCACAAATATCGGTGATATACAGACAGAATAGGGAAATTAAAAATAAAAATTAGCGCTCAATAGGGTGTACAACTTTAGAAACAAATGGCCCACATATAAACTTTCCTCTTGAATCACTCTATCTATTAAAAAAACCGCATCAAAATCCGTTGCGGATTTGCGTAGACAGGAAGCGACTTTGTTTTATACTATGTAGTGATTATGTTGATCAATGTCAATGAAATCCCCTCATTTCTATATATAACTTAACATATAACCTATCGAGCCTCTTGAAGATTGCGGGTTCGACTCTTGGGCCGTTAAATTTGGTTTAATTACGGCCGGAGGGACCGCAGGGCTTTGATACAATCACATTAGAAAGTGTGGTGCAAGAGTGAGGCTTCAGGCACATGTCGACCGCCAGCGATTAGCTATCGACTATTTTCTCGCTCAAGAAACGAATAAAAGGTATGAATTGATCGCTAGCTGTTCACACTGCCAGCGAGCACTCTGTTTTTTAGTTTGTCGCAGCGTCAGGAGCTATCAAAGACGAGTTGGCGAGCAACGAGAAGCGTAGTTCCGATAGTTTTGTCGCTTGGCTATAACCAAGTGTTCGAACGACGGGCTATCACTCGCACCACTCGCTCGGGCGGGGCGGCCGAGCATGCATGCAGAACTGTTCGCGAGACGCACGTATATATGGATGACAACTACAGTAAAATGACCACTGGTGACAGCGTGAGTTCTGATCGCCAAGCGAGTAGGTACCTCTAACCGCGTTCTATCTTTTCTCGCTGGCAACAGCTAGTGAAGAGAGAGTAATCGCAGAGAGGCGCGCAGCGATCAACTATTAAGGCGACGGGTTGTAACGTGCAACTGCGCTTTGGGCAAACTGAGACAGTCCTACGCTCACCTATGTGTGATGGTCTCTGACAGGAGTGAGTTTCTGTCCACACTTGATGTAATGCTCCGTGCTAGTCAGCGAGAGAAATCTAGGGTATCTTAGTGGGTAAGACGTCTTCAACGAATATGGATGAGTTTCCAGCTTGACATTATATTTATTAAGAAAGAATAGAAAAAGAGAGGGCGCCAGACACTTTTACTTTATGCTCCAAAGGTCAGGAGATTAAAAAGGGATTATGCTAAGGAGAGAGATTTAAACAAAGCTTGAAATTATAAACCACACATGTATAATTATTAAGTGGCAAGTTATAAATTACACAGGAGTAACACTTATTCTACTATTAAGTACTTAAACTATCAGACAGTTTGGGCTATTCCCAAGAGAATACAGAGCTCTTTAAGAGGCGTACACGCATATAAGTTGAACTAGATTAGTGAAGTTACATGAGGACTTGGTTTTGTGTGCGAGGCTAAAGAACTTTACTTTATAATTTAAACAACAGGAATGCGACTTGGAGTTAAATACGGAACGTTTTCACCTTGGCTTAGAAGGCGTGGTGAGTCCACGCTGCCGACGTGCGCTTCGACCACAGATGTCTCCACTCTGGACCTCGTAAAAGGCACAGCTCGTGACAGCTTCAACACCCAGTGTCGAAGTCACAAGTCCGCAACACGGAGCCAACACGGCGATGGCCACGATGTCGCGCCCAGCTCAATCACCTCTGCAATCTGGCTGCTACGGCCAGCATTTACGCGTAGCGTAGGTAGCCAGTGCTATCACTGAAAATAATACTTTGTCTTAACAAGCAATCGACACACGACATAGCCCTGCAAGACAAGTACACGACAAATTCACTCAGACAATTCCTAACCAATTGCACCATTCTAATCGAAATAATTATGTAATAAAAGTGATTTCTCTTACCCGGCGAGAATCAGGGTTAGACAGATTCGTCCGTTACATCGGCTGATGTGTGTTTCCACAAGAAAAGAAAAGAAAGATGTCTGTAACAATTTGAGAACAAAAACACGTTAGGAAATATTATACGAATTCGAGAAATAACATCGCTAACCACTTCTGGACAACGCAGGCTTACTCACCGAATGGTTTATTGTGTCATCATAGGTTTTGTGTCTAGGATGCCTCTAGATAGGTGTGCTCACATTTTCGAAAACAAAATGGCTTCCTCGGCAGGAGAAGCGAGTACGTCCTCACGCTGTCGGTTCTGGGGACGCACTGCCCGAGCGAGCTGCAACAACTCTCCCCATCGGAACACTCGATGTGCCCACACGCAATCGCGAAATTTCCCGATTCCAAAGACAAACGAAGCTACTAGTTAATTTGATTGAGATTTATTATGAAATAATTAATTCGTACGATTAGATACAAAATAGAACACTCCTTTATTTAATATTTGTGAATATTAATCTTAAATGATTAAAAAAAGACATCGAACCGTCGACTCAGTGTTGCCAGCTGCAACGATCCGCTAACGTATTAGAACAATGCCGCCACTAGATGGCGTTAGATCTGCACCGCTGCCCTGCTCGCAAGTGTTCCTGTAGGAATACCAGAAACTAGGTGGCGCTAGTAGTAGGAAAACTATCAAAATTATCAGATATGATATTACTGTGTAACAGGGTAATGCGAAACTAGCGCCACTTACGAATTTTTATTATATCTTCTAAACCAGATAATTTTTCAGCAATTGCAATATTTGAGGAGCAGGAAAAACATCTTTAGTATATATTAAATCATTATACACAATTTCTTGTTCTTTCGTTGTCTCTAAAAACTTGCCCAAATCTATTGTGGCCGATTTTGACGTGAACAAGTTTTGTAGGGTAAATTACTGTGAACAAATTGTATAAATATATTAAAGGTGTTTTGCTAGCTCCTAGACTTCAGGTATGTCTAAATAAATAAATACCAGATTATGAAGGTATAAGAAAAAAATCGGAAGTGGCGCTAGTTTCGCATTACCCGTCGCCTTAATCTATCTGTCTCTTCTACCGACACGATCTTTTCTTCGTTTCTTGAGCGAGAAAATATTCGACAGTTAATCGCTTTCTCGCCCGTGGCAAGACCAGTGCCAATAAAATACAATCGTACAGCCCATCTAGGACAATGCTTCGCGGCTCTAGCGCACGGCATAACGCTTCTTGTCACTCTCTCACGGTACTGTACAGTAAGAGATAGATAAATATCTAGGGGTGCAGGCTACTTCGCTCTCTCTTATGTCTTGGTCGCAAGGGCCCAGTTAGTTGGCGATGATCAACTCCAGGTAACGGCCGGCTGCCATTCAATTAGGAGGGATCAAAGGATTGGAGCCACTGTTTTGATACAGTTTGCGCAATATTCTTGATTGCCAGTGGAACAATTAGTCAGGTATGTCAATTACCATAAAGTTGTGTCAGGATTCAACACACTGAACATGAACTACAAATGATAAGTAGGTAAACCAGTGGCATTTGACTCGTTTGATTTGGCTTGACAGTTACTCTTATTATGTTGAAGGTACGCAAGGTGTGACAATATGGGGAAGTAAAGCTCATAGACATCGTATTTGTTTCTGCGTCGTCGGTAACACGTATCCAAAACCCATTGTACCAAAAATGGAATTCGGTAGGTACCGCTGATTCAGTGTAATACGTCCCCAAACTAAACACTTAAAAAAATCCTGTCGTCACTGTTTAAAAGTCTTCAATGTGATAGATAAAGAAGCACTCAAAGAATGTGTTTTTTTTTTATATATTGGTCAACTTCGTCTAATGGCAAAAAGAGGAGGCCCAAGTCGCAATGGTAACTGACAAGAAAATAACGGTGCTTGGTCAGTTGACACTGCCATGCTGGCCTGAGAGATGCTTCTTCACGCTTCGTTTGAAGGATCCCAGTTGTAAGAAGGATATAGGTTGTTATAGGGATTGTGTTGATAATTTTAATTTTGAGCAGACTTCAAAAAGGGTGAAGCTTTTAGTTCGTCGGGATGTTTAATTGAAAAAAATAAATATTTACTTCTTACTTTATACTATTCTTAAATTACGTCCCGTCATCTCGAAGAAAATGGCGAGAAGAACTTGATGCCTTTCACCAAGACCGGTGGGAAATCTCAGGACCAGGGCACGTGAAAGAATGAGCCTTTGCTCAGCAGTAGGACACGCCAAGCTCTTAAAAAAAGTTTCTTCTTTTTATGTCGTATTCCTTATTGCTGAGGGTCGTGACCTCCATTTATCACTCTTCGGACGATCGCTCTCCACTTATTTCGATCAGCAGACCGCATGGCGTCGGGAAAGTTGGTGATCGTTGTGTCTCGAATCTAATCGGTCCAGCGCATGGGACTTCCTCGTGGTCTTCTTCCTTGAATCATTCCTGTCACTAAGAGCTTCTCTAGGTTGTCATTCTTCTTCCTGGCTATATGGCCAAATCAAGCCACAGGGTTAAAGTAGCGTAAAACATTGTTTTAACAAATCTGTGAAGTAAGGAAATGAAATCCACTAATCCCGGACAAAACGGCTTGGACAGCGGTCACAAAACAAATAAATCTCATCACGGTTCAGTTTATTTCATCCCGCACGATGATTCGGTCTCTTTTATGATTCATTAAAAGGGCTATTAAAGGACGCCCGGGACAGGATATCCCCCGGGATAGGGACTATTATGTGTTTTGTTCGAGTCCCATTAGGTTAGTGGGATGAAAAGTCAACGGGTGTATTTATGAATGTTAAGGATTCGCGGGATAGGTAATGTTTTATCTAGAAAGATTAATGAGTGTAAAATGTTCCTTGGTTTTAGCTTTGAAATTTTAGATTGTATCAACATCATGTAAGGATTCCCTCGCCTCTAGCATTCGTCTGTGATGTATTTATTGCACCCTAAGCCCTAAATAATGCTAAACTACTTGGGACAGGAGCTTAGAGTAGAGCTTAGAGTGCTGGGTGGAATCATGGCTTGAATTTGTCGTTTGACGTTGACGGCTTCACCACTAAGTTTTATAGTTTAGCGATACCGTTACCTACGTCTGATATGTCCGTGTCTAACCGAATCGAAGCTCAGGGTGCGATATCTCAAAGTACACTTGAATTATCGCCTTTAAATTGTTTGCCATTCAATTTGCATAGTGTACTATTTGCATATTTGCACATTTCGCGTTACTAGAGTAGATATATCACCACTTCGGAGATCTCTCAAAGATATATATAATAGATAGAATTAGGGTCCAGATTTGTCCCTGAACTCCATATTATTTTAGGCAAATAAGCTCAAAAAGTTTTGTGTTTAAAATAAATACACCGATCCTGAACATTTTAGTGTCGTTCTTAGCGCACGTCAAAAAAGTGGCTTTTACTTTGGATATTTTATTCTATACTTCAAGGTCTGATGATTTCCTCCCTACTGATTACCCTGTTACCCCCCTCTATCGATCTTCCTGATCGCTGTTAGTGATAGCACAACGATTCCATTTACGATGCTCCTGTAAATGAGGTTCGATCTCTCGTATGACGTATTCGCACGGTTGATTTAGAACGAGGCTTGTCATATTTTACGTACTTGGGCAGAAAGTAGCCATTTGCCATCCATGTGCGAAATGTAGCTTCCTGGTCAGATATTGACTTGAAATTGTTTAAAGTACATTTAAATGTTCAAACCTCTTACTTCTGAGGCTGAATCTGAACGTTAAAGAGCATTATAGGTTGGAGTTAAATGACATTAAATAATTAATTTACGTTTTACTGTGCTTTTGTGGCAGTTTTACAAATTATCAGTAAAAAAATTAGGACTAATTTAATATTTTTTTGAACATTAATCAATTCAATTATTTGATATTTTTGTATACTAATAAATATATTTGTTTGTTTCAGGTACACATCATGAAAATCCTAATAATATTCATGCGGAACCCGTATCGATATAGTTAGCTCAGTTTGTAGTTAACCTGCCTACTGAGCCGGTGGTCTTGGGTACGAATCCCGATCAGGGCAAATATTTGCGTGATGAACTCAAATATTTGTTCCTGTGTCATGGATGTTATCTATACGTATTTATATCGTCTATAGCCCATAGTATAGTCTATCCGGAATTCTAAGATCAAATTATGTCAGACTCACAAGTGAAAAACAACCTTAACTTTACACGTAAACGGTTGTTTGTACCTTGTGCCAAAGTGACTTCACTTGATCTTAGAGATCGGACAGACTATACAAACTTTGCTTAGTTTGGGACTAGGTCGATTTGTGTAAGATTGTCTCTTAATATTTATTTATTTATAATGGACAACGGGATGGACAAAACAGACAGCATCACACAAATCGATCTAGTCCCACAGTAAGCTCTAGCTAGTAGGCTCGTGTTAAGCATATATATTGTCGTGTAGTACAAGCTTTGCTTAGTTTGGGACTAGGTCGATTTGTGTTAGATTGTTCCTTTATATATATATTACTATATATTGCACAAGGCCGTAACTACCTTGTATCACCTTTGGAATAGGTTCTATTGTGGTCGTGTCGTAACTTCGTAACCCGGTTACAAACTAACTAACTATAAAGTTGCGGGCGGCAGGTGGAGTGCTCGGTTAATTGATTTCTGTTGTTTGGCTCAGCTGTCAAATAAAGGTTCGACTACTCATTGAGGCATCAGAACCCTTACCATGAGTTGACGTGACAGCACTCGCTACCGACAGCGTAGATCTGTATGGAGAATAGTACAGCGCCCCCTAGCGGTTACTTTGTACAACTACAATTCTCCATACTAATCGTTTACAAAGTCGCTAGCGAATATGGTCACTGTAAACTCATGGCATGGTAAGGGTACAGATACAACACCGTAGAATGTTCTCTTTTGATTCTTGTAAACGCCTAAAAACTGTATGTTATTGTTATTTTCGTTAAATGCGACGCGATTGCACTGGCAAAATGGCGATGCCACTATACGCACGTTACGACTGACTACGAACGCGCGCCGAAGAACAGAGCCGTGTACTAAAGTGCGCGCTAACTCGTCTACTATTAGCACGGCTCGCTGCGCGCAGTCTACGTATATAAGTATGCATATTGTCGTCTAGTACCCATAAACAAGTTTTGCTTAGTTTGGGACTAGGTTCATATGTGTAAGATTGTCACTTTATATATTCAACTATATATTGCACAAGGCCGTAACTACCTTTGTATCACCTTTGGAATACGTTCTATTGTGGATGTGGTCGTGTCGTAACTTCGTAACCCGGTTACAAACTAACTAACCATAAAGTTGCGGGCGGCAGGTGGAGTGTTCGGTTAATTGCTTTCTGTTGTTTGCTATCAAATAGGAGTTCGACTCTCCGTTGAAGCTTTATCGAACTGTGGAACAGTGATTTTTAGTGGATTTTTACAAACTTTTATTGAACTTCTGTCCGGGACGGGACATTAAGAGGCCATATTCCATTTAAAATGTACTTCTTTTTCATATTATGACAAATATTTTTAGTATAGTAACATAGCTATTTCATTTTTTCATTGCGTGCAGTCGAAAATAAGTTGAAAAAACTAGTTATCTGCATGAATTTTGTCAATTTAGAGTATTTTTTGAAACAAAATTTATTAATGAAAATTCAAACAGTAGTTTTCAAATATATACCAATAAACCGTAATAATGTTCTGTTCTAACTTTTAAACTCCCTGAATACAACGCAAAAGTCCTCCGAAATATCTTTTAGAAATCTATTGTATGATTTTTTTTATAAGTAGAATACTTACTGATCAAAGCTAAGGTAAGTTATTATTACCAAGTTTTTTTTATAATATTTATATTACATTTGCTAGAATCTAATACCAGTTTAATTACGAATAATACACAAGTTTAAAGACTAATTAGCGCCCTATCTTCAGTGTTGACATATACCGATTTACGGATAAAAAACTAAAATTGCTGGGGCAAAGATATTTTAGCCAGACTATAGTCCATTTTAGACGCTCGGCTCCGCTCCGCTCCTCTTCTTTGGACCTGCCTCAAGCATCATGCATGAATATGAACTCCGTTTCTTCCACTGAGCCTCAGTATTTATTCGAAGGCGCCGCAATTTGCGAAACAGGAAGCCGGGGCTCGAGAAGTGGGTCGAGCCGCTAGCAAACCAAACGAGGCTTAGGGCCTTATCACACTTGCGATTTGCGAGCGTATTTTCTATACAAATAAGCGACGCGGCGAACACGCTGCGCGATCGCCTTCATACAAAATACGCTCGCAAATCGCAAGTGTGATAAGGCTCTTAGGCGCCTGTCACAGTGCACAGACGATAGAACAGTAGAACGTGCCACACTTGCAGATAGGCTGTACAACCAGTTTGGCACCTGGGTCATGGATGTTATCTATATATGTATTTATATATTTTGTATGTCGTCGTCTAGTACCCATATAAAGCTTGTACTTAGCTTAGTTTGGGAGTAGGTCGATTTGTGTAAGATAGTCCCTAAAATATATATATATATATAAATATATATATATATATTTTTTCGCCTCGTATGTGTGACACTTTTGTGATCCTTAACACCCAACAGCTTAGCCTGTTTTTGGAATAACTTGAATTGGATGAGACGAGAGCTGACTATATCTCTATCAGTCTAAGCGATAATGTATCACCATGAAACATGAACTTGAAGAAGACGTATTGTTGAAATACTGCTTTAGCTATATATTTACTGTGCCTGCATGTAAAGAAAGAAGTAACTCACGCGAAATCCCTACTAAGAAATGCTCTTTCCAGTATACAGGGCAGTAGGTTCTAGGATATGTATATACCTACATACATCTCTACGCTTTGGTGTTTTTAAATTACTACTAGTACAAAAAAACCGTTATCAGAAAGGAGTCTCTTACAAATATGATAAAGATTTTTATTTTATTTAGATGTTGCAGAAAAATAGAAAAAAAACACACTCGTAGTAATTACAATTTTATTGCCACGTCCTAATTGCAACAACTTTTTCCGAAAAGTTAGTACGAGTGTGAACTAAGGTATACAGTCACATACCTACATATAACACCAAATTAAAAAAAAAAAAAAACTGTAGGTAGGTACTTTTTAATTGGAAAGTGGGGCTAGAAGTTCCAATACAGTATGGCAAATCTATCTCGAAGGTATTAAAAAAGGTTTACGATAGCTAAGCATCACAGGACATTTTTTCCTTTGCTTAAAAAAAGAAACATATCTTCAATCAAAGTTTGATGTCATGATGTCAAAAGTTGGGAGGCCTCAAATACCAATATATTCACCGCGCAAATTATAGAATAATTTCTTGACTTAAAAAATATGTTCTAAACTGAGACTTTAATAAAAAATGTCCATTAACATTTTAGCTAGTTAGTTTTCGAAAAAAAGCTCCATCCGTGCATTCGCGTCTCGCACCAGTGGGCCGGCGTGAAACGGTGTCGACGCGGCGCAAAAAACGCCCTAAAAATAAAAAAATAACCTAAAAATGTACGAACAGCGAACGAGTCGTTTTTATTACAAAATACAATTACACGCGCGCACATTTTTGTAGTTTATTTTCGTTAGCGGAGGTGAAAAATTGCAGTTAGATAGCGAATTTAATGTGTTTATTTAGAGTTTTGAATATGAAATTAACACATTCATTCGAACACTTAGATTGGTAGCTAAAGGGACAAACAGATGGAGATTTTAAATTAAGAGGCTTTATGGCATTTTAAAATGTATTTTTTTTAAGTACCTGTTTTAGCTAGTAACATATTGTAGTCGAAAACAGTTTTCTGCGTGAATTTTGTCCATTTTGATTAGTTTTGAAATAAAAATTATCAATGAAAAATTCAACTGTAGGTTTCAAATATAATACTAATAAATCGCAATAGCCCTGTTCTAAGTAGTAACATTGATATGTTAAGAAACATGTTTGATCTTTGAGGCTGGGCGACAGGCGATCCACGCGCGGGCAGCTATCTCGCGCAAGAATGCTGCCTGCGTTTTGGGTACCCTACCACGGGGTCCCGATCTATTTTAAACTTATATACCTAGTTATAGTTCCTTGTTTAATGTTTTTGTAATCTTTGTTTATAACGAAATAAATTATGTTTGATCTTAGACAAAAATAGAGCCCTAATCTCTCAAAACGTATCACTTTTGAAGCCATGAATGTGAAATGTTTTGAGACATTTGGCTGACACTATACATTAACATATATACCAATACTGACCTCAAACTGAATGTATTACATTATGTAGGTACTTAACCTTCTGTTTTATACCTATATATATATATACATTAACACGACAGAACCATGGAACTAGCGCCGCCAATATCGCCGCATTAAGCCGGAGCAAACAAGCCCGATATAAAAGTAATCCCGGGACAGGGTAAAGCCAGGGGGAGGAAGAGGGGATGAGACAGGGGAGGGGAGAAGACAGGGGGAAATTAGAGGCGTGTTATTTACACGTATGCTTACTGTATCGGGTACTTAGTTTGTTAACATTGCCATGTGTTATACAGAAGTTTTTGGTATATACGCTTTATAACAAAGTTTAATATAATTTCACTAGAAATAACGACGTTTGATATAATGTTTCATTTGATATAACAATAAGCATAATTTCATTGGGTATCATTTCAATTAGTAAATTACATTTCATATAATATTTCGTACAGGAAATTTCCAAATTGAAATATTATTTTGAATTCCTGTGAATGTTTCCAGAAATTCCCGGAAAGACTCAACATTATTGGAAACTTACAACTTGCCTCAATACAGCCAAATACAACCCTTCCTTTTGGCTTTGCCGTAGTCGGGTGAAAATAAATAAACAGGAATATAACATAAATACATGAAGGCACTGAAATACGCAGCGAATAAATACTATATTTACCTCAACAGACTTCTTTCGCGATGTTTTTCTCAGTACTAGAGTAATCAGGTACATCATTAGTTGGAAAACCTCATTAGTAAATGGAGACTGGAGGGGGATCTTTGCGCTCTAGGCCACGAACGTTTTAGCTGGGAATATGAAGCCAATTGTGATACTGTTAGAGGTTCCTTATCCGTTCAAAAATGTTATAGACATTTCTCTATGATCAAACATGTTTCTTGACATATTATCAGTTACTACTTAGAACAGGGCTATTGCGACTTCTTGATATATATTTGAAACCTAAGTGGCGAGCGCTTGTGTCGGAGGCTAAGACTCATTTTGGGTCACTGAGCCAGCGCAGTTAGTTTTTAGTTAAGTGAAACCTGTTAGAATTTTTCATTGATAATTTTTGTTTCAAAAACTTCTGACTCGAAAAAGAAAAAGGGTGTTTTCAACTTATTTTCGACTACACGCAATGAGAGCGTGAAATAGCTATGTTACCATCTAGAACTCAAGGAAAAGAATTATCCACTTTGAAAAGTTGGTTGAAATTATCAATATATTTGGCATAATATGAAAAAAATACATTTTAAAATGTATAAGGCCTCTTAAGACTAAAACATACATACGTTGAAACATAGCACCTCCTCCTTTGTTGTAAGTCGGTTAAAAATATAACCTACCGATGAAATGAATCGCCACAGAATGATGTGCTATTAACGAACCTAGGTACTCACAAAATTTCATGAGCATACCTAGGATAACTCGGGGCACGTTCTAGGGATAGGATATCGATAAAAAAGATGTCGATATAATTAAGTTAATATATTTGCTCATTGAACATTCTCGATTACTATAAAGAGGTTCGATGTCATATCTGATATCGAGCCTCTTAAATTAAGGTCATTAATAAAAGTATGAGGATGTCATTTCAATCAAAATGACAATTTACGTATATTATGAAAATTATTTTAAAATAAATATGTAAATACACGTTTTAATATGTTTATTTGAATATGTGGAGAAATCCATACTCCATACTAATATTATAAATGCGAAAGTGTGTCTGTCTGTCTGTCTGTCTGTTACCTCTTCACGCTTAAACCGCTGAACCGATTTAGATGAAATTTGGTATATAGATAGTGTCAGTCCCGGGGAAGGACATAGGATACTTTTCATCCCGAATAAATTTAGTGTTCCCGTGGGATGAGCGGGAATCACCGCAGGGCACAGCTAGTAAGTAATATTTATTTATGTCGATGACATTTAGATGTTGACTGTAACATCGATATATTTTTTTGTCGATAAAATATTTTGCTACGTCACTTTCGTATAGGTGCCCCGAGTTATCCTAGGTATGTTCATGAGAATCGGTTGAGAAATGTTGCCTTTACACACTGAAAGTTTCATTTAGAAAGTTCCATATAACAACTATTTAAAAGTCAGTTTTTTTTTTGTAGTATACCTAAAATGTACGGATTAAGAATATTTGTAAATGGCACGCGAAGTGGGTGCGTTAGGAATAAAGGTCTGGTTTTACTGATTTTCCTCTACGATGCTGAAGTGGTACTTATCGATAACCAGATTGTCGATGTTTTTATTTTGCCGAGCACTAACAACACGTCGTTCGGGCTAGGAAAAGCTCTAGGTATAGTTAGGTATTTAGGTTCAGATATAGAAATATCGGTCATACTCACAGCACAATTCCACGTTATAATATTGAACTTTATTTTGCAATGTATGACGGTTTATTACAATTGAAGCAAGTCCGTTTGATGGGCAAATTTTTATTTTGTTGTCGATTTCTTTTTTTTCTCATATTTCAATAAAATTTGGTGGGTTGGTAAAGTTGCTTCTTCTGACCATGGTAAGCCCAATTTCACGATATGTCCTACAAAAAATTCCGTTGTCTTCCGATGCATTTGACGGTGATTTTGAAATGTTGTCAAAATATGAAATGTTGTCAATTGTCAATAAATTTCACGAAGTGAACTCTCAAGTCCTTAAATCCTGCAGACACTTGCAACTATTATAAGTTATCAAGTTCCAGCATAACTCTAACTTAGGGTTTAAGTCCGGTCTGAGCTAGAAGCTAACTTGGTCGGTTAACGGACAATACCTCTTGCCCAAGTCCCAGTTGCAGTCCTCTAGGATGGGATGGCACAGCTTTGTGCCATTTAGGGTTCTGTACGCAAAGGGTATAAACCTTATTACTAAAACTCCACTGTCCGTCTGTCTGTCTGTCACCAGGCTGTATCTCATAAACCGTAATAGCTGAATAGTTGATATTTTCGCAGATGATGTATTTCTGCTGCCGTTATAACAGCTATGTTAAAAAGATAATAAAATGAATGTTTGGTAATCTATTAGAAAGTGTAGGTACCATATTTTTGAAATAAATACATAATACCCTTAGTGCGTGAGTCCCACTCGCTCTTGACCGTTTTTTTTAGGGTTCTGTACCCAAAGGGTAAAAACGGGACCCTATTACTGAGACTTCGCTGTCCGTCCGTCCGTCCGTCCGTCCGTCCGTCCGTCCGTCCGTCTGTCACCAGGCTGTATCTCAACAACGGTGATAGCTAGACAGTTGAAATTTTCACAGATGATGTATTTTTATTGCCGCTATAACAACAAATACTAAAAATAAAATAAAACAAATATTTAAGGGGGGCTCCCATACAACAAACTTGTTATAGATTATATATATGTATAGGTACGGAACCCTTCATGCGCGAGTCGGGCTCGCACTTGCCCAATTTTTATTATTTCTATAAACATGCTAGTTGAAAACTAATTTTATAGAGTTTCGTACTATTCATATAGATATTGTTTTTTTTTAAGTTTTTACAAGTTGAAAATTACTCTGTCCATCTCGAAGAATATTCTTACACTCCAAATGTTGAACAGATTCGAAGGAATAGTTAAAAACCTAGTTTGTTATATTGCAATGCAGAAACAAGATACCCAACAAAGTTCCAAAGAAACTGCTCATATTCCATACAGGAATATTCTTCGCAAACTAACTAAAAAATTCAATATATTAATCTAGTTTAGTCTCGCGAGTGCCAACCCTAACTTAATCCTAAAGTATGCATACAGGCAACTATAAATTGCGAGTTATTATCCATAATTGTTCAAAGAACTACAACTTGTAAAAGTTTCGAACCGCGGGGCTCAGCAACTCTTGGCAACTTGGAACAACTTTTCGGGAACTAATTTAGGGTTGTCAGTGTCCTGCAGTTTGCAAGATGGCGAAATTTCGATTTGTTTTGCTGCTGACTGAAGGTTTTCGAAGTGATGTTTTGTTATTCAATACCGTGTCAATAAATGTCACTTATTAAAACAATTTGAACGGATTATGTCGCGTATTTAGTACTAATGCAATTTAAACAGATTATACAGTATTCAAATTTGAACAAACAAGCATTTTAATCTCTAGATAGTATTTTTTGAGGAGAACCAAACTGTTGACCATCCTTTGTCGTTGTGGTCGACGTGGGCGTGGCTCCGAATAATACTACTTTTTTTACTACTTTCTACTAAATTATCAAAAATACAAAATATTTTTTTTTTGTAACTTTTAGCTTTTTTTAAGACACGGTCATTAGAAATAGTCGATCAGTTTCTTTGCTGTTGCGTAAATATAAATCAGTAAACTTTCTTTCACGTTTATAATACGAAAGTTCTGGCACGATTTGCCAAAATAATAGCATCCACTTAAAACACCTCACGTAACATTCTAACAAAATAGAATTGCACTAGATACCAATTCCACTTCTAACCATATGACAGAAGCCACATGCATCAAACTGCCAGGGCTGCCACTGCCCAATACTGCACCCGCGATAAATCAGACTACCGTGCACTCCGGAAAAACTGACAAGCCAGGCGTCTTGGGTCGCGGCCAAGTTTAAATAGGGTTGTCACACGGTAAAAGCAGTTCAATTGTGGCAGATTTTATAGTGTTGTTTTTCGGATTTTGAAGTGAGTTACGTTGAATATTTTTCTGACTAAGGCTATTTGAAATAGGGTTGTCACACGGTAAAAGGAGTTCAATTGTAACAGTGATTTTATCAGGAGTTTAATTGTAACCGTGGTTTTTCGGATTCTGAATATTGAAGTAAGTTACGTTGAATATTTGTCTGGCTAAGGCTGGTTTAAATAGGGTTGTCACATGATTGCGGTAATAGAAGTTCAATTGTAACAGTGATTTTATAGCGGATTTGTTTTTCGGATTCTGAATTTTGAAGTGAGTTACGTTGAATATTTGTCTGGCTAAGGCTAGTAAATAGGGTTGTCACATGATTGGGGTAAAAGGAGTTTGTAACGGAGTTGGTTTAGGGTTGAATTAAAGTGAATTTTGAGGTTACGCGGAATACATTGTTTGGGTAAGTTTAAATAGGGTTGTCACATGACAAGATGGCTTCGATGGCAACACTGATTTTTACCTATACAGTAATGTTGTTTTTGGACTTCACATTTTGAAGTCGACCTGGAAGTTTTAACTGAAAGGTTTTGTTTTCTACTGCAATTGTGAAAACGGTTTTGGAACGGTATCCTAACTTGGAATGTATTTGTAATTACTGAGTGATATTTTAACAGTTTCCTAATTCAATATATATTGATATTTAGTCAAGTCAAACCATAGTTTTATAATATTTTTATGTTTTAATAAGTGTTTGTTTTTGTTCCAGGTAAACATAATGAAAATTATAGAAATATTGAAGTGATCAAGAGCACCAAAGCGGAGTCATAGTAATATGGATCCGCTTTTTATCCTTTGGGTACAGAACCCTAAAAAAGTACATATACTAATTTCGCAGTAGTTGTTGAAGGTACCTACAAATAGAGAAAAATTAAAATTAAAAAAATATAGCGATTTATGAATGATAGTGGCGATATTTCAGTCCGAATTAAGACGCTTTGAATTTAACCGCACTTTCCGCAATTTTCATTAAAAAATAATAATAATATAATTTATAACGAACGATTTTTTTAAGTGAGCGTGCTTTAACCGAATCTGCTGTCTGGTGCATTGATTATGTTAGTTGTTTTTATTTAAATTAGTTCTATTACACTTAGTTTGTAGTCACAGGTAGTTGCGATGTTGTGCATTGTGCGAGCACTTTATTTTTGTATAAAATGTCACTACCGGTGGGAACCTGTAATTGGCTTTCCATTAACTATTTCTAAGAGCATTATATTGTATGTAGCTGTTGGTTCTCCTAATAAATAATAAATAAATAAATAAATAAAATGGATTGTGAATTATCAAAATGAAAACTATACAGTAAATCACGGAGCCGGCGACACAGTAAGTCATAACATAAATAACGCAACAATTTAATAATTGGACGTCGGATAAACGCGGTGGCGACTCGATAAATTAACGCGTTTTAATGTAGGTATGTATTTACTAAAAACATGGCTTCATATATTGGAAATTTAAATATTATTAAGGGACAGTCATACACAAATCGACCTAGTCCCAAACTAAGCAAAGCTTGTACTATGGGTACGAGACGACGATATACATAATATATAAATACATATATAGATAACATCCATGACCCAGGAACAAATATTCGAGTTCATCACACAAATATTTGCCCCGGCCGGGATTCGAACCCGGGACCGCCGGCTCAGTAGGCAGGTGTCTACAAACTGCGCCTTGGGTTCGAATCCCGGCAAGAGCAAATATAATGCGTGATGAACTGGATATTTGTTCCTGGGTCATAGATGTTATCTATATATTTATTTATTTTATATAACGCTAGGAGGTAGCCGCAACTTCGTCCGCTAGATAGACTAGTATAGATTACGGACATCGCTCTCAGTTGACGTTTTTAGGGTTCCGTACATCAAAAGAAGAAAACGGAACCTTTATAGGATCACTTTGTTGTCCGTCGGTCTGGCCGTCCGTCCATCTGTTAAGACCCTTTATCTCGGGAACGCATGGAGTCGGGTTGTAATTAAAACCATGTAGGTACTCAAGTCTACAGTCCCTTGAAGCTGTGAAAAAATCCAACGTAAAAAGAAACGACCGCTTATGCCGCAAAAAACGTATATTTCGGCACTCTCAAGGGAATCAATATTTAAAGAGCATTTTCTGTTGACCTATAACTATGAAATTTGGCAATTAATACCGTTTTATACAACAAATGTATGTATGTATGTATGTATGTAAACACTTTATTGTACACAACAACTGCTTATAAATACATTGATAACAAATAAATACATAAATACATTGATAAAAAAATGTTGCGACAAATCTGAAAAATTTATCTACATTTGTAATTAAATCATAAAAATTAAGTCTTTATTTAATGTACGTAAAACAGTTTTCCAACGGTAAAGTTTAATTTGTCGGTTATTCCAGTTGAATCTTTTCGTAACAGCAATATGCAGTGCTTTCATTGTTCGTACGGAACCCTCAGTGCGCGAGTACGACTCGCACTTGACCTTTTTTATCGTTCCATCGTGTAATATACAGTGCGATCCATTTTATGTGTAAAAGCATCCATATTTCACCCCGAGTGGTTTTCTGCGGCAAATTATCTTAGCCACTTATTTCGTTTAGTGTGCAATTTAGCGATATTTCCTCGCTGAAGTTAAACGTATAAACGGTGATAGAGCACGCTTTACCGTTCTTTGCTTATTATTTTTTATGTTGCCATCATCATAACGCTCTAAGGGTGAAGCTAGAGGAGCGTAATTTGAGTCGCGTAATTTCGGTCGCGCCATACACCGTGTCACTTGATCACGTCATACTAAGTATGGCGCGACCGAAATTACGCGACTCGAATTAACCCGCCAAATGGCAATGGTCCCACTTTTTACCCTATAGTAAATAAAATAATAAATATAATAAAAAAAACAAAAATACGAACTTAAATAAGACGCCCACCATATATGTAGTATTTCATAAATGTAATAATGTTTTTAAAGGTGCAGATAGATTTACGACTTACTGATGTAATTCCGAGAAAATTGGCTCGGTATTTCTTTTGTAAGTAAGAATGGAAAAAGGTCTTTGTCAGAGTTGAGCATTTTCTAAAGCTCAAACGAGTAATAACGAATAATGATAATGTAGCTTTTCTGCAAACTACAAATTGGCTAGGTTTTGGCCTACGTAGGTGAACAAAATAGTTTCGACAAACGACTTTCTTCAACCAACTTCAAAAAGATGAGGTTTACAACAAGACGCGTTTTTTTTACTATTTTTTTCGACGGTTTCATGACAAAGCGGTTGCCACAGTTTGTAGTGTACCTGCATAATGAGCCGGTGTTCCAAGGTTTGATTGATGAACTCGAATATGTTTTTGCTTGGGTCTTGGTTGTTCTATGTATTTAAGTATATATTTATCTATATCGTCGGGGATAGTGCAGTACCTACCGCGTAAATAACAGCTGTCGATAAAGTTCTCATTTCAATAAAATACTTAGCAATAAAAAAAAAAAAAGGTGTAGCACATCGTTACTATCGATTCTCAACAAATTTGAGACGATGGTGCCGACGATAAAGTCTAAATCTTTACGGTAGATGGCTCTACGATGCCACCCTAAGGCATGTTGAAGCAACTGGTTGAAGGATTCAATGGCTCTGACATCTGGTTCGTGGTCCAGTTGGTAGGACGCCCGTGTTGGCCCGGAAAGCCGTTGGAAACGCAGGTTCAAATCCTGTCCGGACCATTAAATTTTTAAATTTTTCGCGTCATTGTAAACGAGGCCTTATTCCTTTTAAAATGCTGATTGTTTAGACATTTTTCTCTATGATTAAACATGTTTCTTAACATACTATTGATGTTACTTTCTAGAACAGGGCTATTGGGATTTATTGGTATATATTTGAAACCTACAGTTTGAATTTTTCATTGATAATTTTTGTTTCAAAAACTACTCGAAATTGACAAAATTCACGCGGAAAATTAGTTTTTTTAACTTATTTTCGACTGTACGCAATGAAAACGTGAAATAACTATGTTACTATCTAGAACTCGGGGAAAAGTATTATTCACTTCAAAAATTTGGTTGAAATTATCAATATATTTGTCATAATATGAAAAAAATAAATTTTAAAAGGAATAAGGCCTCTTAAATATTGATTCGTATCTAAACTTTTTACTTACGCGGTATTGCACTATCTCCGACGATATGAGTATGTATATCATCGTCTAGTACCCATAACACAAGCCTTCTTGAGCCTAATTTGGGACTAGATCGATTTGTGTGAGGTTGTCTGATTTTTATTCTGTAAAATGTCAACTTGTCAACTTGTCAATTAACACGACAGTGCTGCCAACTGTTGTCGCAAATCCGAATCTTTTACCTTATCAATCCATCACTTCACTACGTCGCGATGATAACAGAACGTTGCTACACCGTGATGCACTGTTCCGCCGTCCGCTTTTGATCGAGCAAAATCGGCGCGCGATCGTAGTGCAGCAGTTGTACATGTGTCTCGCTCACTCGTATGGCCACCGCTCAGATCACTCGCTCACGCTCGCCGCTGAAAGTAGTGTCATGTCCGTTAGCGGCGTGGAAACAAATAGAGCTACTATCGCGCGAGGCGTCTCGTGGCGTGCTTCATAACGCTACATAGTATAAAACAAAGTCGCTTCCTGCTGTCTGTCTGTATGCTTAGATCTTTAAAACTACGCAACGGATTTTGATGCGGTTTTGAATAGATAGATTGATTCAAGAGGAAGGTTTATGCATAATACAATGCACTCGTGCGAAGCCGGGGCGGGTCGCTAGTTATTATATAATTATGTATTTACCAGCCGCCGCTCATCGCTCCCGCTCCCGCTGGTCGCGCATAATCGTGGCCGACAGTAGTCCGCATCGTCACGCCCCACATCCAATAACGTTATCTGGCGGCTTTTACACACATCAAAAGAGAGAATCGTCTATAGGTATTGTTTTATTCTGACTAAACCTACAATAGGCAAAGAAATCCTTTCAATAAAATAGATCTAAAGCACTACTTATATAAGAAATCTATTTGTCGCCAGCAAATCAGTGCCTAGCGTTTACAAAACGGGAATCCTAAAGAGGTTTCCAAAGCCTGGATTGTGTTGTCCCGCTCATCCGAATGTTGCTACACTGGGGAGCAAGAGAGACGTACGAAGGATTTCGGTCTACGGTAGAAATACTAGATTCTGTTTGTGGACTATAATATAATTTGATAAAACTGTTTTCGCGTATCGCCTGAAACGTGTGCGGAATTTGTTAGGTTAGGTTGTCTTATTTCACAGATTTTCTTTTCAATAATAGGGGTGTATACTGATATTGAATTATACAACATACTGTGCTTATATGAATTAAATTAGCTCAAATTGTCATGAAACGAAGAAAAAAATATTTTTTTTTATGGCAAATTTATTATTTTTTTTTATCCAAAATAAATTTTGAAATTATTTTCAGAATCCTCATAATTGGACAAAACAAATTACTTATTGTCTCCATACAAATATTGGTACCCATAACATATAATGACGTCACGATTAGGTGGCTATTTGTATGGAGCGTTTTTAGCGCTCCGTAGGAGTGTTGAAGTTTGACGGTAAATTTTGACTTTTAGAGCAGTCTAATTGTAGTTAGTTCTATTGTAAAGCGCCTTAAAATAATTGATTAATCTAGAGTTATCCATACTAATATTATAAATGCGAAAGTGTGTCTGTTTGTCTGTTACCTCTTCACGCTTAAACCGCTGAACCGACTTAGATGAAATTTGGTATGGAGATAGTTTGAGACCCGGGAAAGGACATAGGATACTTTTCATCCCGAATAAATTTAGTGTTCTCGTGGGATGAGCGGGTAACATCGCAGGGCACAGCTAGTAATACATATAGTTACAAAACGTTAACATTGTAACTGTTATTCGCCTAAAACATAATAAAGTACTAGGTAATTATTATATAATTAGACTAAAATTTCACTACTACAACCGGAATTAAACCACGAAATTGACGATGTCAGCAGAATTACTTACAATGAAGCGATTACAGGTGTAGCAAGTTTTAATTAGTCATTTAATGGTCCTCTGTAATACTTTAACATTGTATCGCTTTAGGGGTTGTAAAAGTCAGCGAAGGAGCCATTATAGCGCATTTCGATTGATTGCGCTATTAAACTGGTGTAGTGGAAATTAACAATTGTTTGTAAAATACTTCAATGTACTTATAACAATTTTAAGGCTGCTTAACCGTTCAAAAATACTGATTGTTTTAGACAATTTTTCTCTATGATCAAACTTTTATCAATGTGACTGCTTAGAACAGGGATATTGCGATTTATTAGAAACTGTTTTTTTTTTATTTTTATTATTTTCAACTGCACGCAATGAATTTGGAGCTCTTCATCAGGGGTAGCTATCCGTGCTGCTACGCGACTCGCGACCCACTCAGCTATATTACTTTGTAAAAATTAGGGAAAAGTATTACTTACTTCAAAAAGTTGGTTGAAATATATATTTTATTACAATATATTTGTCGTAACGTGAAACAGATAAATTTTAAAAGGAATAAGGCATGATGTAGATGAGATGATACAAATACAAGTGTACTTTAGCCATGCATGTGTTTTTTAATGGATATATACCAATCTTTTAAAATATTCGTGTATAATTCAAATTATTATTTGTCGTTGTTACAGGTACACAACATGAAAGTAGCAGAAATATTACGGCGGTAATACCTAGTGTTGGTAAAGACTCGACTTCTCGAAGTCTATGTTGCAGGAATTCGACTCATATTTACGGGCCTCTGAGCTTAAAAGACTTGAAAAGACCACTAAAAACATATTCAAAAATATGCGGAACAAAATAAACAACCACTAACTTTTGAATATTATACTTTTTTTATCTTACAAAACTTAAAAAGAAGACGTGTTTTGACTACTGATTTTTATGACGGCACAAGCCAGTATCTACATAGAAACTTCATACTAATGGATCGTTACTGACATTCCATAAAGAGTAACTAGTTTTTACTGTCATCAAATACCGTATTAATATGCATCTATACTGTCAATACCAATAAGTATCCAAACTGTGAGCTGTGTTGTCATTTTATACTGTTGAATTCCTTTCGGTTTTTTTCTCAACAGCGGTCTCCTCTAGAGAAATGCCGGAAGATTCACAACCTGACTTGTAAAAGTGCTCTTGTGTGCTCTCACTGAATAAATTATTTCATTTCAGTTCATATCTAGAAAAAAATCTGTTCAATTTTGAGTAACATTTCCCATTGCTAATACTGAGAACTAAAACACGCCTCATTTCAACGTTAGTAACTCTCTTAAGCAACAAGTGAAGTCCCAGTTTAAAACAAAACCCGCGCTAAAAGCAATTGTTTCTGTCCACAAATCAAAATGGGACAGCTCGCAGCAAGTCGTGTAGCAGTGCTATAAGGGCTGTATACACTTGCGGGCAAGGAAACGGGGTTTGTGGGACGGTGTTATTGTTTGTGTTCTCTTTAGAAGGTGTACAAAATGCTTGTTTATGTTGTAACTGAATAAATAGAGTAGCTATGTAAATATGCTTAACATCCAAAGTTAATTTTTACCCGACTACGGCAAATTAAAAAGGAAGGTTTGGTAGACGTAGTTGCCCGGGTAGAATTCCCTTTTTTACGACGCGTTTGGCGCAGTTTGTAAAGCACCTGCCTTCTGAGCCGTTGGTCCCGGGTTCGAATCCTGGCCAGGGCAAATATTTGTGTGATGAACTCGAATATTTATATGTAATTAAGTATATAAATAATGACACAAAGGTAAATTAAGAAAGAAAAATTCTTCTTAATTTTTCTTAATTTACCTTTGTGTCATTATTTATAAAAATAAAAATGTGGTATTACCACATAAAAAACCGGCCAAGTGCGAGTCGGACTCGCGCACCGAGGGTTCCGTACAAACACTTTCCATCCCTAAGTGGTTAAGTTAAGTTTGCACCTGGTATGTATAGCGCCCCATATAAATTAGGTGCAAAGTTAGGTATTAAAAAAAAAATTATGGTTTTCGTAATTATTCCTTTATCTATGCTATAAGACGTTGCTTCGTACCAAATTTCAAGATTCTGAGTTCACGGGAAGCACCCTGTAGGTTTTGATTCCCTTGCAAGTGTCGAAAATTTGCGGCATAAACGGCTGTATCTTTTGATTGCGTTGGCTTAGAAGTTTGATTTTTTCACAGCTTCAAGGGACAGTAGACCTGAGTAATTGATATAAATTTCAGCTTCATACCTCCACGCGTTCCTGAGAAAAAGGGTCTTGACAGACGGACAGACGGACAACAAAGTGATCCTATAAGGGTTCCGTTTTTTCCTTTTGAGGTACGGAACCCTAAAAATATGAATCGTTAAAAAGATTCTATACAAAAAAAAAAAATTACGTATATATTTAATTATTTATTTATTACTTTACTGTGTTATAGTTTATTTATTTATTTATTTAATCTTTATTGCACAAAAGAAAACTTATCGTACAAAAGGCGGACTTAATGCCATGAGGCATTCTCTACCAGTCAACCTTCGGGCAAAGCAGAGAAATTGTGGGCGGTGCAACTAACTTAAACAAGTTTTGATAAATAAATATTTAGATAAATACATATATTCATATAATATATACACATATTATAAATAAATACAGATGAAACATACTAATCAGATAACCTAAGAATTCACAACTCTGCTAGCGTAGAGGTCACGCAAACATTTTTTGAAGTTTAGTTTAGGTTTAGTTTTATTGTATCTCAACATATAGAGCAATCAATAGACTAATAACCATACCTGGGATAACTCGGGGCACCTATACAAAAGTAACGTAGCAAAATATTTTATGGACAAAAATATATATCGATGTTACTGTCAACATCTAATTTCATCGACATAAATAAATATTACTTATTTCTCCACATTTTCAGATAAAAAAAATAAACATAATTAAAACGTGTATTTACATGTTTTATTTTATAATCAACGCATAATATACTTACGTAAATTGTCATTTTGATTGAAATGACATCCTCATACTTTTATTATCTTAATTTAAGGGGCTCAATATCAGATCAGATATGACATCGAACTTCTTTATAGTAATCGAGAATGTTCAATGAGCACATATATTAATTTAATTACCTATATCGATATATTTTTTATCGATATCCCTGAACGTGCCCCGAGTTATCCCAGGTATGCTAATAACTTTCGCACTCAGTTACAGATACAAATATTTATTATATAAGTACGTATGTATAGTCGTCTAGTACCCATAACATAAGCCTTCTAGATCGATTTGTATGAGGTTGTCAGATATTTATTTATTTATTTATTATTTATTTATGAATGATGATGAATTTCTATTTTAGTGATACGTCTCCCCGTTTTAGATTTATCCATAAGGAAGAATGTCATAATGGTAATAGCGACATGATAGAGCACATCAATGTAAACTTTGTTTCTCAAGTTGTATTTGTGGCCTTTTCGTTTGTCCACAAGTGTACCTATCTGAAAGTGCGCGAAGTTTGCTCTCAAGTCGGACTCATCTTGCAAATGGTGGCGACGTTGAAAAATGTCCGGGATTACTTCCCATCGCGTTGAGAACTTTAATTGCTTGAGAGTTGTCTCAGTCCGGAGGTATTTAGTTTCTTATTTACCGTGTAACAAGACAGACTCACAGCTTTTTTTAATTGACCCCTCTCAGGCTCCTAAAGCCTTTAAGAGGCCTTATTCCTTTTAAAAAAACATATTATGACACATATTTATAATTTTAACCAACTTTTTGAAGTGAATAATACTTTTAGCTATTTCATGCTTTCATTGCGTCCAGCGAAAATAAGTTGAAGATACCAGTGAATTTTGTAAATTTCGAGTCGTTTTGAAACAATACATTATCAATGAAAAGTTGAAACTGTAGGTTTCAAATATATACCAACAAATCTCAATAGCCCTGGGTCTAAGTAGTATCATTGAAAATATGTTAAGAAACATATTTGATCGTAGAAAAAAAATCTAAAACATTCAGCATTTTTGAACGGATAAGGGACTCCTTAAATATAAATAATTGTAATCGCGTTTACCTGACTACCTGAGGTTCTCTTCTTTAGGACCTCTATTAGAGCAAATTCAACCACCAAAATGACACCTTTATCTATTTGTTATTAAGACATGACTTGAACAGTATCAGGGCTGGTTAGCCCTCACTATCAGTAGTCGGACTTTGTGTGGGAGTATAACCCGCTAATGGGATTGATTATCTCCGCGCCACAGGGGTAATGTGGTTTGGGTGACGCGGGCGCACAGGGCGCATGGACTGCGTCGTGAATAGACTGAACCGTATCAGTCTGACTTAGGGCGGGAGGAGAGGGGAAAGAGAATCGGGTTATGAAAAAGAGAAAAAACGCGAACTAAGTAGCGGTAGTTCCCCGCCGGGGATTACGCTGTGGTGCCGTTCGAAGAGTTCGCGGCGACCATCGCTTGGATGGTTTCCGTGATCTCATCGTCCGGGTCAGATAGTACATGCTTCGGACGTCGGGTAAACCGACCTCTTTGCAATAACAATCTGTGAGGTGGATCCACAGAGGGATCGGGAGCTCGAGGAAGGTAGTCGGCTGCCTTCCTTATAAGGGGGTTCCCGTGGTTGGGAGCTATATCGAAGAAGCGCTTAGACGCTTTTTTGAAAAATCCAAACATGGTGGGAAGTTTCATGTCTTGGTGAAGGCTCAGGTTGGTCACATACCATGGGGTATCTGTCACCTTATCTATGAAACACGCCTCTCTTTTATGACGGACGATAATGAGGTCCAAAACCACACAATAGTACTGTTTTCTTTAATGAGATCGTACACAACGCCGAAGGATTAAACTGTTTTTTTCTGCAGTGCGAAGCGCGGGCGGTGGGGTTACCGATATCGATGTTATAATGTCATTAATTTACAGCTCTTATTGATGTAGGTCATTACATTACAGTTTCTGATCTCGTTACAGAGATGTAGCTAAACAAATTAACCCATCAGTTACAGTAATAAATAATTCCACCTAAAATACCGTTTCTACGTTCCGTTCCGGTCCGCCGAGAAACCCGGACGTACTGAGTATTACCGGACCTTCGGTAATTTAATAGGATGTACTCGCAAATAGAGAATTATCGGGGTAACGAAGCTAACCAACTAACGAATTTTGACGACGACCTCAATTTATGAACTAGCTATTACTAATCAATTTAATCAGACGTTACTTTGCGGTTACTTAGCTATAACTATCTATAAGTGTAGTATAGAATTCCAAAATGTAGCATTGAAGATTATTACCAAAAAAAACACTGAAAAAAATATATGAAATTTTCTCACATTACTATAACAGTGGGACTTAATAGCGTTGAAAAACGTGTTTATTTACTTAATTACCTCGAAGTTTTGGACGTGATTGTCCATGTCCCCGAAGGGTCTCTGTCCTTTTGAGACTATGGACGTAAAATCATTAAAATTGTGTGATCATTGAAAAAAATATGCTCTCTTGGGCGTAACGCCACGGCAAGTCTGTTCAGTGTCATATTTATTTGCCGATACCCTCGCAGATCGACCGCGCTATTAAGGAGACTTGTACTGCCTGAAATCGTAGTAAAGTAGACAAGGTAATTGTGCGTCCATCTGGTCTGTCCGTCTTTGGTACAATTCCGCTGCGTCACGGGCAGTATGGGCAAATCCGAAATAAATTGGAGATTCTTTGCTGAGGATCTAGTTACTTTTTTGCCCAATATAGTATGTCGGTTTGTAGTTTTCAAACGTACGTACACTAATATCGTGTCCATTTGGTTTGTCCGTCTTTGTCACAGTCCCACTGTGGTTCCGCCATCTAAATCGTTGCTATGGTTCCTAAGAACAGATTTCCCTATCTCTTATAGTTTCTGACTTCTCCCTGCTGACCCATTTGAATTTATCACCCGGTTTAGTATATTGGTTTGTAGTAGGTACACTAATATCATGTCCATCTGGTTTGTCCGTCTTTGGCACAGTTCCACTGTGGTTCCGCTGCGTCACGGGCTTTATGGACAGATCCGAAAATAGAGGATCTATTTACTTCCGATCCTATAACGTAGTATGTTGGTTTGTAGTTTCGTGTCCATCTGGTATGTCCGTCTTTGGCACAGTTCCACTGGTTCCGCTGCGTCACGGGCAGTATAGTGCGGTGTAACATGAATAATGTAACGCGAGCTCGTCCAGAGATTCATTGCTTAGGATATTTACACATGTGTTATTGTGTAGCCTTAGGAGCTTTTAAGACGGCTTTAATATTGAATGACGACGCGTTTGGCTCGGTTTCGTAGACACCTACCTACTGAGCCGGCGGTCCCGGGTTCGAATCCCGGCCAGGGCAAATATTTGTGTGATGAACTCGAATATTTGTGCTTGGCTCATGGTTGTTCTGTGTATTTAAGTATATATTTATATTTTTATAAGTACGTATATCATCGTCTAGTACCCATAACACAAGCCTTCTTGAGCTTAATTTGGGACTATATCGATTTGTGTGGGGTTGTCCGATATTTTATTTATTTATTTATTAATATGTTAGTTCTGGGCTGAATTTTGTCGCTGTTTTTTTTAAACGGTACGACATAGTGGCTCCACTTCGCCTGATGGTAAGTAAAAAGGGGAGCCCAACCCAAGTCGCAATGGCAACTGACAAGAAACCAACGGTGCCAAGTCAGTTGACACTGCTATGCTGGTCCGAGAGATGCTTCTTCACGCTTCGTTGACGGATGATCAAATTAGATGCTATAGTCTGGCTAGCCAAATAATGTTGACAGATATTTCCTTGTGGTATCACCAATTGTCTATGATTTTACAATTTAGGAGGTGAGTCCTCTTTAAATAATTTTGATACTTTATGTACTACTAGTTAACCCCCGACAAAAAAGAGGGGTGTTATAAGTTTAACATGTGTATCTGTGTGTCTGTGTGTCTGTCTGTGGCATCGTAGCGCCCAAGCGGATGGACCGATTTAAGTGCGGTTTTTTTTACATTCCGATTGAGTTGAAATTTAATATTTATTTAATTCTTTGGGGATGGATTTATATAATGGTATTGTCGAGTTAGGTCTTATTTACACTATATGGTTATTATGGTTAAAAATTTAATGTAGTGTAAACATATGTTTACACTTTCACGAAAAACACATATGTTTACACTTTGTAAACATATGTGTTTTTCGTTGGCTGTACTGTACATAGTGGTAGAAATTATGTGAGCTGGGTATGAGTGCACGTCAACATATATTTAACTTATTTCCTTAGGTACCTTACATGTGCATAGAAAAGAATTTCATCTGAAAAGTTGCACTGGCGGATTTCTAATGCTTGGGATAATCTTTGCCCGGCCGGCCAAACAGTTAAGACCGGCATGTTACTACTCTTATAAATTGAACCACAAATCATTCTTATTTGTTGTATTTATCATGTGAAATATATGTATATAAAAATTAAATCATCGGTTCTAAGTGCGCGTATGTGTTTTTTTGAGAACACAAGTGGAATTTGGACAAATTTACAAACAAGTGATAACGCCGTGGCAGCGGTAGTTCCGCGCATAAAATCATAAAACGCACGGGACTGTATGCGAGTTTGGTACGTACGAGATTGACTTAAGTGTTTAAGTGGCGCGCGCTGTGACCCTGTGTTTTGTGCTCCGACCGCGGCGGGCGTACCGTTAATGATTAGCCACAAACAGACTGCGCGCGCGCGTTAGGATACCGAGGTTAGCCTCTGTGAGGCTTAACAAAACAATATTAGTGAAAAATATCTCCTGTTGATTTTTTTTCGACAATGAAGTGCGCAGGATGTTTAAAGCCCTGTAGCAGCGCAAGCAGCTTGCGTTGCTCTGTATCTTCGTGTGAAAAAGCATTTTGCACTTTATGTGTCAATCCTTCGACGTTGACTCCGGATCGGAAGAAAAATTGGAGATGCCCAGACTGTAGTGCCGCGCATAAAAAAGGTGGAGATAATAGTGCAACCCCCATTAGACCTACGCATGAGGACCAGAACATTACTATGCGAAAAAAAGAAAAAGATTCATCTAGTGATACATCACAAAATGATATAAAAGAGCTTGTAACCGAGGTAAGGACATTAACGCATGAAATCCAAAGTTTAAAGAAGAAACTTGAAGAATCGACGTCGTCGTTGAGCCGTTGTCAAGAACGACTAGATGAACTGGTAAGTGCACAGAAAACCTCAGATGCCCGCATAAACCGTCTCGAACACAGAGACGAGGAATTTGTTCTCCTTCAAGAGAGAGTGAGACAACTTGAACGAATGCAGAATGCACAAGCACAGGCTCAGTTAAGAAACGAGCTAGAAATAATTGGCATCCCAGAGACGACCAATGAAAGTCTTGGGCATATTGTGCTTATAGCTGCGCGCAAGATTGGAGTAGAGTTGACTGAAAATGATGTGGACTGGGTACGGCGCGTGGGGCCCCGCCGAGCAGTGACTCCAGAAAATACGTTTTCGCGCCCTGTTGTCGTTCGTCTACTGCGTCGTGGAAAGCGAGATCAAATAATAAAGGCCTCGAAATCACGACGTAACATAACCAGCAAAGATCTAGATGTCGCTGGACCGGTGAAAAAAATATATTACAACGAACGTTTAACCAAAGAAAACCGGCAGTTATTTCGCGAAGCCAGAGCGGTATCGAGCAGATTGGGATACAAGTTCTGTTGGTGCCACCAGGGAGAGATATACATGCGACAGCGCGAAGGGTACTCCGCGTTTCATATCCAGTCAAAAGATGATCTTCAAAGAGTACCTGAACCGATTCCTACAACGGACGAAATTTTGGAAGAATCTCAACCTTCCGCAGACCTTCAGGCTACACCGGAGGAGGAGACAACTCAGTAAACAACACTTATCGCGGCTTGCTTATTCTACATGTATACTATTTGTTTTGGCAGTTTCTCATCGACGTGTGGCGCTAAGCTCTTATGGACACTTTTATTGCAACATCGCAACAACTCTACATTGTAATATTTTTTGTACCGAACTTTTTAACTTGAGAACCTTGCATATAATGAACACTGTTTCTGCACCTATATACTTACGTTTCTTATACGATATATTTGAAAAATACTTACACTCGTGGCATTTAATTTTACCTAAACATTTGCAAAATATAACAAGAAATATAATAAATAATTACCATGATCCTTCATAATGACCTCGCTGAAGATATAGAACATATGAATATTAAATGTCACGAAATAAGAGAACTAGAATTATGTAAAACATTCCTGACCCCTGACTATAACTTTAAATTGCTTTCTTTTAATATTAGAAGCCTTCAAAAGAATTTTGACTATTTTATGGCAAGTATTCAGCGAGCGAATCTATCATTCGACATAATTGTGCTATCAGAGTGCTGGCTTAGCGAAACCACTATTGTACCAAATTTTCCTGGATACACAGCGCATTATACTAAGAAGTATATTAACCAAAATGGGGGTGTAGTCATATACATTAAAGAATCATGGAATGTCTCTGTAATCGAACCTGAGTTTGATGAAGCAAATTGTCTTGTAGTCAAAATACCCAACTTTATCTCGATACTAGGAATTTACCGCTCCCCATCTTTTAGAAATACTGAAAAATTCATATCCTCTTTAGAGTTACTTCTAAAACAAGCTAGGGATAACGAGCAAATCTTAATCTCCGGTGACATCAATATCGATATCTTGGATGGTGGTGACTGCCATGACTACTTGTGTCTAACATCAGAGTACGGACTCTTACCAGCAATTACTCTCCCTACCAGACAGACGGCATGTCTTGATCACATTTTTATTAGATCTAAAAGAAAAGCTGTAGGGGTCGTCTGCAAGTCTGATATCACGGATCATGACATGGTTATGGCTGGAATTAGAACCTTGGAGCAAAAAAAGTCAAGTGGCTTTAAACGTGTGTCCTTGAAAAGAGACGTGGATGCTATTAAAACTGAATTAAAGTCTACCACTTGGCTAAATATTATATCCAATAAAGATGATGTGAACAAGGCTGTGAAAGAGTTCATGGAGCATCTAGGAAACGTAATAGATAAACATACACGAGAAGTTAAACTGACACGCTCTAAATTCAACTTGAAACCATGGATAACCCCAGGACTTATGCGTTGCATGCGTCATCGTGATCGTCTGCACTTAGCAGCAAGGTCCGAACTTCAAAACGAACTATTACAGATAACATACAAACGATATAGAAATTTTTGCAACGACTTACTACGTGAAACTGGATTACGAGAAAAATGAATTACAAGAAAGTAAGGGTAACCCGAAAAGGCTGTGGAAAACAATAAAAGATATTTGTCATCTTTCCTCCTCTAACAAAGAACCAACGGAGCTGCTGTCTCTACAAGGAGCAAACCATGAGAAAAAGTCGTTGGATCAATGCAGCCAGTACTTTTCTAACGTTGGACAGTCCCTAGCCGATAATATACTGACGGAAATGAACACCAGCGAACGTAGTCTTGCTAACTCATACGTTACTCAAGGGAACGGCAAAATAGGTTCATTCTTTATGCATCCCACTGACCCTCACGAAGTTGAATCCTTGATTTTGCAGCTCGATAATCATAAGGCTCCAGGTATAGACAAGATAGACAATGCTTTTACTAAAAACATCAGAGACGGTATAATAGAACCTTTGACGGCAATCTATAATTTAAGCTTCTCAACGGGGAAATTCCCCGACATCTGGAAAATTGCATCTGTTTGTCCAATATTCAAGGATGGTGCTAGACGAGATCCAGGTAACTATCGACCGATCTCACTACTCAGCTCGTTTTCAAAAATCTTAGAGAAGTTAGTAAATATTCGACTTGTGAAATATTTAGAAAGACACAAACTACTGTCGGACCGGCAAATAGGATTTAGGAAAGGAAGATCAACAGAAGAGGCAGTGCTTTTTCTGACTAAGTCAATAGCTAGCTGTTTAGATAAAAATGAAGCTTGTATTGGAGTATTTTTGGACTTGGCTAAAGCATTTGACACTGTCTCCGTCCCGATACTTCTCAAAAAACTTAATGCGTCCGGCATTCGAGGCTTACCTCTGCAATGGTTTAAAAGTTACTTATCGGGGCGGCGTCAGTGTATGAAAGTCGGCCAGCATGTGAGCGGAACGACGGAAGTTCATTTTGGGGTGCCACAGGGCAGTATACTCGGTCCCACCTTATTCATTTTATATATGAATGACCTCCATAGTTTACCACTGGAAAGTGCTGATGTAATTTGTTATGCAGATGACACTGCCATTATCTTTCGTGGACAAAACTGGAAGGAGGCAGAGATAATCGCCGAACGGGGAATGTCTGTGGTCACTAAATGGCTTCAACAAAATCTGTTAACCCTTAATACCACAAAAACAAAGTTCTTATGCTTCCACAAAACGCAAGCATCATCACCACCCGTAACGATGCAGAGGGTAAAGGTTCACTCGTGCGGTCAGAGTGACAGTGTGTGCTCGTGTAGTTACATATATAAAGCTGAGGTAGTAAAATATTTAGGAATCATGGTAGACCATAAGCTGAACTTTAAGATGCATATAGCAGTACTGTCCAATCGAATAAGGCGTATTGTCCACGTAATGAGATTACTTAGAAATACTGCGGATGTCAGTACGCTCAAAACGATATATTACGCACTGTGTCAGTCACTACTGACGTACTGTATATCCTGTTGGGGCAGCGCAAACAAGAGTGTCATGATCCAGGTTGAAAGAGCACAACGCGCTGTCCTTAAAACAATGCTTAAGAAACCTTTCCGCTATCCTACGAATTTTATATATAAAGAATGTGAAGTGCTCACTGTCCGTCAACTGTATTTGCTTAAGGTCGTCAGTGACAAACATAAAATTATTTCTGGTACAGAAGAGCATAGACAAATGCAAAACAGACGACTTTATCGAGTGCAGGTGCCGGTGGTGCGCACCGTCTTTGCAAAGCGATTTGACCCCTTTATTTCGTGCTATATTTATAATAAAATCAACAGACACTGTGACATTTTTTTTTTTTTTTTTTTTCCTTGTGGCTTTCACTTCTTGCTCTCACTGTGACATTAAAGAGTGCTCATATTTCGATGCTAAGCAGCTTGTCAAGGAATGGTTGTCAAGCTTATCTTACGATGAGACAGAAAATATAATTCAAATTCGAAGCAATTAAGGTTATTTAATTACTTAAGTAAAATTTACAAAAAATACTATCTTCATTATTTTGTTTTCACCCAAGCCTGAATCTGACATATATAGGATAACTATCATGCTGAACTTTAAATTTCAATTTATATATTAGTAGGTACTTACTTGTTTTTAGACAATAGGGTAGTTATAATATCTGTCAGCCGGCATAATCAAATTATTTGGAAATAACAATTGCTGATTTCCCGCGATACAGGTTCGCCTAGTGCGGGGATCAAAGGTAATGCAATGCTGGTACTAACCTGCATTATGTTAACTGTATGCTAGAGATAAGCAATTTATTAAACTAGAATAGTTAAGTTAGGTTAAGTACATATTTGTTAATCATTGTAATTGCTTATCGTTTAAATAAATATATTTTCATTTTTATTTTCATTTTTCAATCCTGAAACACTTTATTAGTATTTTTCACTGTCGTTCATGACAGTACAGAAAAAAAACAATTTCACCAAAATTGCGCTTTTCCCTTTATTACCACTAAAGTGATATTAATTAAAAGTAGGTTCGCTAAATGAATTAATTCTTGTTATCGTGGCCATGTCATGTTTGCCGTGGGCGAAAAATGCGATCAACTAAAAAGGTCACAAGTGTATTAACATTTGTAGACTCTTACTTCCTTCTGTTGTTGGGCAACATTAACTCGGTGAAATCGGCGGATTAAAAAGGTCTTACGTGCATTAGTATTGGTAGACTCTTACACCATTCTGTTCTAAGCGAAATTAATTCAGTTATGAGAGAAAAACGAGTGAGTAACGTATTTATTTCGCAGTTTCGGTTCGTAGTGCGTGGAAATTGCTTATATTATTATTCTTAGGTCCATGAAGTATTGCCGTAGAAAGAGCTTGTTTTTTTCTTTTATTTGATTGTGTCTCATAATCATCGTATATATTTGCTAAGCTCTGGTTAATGGAGTACCTAATTTCAAGCTCATTCTACACTTCGTTTTTTCTTTACTTTTCTAGTAGCGACCCGCCCCGGCTTCGCACGGGTGCAATGCTGATAAATTATACATGTATATATAATCTACATATAAATCTTCCTATTGAATCAATCTATCTATTAAAAACCGCGTCAAAATGGTTTTAAAGATCTAAGCACACATAGGGACAGACAGAGGAAAGCAACTTTGTTTTATACTATGTAGTGATATAATGAAGCATGTTTTTTTCTTTTATTTGCTCCATATGTGTCTTGTTTGTCTTCCTCTTTTCCTTTACCCTTCTACTATTGCTTCTATTACCACCTTTATGCATTTATCGTTTAATTTTTTTTCGATTTATTTGTTTTTTACCGTTACCTCTCTGTACATTTTTTTTTTTTTTATTATTAAGGCAAATTATGTTTTATTAATAAATGTATTTGTATTTGTATTTGTATCGTGACGTATGACATGCCCTAACATCTTCCCTCTCTCTTTTCAATCATGTCCAACAAAGTTCTTTTTTCGTTTGTTCTATTTAATACTTCCTCGTTCCTTTCCTTCCTGTCCAACTAATTTTTGGTCAAACGGATTGATTGTAGGAATGAAAAAAAAAACGTATTTTTTATAGTAGCATATATTTTTTATTATATACTAATAGTAGCATATATTTTTAACATGTGAGTGTAAGTTACATAAGTATATTACAAGTTATTTAGCATAATTTACATGAAAAAAAAAAACATGAAAACACAAATCCAATATGAAATATACATGAAATCATAAACACCCGTTTTAAATCCACAAGGGCACTTATCCCCGTGTTCGCACCCTAATCAACCACTCGTAAGTAAAAAGCGCAGCCCTCAACCCTCAGCCCTCGAGAGACACGCCCTTATGCATATGTTAGTTAGGGCTCGACACACCTGCGCCACAAAACAGATAGATACAGAAATCAATCTACATACAAGCGCGCTCGAGCAAACGCACACATAGACATTGCTCACGGACACGATATCTCGGACCAGTTCGGACCAGTGCGAGCGCGAGTGCCATCCGCTTGACGTGCCCGCGAGTGGATTTCTGTACCTATCTGTTTTGTGCCTGCGGGGCAACGCGAGTTCAAAAAAAAACAAATTATTTACTTCATAAACAGCGATCGGATCTCGGATGCAATTCCCCGGGGTAACATGGTTATTAATATGACTTACAACCCCGCGAGTCTTTTTGTTAATTATTTAGTAAGTATGTAGTTTTTATTTATTATTTATTTATTTATTATTTCATGTTATTTTTAGGTTAATATATAATAAATGACCTATTATAGATAGCGAATATTTTAATTTTGTTTATTTTGCTTAACCCCCAAGAAAAGTTATTAATTATTGATAATAATCCATTTCCCAATATACAGGGAAATCCCGAGTCACATCCGTGTTAAACATAACGATTGAGGTTACCCGAAATTGCGTCCTAGATCCGATCACTGTTCATAAAACAGAATAATATAATCTAAGGTGATGGAGCCACCCGGTAAGCAAACAAGTCTGTGTTAGGCTGCTCTTCCTTTAGGTTACATGTATTTTTGTTATGCTTTTAAACTTAACTAATTATTTAAATTACTGGCCTCGTTTTGAGTTCGTTTGTAACGCGGTATAAATATCATCACTGGTATCTCTCATACAGTAGTGGATATATCTTTAGGGCTTGACACACCTACGGGGTTGGCATATCGAAGCTTGAAAGGGAAAATAGGATTAGCGACAAAATTTTAGCTTTACAGGAAAGCGAGCTCATTCTACGTAGAAAAATCTGCTGCTCTCTGCTCGTCGAAATCATCGGCATTTTTGAGGGCTTGTCATTTTTGTGGAAAAATGCACCTTATCTCATTTTGCCTTTGCAGCGTCGATATGTAACTAGGACTTCGTTTGTACGCGATATATCATCACTAGTTTCTTTCATACGGTAACGGATATAAATAGATAAGGTTATATATATATCAGAGTCGAGCTAGGGAATGATTATATACAGCGGTTGAAATGCGGTTAAAAACCCTAGTCCTAAAGAGACACACCTTAATGCATATGTTCGCTGGCTTGACACACCTGACACCTAGGCCTAGGGCTAAATTTCGCGAGGCGTTTGTCCGAGAAATTTCGCCTGTAAACGCCTAAATACCTACTCGTACTCTTACTTAAGCGTTGAACAGTAATCAGTCATTAATTTGATTAAACGTGGAATAACTATACAGGTGCTCTTAAATCTATTTACAGAACTACATGTTTTGTCACAGAGACTTGCAGATCTTAGGTATCATGTGTGTGCAGCACATGCATAAATTAATTATGTAGGAGTGTCATTTTAATATTTCTGAACAAATTACACATAGAAATGTACAGGGTCAAGGTAAATAAAACCGTTAAAAGGAAGTATTACTCGTAATCTGGCTACTAGTAAAGTACCCGAAAATTGTGACATTTTGTATTGTATCGTTTCATCAGGTTCGGCAACCGCATCGCAACCGCTTTATTACCTCTAGCATAACTGTGACACGCGACTGTTTGTCGCGCGACAAATACTACTCGTCACTTTCCATTCATACCGTGCGAGCAAGACGGGTAACGACTCGCGCGTCAAGCGAAGTCGCAAGATATGCTAGCTAGGGTGTTGCTTATATGGCGAAAAAAGGAAAAAAACTGAAATCTTAAAGTCTCACCCCCCCATTTTGTTCTACGACCCCTATTAACGGATGCTAGTTTTTTTGCTTTTTTTTTTAAACCAATTTTAGGGGTCGCTACCAGCTGTCAAAGTTTTGGAAAAACAATACAAACATGTTCAAATAAACTAATATAATTTACATACATTCTTATTAAAATTAATTAAAATTATGATAATTAAGAAAAAGAAAATTAAAATTTCAATTTTTATGACACTAAAGTAGATTTTTTCGCATTAGGGTGCAGTGCACTTTAAACTCGACCGATTGCTTATCTTAACGCGGCCTGCCGGGGGGCGAGGGGTGTGTATCGATCAAGGGGGATTCCCAAGCAATCGACAAACGTTATAGAAGTAAAATAAATATAAAATAGTGACTGCCAATCTTGTCATATTGACACCTAAATTATGTTTTTTCCAAAACTTTATCAAGCGGTAGCGACCTCTAAAATTGATTTAATAAAAATAAAAAAAAAACAAGCATCCGTTAATCAGGGTACTAGAACATAATGGCGGGGTGAGACAATGACTTTTTGAAAGTTGATTTTTAAGCAACACCCTAATGCCAGCCCTGTAGGTGTGCAAAACCTTTAACCCATTCGTATTCGGAGCATGTTCGCGCCGATTCGTCACCTCGATTTATGTACAATCCATATTTCAAATTGAAAGATGGCGGGAATAAATCGACGATTCCAATTTCGATGGACATTGAACAAGCTTGGGCACGATATTTACTTAAATAATGGTATTATTCGTTATTGACAACGTTCTAAGGTACAATACAATAACTTTTTAACATTTAGAATATATATATTATATCAACATCATATCAGCTGATAGACGTCCACTGCTGGACATTGCCTCCCTCGAAGTTCTCCACAACGATCGGTCTTGGCCGTCCTCATCCAATTTCTAACCAGGTCGTCAGTACACCTTGTTGGAGGCCTTCCCACGCTGCGTCTTCCGGTCCGCGGTCGTCACTCAAGAACGTTTCCGCCATCGGTTCTACGAGTACTGGGCGCCGTATTATGTATTGCATACGTAGTGATTCGATGAGTAATGTAAGTCTTATACATAAAAGGAATAAAATAAATATATTCAGATTTATATAAATAAACATAACTGCAAGCAGAATTCATTATGTGCCGATAGAGCAGCAGAACTCCATATAAGTTTCCATGTAATGAATCGATAGTGACTTTCGGATATTTTGACTAATAGTATAAATTTTAAATGGATTGTATTTCAACGAATTCGTACAATGGCTATCAGACTAATTTGGTACGTGCTACATAACTTACTTACTTATATCTAATATCTATAGTATTTTTTGTTGCCGTTAACTGGTAACTGTTAGGAATGCCTCGTCGGCCGGGTCCCAACATTGACATGTACGACAGCTCAGTTGTAGAACGATGAAAGAAACACAAGGGTAAACGAAAACGATATATATTTTAACACAAAAACAAATTAACACAATTAAAGATCGGAGCACAATTAATTTAACACACAAAATTAACACAAATTAAAACGCGAAATTTAAACTAAGTCTTAACTAATGTAGTTCTTTATCTAACACTGATTGCACTACGTACTACTAACTAACAAGATGGTATACACAGGAGTAAGAGACTGAACGGAAGTACTAGCGGATCGCTGATCTACGCACTTGAGTAACAGAGTGATGACTCGATGTTGACTGAAGTTGTACTACTACGGAGTCGTAACTCTACGCAGACTAAAGTTGTACTACAAATTTGTGGAAAAATGGGCGCCCTTTTATTTGATTTGTTACATGTCTTAGAGGGACGCCCGCTCTGTTACTTTTTACTGATTTTCTGCTAAATTACAATAGTTATCTTAAATTCAACTTATGAATAACATGGAGGTTCGTTTATAGAACATAATCACATTTATGATTTTCATGTGAGAGCTCCCGCTTAATTACAGTGATATAAAATTTATACGATTTCTTTGTCTCGACTCAGAGGCCGTCTCGCTCACACGGGTCGAGATCTACACCTTTCTTGTCCCTCATATCGCGCCGCGCTCGGCGCGTCGTGTTATTTCTTTGTTTGCCATGCTCGCAGCAAGTTGCGGCCGGTATAATGTTAAGTGATTTTACTTATACGTTCATGAGGAACATTAATACAAAGTTTCAGGATATTCTAATTTTTATCCTTAAGTTTTACATCCAACGTAAACAAACATGATTCCTTTGTCTCGCGCTGCGAGTGGAAAGTTACCAGGATGAGTCACACTTGTTTACTTTAAGACGTCGTGGTCTTTTAACTATTTTACATAGTACTTGGGAGCTCTCTTACAGTGAATGTTTCTTAGGAAAAATAAGTGTTATACACATAGTATTGCCGCTTTTTTGGGCATTTAGGAAATTAAGGAATATATTATTTATTTCGTCTTAATTCTAATTTTAGCTAATCGTTTACAAATATATTATTTATTTATTTATTCTACATTCGCCTAGCTGTCCGTAACAGGTAACGTTAACTTACGATTTTTTCATAAAATAATGAGAGCCTTGAATTTAAAAACGCCCAGATAACCTTTCGAATTTTCCCTTATGCTTAGTGTGTCGATCTTTGAACTGTTTATTTGAAAGGTTTTACACCTTAGCGACCTCTATGTGAATGTGTGTACAAATTAAATTACATGTTTCATAAATTTACCCAAATAAGTTACTATGAATGAAAACGTAACATAAATTAAAAGTGAAATTTCGCAAACGTAACATTAATAATTCACTGAAATGTCCCGTCCACGCCATCAATAATTTAACTACAAACTCTCGTCGCCAACTTAGGGCCCCACGTTGGGCGCCAACTTTTATTATAACAAATATAACCGTTACAAAGCGATAGCTGAATAATGCCCGAGTAAAAACGTTACTGGAGTTTTAAAAGCAAATAACAGCATTGTTATCTGGGCTGTGTCATATTTGTGCTGAATTCCTGGCACGTGATCATAAGGAAATTAAAAACGTATAAATAGAGCCGTGAATTTTATGATTACTAATTGTGTGAATAAGCACATTAAACGTATTGTTGAGTAGTTATTTAAATAACGAAATTATAATTTAAATTTACCAGTTAAAAATACTTCGTCTGATAATTTAAATAACAATTCTGCAGTTTTTTAATTTTTCTTTGATCTTTGTGGTGATGGTTTTGGGGAAAGGTAACTTACACTGTTAGATTGAAAGCAACCTTTTCAGCCGCATAGGCAAGGGTCTAAAATATAAATCGGAGTGCGTAAATTGTGGTGCACAATACACGTTACAGGCTATAAAGGCCTGACGCACGACGGTACCGACCGCAGTGATTCTGAATGATAAATACGCAAATGCGGTCGTAGGAAACCGAAAAACTAGTCTTCTGTGGACACATTTTTAGGGTAAAGGGTAAAAAACGGGACCTTACTAAGGAATGGGTAAGCGCAAGCCATTTTTATAAACTAGCGATGCGCCCCGGCTTCGCACGGGTGCAATGCTATATTATGCTTGTATCATACATATAAACCTTTCTCCGGAATCATTATCTATATAAAAAAAACCGCATCGAAATCCGTTGCGTAGTTTTAAACATCGAAGAATACATAGGGACAGACTGTCAGCAGGAAGCGACTTCGTTTTATACTATGTAGTGATAATTAAAAATAATAAATAATAAATAAAAATAAAAATGTATTTATTCAGTAAGTGTGTGTGTGTGTGTGTGTGTGTGTGTGTGTGTTTGTATATTAATAATTAAAACGTTATATTATTGAAATTGAAAATTCTAGAAATAATGAAACATTAAACTGTCGTTTTGAAGTCTTAGCAAGTTTTTAACTTTCTGTAATTGAGAATTGATAATTAAATCAATATCTTTTCACCAGGTTGAGTATCATAATTTAAATGCTACCTAATTATAATAATTGTAACACGTTTTTTTTCCGATAACAATTATGAGTGTTTTATGATATAAAAAGAAATAATGAACTGCTTTCTAGCATGCAGAATACTAACAATGATTAAGCCTGTTGTTCCTTTTCATATTTTTCAGGTAGAACTCCATCAAAAGGCCAGGTTGTTAACAATGCATATATACGGCAATGGTGTTTGCGATATGAGTACGACTTTTCCATTCAGGGCATGGTTTTTGTGACGGTTTTATGATTCAAGTTTTCACGTGCTTGAATGGTTGATATTTTACTGGCTGCATTTTCATTTGCGCTTTTGACACATTTGTAGTTGTGAATAGAAATCGTATTTTTGGACAAATTTAACGCGTATATAGAGGCGATATTAAAATTCATCATGTCAGTCAAAAGATATCACGCCTAGCTGGTGGGCAACCGAAAATAAATACGCCTAGAACGAGAGCCTTCATACAACAGAATTGCGAAGGATGGAGCCGCTTTTGGTTTTATGTGTGCGCGTCTACGAAACAATCATAGAGCGTTTTTGCTTGAGATGCGCACACGGACGAAACTTAGCCCGTGGCTAACCAAGACTGCCTTCACTTTCAAGCGCTAACTAGGTTTCTAGGCGTATTTTAAAGTACACTATAGGTACTTAACTAGGGCAGTGAATTCAAGAATGTCCCAGATCGCAGGTGTTAAATATGCGATCCGTGGCTTTACGAATTACCGTCTGTGGTTTGTCTAAAATTTTACGCCTTGCCTTGGCTTGGCTAGGAAGTGAGATTTTGTCGCCGCGTTCAGTGCGACCAAAAAGAGTAGTAATTAAAAAGTGGCAATACTGTAGTGTCGTCCCCGTTTTCTTATATTGATTAGAAAGGGAGGACGCTACGGTATTGCCACTTTTTAATTTCTACTCTTTTTGGTCGGACTGTAGTAGGCAGAAAATCCCACTTGCGGCCTATATTTAATTTGTTAGAAATTACGGAACTAAAAACTGTATTTTTTTAATTTTGTTAAACAAATGTTGTTCAGTTGAAAGACAAAAATCTGATTTAATTTATTGATTCCGCTACAGGCAACACCCGGTATAACGAGATAGTGATAAACTAAAAAACTAAAAAGCTAATTAATCTTATTATTTAACAAGAATCAGCAATCAGATTAACTTCCAAAGGTCGTGAAGAAAAGTCTCTAAGCCTTCTATCATTTAATTCGGTTCAACAAATCCCGATTCTAAAGTAAATCTTGAATCGAAACTGACATTGAGTTTGTATTTTATTTTCTTTAGAAAAGATCTAAGTTTGATGCCAATTTGCTGTTTGTGCGAATCATAAACGGGCTTATAAAAGAAACTGTTTTCCAACAAAGAATGTATTTTTTTGGAGCCTAGAATATTAAATCAACGCTTAAACGTTGATTTAAGATGGAGCTTGAGATAACATTTTTCGTTTACAGATAAGTAAACGTGGTTGTAATAATTTAACGCGAAACAGCGCTTTTAGATCCAGTCTGTTTGAAATTCTGTCTAGCGGCAAGATATTAAATCTGGGTATTATTATTTTTTAATCTCAATGGGCCCATAAGAAGGCTCAAAGTTACTCATAGGGCTCTATGGAGTTAGCTATTCTCGGAGTTTCCTTGCGCGACAGAATCATAAATTAGGAGATACGCAAGAGAACCAAGGTTGTAGATATAGCTCAGACAATTGTCAAACTGAAGTGGCAGTGGGCGGGGCACATTGCTCGTAGAACCGATGGCCGTTGGGGCAGAAAGGTTCTTTAGTGGCGACCGCGGACCGGAAGACGCAGCGTAGAAAGGCTCCCAACAAGATGAACCGATGACCTGGTTAGAATCGCGGGCAGAAATTGGTTGAGGGCGTCGCAAGACCGATCGTTTTGGAGAACTGTGGGAGAGGCCTTTGTCCAGCAGTGGACGTCTACTGGCTGATATGATGATTATTTTCTTTTCCCCTTAAACAATCTCCATACCAAATTTTATTTACACCGGTTCAGCGGACAGACAGACACTTTTGCATTTATAATATTAGTATGGATATGGATTTTATCCTTGCCAATAACAATATTTCCCAATAATGACGATTTTCAGTCATAAAACATGAATAAAACAAAACCTATATAAGACGGTTATCATTTCCACTGCACCATTTTATTCAAGACAGGACAAGATTCATTGTTCTAAAGGCCCCGAGAAATCCCCATAAAGCCCGACACACTCACAATGTCTCTGCAGAATGCATTGGCATTTGAGTGTCAATATAAATTTTTGGTCGGACATTTTTATCTACCGCAAGACGCTTCGCTTCACTGCATTTTTGGCTTGCTACGGAGACTTTGTAGATCTTTTTGGGATTGTGACATATTAAATCTTTGACTCCCTATTCGGCAAAAATGTTATCAAATATCTTAATGCGCTTTTGAGTTTTCTAACTTGTTTGACTTTAGTGGTGATTAGAGAGCAAACAGGGTGCACCCTGGTGCCACGCTCCTCGGGCAATTTGGACACACGGTTGTAGCTAGTATTAGAAGGTCACCTTGCCGCGCACTAAGAAAAGTAGGGGATTTTACACAAACAAATAAAATACAGTTTTAGGAGGCTTTTGAAAATTAAAAAATCATCATCGTAGTAGTTTTATTCTATGTAGCAGTATCAAGGTTACTGTCACAAAAATTCACTTTAAATGCGGTCATTTGAAACCGGTCATTGCAAATGTTAATTTACGTAACCGTGTCCTGTAATACCCTTACTATGTTAACGTGACCGTATTTGCTAGCGACTACCTAAACGATTTTCCTAGCGGTTACTTTGTAAAACTACTATTCTCCATAAATAAATAAATATTATGGGACAATCATACACAAATCGACCTAGTCCCAAACTAAGCAAAGCTTGTACTATGGGTGCTAGACGACAAATATACATAATATATAAATACATATATAGATAACATCCATGACCCAAGAACAAATATTCAAGTTCATCACACAAATAATTGCCCCGGCCGGGATTCGAACCCGGGCCCGCCGGCTCAGTAGGCAGGTGTCTGCAAACGGCGCCAACCGCGTCGTCATCCATAGAAATCGATTACGCAATCGCTAGCCAATACGGTCACTGTAAACTGTAAGGGTTTTTTTGGGCAAGCTGAAATGGAGATCAAAATATGATTTCACTAAAGCTCAATACCCTTACCATGAGATTACAGTGACAGCACTCACTAGCGACTGCGTAAAGTATTTGTATGGAGAATTGTAGTTCTACAAAGTGACCGCTAGGGGCACTGTACTAATCTCAATACAGATCGTTTACGCTGTCGCTAGCGAGCATGGTCACGTTAACATGGTAGGGGTACTGGTTCAATTCCCGGCCCGCGCCGTAAAGGCCGATTCGTGAGATTGCCTGCAATTGCGGTCGGTAAGTGGCCGGTATTCGGCCCGGTTCGACCCGTAAGGGACCCTTTCTACTAGTCGAATTTAAACCAGAACTAGCACTGGAATCGGTGTATTACGAAGTCTTCATGATGCTCGAGATATTGCTAAGCTTCTTCGGGATTCCATTACAGAAAAGTTTTCTTGAGCATACATTTGCATGTCAAGTAGCCCTGACAGTAAATGAATATAGCACGTATTAGCAGTCTAAGAACTCGAATAATAGTGCTAACCAAAAAGGTCTTGAGTGATTCAATAAAAACAACTACTTTATTACTTAAAAACGCGATAATACCAACATACTCGTAAACTTTGTAATTTTATTTAAAACTAGCCGCGCCACGCGGTGTTACCCGCTCATCCCACAAGAACACTAAATTTATTTGGAATAAAAAGTAGCCTATGTGTAAATCCAGGGTGTCAGCTACCTACATACCAAAATCAATAAAAATTGGCCATCGTTTGAGCGAGACGAAGTAACAAACATACACATAAACACACAAAACTTTCGCCTTTATAATAATAGTTCACACTTAGTGATTTTTGTGGAAAAGTAATGTATCCTGCAAATAAATTATGATTCTGATTCTGATTCTGATCCTATTCCTACAATTTATCTCAATTCCAGCTACCAATTTAATCTAAGACTCGTTCAAAAACTACGTAGTTTTAAAGCTTTTCAACTATCCTTTACTTTGGCATCGAGTCGAGTCCTCTTCGATCCCCCGATCGCCGGAGGAAAGGTCCTCCAGCCTTTATTTTAGGTAGTTTTATTTCCTCTGAAGGTTTTTCTTGAAATCTCAGCGTGTATTTACTCGGTTCTTATCTAACCTTTCTATTTTAGTCGGCTATCTGGGGTTTAACGGAAATTGTAGGTTGTGGAACGTTCTCGTATTGTCGTTTTGTGTGATAGGTACCTATGGACTTTAGATGACAGTAGGTATATATACAAAGCGTAATTACAAAAAAATAAAGATGGACTAGTTTATCTATTCAATGGATAATATTGTCCCTACTATATAGGAAGTCAGACAAATGTTTGCAGGTGCTAAAATTGTTGGATAGTTCTTGGATTAACATTTACTTATTATACTGCGAATATGTATTATTTGGGACTTCCTGGCGTTTCAGTAATTTCACAAAAAGGTCAGTAAGGCTTAAATAGAATATAATAGAACAGAATATTCCTTATCGCCCACCTCAACAGGAAAAAAACAAATTAAATATGTCGAATAATATCCTTGTTATATCAATGTGTACTTCCCTACATAGATAAACAGATGCTTTATTACAAACGAGTCTGTTTGCATTCTGAAATCGTTATGGAAAAGCATCTCACAATGGTCTAGCGTCGTATATAAGCGCTTAAACTTTCCCCTGACAGATACGTTACCGTTAAAACTTCATCATGTTCCATCCGCAGTCGGCGCACGGAGTTGCCCCATTTCACCCAAGATTACTGCAAAATATTCTTCTTGAAAATAATTTGCGACGGCCGGCCGTAATGGGCCCATAACCGTTCCGGTCGCATTAGGCTCGCCACGGGTCTAATGTCGACGACGGGGGTTATTTCGTATGTTACGTTTTAATTGAGTTGAGGTTGATTCTGTGATGTTGACAAATCATTTTGGTCGATAATAATAATGAATTGTCAATGTCACTAACCTCGACAATTCTGTTGCTATTTATCTGAAATATTCTATTTAAGGGATATGCTCTGTTTACATTTAAATGTAGATTGTACAGTATGACTTAAGGGGGTTTATATTACGCGAGTGTAGTGTCACAAATTTATTTTTATACAAATCAAATGAAAATTTCGTTTATTCTATGGTACAGAAAGAAAATACACGGACGCCGCCCTTCTAATATTTTTTCATGATTTTCTCGAAGTAACACCTGAATCTATCTAACGTAACCATTTCTCCTCTTTCCAGACGTACCATACTTGGAGCTGGCGGAACCAGACGAAGGCTACCATGGCCTGATCCGAGAGAACGAAACCCTGGTCGAGGTTACCCCAGCCATCCGCGCCCGAGGACCGCTCTGCTCGTTCCTCATCCTGAACAACAAGCACCATGGGGAGGCACCGTTTGAGGTAAGTGCGGAAACAAGAAAACAAGGTCCTTGTCTAGACAAGGACCTTGATTCTCTATAGAATCTAGGTTCTCCTTGCCATCCGCGCCTAAGAAAACGGTGGTCTTAATTAGACGTCTGTCTACGATATAACGGTCTTAGGCGTTCTTCTAATCTTAAAATGGCCATAGTTTAAAAAATCAGTGCGTTTTGCGCATAGCGACTTAATCATTTTATTGATTCAATATTTCTTATTTCCTCGCTATCGAAGTCAAATGCAGAGTGTTTAGATTGTTTTACACGTGGCCAAAAGTATTATGACACTCAAATATATTTGGGCGAGGGAGCGTAGTGAGCGAGCACTTCGTGTTTTAATAGCGTATTTTAGTCCCTTGTAAAACAATCTACTATTGCTCCGTCGTACGGTAAATTGTCGTTCATATTCAGTATCGAATCGTCCATAAATTCGCCAAGCGAAAATCCAGAAAGTGGAACTCCTTATAGCAGTGCTATCGACCGACACGCCGTAACCGAGAGCCGTCGTAACACTCGGAACCTAAGTCACCCGAACGGGCGCCGTAACCGCTCTATAGAACACTTTATTTGATTCCTTTCAGTGACTACGAAGTTGAGAGTATAAATACTATGATTGGAGATAAAAAATATATATATTTTTTACGGACATATGTCACACAAATCGGTCTGAACCCCTAGTAAGTTCTTGTAGGCTTGTGTTATGCACTAGGCGACGATATATTAATTAATTGATTAATCTTTATTGCACAAAATAAAACTTATCATACGAAAGGCGGACTTAATGCCATGAGGCATTCTCTACTAGTCAACCTTTGGGCAACGCAGATAATTTGACAATATACATACGATTATAGACAAATACATACATAGTACTTTCTTGACCCAGGAACAAATACTCGAGTGCATAACGCAGTTGCCGTTGCCGGGATTCGAACCCAGGACCACCAGCTCATTAGGCAGCTGTACCACCATGCGCCAACCGATGTCAAATTCTTAACAATTAATCATTTAACATGAACTAAAAATTCAAAAGGTCTCCTGGCGTTAGGGTGGTGGAGTGATTGACACATTGGACCGGTAATCCAGAGTTACCGGTTTACGCATTTTAATTGTTCTTTGTGCTTTGATGTTTTTAACAATGGTTCAATTAGTTATAGTTTTCCAATCATGGTATCCACACATTCTTTTAAAACTTTGAATTACCTGCAATCCATAGCTTCAACTCAATGTTTCGGTGTTACATACAAGCTCTCGGTATACGTCAGGAGTTAGTGCTAGCAATGTGCTAAATGTGCGCCAAAATTGGAGCAATGTGCTCTTTAAACTCCAGAGATATTTAAGAAATAAACGACGCCCGCTAACCTGCTATCAGGTTGGCGGGCGCATTTCTAGTTCTAGCTAATGGTTGCCTACTGAAGGGTGCACATTGCTCCAATTTTGGCGCCCATTTCGCACATTGCTAGCACTAACTCCTGACGTATACCGCAGCTCCATTAGTTGATGTACCTACACCCGCCATCCTGACGCTCACAAAAAGTACTAATAGTGTGTTCACCAGTTTTCTATAGAGGAAGTTTTTTTAGTGTATGAAGAGACCGGCGCGTCTGTAAAAATTAAATTAAGCCGCTTTATAATTATATGAAAAAAAAAATTGCCACCATTCGTACAAAAAAAGTGAGTTTATGCATTACAATTGTCATGTCCATTGAATCGTAATAATTGTTTTAAAATATTCACGATTTGATTAGATTCAGTAACAAGCGAATCGGGGATTATTATTATGATACACGACTGGCAACACAGAAACTACCAACCAATGGATTGACAGAACCTACCAACCAATCACAGCCTGATGACGTCAGAAGCCTCACCTGACATTCCGGAGTGGCATACCTTATTTTATACCATGGAAAACCTAACCAATAGCGACTGTAGCGATAAAACTACACCTATATTTGCTCATAAAACTCGATCGATACACCAATCGCCGCCAGGTAAGCTATCCAAACACGATGAAATGGAAAACGTGACCGCTCCGCCCTAACCGAAGCCAAAACGACAAACTGTCTACCACACATACATGTAGATATTACGTTTTTCTACCAGAGAGTTCACTTTTCTATAGCCACCTGGGCGCCTCGATAAAGCACTTCATTTTGATGCCTTTCATCCACAAGTCAGGTTGTTAGTTTTGTGACGAAAACATCTCTAAAAGGTGTATGTGTGATTGTTGATTGTCATTTCGGCGTATTTCTAAGATATTTTTGTTGGTATTTATTTTCTCCATCTATTTGTTATGTATGTGTATTAGTATGTTTGTGTCACGTACTGTGGTTGACTTTGAGTTAAACATATGAAGTAACGCTCTGTCCAGGAGCTTTGATCGAAAAAGGTAGCTTAATAATGATAACGATTTAGAGTTTTCTAAGGCTGCTTCACACCGCGAGCATTCGCTCTCCGTGAGCAAGCACCCTTAGGATTTCATTTTTTCTTAATGCTTGTTATCAGACATTTGAAATTTCCACCTGTCTCATGTTTGAAATCTCTTTAGTACAATATATGTTTAACGATAACAGCTTTATAAGATCTCTACCATAATGTCTTATTATTTGTGACATAATTACACTACAAATTACGTGAAAGAGCAATACAATTTAGTCGAAGAACATGGCAACTGTAAAGCATAAATGCATATTTCGTACGACGGACAGCAAACATTTTTTTCCTTATAAATATTTTGTTACTATAAAGCGGGAATTAATCAGTGAGGTAGAAAGTCTCACTAGCGGGTACCTATACCTTGTTTTCTTATAATGAAATACCGTAATCAAATTGCGTAACTATCCGTGGAAACTTTAACAGACTCAATATTCAATTGCATTGTTATTGGCATAGTTTATCGAGTTTGCTGGAACTACAAGTTATTTTAATTGAATTCGGTTCACAATATCCGCACTTAGACGGGCTCACAATGGATTTCCCGCGGGATGAGTGGACTCGAGTGCAGCTTTACAAAATGGGATAACTGGTTTGCTTCATGTTAGCAATGGGATGTAACTGATTTATCGTTGTGTACATATAATAATCTGTTTCGCGGACGATATCGCAGCATTGGCTAACGGGTCATTGTCAGTACAAAAAACAAAATTCGTCCCTTCGGTGGTCAAAAGTTAAGAGGTTGTATGAATCTAGGTTATGTTGCTATTACATCGGATTGTAGAAGAGGGAACGTTCTTTATTCTCACAGGCATTTAATCAGACAATTAGGCCCTGGAATCCTTAATTTTGCAAATGTCCACCGGAAAGACGCGCACCTGAATCTGACAATGGCCGTAACACATCTGATTAATTAGAACAATTAGTAATAGATATGGATACCGTTTATCACAACGTGGGATTAAAAATTAACATAAATCAAACCAAAACCTTTGTAACTACAAACACAGCTTCATATAATGGACAAATTTCGATAAATAATGTAGCAATAGAACAAGTCACAAAATTTAAATAATTTTGGTATTATTACAGATGACTCAGATGTACACAAGACATAGTCACCAGAATAGCAAAGCCAAAGAGAGTTTTCAATGCAAAGAAATGTCCATTCAATGTGGATAACAAATAAAATTTAAACAGATCAATCAAAAATCTATATTTACATAGAAGTACGTGTTGCGATGTATTTGGCCACTCTAATTACTACATCTAATCTAATTTAAATGATACCTACTTACTGTACTTGGTCAATATCTAAATTAGTTGTATTCTTATTCAGTAGATAAAAACTTAAACGTAAAACAGTTGCAATTCTCCAAGAATGGCCCAGTCGGTCGCAAAACAAGGCAAAGTTGGGCGCAGTTTACAACATTGTAGGAAGCGAATAAAACTCGAACGATACCAACTCCTGTACAGCAGATAACGACTCTTCGGGAACTATCGAAACAACTGCGCTGGTGCAAATAGGTCTTCTAGATTGAGTTTAGGGAGTCTAGGTTTTCCAGAACACAAATAGAATACTACAAAAGGTTTTTTTTTTCGGAAAAGGCGCCGGAATACTTGATTTTATTGGTTGTTTGTGTTAAGTGCGACGCAATTGCCTTAAGAAAACTGGTAGGCGGAGTATTGCGCATTGGAGCGGTTTCTCTTGGTTGTGTTTGATCAACCCATCTTACTTATCTAATTGTATCCTTTATCTCAGTCTCTTTAGTCATTGACACAGACAACCCCCACTAGATGGAGCATGTAAGGTGACCCGCGCGCACCAACGATATGGTACGGCAGAACATTAAAGTATCAACACGGCGGCCACCGTTTAGTTGCGTCCTTGTTTATGATCCATGCGTACGTCAACGAAAAAAAAAATTAAATAAATAACATGATAAATTGTAGTGTTAAGTGGTGTAGAGAGACCTAATAAACATGGACGCAACTAAACGGTGGCCGCCGTGTTGATACTTTAATGATCTGCCGTACCATATCGTTGGTGCGCGCGGGTCGCCTTACATGCTCCGTCTAGTGGCGGTTGTCTGTGGTCATTGATGTTCTTTTATGAAATGACGGTTGCGGTTGTCAGCGTTATTTTTACGAAGCGAAATATTTTGTATAGGTAAACATAAAACACCCATAAATATTTTCTATGGGATTTTCCAAAAGTGATGGATTAGCTAACTAAGGTCACCTATCTGAAACACTTAATTTTTGTTTCCCATCTGTAAAGCCGATTTTTTCCAAAACTGTTCATTTTCATAATAATTATACAACAAATCTAATTGAACCTAATGAGTTTGTTTAAAGCGATGTTTATAAAATCCTGAAAATATTAAGGGTTTCAGGAAAAAAATACTTTCGTACAAATGAACATTTGGAGAAACGTTACAGATTCGGATTTGAGGTAGGATACCAATGACAATTTCGGCTACCCCCTGCCCTTTCCATACAATCATCATGACATGATCATGACATGACGCGCGACCAGTGTGAAAAGTTGAAAACCACGTAAATGTTTCGGTCCCTGATCCAAGCTACAACAAGACGCAGAGCGAATCAGGAAGGATTTGAACTGCCTGATACGGCTTATGGAGTTCCAACCACAATTGCTTCGGGCTCGCACATTTGCTTCCATTTTGAATTTCAGCAATACAACGCTCAGATAGTCGACATGGATCATCCATGAATACCACATACTCACTGAAAATATGTAGCAATTCAAGCAATTTTGAAATTCGAAAAAATCTAATCGGCTGGTCGCATTTAACTATTTCTACGGGCAAAGGAATACGGTCACGTCAACTCATGGTAAGGGTCAGTACCCTTACCATGTTTTACCGTGATTTTACTCGCTAAGCGACTGCGTAAAGGATTTATATGACGAATAGTGCAGCGCCCATAGCGGTTACTTTGTAGAACTACAGTTCCCCATACAAATCCTTTACGCAGTAAAGGATACAATTCTCACATTTACCATTATGTTGCCTGTCATCCTATTCCATATGCACTAAAATTATGCCCAATGCATTCGAAACTTCAACAAATCACAACTACCCTACCCCACTACCCAATTTACATAAACTCGCACCGTCAAGCCACTTCAAACTCCACCATCCAACAATAAAACCCATTTCCCGACGCACAAGTCTAGATTTATATTAGGTTATTTGAATCTAGACTTTACGTGATCCTCCGTAGGTCTTGTACTCGTAATATGTCTGAATACGGGTATTAGCTACGCTAGTCCAATACAACGTATTGAATAGGAGGTCAGATTTTTGAAGCGTGAATTTTGAAGTCATGTACGTGTTATGTTGTACATACTCGTAGGTAAGTAGGTGTGAAGTAGCAAATTCATAGTAAGTTGGGTATGGGAGTTTTCCTGTGTAACATTCAAAGTAAGCGAGTTAAGATGCCCGAATTTCGTGCGATAACAAACGGTTTTGAGATTAAAAAATACGGTAATATTTTGGGATTAAAATCTAACCTAGGAAAAAGTGACTAGACATGTTCTTTCCGTGTACCCTTCATATTTAGATAGTGTTACCTATGTCCTATACCTACCTATAGTTAGTCAGTCCCTACCTACCTATACCGTGTCTACAGTTTAGTACCTACCTACTTAGTTAGACCGTTTGGTGAACCCCTTACATTTCATTAAATTGACGGCTTTTTGTATTACAGATAATGGTGATCGACGAAAACGAGGCGCGTCTGCGCGTACGCTTCCCTCTCAACTGCGAGAAGAGACGGAACTACAAATTCGACATAGCTGCAGTGGGATGTGACGGTTCCTACTCTAACACGTAAGTTCATTATTAGTTTTGATACTACGAGAGCCAATAGGCGTGATAAGAAAGCTCAAAATTTCTCAAAGAGCGATGAAGCGAGCTATGCTCGGAGTTTCCTTGCGGGATCGAATCCGAAATGATGAGATACGCAAGAGAACCAAGGTTGTAGATATAGCTCAGATAGTCGCCAAACTTAAGAAGCAGGGCGGGGCACATTGCTTGTAGAATCGACGGCCATTGCAGCAGAAAGGTTCTTGAGTGGCCACCGCGGACCGGAAGACGCAGCGTGGTAGGCCCCCATCAAGGTGGACCGATGACCTGATCTGACTGAACTAACTAAACTTAGACTGCACTAAAAGTCAGAAATGACCGTCAAAGTTCAACGTTCCTACGGTGCCAAAAACGCTCCATACAGTGTGCTGTAGAATTTTACATCGGTCGTCATCCATAATTATTGAAACTACCCTCGCTCATTACCGTCACTCCCTTGACTACGGATACCGCTCAACTGCGAAGCGAATCAACTAATTCAATATCGCCACTGTAGGTTGAGACGGCTCCGGCTCAAGTTCATACTACTCAGGTTATAATCCCACGACAACCCAGGTGCAGGCGCTGATACAGACAAATGGGAGGGTCAATGTGGGCAAAAAATATATGTACTGCTGGAACCTCCCCAAGTAGAGGTCATCCGTCGGGGATCGTCCCACACTGCGCTTTCCTATTGCTGCCCCAACAGCCATCCATTATCTGGGCTACATGACCTGCCCAATACCACTGAGCAATCCTGTGATCTATGTCAGTTACTGAGGTATGTCGATTCTAGAAGTACGATCCAATGTCTTCCTCATTTTCCCAGGGTACCAGTCCACATAACGGTGACTGACGTGAACGAGTTCGCGCCAGTCTTCCCCCAGTCGGCGTACGTGAAATCGGTGGACGAGGGGCGCATATACGACGAGATCGTGCGCGTGGAGGCAACCGACCGAGACTGCACGCCGAGATACGGAGACGTGTGCAAATATGAGATCCTCACCGACCGGAGCCAGCCGTTCGCTATCGATAACTACGGTGAGTTGGTTGTACTCCTAATATCAACGTCAATTAAGTGCAGATGACTTCTTGAGAGAGAAGTAGCAATCTTCCATCCGAGGGTCATACCTTTGGAGAGGTATTTCACTGTAAATGTAAAGACACATATTTGTTTATGCATAAGTACAGAGTGGTAAAGAGAGAACGTGAGAGATATATGTACAGGCAGAAAGAGGGTGAGAAAGAGCAAGTGAGACAGAAAAATAGAGAGAGTGTGTATATGAGAGAGAGAGTTTGCTTCGGTCTTCTCCCAGTCGGCCTAACTGAAGTCGGTGGACGTGCGCATGGAGGCGACCGACGGAGACTACGCTGAGATATGACAATGTGTATAAATATGAGATAATCATCGACCGGAGCCAGCCAGACTTCAGACTAAGTCTAAATATCATTTATTTGTCTTTCAGGAGTGATCCGCAACACCGAGCCGCTGGACTACGAGAAATCCCACAACCACATCCTATCGGTGGTCGCGTACGACTGCGGCATGATGCAGTCCGCGCCCGTGATGGTCACCATCAAGGTCAACAAGCCCTGCCGAGCGGGCTGGAAGGGTAAGATTAACCTAAACAACCTTCTGTCATAGTCGAGTACGGCGATGGTAAGCAGTAGGTCCTACTGCAGTTCATGGCCAACTTTAGGGCTGTCGGTTAGTTGCGCTGGGCATTGTTCGCAAATCGATATACGTGCCTCTTTTGCGTGAAAAGGGGTAGCGCTACTCCAACCACCCGAAGCCCGAACTCTTCCACAAACCCCAGCAAAGCCTTTATGTTGCTTGTAGGTTCATGTAGGGTACTTGAAGATCCTTGGTTGTTCCTTTGTATGCTTCTACCTGTTTGCAGTCTAGTAGAATCTGGTGGTTTCTTCTGCCTCCATGCATTCTCTGCATGCATGTCTGTTATACCTAAATTATGAAGGTGTTTGTTCATATACCGATGTGCTCCTCTTAGTGTAGTAGTTCACACAGAGTTTAAGTGCAAAGATGGCTGAATCCGTTGAAAGTCCCGGCCGAAAACCAAACTGAGCGTCATTAATCTTAACGTTTCTCATCAGTTCGGGCTGCAATAGTCTCTCCAAAATCTTACCCATGACGCCACCGAGGGAGATTGGCCTGTAATTATTGAGGCTGGACAGGTCCCCAGTCCTATTTTAAGCACAGGCGTGACAACAGTACGCATTAGGTCTTGAGGTAGATAACTGTATTTGATACATAAGTTGAAAAATACCGACAAGACATTAAATATTTCGTCCCCAGCATAGATAATGTGCTCAACACTTAGACCATCGAATCCAGGCGATTTACCACGCCTTATTGATTTTACGGTCTTCTGGATTTGTTTTGGAGTAATTTCTACACCCGGAGGGAGACAAGGGTCTCCTGTAGGCCACGGCCTACCCACGGGTCAATTTTAATATATTGCGCAAATAGCATCGCTATTTCTGTCGGATTCATACAATAGTTTTAGGATCTAACTTCTCGACAGAGCTCCAAGATTTGACAAAGTTCTTGTTGGTCCTGTGAGTTGCTTATATGTCTAGTTTAATCAAAGCCTTATTATCCTGGCACCTCTGTAATTTATTTGTAAATTTCTTTCAATTGTTAGTCATTTGAAAGTGCGCCAAGCCTGACGAAGGTCACACTCTAGCCAGTACTTGTAATGAAGTCGTGCCGCACGAAACCGAATTAGGTGTGAGGTAAACTTCAAGTGAACATAATAGACCGGGAGATAGTGACAGAATTTTCTTGGTCATTTGTAACAGTATGGCGGTTCTTCAGGGGTCTTAGTACGCAATGACAAAAAGAAAAATGATGGTCATAGCGCTGGTACCGGCGGCCCGATCGCGTGGGCGTTAGTCGAACTCGTCGGATAAATTACGAGTGTCAAACGATTTGTATCACAAAAATTTTAGTATTTTCCGATAGCCCATAAAAAACATGTAGGAGCCGAATTTTAGGGTGGTACAAATCGTTTGGCGAAAAAAAAAATTTGCTGATTTTCGGCGGTATGGCGACCATTTAGAACCGTCGGAAAAGTATGGCATGGTGATTTTCGTAAATGGCTGCACGGCGATAATTAACTGTGCAAAAATTAGCCTGGTACAAATGGTTGAATTTTTTTATTTTTTATTAACGCATTCACGTCGGTATGGCGGGCTGTAAGTCACACCGGAGAAGTATGGCATGACACTACCGCCTACATGTTTTTTATGGGCTATCGGAAAATACTAAAATTTTTGTGGTACAAATCGTTTGACACTCGTAATTTATCCGACGAGTTCAACTAACGCCCACGCGATTGGGCCGCCGGTACCAGCGCTATGACCATCATTTTTCTTTTTGTCATTGCGTACTAAGACCCCTGAAGAACCGCCATACTGTTACAAATGACCAAGAAAATTCTGTCACTATCTCCCGGTCTATAAAGCTGTAGCAGTGCCTGACGTCTCCAAACGTTTCATATTCCAAAAGACGGGTGCCGCGTAAATTAAATGTATCCACATTGATAATACGACAATAGGCCCATCCCATTTTTGAAATATATTAGAAATGGTTAATAATGATCTTACTAGCTCAAAAAAAATGACTTGTATTTTTAAGCTAGTAAGCTAGAAAGCTAAATTCTACTCGTACTAATTGAAATTTCATGAACATTCTAAAACGCTGTCCTCCATTTTTGCCTTTTGCTAATCTGTAGCGTGATCCCGCTCACTCCAATATACTTTGACAGGAAATCGAGAGGGACGGCACTATTCGAAGTCGTCGGAGTAGACCTTCAGTTTTCTTTACGGGACAGATGACGTCACTATCATAAGCGAAAATGGCGGACAGCGTTTTAAGCATTTCAAAATACAGATTAAAAACCATATTTTCAAATTCAATTTTTTCGGCCATCTTTCACTTTTATGAATTGAAAAATATATATTTGGGTTTCCTTTGCTAAATACTATCCATACTAATAATATAAATGCGAAAGTGTGTCTGTCTGTCTGTCTGTCTGTCTGTCTGTCTGTCTGTTACCTCTTCACGCTTAAACCGCTGAACCGACTTAGATGAAATTTGGTATGGAGATAGTTTGAGACCCGGGAAAGGACATAGGACACTTTTCATCCCGAATAAATTTAGTGTTCCCGTGGGATGAGCGGGTAACACCGCGGGGCACAGCTAGTACGAAATAAACATTAGTTTAATACAATTTGACTCGAGCCTATTGTATTCCTAATCTCGTCATCCCCAGGTGTAGCGGAGCGCGTGGACTACGCCCCGGGCACGGGCCCGCTGGCGCTGTTCCCCGCGGCCCGCCTGGAGGCGTGCTCCTCGGACGAGCGCTGCCCCGGAGTCACCCGGATCCAGGCCGCCGTGACGCTGCAGGCCTCGCGCGCCGGCTCGGGCTGCGACCGAGACACTTATGCTGTGCACTCGCAGAAGACTATTTGCGGTACGTATAACCCTAAAACATAACCTACCTTTTCTGTCTTTCTAAGAGCCAGCGCATACTGCGGCATCTTGTGGCCGCGACAGTACATCTCTCTTTTTCTCTCGAGTGTGCAAAAGAAAGAAAGAAATACATTTATTCTTGACCATAAAACATAATTATAGAAAGTGATAAAAAATTCATAAAAACAACAACATGCAACTATAATATAATTATGGCTGTGCCACGAAAAGGTCCCACCTCAGCATTTTGCTATCAAAAGAGACATATATAATGTCGTGGTCATAAGAAGCCGTAGTGTGAGGAGCCAGTAATAGTGAACATCATTACAATACACAGAGCGAAAAAATGACACTTTTTTGGACACGGATAACCCGATACAGAATTGGTTAGAACTAATCATTAGAAACCCTTGAATCTACTACAACAGGTAGGTATTGCGTTTATTTTCCAACTTATTCATGGCATTTGCAATTTTATAAAAGAAAAAATACGTGTTTATTACATTTTAATAAACACGTTTTATGTCAAAACAATATAAAGAAGAAAGTGTCTGAATATGGCAGAATAGCGCAAACTCATTCTTATCTGATATGTGGCACGTATAAATGTCCAGTTTCTAAAATAATTTGTAATACGGTATGTGACTATAGTGAAAATTAATTATGTCCTTGAAATCACTACAGACATTCAAAAATACACGGAAAAACAAATAAACTACCACCAACTTTTGGACTTTTTAATATTTTTAATAGAACAAAAGCTAAAAAGAAGTCATGATGTCACAAGCCAGTATCTTCATAGAAACACCTACTAACGAATCGTTTTTGATAATTCATAAAGAGTAGCTAATTTGAGCTTTCACATACCGTATTTAGGTTTATTTATATCTAACTTTATTCTATGGAAAACTTAGTCGCCTTTGAAGCTTTTGGCCATAATAATGATATTTTAAGTACTTAACTCTATAACTTTATTTCCAGGTTTGGACTCAAAGACGGTGGACCTCCTGCCGAGCCCCGGTGCCGGCAACGAGTGGGCTAAGGCTCTTAAACCCGATTCAGGTAAAATTCCAAACATATATAATTTGCTACCACGAATTTGTCTTGCCTTACATGTTTAATTCTTTAATTAGATGTATTAAGAGGCCTCATTCCTTTTAAAATTCTTTTTTTCATATTATGACAAATATATTGATAATTTCAACCAACTTTTTGAAGTGTGCTAGAGTTCTAGGTAACATTAACATAGCTTGCTTTCATTGCGTGCAGTCGAAAATAAGTTGAAAGAACTAATTTACCGGGTGTTTTTGCCAATTTCGAGTAGTTTTTGAAACAAAAAACCGGCCAAGTGCGAGTCGGACTCGCGCACCGAGGGTTCCGTACAAACCAAATCAATTTAATACCTCTACGCGTTTATGAGGAAATGGGTAGTAAGTTTAAAATTATTAAAAAAATATATATTATGTGATGTAACTAAAAATTTATGGTTTTCGTAATTTTTCCTTTATCTATGCTATAAGACGTTGCTTCGTACCAAATTTCAAGATTCTGAGTTCACGGGAAGCACCCTGTAGGTTTTGATTCCCTTGCAAGTGTCGAAAATTTGCGGCATAAACGGCTGTATCTTTTGATTGCGTTGGCTTAGAAGTTTGATTTTTTCACAGCTTCAAGGGACAGTAGACCTGAGTAATTGATATAAATTTCAGCTTCATACCTCCACTCGTTCCTGAGAAAAAGGGTCTTGACAGACGGACAGACGGACAACAAAGTGATCCTATAAGGGTTCCGTTTTTTCCTTTTGAGGTACGGAACCCTAAAAATTATCAATGAAATGTAGAATATCAGTTTAGTTTAAAAGTTTCATATTAATTATACTAAAGGGTTTAACTGATTATGATTAGTAAGTTAAATTCTCACAAATTGCGGTGAAATGGAGACTCACACTCGAGTTTTTGTTGCAACAAGTTGCTTATTCAGGCTGGATTACGTTAGCGTTATTCTTGGAATAAAAAAAAAACAGTTCGGTCGAATGCACCTTGAGACGAAATTCAAGTGTCTACAAACATGTTAAAGTCTTAAGTGAACATGAATGTTTGACAACTGATGAACTGACGGTCTTTTGAGATTTTTCTTTTATTTCTATAATGTTATTTTTTGTTTTTATTTTATTTATTAGTAATAATTCTATCAATAAATTGCTCTGCTCTCTGTAACTGACGATTTGAAAGTGCTTGTAGCTTGGCCTACTTGAATAAAAAATACTTTCACTGTGATTCTTGATTCCAGGTGGCGACGGCGAGCAGATGTTCGAATTCGACGGCTCAACGACAGCCGCAGCGGTTCCCACCAGCGTGCTGGCCTCCGCGCTGGCTGGCAGCTTCTCAATCTCTACCTGGATGCGACACGCTCCACCACCAGATCACGATAAACACCGAAAAGAGCATGTGCTGTGTCTTGCTGACGACCACAGTGAGTATACTTTAATATCATCATCATCAGCCAAAAACGTCCACTGCTGGACATAGGCCTCCCCAGAGAACGCCAGCATATTTATTTTTTACAAGCTTTTATTTACTTTCACTTGTCCCGTTGTCTCTAATGGAATTTTGCAAGTTTTTGACCCACTTTCCGGTTTCCCATTGACCTGAAATTTTGCACGAATATGCAAATCGTGTGATAATGCAATATTATGATGACGTGGAGCTAATCTGATGATGGAGCTGGAAGGTGGCCACAGGAACTCCGTAATAAATAAAGCAATCATATCGAGTAAAGGCTGTTTAGAATCGTCTCTGTGAGTAATTGTGTTCAAAGAAAAGTACAGTCGGCTATAAAAGCTTGTCACAAAAATGAATTTTTTGTTAGAAACTTATTTATCGTTTATTTGATTATATCGGGAAAAAGCCTGATCCAAAATCTTAAATGTTGTCAATCAAAATATACAACTAATATAATATAGATAGTAACAATCTTTATTATTATTGCAGGCAGCTAGTAGTTTATAAAAATAAATATATGTATGTATCTTTGTACATAAAACAGTAACTTTACAGTACTTTTATACAGTAACTTTGTACATGTAGTACTTGTACCCTACATGCTCTCTGTACAATTTGATTTCTGATTTGCACCAACTTTATTATCTCTGTTTGGCCCTATGGTTGACTGGTAGCGAATGCTATTTGGCATTAATTCCGCCATTTGTACTGATTTTTGTTTTGTGCAAAAAGTTTAAATAAATAGATAAAAGTAAATAAAGTTCCTACCCTTAATTTCACGATGTATTGTTTGTACATGTTTTTAGACCAACTTTTTGTGTTTATTGTTGAAATAGAATTTATAAGACTATTAACGGCACCGTTGTTTGAACCTGGGTTTCTTTTTTATTTTGCGACGTTTAGGGTTAAATCTCACTGTGAATTTTGGAAGAAATATTGGTCTCCTCTTGTGAAATGCCGGTAGACTCAGACGTGTAAAAGTGCCGGTGTGGCCTACTTGCAGAATAAAGTTCATTATTTCATAATTTAATATTGAAAAATGACATATTTTATTCCTGATGCAGAGATGAACCGGCACCACTACGCGCTGTTCGTCCGGAACTGCCGGCTGATTCTGCTTCTGCGCCGGGACTTCGGTGACGGAGACCTGAACATCTTCCGACCTGCTGAATGGCGCTGGAAGATCCCCGAGGTAAGTAAGTTATCATTAGGCATCGAGCAGCCCTGTGGCGCGGAGATAATCCCATTAGCGGGTTATACTCCCACACAAACTCCGACTACTGGTAGTGAGGGCTAACCAGCCCTGATACTGTTCATGTCTTAAAAAAAAAAACAAAGCAAACAAAGCTTCTTATAGCACGGTAAGATTTTAGAGAGCTATGGAGCCGATGGTACTAATGAAATACAATTCATACTCATACTCATAAGTGTATTTAATTGGTAATTTTAATTTTTAGGACAAAGTCGGAAGAATATACAAATACCTGAATTTTGCATGCATTTTTTTTTTCGTCGAAATAATATACGTAAATATTTGAGACAATTTACATGTTTTCTGGAGTAAATTTTGGGTTCTATATTGATTGATAACCAGCTATGACTAGAAAATGCATGAAATCGACAATTGATGTAGTTAAATCTAGGAGAAAAATATTTTATTTATAATTTTAGTCATTTAATGCTTGACTATAAAGGCAGTTTGGAATAAAATAAACGAAAGAGTATGAGTATGAATTATACTTTAATGTGATTATCAGCTCCAATTATATCTCTAAACTCTTACCCTGCTAGCAGAAGTCCGATCCCTAATTATCATGAATATTATGATGATTATTCGTTTTATAACCCCCCACGATAAAACGATTCGTTTTTTTTTATATACAGATAGACTGGTAGTTCAAATCAAAATTTTCAAGTCTAACGGCATTTTGTGAGCCATTTTGGCAACATGACTTTTCCGATGTAAAAAGGCCTGCTGAATTCGATTCTGGATGTTGCCAAGCCGAATTTTGCCCCCCTCCCCCCATTTCCCCCCTTTTTACCTCAAAATATGTCCCTAATCACGGTTTTTACGGTTTTATACAAAAAGTCTTATAGTTAGAAAAAAAGTGTCAAAGACAAGAATGATCTCTATAAAATTTCCTATAACATGGTGTATAAACTTTTTTAGTAGGCCTTATGGTTTGTGAGCAATATCTTCCCGAACTTCATAGACTGGTAGAAAATTCTAAATATCGGCTTCCTTTACCGTGCTAACGCCATTTTGGGATCCATTTTGGCAACATGACTTTTCCAATGTAAAAAAGCCTGCTGAATTCGGTTCTGAATGCATTTCTAAGGCACATTTCTGGAGAATCTGGCGTAGAACTGAGCATTTCGAAGGACTTCATGGTCAGAAGCAAAGCAGTTTTATTTTCTACGTCCCTTTTAGCCCGACTTGGGTACGGTTCTGCGTGTATATCTGACGACTGCTTATGACTGAAAGCCTCGTGAGTCTTGACAGATATAATAAGCAGCACGCCAACTGGATGTCAGCGTCAAGCGCTGCAGAGCGGCTGGATCCTGTGCGAAACCAATTATCCCAAAATAAGTGTATTTCACTGCCTCGACAAAGTTTATCAATTAAAAAAAAAAAATGAAGTGCGGTAAGATATTGCTCACAAACCATAAAGCCTACTAAAAAAAATATACACCATGTTATAGGAAATTTTATAGAGATCATTCTTGTCTTTGACAATTTTTTTCTAGCTGTAATACTTTTTGTATAAAACCGTAAAAATCGTGATTAGGGACATATTTTGAGGTCAAAAAGGGGGAGAAAGGGGGGAGGGGGCAAAATTCGGCTTGGCAACATTCAGAACCGAATTCAGCAGGCTTTTTTACATGGGAAAAGTCATGTTGCCAAAATGGATCCCAAAATGCCGTTAGCACGGTAAAGGAAGCCGATATTTAGAATTTTCTACCAGTCTATGAAGTTCGGGAAGATATTGCTCACAAACCATAAGGCCTACTAAAAAAGTTTATACACCATGTTATAGGAAATTTTATAGAGATCATTCTTGTCTTTGACACTTTTTTTCTAACTATAAGACTTTTTGTATAAAACCGTAAAAACCGTGATTAGGGACATATTTTGAGGTAAAAAGGGGGGACATGGGGGGAGGGGGGCAAAATTCGGCTTGGCAACAACCAGAATCGAATTCAGGCTTTTTTACATCGGAAAAGTCATGTTACCAAAATGGCTCACAAAATGCCGTTAGGACGGTAAAGGAAGCCGATATTTGGATTTTTCTACCAGTCTTAAGAGCCTTGTCTGTCGAAATGGTTCTTAACTATTTTTGTTGAAAACAACCGCAGCCATTTCCAAGATATTCATCTTTGATTGGAACAAGTCACAGGATCTCGGCCAATAATGAAAAAAAAAAAAAAACAAATTGAAGCTCAGAGACCCACTAGTATTGTATAGATTCAGATTCTAGTGAGGAGATTTAAAAGTCTATCTTTGGTCTCAAATTCCGCTCTTAATGAATCTTTGTGAAACGACTGTCTGTAGTGTATGTATAGACTCTACAAAAGAAACACTTCCCCAGGTGTGCGACAACGAATGGCATCACTACGCTGTGAACGTCCGCTTCCCCAACGTGGAACTGTTCGTCGACGGAGAGCCCTACCGCCCTGTGGACGGCAAGGGCCCGGAGGTCATCGACGACTGGCCGCTGCACCCGGCGCACGGGGTCAACACCACCCTCGTCATCGGAGCTTGCTGGCAAGGTAAACTTAGATTCTAGTTGATAACAACAGTTAGTGCGTCGACGGAGAACCCTACCGCGTTATCGACGGCAAGGGCCCGGATGTCATCGACGACTGGCCGCTGCACCCGGCGCACGGGGTTAATACTACACTGGTCGTTGGAGCTTGCTGGCAAGGTAAACTTAGATTCTAGTTGATAACAACAGTTAGTGCGTCGACGGAGAACCCTACCGTGTTATCGACGGCAAGGGCCCGGAGGTCATCGACGACTGGCCGCTGCACCCGGCGCACGGGGTCAACACTACCCTCGTCATCGGAGCTTGCTGGCAAGGTAAACTTAGATTCTAGTTGATAACAACAGTTAGTGCGTCGACGGAGAACCCTACCGCGCTGTGGACGGCAAGGGCCCGGAGGTCATCGACGACTGGCCGCTGCACCCGGCGCACGGGGTCAACACCACCCTCGTCATCGGAGCTTGCTGGCAAGGTAAACTTAGATTCTAGTTGATAACAACAGTTAGTGCGTTGAAGGAGAGCCTTACCGCCCTGTGGACGGCAAGGGCCCGGAGGTCATCGACGACTGGCCGCTGCACCCGGCCCACGGGGTCAACACCACCCTCGTCATCGGAGCTTGCTGGCAAGGTAAACTTAGATTCTAGTTGATAACAACAGTTAGTGCGTCGACGGAGAACCCTACCGCGTTATCGACGGCAAGGGCCCGGAGGGCATCGACGACTGGCCGCTGCACCCGGCACACGGGGTCAACACCACCCTCGTCATCGGAGCTTGCTGGCAAGGTAAACTTAGATTCTAGTTGATAACAACAGTTAGTGCGTCGACGGAGAACCCTACCGCGCTGTCGATGGCAAGGGCCCGGAGGTCATTGACGACTGGCCGCTGCACCCGGCGCACGGGGTCAACACCACCCTCGTCATCGGAGCTTGCTGGCAAGGTAAACTTAGATTCTAGTTGATAACATCAGTAAGCGTCGACGGAGAGCCCTACCGCCCTGTGGACGGCAAGGGTCCGGAGGTCATCGACGACTGGCCGCTGCACCCGGCGCACGGGGTCAACACCACCCTCGTCATCGGAGCTTGCTGGCAAGCTAAACTTAGATTCTAGTTGATAACAACAGTTAGTGCGTCGACGGAGAACCCTACCGCGTTATCGACGGCAAGGGCCCGGAGGTCATCGACGACTGGCCGCTGCACCCGGCCCACGGGGTTAATACTACACTGGTCCAACGACCTCTAATCTCTGTTCTAATCTAAGAATCTAAGTTTAAGATCAGAATCTAAGTTTACCTTGCCAGCAAGCTCCAACGAGCTTGCTGGCAAGGTAAACTTAGATTCTGATCTTATTAAAACTTTCGCGAGACATTACCAAGTTTACCGACGCCATGCAGTCTGCAGGAGATCGAGATAAGTGGAGAGCGATCGTCCGAAGAGTGTTGAACAGCGTCCACGACCTCTCAGCAATGAGGAAAACGACACAAGAAGAAAAAGAAGAGACATTAATTGTTTACACTCACGTGAAATTGTCAGGAACGGCTCCACATGCTCACAGGCGCGACAGCGGCGTATCGGTGTAACTCGGGCGTCGGTGACCTTGTAATGCCGAATCGATAAGGCATTCACGTGAATGCCCTTTAACACCGCGCGTCCCGCGCTCGCCCGCGCTCGCCCCTCGACACGCACACATAGCCGCTAGTTTTGTTACTGCACACAAGTGTCGCTGTCGTTTCTTTTTACGTTAGTATATATATTCTTTGACATTGACATGCTTCGAATTTGTATGGAGCTCTTCATCAGGAATTGCTACGCATAAACCGGCGCGGTAACTCTGTCACTTTGTTTCTTAGAGTGGAGCGTCGATCAAAGAATCAGTGACAAAGTTGCCGCGTCACTGTACGGGTAGCAGTCCCTGATGAAGAGCTCCATACGAGTTCGAATCGAAACATGTCGGGCCGAGTGTAATCCGCTTAATACAATACCTAGATTCTAGTTGATAACATCAGTAAGTTATTCTGTACTAGCTACGGATTCCTTGCAAAAAGCATTGTCATGCAATACTTAGATTCTAATGGATCATTGCAGTGACGGCGGCAGAAGGTAACGCACATGCACAATGCTAATCACTAAGACTGATATTTCCCGTGAATTATTTTATTTATTTATTTATTAGGAACTTTACAATTTCCTTAAATCTAGATACATTGTCCCACAAAACCAGTAGCTGGTTTGACTGTGGGATCTTTGTGGAATCTCTAGTTTAGGTACAAGGTATGTATTACGGTAGCAGTGTGAAAAAGTGTTTTTTTAACATTCTTTTGAACTTGTTTTTGTTTGGCTCTCGTCGTATTTCCTCCGGTAAACTATTGATTAGGTACGGGATGCGATTTTTAGGGTTATATCCTCAAAGTAATTGTTTACCCTTGGTCCCTGTAACTCTCTCTGTCTCTCTCATATCCTCAGGAACGGAAGGAGACATGAAGCACCACCTGCACGGCTGGCTGGCGGGGCTGGGCGTGCTGGTGCGCGCGGTGCAGCCCCCCTCCGCCCTCAAGTGCGTCGCGCACTGCCGGGAGGGGCTCAGCCTGGCTCCTGATCTATGTAAGTACTAACTACCGCGGTGTTCGGGATTAAAAGTAGCCTAAAGCTTGAACACGCCAAAACGTAGGCACTTATATTAATAAATAAAAAAAAATGTAAACTATAATTCAAGATTTTTTTTATCGTGTTTGTATACAATGTTAATGTACATTTAAAAAATAAAAACATATATTTAATTATGCTTTGAATACGCCATCATGCGTACTTTGCGTCGAATGCGGCTCATAAGGGCTTGCACAGCAGTATCGGTGTACTTTTTGGTAGCCCAAGTCCGTTTTTTTTGCAACTCCGCAGCTGATTTAACTCGTCCGCCTTTCTTTTTTAAAATCCCTTTCATTATGGACCAGTATTCTTCGATAGGCCTGAGTTCAGGACAATTTGGAGAATTGGACTCTATAAGTACCACAGCAACAGCATTCTGTTCATACCATTTCGTAATTTCTTCAGAATAGTGTCAGCTCACAAGATCAGGCCAAAATAATTGTTGTGAGTTATGACTTCTTAGAAAAGGTAAAACATCCTTTGGCAAACTTTTTTTTTGTATATTTTACCATCTACTGTCTCTGTTGTGATAAACGAACGACTTCGTTTGCCACAACTACAACTAGCTGGCCATAACATGAACCTTTTTGGAAATTTCGACAGCATTTTCTTCTTGCAATCTTCTGGAGCGTTTTTTGATTCGTACAAGTGTAAAATTCTTGCCCAGGTATCTATTTGGAGTCTGGTTGAATGTACGTTTCGTCATGTAATAACTACAACGCATTAAAATTTTGGAAAAAAATCGATGTACAATTTTCGTACCCTTCATTTTGCGGATAAATTCTGCTTAGCATCGCAATTAGGTGCAGCTTGGGCCTTGTACGATCTTAATTCGGCCCTTGACTTAACTTTCTTGATGTAAGATTGCGACATTTGTACCTTTTTTGCGACATCACGTGATGATAACTTCGGATCAGCTGAAAAATGCATTACTAGGGTTTCCTTTTTTTTGTCTTTCACTCCTTGCTTTCCTCCACTACCTGGCTTCCGTTCTGACGTTAAACGCTCCCGAAACTTTTTTAAGACGGAACATACGGTGGATTACGTATATTTTAACGATTTTGCTATAGATCTATAGCTTAAATGCGGATTTTCTGTATGTTTGAGCAAAATTGTTTCACGCTGCTCATGTTCGGAGCTCGCCATCGTGAAAACAAATGAAGGAATGGGAAACTATCATAATATTTTTTATTCATCATACTATGAAATTAATAAAATTAGTACTAAATCGTTTGTATACTATGCAAATAAAAAAATATAAGCACTTATGTGTGCCCACGTTTTGGCGTGTTCAAGCTTTATTAATTAGAATTTCATCGAAATTGGCCCAGCCGTTTCTGAGCGTGAAGAAGTAACAATTACGCCGTGTCCGGCGACAGCGACTCCGTCAATTATTCGTGTCCGGGTTATAAAAGGCTCTGATGTGACTCGCAAAACCAAACTTCGTCTTGAAGATGCGATTACAAGGTACGCAATGAAGTTGTCCAGCAAGTAACAAGTAGCAACACACTCACGAACTTTCGTCTTTATATATAATTATCCGATGGCCACTGATATTTTTATTATTTTTTTTTTAATTTATTATTAACTTGTTTTTGCCCGCGACTACGTCCGCGTGGAACTTGGAAGTATGGAAGCAACCTCGTACAAAACGATATATATCTACCTAATCACCTTAATGAATAAAAGGGATTATTAAAAACGCCTAAGCAAATGTAAGAGCAGTTGTGCTTTTGGTCTAATAATTACATTTCCTATAGGGTCATCAATGTCATCATGAATTACTTACTCACTTTTCAATCTTTTTAGGGATAATTTCCAGGATGAAAACTATCCTATGTCCTCCCTCGGATCTTAAACTATCTACATGCCAAATTTCATCAAAATCGATTCAGCGGTTTAAGCGTGAAGAGGTAACAGACAGACAGACACACTTTCGCATTTATAATATTAAGTAGTATGGATAAAACGAATACACAGCGTTTTATTACAATTACATTTTCGCCAAACTGCATAACAGTTTGTTGGCGAATATTATACACTCTACTTTGTTTTCCTATTACCTTACACTGCGTAACTAACCGCTAATTAAACTACCTACACTTAAATATATGTGCTACAAACAGCTAAGCAGCACTGTTCAATTAACTGTACACCATGAAGTCTAACACGTTGTAATAAGGTTTATATTCGTTTACAAATGCATAGACAACACTGATACTATTAAATCTAACTACAAAAAAATTCTAAGAAAAAATGTTTTATTTTCGTTTGGAAACATTGTAAACATTGTTGAAAATCGGTGACTGTCATTGATGTCAACAAAGAGGAATCGGGGCGAACTATTCTGCAAATTTCGAGCAATTTTTTGCATAACAAAGCCAAAACTATCTACAGTGATGAAAGTCGTTTTTTTTTCAATAGTATTCAGTATTTATTTCGCAAGAAGAACGAAGGATTGAGCATTCCGGTAAACAATGTTTTAAATTTGGTTGACGACAAACTTTGACAAATGGCTAATGACGTTTAAGAATGCAAATATATGACGTATGCACATTATTGCCATATGAATGCTGTTTGTAGCGCCACTATTCCTGGGCCGGACTTGTTAGGCTATTCAAAACGTAGGTACGTGGCGCGGAGGCACGTTAGACGAGAGGTTAATAATCTGTAATGGAATAATGTCTCTTTCCAGATCTGAAGTCGGTGTCAGTGGAAGGCGACGGAGTGGCTGATGTAGAAACACTCCTGCGCCGCGTGGCCTACGGAGATGCGCGCGCATTCCCTACTCCAGGCAGACGTAATGTCCACGTGGCCACCACAATCACGTGAGTACAGCGTCAACAGCCACAGGCATCGTAACTCGTACTACATGTAACTTGTTGTACAAGAATTCATTCTGTAATTGAATATCTAAACGTAATATTTAACACAACAAAATAAACAATAACCCAATAAAAATAAGTCTTGCATGCCCTAGGCAGCAGGGGTTTAAACTTAACCATTTTAAGATATACTGTATTTACAACATGTGTGCAATAAATAACTTTGACTTTGAGGAAGCAGGGCGTTCGAAGTGAAGCGATAAATAATATTCACGCGTTTAAAGGTTATTCCTTTTAAAATGCTGATTAGTTTAGATATTTTTCTCCATGATCAAACATGTTTCTTAATATATTATTGATGTTTTTTTTACAAAGCCCAAATTTGAGTTTTATTGGTCGCTAAGTCGCTATACCGTCACGGTAGGCACCGCATGCTGTAAATTGATGTACATGGAAAACGACTGGAAAGATTTGGAAAATTATATTTCTGTTTGCTTGTTTGTATTATTATTTTTATTAAAATTCAAATTCAAATTATTTATTTCGGATCAATGATCCATAGATTGTTAGTAACATCCAAAAAAACCTTTACAAAACATTTAAAAATTAAGGTTAGTAACATAAATACATTGCACATAATAATAATAATGAATAATAGAAAATACAGAAAGAAAAACAAAAACAATCGGTACAGTAACAATTAAATAGCATTTAGGTATTCTCGATGCACCATTTCTCAACATCTGTCGCTGCCACATGTAGGCTATTCCAGTGCTTGAATAATGGTGGATCTTACTATATTTACATACAATGTACATTGTGACTGAATAAATGAACTGAACCGTTTCCCAGATGCGACAACGGGCGGATAATCAAGGCGAAGCCCGCGGAGTCGTACATCATGGTGCTGCAGCCGCAGACGCCCAGCATCCTGATCAACGGCACCGACGACGCGGCGCGCGACTACGCGCACTTCCGGCAGGGGCTGCGCGTGTTCCCGGAACTGGCCGTGCGCGTGCTGGCGGCCCGGGGCAACGGGAAAGGTAGGTGACGTAGCTAAGGATCCGGCTCGAAGGACCATTACGTCCAACCATCCATCAGACCATCCATCCAACCATCCATCCATCTATCCATACATCCATCCATCCATCCACCCACCCAACCATCCAACCGTCCATCTACCCATCCAACCACCCAAACACCCATCCATCCATACAACCATCCACCCATCCATCAATATATCTATCCATCCAACCATCCTCCCAACCATCCTCCCAACCATCCTCCTATCCACCCGTCCATCAATCCATCCATCCATCCATCCATCCATCCATCCATCCATCCATCCATCCATCCATCCATCCATCCATCCATCCATCCATCCATCCATCCATCAATCAATCAAGACTACAGCTACTATTACGGAGAAAGAGAGGTAATATTTCTCGCTCGACGAGAAAGAGCGAGAGGCGACGAAGGGTTAATTAAAGCGAAGCCCGCGGAGTCGTACATCATGGTGCTGCAGCCGCAGACGCCCAGCATCCTGATCAACGGCACCGACGACGCGGCGCGCGACTACGCGCACTTCCGGCAGGGGCTGCGCGTGTTCCCGGAGCTAGCCGTGCGCGTGCTGGCGGCCCGGGGCAACGGGAAAGGTACGTTCCGTTGATAAGGATCCGGCTCGAAGGACCATTGCGTCCAACCATCCATCCATCTATCCAACCATCCATCCATCCATCCATATACCACCCAACCATCCATCCAACAAACCACCCACCCATCCATCCTTCCAACCACCCATCCACCTATCCATCCATCCATCCATCCATCCTTCCAACCACCCATCCACCTATCCATCCATCCATCCATCCATCCATCCATCCATCCATCCATCCATCCATCCATCAATCAAGACTACAGCTACTATTACGGAGAAAGAGGTAATATTTCTCGCTCGACGAGAAAGAGCGAGAGGCGACGAAGGGTTAATCAAAGCGAAGCCCGCGGAGTCGTACATCATGGTGCTGCAGCCGCAGACGCCCAGCATCCTGATCAACGGCACCGACGACGCGGCGCGCGACTACGCGCACTTCCGGCAGGGGCTGCGCGTGTTCCCGGAACTGGCCGTGCGCGTGCTGGCCGCCCGGGGCAACGGGAAAGGTACGTTCCGTTGATAAGGATCCGGCTCGAAGGACCATTGCGTCCAACCATCCATCCATACACCCATCCACCCAACCATCCATCTAACAAATCACCCATCAATCCATCCATCCACCCATATACCACCCAACCATCCATCCAACAAACCACCCACCCATCCATCCTTCCAACCACCCATCCACCTATCCATCCATCCATCCATCCATCCATCCATCCATCCATCCATCCATCCATCCATCCATCCATCCATCAATCAAGACTACAGCTACTATTACGGAGAAAGAGAGGTAATATTTCTCGCATACGTTCCGTTGTTGAGGATCCGGCTCGAAGGACCATTGCGTCCAACCATCCATCCAACCATCCATCCATACACCCATCCACTCATCCATCCATCCATCCATCCATCCATCAATCAAGACTACAGCTACTATTACGGAGAAAGAGGTAATATTTCTCGCTAGACGAGAAAGAGCGAGAGGCGACGAAGGGTTAATCAAAGCGAAGCCCGTGGAGTCGCACATCATGGTGCTGCAGCCGCAGACGCCCAGCATCCTGATCAACGGCACCGACGACGCGGCGCGCGACTACGCGCACTTCCGGCAGGGGCTGCGCGTGTTCCCGGAACTGGCCGTGCGCGTGCTGGCCGCCCGGGGCAACGGGAAAGGTAGGTGACGTAGCTAAGGATCCGGCTCGAAGGACCACTGCGTCCAACTATCCATCCATCCATCCAACCATCCATCCATATACCCATCCACTCATCCATCCAACCTTCCAACCATCCATCCACCCACCCATCCATTCATCCATCCATCCATCCATCCATCCATCCATCCATCCATCCATCAATCAATCAATCAATCAATCAAGACTACAGTATTGCGGTGAAAGAGATAGATAATATTTCTCGCACGAGAAAGAGTGAGATGCGACAACGGGTTAATCAAAGCGAAGCCCGTGAAGCCGCCACCAAACCATCCATCCATCTATCAATCATTCCACCCATCCATCCATCCAACCACCCAAACAGCCAACCATCCAGCCATCCATCCATCCATCAATTCATCCATCCATCCAACCATGCAACCAAACCATCCATCCATCGATTCATTATGATTGCGGAGAAAGAGAGAAAACTAAACTTAGAAGAGAAAGTTTCAGTTTCGTTTATTTGGCCAAGCAACAAAACACGTGACATTTAGCAAGTTGCAGAAATAGAAAAACATGCATTTTTAACTAAACTGAATAAGGTATACTTCGATAAAAATAAATTTACAGATGACATATGGTAATTTGAAGTCTATACAAATTAGTTGACATCAACCACTAAATATGATTTGCGAAAAGTTATACACGGAACAATGTTACAGTTTTCTTGCTTTGTTTGAGTATGATAGATAATGTTTCTCGCGCGAGAAGGAGTTGCGTGTCACAGTTGTGCTAGATGCTGGTATGCTGACACGGTACGTGACACTAGCTGACGTCATCACTGAATTGGTTGGTTCTCACAATCCGTTTTTAACGTATTATTCTTGTCGCCACGGCATCTGAAACCATACTAAAGATATCAAGATTGTCTAACTGTCATTTCCTTTTCAGAAGCCGAAACCCAGAAGTTGGATTCCTGCGTGGTTTCAGTCTACCCCGCGTTGAACCCCGACCACGAGGCGCTGTCGCTCCGTTCTGCGGCTGAGCTACCACTTCGTTACGACATCCGTGCGGCCGTGACGCGCGACGGCGTGATCTTGACCGGGGCTGACTCCGTGCATAACTACCAACAGGTTACTTAACACTCGTATTCTCATAGCCTTAGGGCCGGTACAGACGGACAGTATTTCAACTGCAACCCAGCTGCAAAGTGGCAGTTCCAGGGCAGTTTTATTTAGGTTCTGCTGGAATGGGTTATTGTTGTTTTTTTTCTTTAAATGATTCGTTTCTTAAATGTTATCGTTTTTTTTTAAGACATGATTTCAACTGTATCAGGGTTGGTTAGCCCTCACTATCAGTAGTCGGTCTTGGGAGTATAACCCGCTAATGGAATTATCTCCGCGGCATAGGGGTAAATGTTATCGTTTGTTAAATGATTGTACTTATTCGATACATGGTAGTAATTATTTTATTATATCTATTAAGGTTACCTTTTCTTACAGGTTTTACGTGAGATCGAGTACAGTAACAAGAAACCCGCTTACTACCTGAACCGTGTCTTCAAGCTGACCTGCTCGGAGCTCGATGGACGATTCACCAGCAACGAATACGTACAGACGGTGAGTTATATTAATAAGATTAATAAGTTGGTCTCGACAAACATCTTAAGAGACTCGCTAGATGGCTGGATCAAGGGCCAGATATAGAAGGCGGTACTCCTGGACACGGCGCGCATTGTCAGGAGGTTCCTCTCTCTGCAGCCCTAACCACCGGTAGCCTGGGCCCTGCCCCGCTGCCCTAGGTTAGGTTTTCTATAGTATATTTATATTTTGTAATTACTTTATTGTATTTTATTTTTTTTGTAAAAAACCTAGCCTAAGATGAAAAATAAATAAAGGAGATAATAAAATAGTACATTACGTAACAAGGGTGGTAAACGAGGAATTACAAACGAGTGTCTATTAGGAGCCCGAAGCCGAAGGCGAGGGCTTTAATGATACGAGTTTGGAATTCCTTTACCACCAGAGTCACGTACGACGTTTTTCATCACACTTTGGAGGAAAGTCAATACCAAAATTACTTACCGCCCTAGGGCGTAATATACAACTTACCGTACGACGTTTTTCATCACACTTTGGAGGAGTCAATACCAAAAATACTTACCGCCCTAGGGCGTAATATACGACTTACCGCCTTAGGGCGTAATATACGATTTACCGCCCGGTTTTCTAGCATGTAAACCCATAAAGCGTGATTAAATTTACTTACCGCCCTAGGGCGTAATTTACGACTTACCGCCCGCTTTTCTAGCATGTAAACCCTTGTTTACGAGCAAGTGTGATGAAAAATATATTCTGGTCTGTTTCAGTTGACTGTAGTGCACCCTCACATGAGCGGAGAGGGGCTGGCTCGCGAGCTGCACCCCAGCGGCGTCGCCGACAAGATGGACGCCGTCGCCAGGGATAAACAGGTAAAATCTTCGCAAAATTTTAATGAAAAAGAAATGTAACTATCTTTTATTCCAGGCTCATTATTCATTGTTAGTCAGCGCTTATCCTATGTAACTCTTTTGAGTGTCTTTTTTATTAACAGCTTAGAAGTTTTAAAGGGTTTTGAAACAATTTCTTGGAAATTCAGGTAAATGAAAGTTAAATAGCTCAAAATGGCACTAAAATTTACTCGATAAAAAAATTTCAGATCTCGCTCCACGCTCAGACTCATGATCAATGAATTAATGACTCAAACTAGCTTAAGTAAATCCCGAGATCCAATTTTTAGATTTCCGTACCTCAAAAGGAAAAAAACGGAACCCTTATAGGAACACATTGTTGTCGGTCTGTGTCTGTCAAATCCAAATTATCAAGCTTAAATTCATATCAAATACTCAGGTCTACTGTCCCTTGGAGCCGTGAAAAAAACAAACTTCTAAAGCTCTGGTTTCCTAGGATAGCGAACGCAATCTCTCGGCACTCGCAAGGGAATCAAAATCTACAGGATCTTGAAATTTGGTACGAAGCAACGTCTGTTTTGTATGGTTTATTGTTTAAAGAATAGTTGTAAAATACCACTTCTACGCTGCCTCTAGGCTGCTTAGGGCTTGTGCACAAATCACGTGAGGTTCAATAGGGGGAGGGGGGGGGGGGGGGGGGTCACGAAAAAATCACGAAATATCATGTGGGGGGAGGGGGGATATAAGGAGACCTCACGTGTATTTTTCTATAGTGAACGAACTAAGAAAAAATCGATATTTTTTCTCGGTTTTGTTAAAAATAAATCTTCACTTGTTAAATACTTCAAAATAGCGAGTCTATTTTTCGAAATTTTGGCGGGAAAAAAATACACGTGAGGTAGTGAGGGGGAGGGGGGGGTTAGCAAAGAACCTCACCAAATATCACCAGGGGGGAGGGGGGGGGGTCAAAAAGTAGCCGAAAAAACCTCACGTGATTTGTGCACAAGCCCTTAGAAGTGGAATACGTTTACTTAGGAACATGACGTAAACATCTTTCCAATCTTGCAGCCTCTGCACGCGCACAGCCACTCGCTGACCCCGCGCGTGTACGCGGCGCACGCGCAGCGCGACGCGCACTCCGCCGAGCTGCCCTCCGCGAAGCTCCTCGACGTGCCGAGCCCCTCCAGTAAGTTCACAGTGTTTGCAGTGTTCGTGATGTACCAGCAATAAAATGAGAGTACATAGTAAATATGGACAAGACCGCCTTTGACGACGCGGTTGGCGCAGTTAAGCCATGGTGCTTAATCCTTAATTTGACAAAGAACACTAAACTTCCATAATTCAAGCCTCGTCCGGGTTCCATAGTTCAAACGATTGCGGTTCAGAAAAAAAATCCTCTAAGTCAGCCGTTACGCTTGGTGGAGGTGCGGCGCCATAATATTTTTTTTAACCAAAATATAAAAAAAATCCTCTTTTTGTATGTTTTTCTAAACCTTAGTTATGATAGGTTTTGTCCAGTATGTTGGACAATGCCAAATCAAGTGTTAAGCCATTATATAAACGGAACGTAGCTCGTATGTTAGTCACATCCGAGCGCGTAGATTCTGATCCTACCGACTGTGCTGTATAAATATGAGAATGACGACGCGTTTGCCGCAGTTTTTAGACACCAGCCTACTCTGGCGGTCCTGGGTTCGAATCCCGGCTGGGGCAAATATGTGTGTGATGAACTCGAATATTTGTTCCTGGGTCATGGCTGTTACCTATATATATATCGTCGTCTAATACCCCATAGTACAAGATTTGCTTACTTTGGGACTAGGTCGATTATTGTATGATTGTTCCTTGATATAAAAAAAAGATCTTTGATTTGTTGTATAGACCACGTGGCCCTGCTGATCGGCGTGGTGGCGTGCGGCGTGCTGGTGCTGCTGGGCGGCGTGGGGCTGGCGCGCGCGCGCGCTCCCCGCCGGCCGCGAGCCGCGCGCGCGCGCCCGCCGCGCGACGAGATGGCCTGGGACGACTCCGCGCTCACCATCACGCTCAACCCCATGGATGAGGTGAGTGGCTGCACTATACCGTGTGGTGCTGCTGGGCGGCGTGGGGCTGGCGCGCGACGAGATGGCCTGGGACGACTCCGCGCTCACCATCACGCTCAACCCCATGGATGAGGTGAGTGGCTGCACTATACCGTGTGGTGCTGCTGGGCGGCGTGGGGCTGGCGCGCGACGAGATGGCCTGGGACGACTCCGCGCTCACCATCACGCTCAACCCCATGGATGAGGTGAGTGGCTGCACTATACCGTGTGGTGCTGCTGGGCGGCGTGGGGCTGGCGCGCGACGAGATGGCCTGGGACGACTCCGCGCTCACCATCACGCTTAACCCCATGGATGAGGTGAGTGGCTGCACTATACCGTGAGGTATAAATTCATCTGCGACACAGGCGCGACAGCGGCCTATCGGTGTAACTCGGGCGTCGGTGACCTTTTAATGCCGAATCCTTCGACAAGGCATTCACGTGAATGCCCTTCCCCACCTCGCGCGTCCCGCGCTCGAATGCGCTCGCCCCGCGACCTCGAGCCGTGACACACAAGTGTCGCTGTCGTTTCTTTTTACGTTAGTATATTTTCTCAAACATGCAATGAAATATCGTCATAACGTGCGTTAAAACAGGCTTCGAAGTGTCAAGTTTCGGGCGGAACAATTCGAGAGAACTGTAAAGGAATTTCATACAAAATTGAAGGCCGGAAAGTAATTTGGATTTAATTTTAATGTAAACATGGCGTCTGTGTTTATGAACAGCTGATATAATTTTTTTTTTCTAGTGGCTACCCATTTAGCCATCGGACCAACAATATCCGCGTTAATGCCTAGTACACACGAACTGATATTACAAATCTGTATGATCCCAATGTGTTGATGAATAAATTTAAAATACTGTCTATACGTAAGTCACCAGAGACCATAGACAATATTAAAAATCCTCTGCCGTTATTTTATTTATTATAGAAATTAAGATTCTTATTATCAGGTTGTGTATAATGACCCTAATATTCGAGCACTACACACGTGGACGACTTATTAAAGAAAAAAAATATAGAGGGATTGGAGGGAAAATTAAAAATATATTTTTTAAACATGGCGTCTGTGTTCATGAACTGGCTGAACAGCTGAATTATGTTTTTTGAGTGGTGTAATTTTTTATTTCATTGCATATGTTTGAGAAAAGCACTATACATGCCTTAGCCGTGAAAAGGGCTGGCCGGCTTCGTATCACTATCCGGCCTCCCTATGGTCGGCCGTCTATACCTACTCAGCCGGCAAGCCCTTATTTCCCGGCGTCTGCAGTAATGTACTATTATATTCTTTGTCTGCGACTCCATGGTGAAGGCGAATGGCCATGACGCCTTGAGTTGTTGTCGTTGTTCGGGATTTCCGCGTCACCACCCTCTCAATGACATCGTAAGGAGGGCCTTAATGCCCGCCAATATCCCCTGCGTTCTCGAGCCTTTGGGCATTTGATCACCGATCGCAAAAGGCCGTACGGCTTAACTTTAGTGCCGTGGCAGCGGGGGAAATGTCTGCTTTGGGACGCCACTTGCGTCAGTACTTTCGCCGCCTCGCTTCTCGTACGGACAGTGCGAAAAGCTGGTGCCGCTGCAGATTTTGCCGCGGACAAAAGCGAGATAAATATTCGGTTCAGCAGCTAGCATATCTTGCAACGACTTTGCTTGTCGCGCGAGATAGCATCTGCTGTCATGCACGCACGGTATTGAAATGAAAGTGACAGGCAGTATTTATTGAGCGACAAAGAGTCTCTTGTCAAAGTAATGATAGACGTACTGGGCGGTAGTTATTATTTTATACCCTACCGTTCGAGACTACTGGCTGCTGGGAGTCGGAGGCTATTGCCTTCATTAGGGAAGTGGGACGTCGTATTAGTGAAAGGGGGTGACGCCCGCGCGGGTTCGTTCCTAGTGCAACGGTTTCCCATCGCCATTCAACGTGGTAATGCGGCTAGTGTGATGGGTACTTTTGTGCCAGGGGGACTTTTTGACAAGGGACCTAATTCTAGAATGCCGTATGAGAGATCGCAAAACGTCAAAACTCTATTAGATAACAGTGATATCGCCTTTGAGCTGTCATGAAAATGCGATGAGCTTCAAGTGACATATCTCATCTCAATTTTGGAAATACGAAGGCGATAATGATTGTCAAAAATGCTATTCATGCATATGAATTTCTGTTTTGAACGAAACGTAACTGACTAATTGCACGCACTACACGGTCGGGTTAAAGTATGCGCCTGTTATTTATGCCGTCACATACAAAGGAAACGCAAATTAAGCGCGACCGGATTGACGAAGTTGCGATGTTCTAGGGATATCGCCACTTGTCAAGTAGGGACACGTGAAAAGTGTCGGATGGCGACGAAATGGAGAGATCTCCAGCATCTCTCTAAAATTGGTCGAATTACCCCCCAGGCTTAAGTTAGTCTTAAATTAAGAGGTTTTTTTCATTGATAACAATTTTTGTTTTTGTGCATCGTGAGGAAACCACCTAAGCCCAATAAGGCCTAGTTTCCCCTCTGGGTTGGAAGGTCAGATGGCAGTCGCTTGCGTAAAAACTAGTGCCTACGCCACATCTTGGGATTTAGGTAGCCGACCCCGATCGAGAATTCATTCTCAAAAAATGGGACAAAGGCTAGGAGGATGATGAACAATTTTTGTTTTTGTATTTTTGACATGGTTTATTTAAATACAATTTTATTAACTACATTTTAAGTGTATCAGGTTTTACTCACCGGTTCTCATTTTTTTGTCTTCTAGCAGGCCGCAGCCGAGATGGGCACGGCCGGCGCCGCCGAGCTGAGCTCTGACGGCGAGTCGTGCGACGACTCCGACTCCGACCGACACGACTCGTCCGACGAGGACGAGGAAGGTAATGTGTTTGCCCGAGTTGTCATTTCATATGTCTTATTAAGAGGCCTTATTCCATTTAAAATGCTGAATGTTTAGACATTTTTCTCTATGATGAAACATGTTTCTTAACATATTATTGATGTTACTACCTAGAAAAGGGCTATTGGGATTTATTGGTATATATTTGAAACCTACAGTTTGAATTTTTCATTGATAATTTTTGTTTCAAAAACTACTCGAAATAGACAAAATTCACGCGGAAAATTTGTTTTTTCAACTTATTTTCGACGGCAATGAAAGCATAAAATAGCTATGTTACTACCTAGAACTCGGGGAAAAGTATTATTCACTTAAAAAAGTTATCTGAAATTATCATTATGTTTGTCATAATATGAAAAAAAAAACAATTTTAAAAGGAATAAGGCCTCTTAAAATACTTACGAAACTGTCACGTCGTAGAAGTCCGTGTGCGTGTTCAGATATTTATGACCGCTTTATTTGTTGCCATATATCTAATCCATACTAATATTATAAATGCGAAAGTGTGTCTGTCTGTCTGTCTGTTACCTCTTCACGCTTCAACCGCTGAACCGACTTAGATGAAATTTGGTATGGAGATAGTTTGAGACCCGGGAAAGGACATAGGATACTTTCATCCCGAATAAATTTAGTGTTCCCGTGGGGTGAGCGGGTAACACCGCGGGGCACAGCTAGTAATTACTATACCAAAAAAAGATTTGGTGTGATCATTTCATATTCCTGAATCACACTCATATTATAAAGGCGAAAGTTTGTGAGTGTATGTGTATGTTTGTTACTTCTTCACGCGCAAACGGCTGGACCAATTTTGATAAATTTTGGTATGAAGGTAGCTGACACCCTGGATTATAACAAAGGAAATTTTTTTCCCCGAAAAATTTAGTGTTCCTATGGGATGAGTGGGTAAAACCGCGCGGCGGTATCATATAATTTCGTATAATACGAGTATTTAATACGATATCTTCTTTTCCAGTGATGTCCGGAAAGCAGCACAAATACAGAAACATCAGCCAGCTGGAATGGGACAACAGCACCATGTAATGCGCTCGCGCACCTATCTAGCATCTCTCTCGCACGCGAGCCACGCCTCTATCGCTATCTCGCTCAAACTGTATGCTAGTTTAATTCGTGATATCATATTGCAGTATCCTTGTTTAAAACTTTTATTGAATAATTATTTTAAATGTAAAATGGACTTTATCAGCGTTTCCGAATAGCATGACACAAACTTAGCTGATATGACTAGTTTTCATACGGTGAATATCTCGTTTTTTTATGTGTTTATCGAATATATTTACGATTTTGTCAACTTATTTCGCCCTGAATAAGTTGGTTTATAAGAGCACAAAAATTTTAGAAAACTAAACTAATGTTAAGTGTACAAAAAGAGGCCTATTCATACTCTTTAATATTTAAGTTGCGATTCAATGCAGATCTTTTTACACAATGTGATTTTACGTTGAAGCTAGCTTAAAATTTCACTAATTTTGCGTTCTATGAATTGAATCGACTGATTGGACAAAACTACTAGAATAATTCACTGAACCAAGCCCAATTCCAGGTCCCAGTCGACGTATACGATTAAGTTTAGGAAGCAATCGATTATCACGCAATTAAACTAATGTATTCGTTTTCGAACGCTCCGTACTTCTCTGTTGCTTACGCCTAATGTACAGTAAGCCAAGAAATTATTCTACCACTTTTTGACCATGTCATATGTATCAGCCGGTTTCGATTGAAAAACTTATTTCCCCGTCGATATCAGCCATCTTAGAGACCGCTAGCCGACTGACAGCGAAATCACAAATTTGTTGTTTGAACGCGGTAGCCTACTACCGTAGTGTAAAAAATATCGATAGAGTCACGAGAACGATTCAGAACAGATATTTAACCCTCAACGAAATAGAGGGGTGTTATGTATGTGTGTGTCTGTCTGTGGCATTTGGAATTTTTAGCTATGTTTGGTGGAAATAAATTCATTATATCTTGATATAGGTACCTACAGCAAATTGTGACCGCATTTCTTAAAGTTTGCTAACTTTTAGCCGGTTGCACGATAATTCGAACAGGTCGGAAAGTGACTAATTCCTGGCTTAGTGTACGACGGAGACGCACGGAGCGACCACAGTACAGAAAGGAATTGATTTCTCCGCTCGAGTGTAGAAGCTTGGCACAAAACACGGCACAATTCGTCATTTGTATGTTTAATTTGTAGTTTATTGTAAGTCTAAAATTGATCATATCAAGTTTATACGTAAAGAATCGTTTTCGCACACCGCTGTTGCCAACATGATCAACTTGTACTTAACGCGTTGGGGGCCATTCATCAATTACGTGAGTGTTCTATAAATCTCAACATACCCTTTGTCAGTACGTAATATTTTTTGTTAGTCAAAATGCTTGATTTCTAACAGTGATGGATAATTTGAGGGCTAAGCGTTGGGGAAATCAATAAAAATATATACTTAATTGTCTTTTAAGATAAAAAAACATGTATTTACGTGAATTCATCCGTTTTAGTAGCTATTGCCCTTTCTAAAACCAGATAAAATCTTACGCAAGCGGGAGTCCAAAAATCGTATGTGGATGGATTAGTGAGGTCAGAAATGGCCAAAATTTGTCCTCGCGTAGTCAATAGATGGCCCCTTCCTTCCGGCGGCAATTTTCCAGCCGCTATGTTGGCAGTAGTGGAATGCCCACGCCTGCTTCGTAGAGTACTCTAAACTCTAGAAATCTTTTCTAATCTTTTTTTAAGAATAAGTGAAACAACTGTATGTACTAAAATAATTGTAGTTGTTGTAATTTCGTATGGAATCAGTATAGCTCGTAAACTTAGTATATAAGTGATCAAATACTATGTATATTGAAATACTTAAGAGATGTGTTGTATGCTTCACTTGTCACTTCAAATATATTTTGCTATGGATTTTTTTTAGTTATAGAACTCCCGAGGCGTTACCGCCAGTTGTTTTATGTTCAAAAGTGCATTTAACTTTTTTTTGACGGTACAAAATGCTTCGTACAATTGTAGTTTGGTCGTTTGACAAAAAAGTCCAAAAACACTTCTACCTTTTATGAGCTTCTCAAAGATCGGCTTAAATGTATATTAGGCACAGATATTTTGAAAAAATAAAAAAAAACTAGATGTACGATATTATACAAGTAATATACAAATATCGACAGCTACTATATAATTAATTATATATATATTTTGAATGAGTTAAGGGATTTTTACTAACAATTAGGTAGTAAGAGGCGGGGCCCCCGCCGCTCTAACTGTAGGTAGGGTTTTATTTGGGTCTGTCGGTAGTGTGTCTCGCTCGCACACGAGCTGTACCGCATCTCCGTGACAGAGACAGCAAACATCAAAGCATATATAAATGTAGTCGCGGCCATCAGGTTAATTAGCTTGTCAACGAAAGGGCTAGGCCGTTGATTAACTGTCGGAATTAGATTGAATGACATCGTAAGGTATTGATATTTTCCTTACAATCCTAAAAGCTACTCGACGAAACCCCGCTTCGCGGGGCTTCTATTTCCGCTCTTAGAACTAACAAACAACCAGGCTGAACATATTATATTCTACTAAACAGCTAAAGATCATTATCAACGGTCTAGGCATTTTATTGACTGGATAATTCAACCAGTTGGCTGCGTATACTACACTGCATATAAATTTGATCACCAAGAACCTTTTTGGTCAAAGTTACGGGATTGTGAGTACAGTTAGACGTAAAGTGGTTGCATATCATGAACGAACGTTTGCCATATTAGTGTATATGTACGACTGTACGACCCCAAGCAATCGTGGACATAATCATTTGTCTTTGTCACTAGTTAGCGTTGTTGTATGTTGCCGTTTCTCTCGCACAGTCGATGTCGTTTGGGTGGGTTGTGTGTTTGGCATGTCATTATAAAACCAAAAATGGGTGTAACATAATTAATATCTTTGACCACGCAACCATGGTCTTAAGAAGACTGAACTGTTGATAAGTCCCATAGTTACAGTTTTCAGGCATTTCCCACAATAATTGAACACAAGATAAAGTTTTAGTAATTTTGTGTTAAAATTTACAAGGATTACTAATAATAAAGTAAAGTACAACTAAGAATGACCCATTGCCATAAGCTTGGTTATTAAATGTGCCATCTATGTTTAAACAACTAATATGACAGTTTTTGTCAAATACGCAACCCGCCATATTAAGTTTCTGCTTGAAGTTTCCTGTTGTGTTTGTTAGTTTGTTCTTGACAACCGTCCAAACCTATTCGCTATTATTAAAGTAAAAACGAGGCCAGATAAAAAATTCAACAATACCCGTACCAAGTTATATCATGACTGAAGCGACACATAATTGTTGTCGTTTCTCGTATAGAGTTAGCGACAGTTTTGCTGTCGCGTTGCGTTTCATGGTACGGGGTATAGTCCGTTGCATGCATTTGACAACAAAAGGACGTTGGACGTTGAAGTTTGTTTTTTATTTAGTCTCGATTTTACTCTAGTTTAAGATCTGAAGTGTTTTATTCTTTGACGACGCACGAGCAACCAGTTTTATTAAGTATTACGTGAGGTAGCTACTTTGTATTCTTTTTTTTTGTATTTCGCGGTATTATTACGGTATACTTAGGGAACCTCTTTGATGTATGAATTATTATATTTTAGCTAAAAATAAAGTTGGTTTAAAATAATTGTTATTTTATTCTGATTTCCGATTCCCTTTTTACCTTTTCCTAGGTATTATCCCCTAGTTCATTAGAAAAGTTAATACTTAAAGAATTTTGAAAAAGTAAAAGTATGATGGTTCAAACTTGTTGACTATAAGTTTATGAGTCAAACTCTTGTTGGTAGCTCATGGACAGGCATGAAAATAATAATAGTAGATATCAGACTACCTCACACAAATCGATCTAGTCCTAAATTAAGCTCAAAAAGGCTTGTGTTATGGGTACTAGACGACGATATACATACTTGTATCGATAAAGATATACATAAATACATAGAACAACCATGACCCAAGCACAAATATACAAGTTCATCACACAAATATTTGCCCTGGCCGGGATTCGAACCTAGGACAGCCGGCTCAGTAGACAGGTTTCTACGAACCGAGCCAACCGCGTCGTCATGCCAAAAAAAATATTTTTTGGGATCAAATATCTATATGGGACTAACTACACTTACACTGTTATATTCTGCTTTGCTATGACATTAAGCCAATAGTAAAATACATTTAATGCTTACCGTAGGTATCTCCACGCATTCCTGTGAAGAAGGTATGGGTAGACGTAGAGAGAGATAAAATAAATAAGTACCTATTAGGATTAGGACAATCATACACAAATCGATCTAGTCCCAAACTAAGCAACGCTTGTACTTACTATGTGTACTAGATGACGATATACATACTACAAATAGTACAAATACATATTATATAGATAACGTCCATGACCCAGGAACAAATATTCGATCCTATTAGGGTTTCAATTTTGCCGATTTATTTATCTCCTAAAAAACGGGCTATTTTACAGTTCAAGGTCATTAGAAACTTATCCATTTCAAATGTTGAGTATAGCTAAAAAAAGCTTATCTGATACCTTTCTTCACAAACACTTGCTTTTAAGAATAAAATAAAGACATCTCTGAAGTTAAAGTTACGTGTCCAAGTATTCAAGACCCACAGTGAGCTGAAAGCCGGAGTTTCGACGGCTCGGCACTTATTTAATTGGGGTACACTTGACCCCGCTTTGTGTCGAGCTGAGAGACACGTGCCCATACCTGCAGCCTTCTGGAACAGTGGAAAGTTCAAAGTAACTTGGGAGAAATATAATTTTGCTAGTAATCCGCCCCGGCTTCGCACGGGTGAAATGCTGATAAATTATGCATGTGTACACCTATTATAACCTTCCTCTTGAATAACTCTATCTATTAAAAAAAGCGCATCAAAATCCGTTGCGTAGTTTTAAAGATCTAAACATACATAGGGACAGTCAGCAGGAAACGACTTTGTTTTATACTATTAATTTAGTGGTGTAATAAGCCCATTTTTTTGTAAATATAGCATACTTTCTTCAACGGAGTTTCTCTACAACTCTAGCGTTATTGTCACCTATTGCGGACGGCATTAGAACTAATTTACTACTGACCGCTGCGCTGGATAGTATTAAAAAAAAGCACTCTGGGATATAACATTTTGCTCCATATATTCTACACCCCATAATGCATATAGGTATTGGCTGTTTTCATGTACTTACGTATTAACTTTTGTCACCGGCTTCACCCTTGATTATCATTTTTGCACTTACAGTTCATTCAATAAGTACCTACAGTGATAGGACACCCTCTGTTGACTCAGGTGCATATTGACGTCCATCAATGTTAATGGGGTTCGTTCAGTCCATCTATATTGATTTTTCTATACCATTTATTATAAGTCTAAAATGTGTTAAATATCAGTTTTCTATGGATTATTTCAGGAAAACGCTTAACAGCGCGGCGCATGTGGATTTGTGCGCGGCATCAGTCGTACAGTATCTGTTAAGTTAAGAGGCCTTATTCCTTTTAAAATCCTGATTGTTTACACATTTTTCTCTATGATTTTAACATGTTTCTTAACATATTATTGATGTTACTACCTAGAACAGGGCTATTGGGATTTATTGGTATATATTTGAAACCTACAGTTTGAATTTTTCATTGATAATTTTTGTTTCAAAAACTACTCGAAATTGATAAAATTCACGCGGAAAGTTATTATTATTTTTATTATTTATATATTTTATTCAAATGTCAAGAACATGTCAGGTAAGGTACATCGTCCCACAAAACTGTTTTCACAGTTTGACTGTGGGATCCTTTCTATACAATAGTAATACTCAAGTGTTAAAATCTAAATCTTAATTAATGATAATATAGGTAGGTAAGTGGCAAATATCTATACAATTTTAGCTCAAACTTTTGACTTAATTAAGTTAAATACTGTCTAGGTAGTATTTTAGTACAGCTTTTTTAAATTTATTTTTATTTGACTCTGTCCTAATAGCCGCAGGTAAGGCGTTAAGTAAATATGGTAAGCGCTTTTCGATGAGCCTGTCCCCGTAGTAATTGCTTACTCTGGGTACAGCATACTTACCTGCAGCTACGGACTTGGTGCCATGGTTATGGCTCATTTTAGATAGGTTACTCTCTTGATTACTGTGTTGATTGACTGATAATAAGTATTTGTGTTTTAGGCTTGCCGGAAGAATTTTACATACTTTAAATAACTTGTAATAATCATTTTTATATTTATTTTTAGTTTTATTGTTTACTAATAGCTTGAGGAATCTAACTTGTAATCTTTCTATTTTTTCCAAATTCGTTTTAAAAGTGAGGCCATAGCTATCCAGAGAGTAACCTATAATGGATTCTACTAGTGACACATAAATACATTTTAGGGTGCTTGTTGGGACTCTATAGCTTAGATGATAAAACCTACCAAGTAGGACTCTTAATTTACTACAAATATAGTCTATATGAGATGACCATGAGAAGTTTTCATCTATTTTCATGCCAAGGTAAGTGATGCATTTTACACGCTCAATTGGCTTACATTGGCATGGAACTAGATTATTATGGAAACAGGAGAAGTCATGTGTAACTATTGTAGGCTCTGGCGAACAGGAAGGGTTTAAATAAGGTGAATGTAAAATGATTAGTTTTGTTTTATCTGCGTTTAACACTATACCATTATCGTGCGACCACTTGACTACGGCGTCGACGTCCTGCTGTACCGAGCGGCAGGTGCCGGCGAGGTCGGCCGCGGCGCCGGCGCGCAGCACGCACAGGTCGTCGGCGAACATGTGCGGGGAGCAGTGCCGCAGCACGCCGCACAGGCTGTTCACGTGCAGCAAGTAGCACACCGGGCCGCATCCCGAGCCCTGCGGCACCCCGCACCGCACCGCCCGCTCGGCACCCAGCGTCGACGCCACCTTCACGCGGTAAGAGCGCGCGGTGAGATAGTCACTGAACCACTGGCTCAGTGGCTGGCCCACCCCGCACTCCCGCATGGCCTCGATTAGTGTATTGGTCTCTAGGGTGTCAAATGCTTTCCGAAAGTCGAAAAATACAGCTACAACTACTTTTTTGTTTGCTAAATAACCATTTATTTCATTAGTAAAATTTGATAGTAATGTGCTTGTACTTTTGCCCTTTTGGAATCCATGTTGACACTTATTTAAGATATTATTTTTCTGTAAGTATGATCCTAATTGGTTGACTATGCACTTTTCAATTACTTTGTCTATGCTAGAAAGTATCGCTATGGGTCTATAGTTGGAATATGATTTACAGTCACCTTTCTTATGTATTGGACGAATTATTGCTTGTTTAAGGCCTTCAGGGAAACAAGATTTGCTTACTGACATATTAACTAACTTAGCTAAGACAGGACTTACTTGGTCACATGCCGTTTTCAAGTCGCGCATGCGTACGTGATCGCAACCCGGAGACTTCTTAGAGCTCATACTATTAATTACTCGCGTCATGTCTTTACTACTCACCGGTTGCCACCGCATACACACTTCTGACTCTTTTGCGTATTCTTTCCTATCCAACCATTTGTCATTACACTTATGTTTAATGAGATCTATTTCACTAGAAAAAGTTTCCGCAAATCCATTGCATATATCCTTAATATTACCTTTTGTTTTCATATTATTAAGTATCACTGTATCTAACGACTTTTTGTCGTTTCCTAACATAGTATTGACTTTGTCCCATATTTTCTTTATATTATTATTACAGTCTAAGATACTCTTCTTATCGTAATCACTTTTTGCCTTAGATATAAGTTTAAAACATTTATTTCTATATTTTGTATATGTAATACGCTTTAACATATTATTTGGTTCATAGCTCCATATTTCAAATAGTCTATCTCTCTCTTTAATCATGGATTTCAGCTTAGAGTTAATCCATACTTTTTTATCTCTGTTTGCGCTTACTTGAACAATCTTATAACTATCATTATAAATATTAATAAATAGGTTACAGAACGCTGTATACAGTTCGTTAGGGCATTCAATGGACAATAGTTCCTCAAAGTTAGTATCCAGTAATTTTTCTCGGACTAATCGGTTGTCAAGGACGCGGCGCGTGTTGCCAGGCGCGGGCGCGGCCGGCTCTCCGCCGCCGCTGCGTCGCGGACTTCGCCCGATAGGTGGCGCTGTGCACGGCGCTCTCGACGGAGTATGTTTCCATTCTACTGCTACTGAGATAAAATAGTGATCCGAAATTTTGTGTTTTATGACAGCTGAATTAATACTGTCACTTAGTCCTCTAATATAAATGTGATCTAAGCAAGATTCTACAATAGCTCCATTTAATATTTCTCGTCTTGTAACGCTATCTATGCAGTTAATAAATCCAAACTCTGATAATATACTTTCATATGCAATTACATGGTTATTATTTTTGTCCAAGGTATTAATATTAATATCACCACACAAAACTACTTTAGAGTTTGGAGGTAAAGAGTGTAGTAAACAATGTAATTCATTAATAAATTGTATTTTTTTATCTTGATTCTGTATTTTTGGTGGTCTGTAAATAGATATAATATAAATGTGTTCGTGGTTGCATTCTACGGTTATGGAAACACACTCCGCCGTGGCGAAAAAGCGCGCATGCGCGGGCACCGGCGCGGCCGCAAGCCCGGCCCGCGAGTACACCAGCACGCCGCCCCCCCGCCTCCCTTCCCGAGTCACTACATTTACATTAAAATCTTTAATATTATAAAATGACAAATCTGAATGACTTATGTTTGCTTCTGTAATTACCAATACATTTAAAGAGTTCAAGTGATTGTTAAGTGCTACCATTAATTCGTTGAAATGTTTTTTAATCGAACGGATATTGACATGGACTAAATTTAAATCCTTGTTTCCACTAAATGAATTTGTAAATTCTCCTAAATTATTTACAGTAACAAAATCGACTATGGACTGATTATCAATACAGTCGATACTATTTATGGCTGTGAATTTTAAATAATGGGAATAAACATTGTAGACGTGGTGTGATAATGAGATTGATTACCTACTTAGTTTTTTTTAATTCGTTTAAATCATTCTCCGACCTCACCCATGTGGAGTTGCCGCCGTCGGCCTTCTTCACCAGGATCTTGCCGTTCACCACCCAGATGTACTTAAAGACACCGTGCAGCTGTTTCTTCACGTTCCACAGCAGCACCCTGGTGGCCTTGTTGAGGTCCTCGTTGAGGTAGACCCTGGTGGTCATGGCTCCGCCGGTGACCGCGGCGCTTGTCAGGTCTGCTAGCCGCCGCCGCTGCGCGAGCCACTGGTCGCGCATCGCCGTCCCTGAGCTCTTGAACGCGACGATGATAGGCGCCGGCTTCGCGTTCGGACCGGGTCGTGGTGGATGAGTGCGTCTCGCTGACTCGATCTCCGCACAGGTCACGTCAATTTTCTTGCCGATCGTGGCGACAATGTCCATTATATTTTCGCCTGGTGTCTGCTCGATACCCACGATCTCAATATTATGTTTCCTGGTGGCCTGTTCAAATTCTTGTATTTTTTGTTCAAGCGCCATATTCTGCTTCTCCAAGTATACACATTTGTTATTTGTACTGACAGCCATTTTTTCTAGCCTACTAATCTTCTCCTTCGACTGCTCATGTTCGGCAAGTAGTGTGTCATATTTCTCGGAGAGGACACTTATGCTTTGTTTTATTGCATTTAACTGTTTTTCAAGTCCGGGGAGAACACTGACCTTTTTTATAATAATATTAAGCATTTTATTAACATCTTGATCCTCCACCTGTTCCACCTCGTCGTCAGATTCATTCTCCTCACAATTGTTGCAGCACGTCCGGTTACGGCCCGCCTTCATATCTGCCGCCAGTCCTTTAACGCAACTTCTGTGAAAAGTGCCTTGGCACGGGCCTTGGCACACAAAGTGTGATCCCTTTTTCGCCAATATCTTTTCTTAGTTAGTCTTAGTTAGTTTAGGTATTCAACTTATTTTCGAAAATAAACAATGAAAGCATGAAATAGCTGTGTTACTACGTAGAACTCGGGGAAAAGTATTATTCACTTCAAAAAGTTGGTTGAAATTATCAATATGTTTGTCATAATTTAAGAAAAAATGTTTTTAAAAGGAATAAGGCCTCTATAAATGTATATTTGTCCGCTCATCGCGCCGAAACGGCTGGAAGGATTTCAACCTAATTTGATATAGGAATAGCGGGACATCCAAAGATACTTCTTAGAATACGAAGTTGCACTTCTAGTTTTTTTAATGCAATGGGGTGCACTGAAACTTTTAGTCTTTTTGAGATAAATTTTAATGTTATTAAAGCTATCATGAGACATCTTTACTAATTATAAAAACGGTATAAACTCACGTAAAAATTGTCAGGAACGGCCCGACATGTTTCGAACTCATTTGTGGGTCGCGAGTCGCGTAGCAACACGGATAGCTACCCCTGATGAAGAGCTCCAAATGAGTTCGAAACATGTCGGGCCGTTCCTGAAAATCTTTACGTGAGTTTATACCGTTTTTATAATTAGTATAAATTTTAATCAAAGATGTATTATTGTTTTTTTATTTTATTTTGACTTGGTATTTTTTTTTAGTCTTGGCCAGGGTGCTGCCGTGTTCCTAGATAATATAAATTGCAATTACTAAGCTAATTTTACTGGTCATATAATTTTCAACCATTCCAAAACAAACTCGCGAGGCAGGATAGGATAGATCCTTGTGACAGTTGTGACTCTAAGAATAAAAACGCCTAGAAACGTGAAGCCAGTTTTGGTTAGCCACGACCTGTCATGGGCTTAGTTTCGAGCGTGTGCGCATCTGTCTAATGTCAATGTCACAAGCAAAACGTCTCTATGATTGGTTCGTAGACACGCACACATACAACCAAAAGCGACTCATCGTTCGCAAATCTTTTGTATGAAGATTGTCGTTCTAGGCGTATTTATTCTAAGTTGTAAGTAACTATAGTGTAGCAATGGACCGTAGCCACATAAGCCGATCCAAATGTCCATTTGCATGGACAAGTTGGACACTGAACGATGCAATGAGAATCGTAGATGAGATAGAAGATTTGAATAAAATACGACACACACTTTAGCATCCCCTATACTTGACATTACTCTCAACTAAAACAAAAAAACATAATGAAATTAAATAATTTATTCAGTAAGTAGGCCACAAGGGCACTTTTACAAGTCAGATTGTGAATCTACCGGCATTTCCCAAGAGGAGACCGCTCTTGAGAAAAAAACCGAAAGAAACTCCACAGCAAATCCGAAATACGATAACGTACCAAACAATAGGTACTAATCCGTTCTACTTGCGCATTTTTTTCATGCAAAAAAAGAATAGAATAATTCAGTTAGAGGATCTATAAGATTCATCAATATGAACTGAACTGAATTGTGCTATTTGACATTATGAATTTAAGTAATATAATAATTTAATTTGTCGGTTATTTTGAGATAAGTTGTTAGTATTAATTTTGTATAGGTACTTAATATCCTACGATACGTTCAAGTGAACAACTGAACGAAATGAACGACAAGTTTCCCAATGACGACCCTCAGCATTGAGGAATGAACGAATATCACGAAAAGAATAATCTACTCAGATATGTCGTATCGTTGCAGATTGTTTATTTATTTATTTTATCCCTCAATCTCATCTGTCCCAAATGCATCTACACACACCAACGCATATCTATAATCCTTACAACCCTCTCGCACACATCCGTACATAATCGTACACGTACACGGGATTACGCACACAGATGGAGTTTCTCCCGCTGTTCATCTGGGGCAGACACTACGCCCGGTGAAATATTGCTAAAGAAGGTTTAATTATTGGTTTAAATAAAACAATTTAAACGGATTATATCGCGTATATTAATTATTTGAGCCTCCCTGACGTTTCAGTATCTTTACAGATACCGTTGTCAATGGTTGACTGAGAAAAACACAATTTTTCTCTGTCAAAGTTACATTTGTGCAAACTACCCATTTTATAAATATTAATTTAAAAATAAAGGTGTTCATACTCATCACTCTGCAGAAGGACGGGCCTCAGGTATTGAGACATCTTCTTCATCGTAAAGTGTATTTTAGTTCGATAATACATCTTACAGGTTGAAATAATTTTATTGGTGTAAAGTTTATCTTCTATTAATATTATAGAAATAAGTAAAGAAAGGAAGAAAGAAATAAAGAATACATTTACGTGACGTGACCGTCGTGACCATAGAAGATTAATATTACACCATATTATTATAATACAATTTTAAAAGTCTACATTTGTATTCAGTTTCTATGGAGAGCGGTCACGGCGCCATCTGAGTTAGTCATAACGTTTTTGTCTCCTCACCACGCCAAAATGGCTGGACACATTTTTACTAATTTTGATTAGGACCCGCTTTTTATCCGACTATGGTAAAAAAGGTGAGTAATTTCCATATAAATATTTACCGGTTTGCATTCCCTAAGATAGACACACAGGCTTATAGGAGACCAAGGCCTAAAAGGATTAGCTTGGCTATTCAGCGGGGGAATGTAGCCGGCATCATGGGTACCCTGCCGCAGGGGCGTGAACTTGGGATATCGGATTTAATTAGGTACTTTATTTTTTAGAAAAAGTTAAGTTGGTTACTGTTATTTTTGTTTATTTTTGTGTCTATTCGCAATCTAAGTGCTCTGAGCCCGTCCTACCGCTTTCAATAAACTTAGGCCTGAATAAAACTTTTATAAGTGTTGGTTAAACTGTGATACCGGCCCACACGTCCCAATTCAAATTCGAACTCATTCCGGAGCTGACGTCACCGAGTAATGACGTCATACGCCCCACTTAATGCCGTCACCCCTGTAATGAATAAGATAAATATATCGCTTACACGACTACTGTACAATAAAAAGTGATATGAGTTCGACTTACACATAATCATAGACTTAGTCATAAAACTCTTTAACACAGACTTAAGGTTGAAAGTGACGGTTTCGCTCAGAGTTGCGTGAATTTTATTGGTTATTTATGTACAATATGGCACAGTCGATCAAGCCTTGGCCACACCACCGATTTATTCAAGTTTCAGGGAAAGTTGGTGGAATTCGCATCGCGAAGCCCTACGACCAATTGCATCGTATTTGACATAAACCACCAATAAAATACAATTCTCAGACAGCTTATACCTATCAATGATCGGCACGGCCTGTGCATGAAATAAAAAAAATCTATTGAGTGTAATATTAAACTCATATTTTATTACAATCATGTTCGTATTCTTTACCCCGAAAACCGCGATGTTGCCCAGTCCGTATCGATCAATGCTTATAATACGTTAATTCGTAATATACTTTTGGATAAATTATATTTATTCAGTCAAAAAGCTTGTAAAAGCTACAACCAGACAATAGCTCAATGGAAATCCAATCCATCATTTATCTGATAAATATCTGGATTTGGCTATTGCTGATTAAACCAATGATTTGCATAGTTTGACTGATTGCATTCTAATTATCCTAGAACGCTTGCCCACAAACATTTCGATATTTCGGAATGAACAATAGATACCAAAATTCGATCGTGTTTTGATTGCGTGAAAAGAAATTGTTCTGTGTTGTTTACCCCATAATATTATTCCATAGCTAGGTAAGCCAGGAATTTGCGTAGGCATAATAGCTTACGAGTGCGGTTTCCACATCTGCTTTTTAGGGTTCCGTACCCAAAGGGTAGAAAACGGGACCCTATTACTAAGACTCCGCTGTCCATCTGTCTGTCTGTCTGTCTGTCACCAGGCTGTATCTCATGAACCGTGACAGTTAGACAGTTGAAAATTTCACAGATGATGTATTTCTGTTCCTTCTATGACAACAAATACTAAAAAACAGCATTAAAATAAATATTTACGGGGCTCCCATGCAACAAACGTAATCGGTTGCGTTAACTTTGCACCTCATTTGTATCGGGCACCATACATACTAGGTGCAAACTTAACTTAACCTGCCCACTTAAGATTAGATATGCATTTTGCACGGAATTCTCAGTGCGCGAAACTCGCCCTTGGCCGGTTTTTTTTTACAGAACACAGAGTGTACCTATATTCAGAGCTCAAAATGTATCAATCTGTATAGTGGTTTATATATAGCTTCTTTTACACAGCGTTTTCTCAGGAATGGGTTGAGATGAAATGTATTATCAACTAGAGCCAGGAGTGAGTAAAACAAAGGCCAAGAATAAGTTACATTAAACAAATAAAAGAGAAGGTAAACGTCACGTTCTATAGGGAAGTCAAAGAAGTGACAGTGGACATAGATGGAAACAGCTTTTTTATACTACAACGGTTCTGGTGCAGTTATCGCTGCCTCTGGACGCTTGCAACGCCAGGAGCATCACACGCGCGTTTCCGACCCTTTAACAACATACTCCTCTCTTAAAGAACCGCATGCTGTAGCTACATTTCATCAGCTACACCAACAAGAATTTGGCCATAGCCAGTTACTACGAAAATAAAGGTTAGCGTCACCCTGATTCTTCAGAAGTTTCTCCAGAAAGTAGTTTTTTTGTTCATTTCGAGTTCTCATTTTGTACTAAATTTTAGTGCAGACGACAGTAAGTACTTACATTTTGTATAACTCAATGGAAAAATTTGTAGGACATAGCGTGAAATTAGGCTTATCACGGTCAGAATAAGCAACTTTGGTACCGAGAAAATGACCACGACCCTCAGCAATGAGGCAATCGCCGTAAGCAGGAAGATTAGAACAAGAATTCTCCAACAGTTTCTCGGAGCTAACTACCTAATACGTGAAAGATAATAAGATACGTAATAAATTACAGCGATCGTGTCTGGTGCAAGCAATACGGATTGCGGGCACGTGCCTGACGAGCTTCGTGTCGGGCGTGAGACGCTGGCGTGCTCTGTAAATAAATATGACTTATGGCATCAACAAAGTCGTTACAATATGGCTTATAGTAACTAAATTACTTACTTCTTACTTCCGCTGGCGCTACAACCCTTTCAAAGTCAAAGTCAAAGTCAAAATATTCTTTATTCAAGTAGGCCTAGCTACAAGCACTTTCCAATCGTCAGTTACAGAGAGCTTTGTGGGTCCTCCACAATCTTCTTCCAGTTGTCACAATGCCTGGCGACCTTCCTCCGGCTGGTAAACTTCCTCATCTTCCTGAGATCTTCCATGTGTAAGTATATAACTAGGGCTGGCGTTCCGTATGACATCTGTTCGAAGTATCGCCACTTTAGCTATATTTTTTTTTCCTATAAGTAACTTGTCAATGAGACTGCAATTCGATCAGCTATATCACAGCCAGACATCCATTATATGTCCAATGTATTCGATATATTTAGATTTTTGATAGTCGAAATATGGTGACATTGATAAATTGACATTTATAGTTGAATAGAGCACATCGCTAAAGTAGACATTCGCTATATGGCAAAAGTCGAATTTAGCCCCAAAGTATTATAATTACAGATTCTCCAAAAGTTTCTCCGAGCTAAGTAATACGTGAAAGATAATAAGATACGTAATAAATTACAGCGACCGTGTCTGGTGTAAGCAATACGGATTGCGGGCACGTGCCTGACAAGCGTGTAAAGCGCGATATGCTGGCGTGTTCTGTAAATGCATATACCAAAACATGGTACGATATCTTAATAGTACAACTATAAGGGAATTTTGGCGTCCGAATCACATCGGATCTATGATGGTTGCCTTTATCACATGATAAATAATAGCAAAGCTGATCAAACTCACTGATGAAACTGAATGTAACTGATGCTTTGCTTTGTCACTTATTTATCGTGTGATAAAAGCAATCATATACCCCATGTCTTTCGGAATGCCAAATTTAGTCCCTAGTGGTACTATTAAAGTCACATGTTCGAGATATCGCCACTATAGCAGTATGCTCTATTTTTACCTTGTCAATGAGACTTACTGCAGTTAGATCAACAAAAACCAAAATATTCATCAATTATATCACAGCCATACGTTTGTTTATGTCCAATGTATTCGATATATTAGATTTTTGAAAATCGAAATATGGTGACATTAACTTGTCGACACTTTAAGTTGAATAGAGCACATCGCTAAAGTAGACATATATTGGCTAGATCTCGGACAAATGTTGTTGCAAAAGTCGAATTTAGCCCCAAGTATTAAGTATATTATAATATAATAAGTATACAAGCAAGCCTTCTTGAGCTTAATTTGGGACTAGGTTGATTTGTGTGAGGTTGTCTGATATTTATTTATTTTTTATTCATTTATTTTATAGTATATATTAAGTATATAATAATTAAAGATCCTCCAAAAGTTTCTCGGAGCTCAGTAATACGTGAAAGATAATGAGATACGTAATAAATTACAGCGCTCGTGTCTGGTGTAAGCAATACGGATTGCGGGCACGTGCCTGACGAGCTTCGTGTCGGGCGTAAGACGCTGGTGTGTGCTGTAAATAAATATGACTTATACCACTAAAAATGCTTACAATATGGCTTATAGTACAACTAGGGACTAAATTTGGCGTCCGAATGGTGGCCTATGATGGTTGCGTTTGTTACGTGATAAATAGGTGACAAAGCATCTGTCAGTCACACTCGCATTTTGTATTCAAAACGTGACGTCACTTATTTATCGCGTATGAGCAACCATCACAGGCCCATAGATATCATTTGGAACACCAAATTTAGCCCCTAGTTCGAGATATCGCCACTATGATACAAATTATGTGCAAAGTTAACGCAACCGATCACGTTTGTTGTCCCCCTTACCTAAATATTGATTTTATTCTGTTTTTTACCCGACTACGGCAAAGCCAAAAGGAAGGGTCATAAGTTTAGCAGTCTATGTATATTCATTAGTGTTTGTTGTTATAGCGGCATCTGTGAAAATTTCATATCACGGTTCACGAGATACAGCCCGGTGACAGACGGTTTTTTACCTTTTCTGTACGGAACCCTAAAAATGGTGGTGACAAGTACATCACAAGCCACTGACCTATTTTCAGCGCAACAAGTGACATAAAGAATCATTCCGCTGTCTTATACCGTGGTCGGCAAAATGATGATCCCTAAATAAATTTAGGGTGAACCACATTATGAGAAGTGTCTCAGGGCCCTGGGACACTTACCTATACATATATGCCATTTGCGACATGCCCTATTTAACTTTAAACTTCAACTTGTAAAGGATGAAATTAGCTAAAATTGCAATCATAGAAAAAAAAGCCACTTGTATAGGTCTATCATGGATATGTTTGCTCTCTAATAAGATATGGCATGCTTCTTTGGGGTCTTTCTTGTCATTCAAACTTGGCACCGTACCAATTAGCGTATTACAAAGGATGTCCACCCAGAAAATACAGGTCTATCATGGGTATGTTTACACCCTAATAAGATATGGCATTCTTCTTTGGGGTAATTCTTACACAAACTTGGCACCGAAGGTACTAATTAATATATTACGAAGGTTGTCCATTTGTCCAGGTTGTACAAGAGGTATAGAAAATAAATGAAGATCCATAAAAATTATCCCAATTCCATTTCCTTCGTAAGGAAAAGATCACAAGCCACTGACCCAGTTTCAGCGCAACAGGTGAGACAAAGGATCATCCTGTTGGCTTAGTGGTTAATGCGATTGGGGTTAGCTACGAGAAGAGTACCTATATTGGGTTAGTATGAAATATACCATCAATCGCCATCAAAGAGGTTTCTAATTATTATTAAATATTTACAATACAATACAAAATATGATTTATTGCGTACCGAAATACATTAAAACAAGAACACAAAATAGACAATAATTGAAAACAGTGGCAGACAACAGGCGGTCTCACTGCTAATGAGCGATCTCTTCTAGACAACTGTTCGGTAGTGAAGTTGAGAGAAAATCAATCACATAGGTAGTTAGTAAGTAGTGTTTACGTCACCCTAAGCCCTATGTGGGATTTTCTGCAGTTAGTTTAGGTTAGGCGGAGAAAATCTCACTTCCTGGCCAAGGCAAAACGTACAACTTTAGACAAACCACAGGCGGTAATTCGTAAAGCCCCAGATCGCATAATAATGGCAAACACCTGCGTTCTGAGACATTCATGAATTCGCCGTCCTAGGTATTTATTCATAACGATTTAAGGCTCCTTGTCTTTTCAAAAATACGGAATGTTTTAAACATTTTTTACACATATTATAAATGTTACTACTTAGAACAGGGCTATGGCTATTTATTGGTATATATGTGAAACCTACAGTTTGAATTTTTCATTGACAATTTTGGTTTCAAAAACTACTCGAAATTGATAAAATTCACGCAGAAAACTGTTTTCTTTTTTAAGTTATTTTCGACTGCACACGTAATAAAAGCATGAAATAACCATGATACTTTCTAGAACTCAGGGAAAAGTCTCACTTCAAACAGTTGGTTGAAATGATCAATTTGTCGTAATATTAAAATTATACATTTTAAATGGAATAACCCCTCTTAATTAGTCCCATGTACGCCATACGATTAAATAAATTAGTCCCAAAGGATCAAATATTCAATTCGAATAAAAATCAGTTACCAAAGTTTCTAATCGTAACAGAAGCATAAATCAAACGGAACGTCACAATAAATCCATTTGAGTGGAGCACAGGGTTCCTTGTTCGGCGAACAAAGACGATCGGTGTCAAATAACTGTCTAGACGAAAAGCCGTGACGTTTTCATAATATAGGTCAGGTTTCACAAATAATTGTGTTTCAGAGTCAAATTGAAACAATGGCTACAATTGGCTCTGTGAGATGGAGACCTTGGAAGTTTTTTTGGAAAGTTGCCATTATTTACGTTTACGATATATCCGCAATTAAAAAAAAAACTAAAAATAACTGGAAACTAAAAAATATACTTAGCAAACGCATTAAAAAAAAACAAAGATTCAAAATATTGCTAATAATACAGTGTTAAACATATAGATCTTACAATTTTGTTTGTATCATGTATTCAACCTACACGTAGGCATGCAAATATTTTAGTTGAGAGAGTCGTTTAAGAAATGCGGCCTCTAGGAGAAAACAGCCAGAAAGCGTCAGGATCAGGACATCCAAATATCTGGACATACGAATTATTTTGGACCAAGCTGAAACGGAGACGCTTCGCTCGTAAGGAATCCAAACCGGATTTATTTTGTATGGAAATTACTGGATTACCGGTATTACACTCGAATAAATTAATAATCAATTTGTGTGTAGTCTAGAGTAGAGATGCACCGATATTTGGTTACCATCCGGTATCCGGCCTATCCGGCTCTTATTTTATTTAATATCCGACCGGATGCCGGATATCAAAGTAGGTACTATCCGGCCGGATACCGGATAGTAAACTTGCTTGATTGTGGGGTAAAAAATGTAATCTACTAAACTACTACTACTATCTGCACATGTACTGAACGAAGTTACTCCGTAATGACACAGAATAGCTCCGTAACTATAAAACTCGTTTCGGCACTAGAAATGCGTCCGCGCGAACGTTCACTGCGTAACAGGTCAAAACCTGCACGACGCGCACCTGAAAAACTCAAAATGACCGGATACCGAATATTCAGCCGGTGGTCAGGCCCAATATCCGGTATCCGGTATCCGGCTAAACAACTTCGAGTACATCTCTAGTCTAGAGACATTTAGAATGGAATAGAATATAATTTATATGGTTTTAACGCACTTTACGATACTGTTTATTGCCCAGACCTTTTTAATTAGGGCTTGTGGGCCGTCGAGGCCAGTCCGTGACGCAATCTGCGTAGGCGCATGAAACGTCGTAAGCGACGCGTATTCCCTACAAGTTGTTACCTTTTGTATAAGGCGGCTGACAGCTATTAAACAATGATGTCGTAAAACTATAATATAATAACTAGAAGGACAATGCTTGTGCTAAATTGTGTAAACTATTAGCTTTGTACACATTTTTCGAATACCTAATACATAACCGTTCGCGGAATTAAAAGTCATTACTCTCTTTTTGCGAGGCGAAGCGAGCGATAAACATAACGATTATGAAATCAAACATTTTAGAAAAATTAGATACGCAAAAAGGAGGACCAATTAGGGAGAAGCTGCAAGATGACCGACTACTTATCATGGTATGGGCACGTGATGCGAAGAGAGGAAAGCCACGTAACCAAAAGCGTTAAGCATGAAAGTGGACGGATATAGAAGAGGAAGACCTAAGAAAATATGGATGGATTGTGTGAAAGATGATATGAATAAGAAGGAAGTAAACGACGAGATGACGAGTAATAGGGTAGAGTGGAAGAAGAAAACAGCGCCGACCTCAAATTAATGGAAAGGGCCCGGGAATGACGAGGAACGAAAAAAGGAAGTAGATCCGTTTCAGTCGATTGTACAGTGAGCCAGCACGTGAACTGTAGGTAGGTACATTACCGAGTGATGAGTCCGTAGTACCGGGTTCGGTGCCGGCGGGGCACAATCACTGGCTTTGTTTACGTTGCCGCTGCTGGCAGGGGCGGGGAACATTTTATCTTCATACTTCGGCTGCCGTTAATTAAATTATTAGCTCATGATGGTGCTGGTAAGCTATCTGAAAGCACTAATTTTTGTTTCCCATCTGTAACGTTTCGCCAAATTTTAATTTGTCTGAAAGACATTTTTTCCAAAAACTGTTAATTTTTCAGAATAATTATAAAACAAACCTAACCTAACCTAATGGGTTCTTTAAAAAGATGTTTATAAAATCCTGAAAATATTACGGGTTTCAGGAAAAAATCACTCGGACAAATGAAAATTTGGCGAAAGTTACAGATGGGAAATAAAAAATTGTGTTTTAGATAGGTTACCGTGGGGCTATTCAATTGTGTATGTAATCGTAAAATATACGTTAATAGTGTGCGTGACATGGTCACAAAGTAAAAATATAATTAATTAAATGATTTAGAATGATGTATAAAAAAGACCCTGTTTACCTTAGGGTCAAAGGAAATCTAAGTGACATAAAGCGACGTCTGTATTTTGAAATCACCACGTTTTACAGTAAGCTCAGCTTAGATAGAGAATATCGGGGTAGTGTAGACCACTTTGATAACTTTAATAAATCGATGTGCCGGCAAAATTACTTCTTAATAAAACAATTTAAACACATTTCCAGTTACCGTTTTACGCGATATAATCCGTTCAAATTGTTTTATTTTCATGTGTGAGAGCCGCGAAAACCGAAGAAAACAACTTTTGTATCCCTTCGTGATTACAATAAAACCTTGTCACACCCTCGACATCTGACAACTAGCTGTTTTCTTTAAAGTGACATTCAAAGCATTAAAGACCCAAAGGTTGTCCACCCCTGACTAGTGTATACACGAAGCAGATGCGCCGCACGTGGCTATCGCGCGTCTATCGCGTTAATCTAATTAACCAACCAGCCCTGCTATTTGTGGAATCTCGAAACTAGGGTAGTTTTTTGGTCAACGACATCCGACGTATGTACTAAAAGGGTGTCCGTCATAACATTGTACAACATAATATAACATTTTTTGAACTCATGTAACGTTTCACATAATGTAACGGGTGATAACAAAAAAATGAGAATAACTTTCTATGGACCTCAAAACAAGACTATTCACTTAGACAAAAAACTTTGTTTATGAAGTTGTTACTACTTCTTTTGAGGTTCTTAAACTTCATTTGATTTTGTTTTTCAAGCATTAATATTTGTCAAAATGGTGTCGAAACAAGAAACGCTGCGAAAACGGTTGAACATTTTTATAATTCAAACTATAACTGGGGGAAAAAGTCTACTGTAGATAATTTTAGTAAAGAATATGTACTTAGTCTCCACTATTTATAGAATTCTTGCATCCTTGACGATAGATCACAAAAGTGGTAGCCGGCGACCAGCGAAGATAATGACCAAGAGAAGGATGAACCTACACCATAGCACTTTTAACGATAATAATCCTATGAGCCAACGAGATGCCGCGAGAAAAAATAAAGTGTTCCCAACCGTGCACTTGTTCGTTCTTGAAAAAGATAGGTCTGAAATGCCGCAAGAAGGTGAGAGCACCGGAATACACTGAACAGCAAAAACTGACTATTATATCACAGTGTCGCTGGATGATCCGAAATTACAAAGGAAAATCATTCATTTTGGACGATAAAAGTTATTTTCCTTTGAGTAAAACACATATACCTGGAAATGACCGATACTACACCAGCAATAATTTTACAACACCAGACGATATAAAACACAAGTATAAGCACAAGTTTGAGCAGAAAGTTATGCTTTATGTGGCTATATCCGACAAAGGTCTTTCGAAACTGTCGTTCTAACCGAGTGGTTTAGCGGTCAACCAAAAAGTGTATGAGAGCGAATGCTTGAAAAAAATACTGATAGCATTTATTCGCAAACATCACTCAGATGGAGAATATGTTCTGGTCGGATAAAGCATCGTCGCATTATGCCAAAAAAACGACGCGTTTCCTAGACGCTAATAATATACCATTTGTACCGAAAATCCGAAACCCCATAAACCTTGCACAATGTCGGCCGATTGAAGATTTCTTAGGTTATTTGAGCAGTTTAGTATACAAAAATAATTGGAGAGCTGAAAATTGTACCCAACTGATATAAATAATTAAAACATGTGTGCGGAAAATGGACAAGAATTCCGTCCTTGTTCCAACGTCATGTCTATACTGAGTGGAACAGCTGACCACGAGTCCTATTCTAATGTGCATTGATGATTTTGTAAATAGTTTCTATGTACATATTTTCCAATAATATCAAATTGTGCTAAAAAGATACACGAGTATTTTTTTACACCTCTGAACGAATTCTCATTTTTTTGTTATCACCCGTTAGGTAACGTATCATATAACGCGTATTTTTTCCTTTGATTTATTTCTTTTCAAATCTATCAAATTGTTAGATGAGTTAGGTTAGGTTAGATTGGAGTAGAGTAGGTTTAGGTTAGATACTGTAATAGTTTCAGAAAACGTGTTAAGTACATCAAAAACGTTACTTTAGTTTTGGTCATGTTATTAATTATTTTATTTTTTTGGACAATTTTTCCATCGAGATCATGTTTTCCAGAGGTTTGAATTCTTATAATTTTTACTTGATAGTATGCATGTTTACTTTTGTACTGTAAACCTAATAATTTGGTTTTTGACAGTGTGGGTAATAATATAAGATCTTAAAAATGTCTAAATAAAAGTTCATATAATTTGTTAGTCTATTGTATAATTTATTTATAACCTCTGATCTTATAACAAGCTAGTTACATTCCCTAAAACATAGTAATTAGTAAAACTTAAGCCAGTACACTTAAGGTCTATAATTGACTGACCACTTTTCACTAACACGTTTTTGTTAATTAGGTGTGTTGATGGTTTTTCTTCATAATGGCTTTTAAAGAATAAAGAAAGAAATACTATAAGTTCTTTATGATAAAGTTCAAAATCGTAAAGTATGTTTTCATGGCAACTATGTTAATGATTAATTTGATAATTATTTTTGTCAACACAAATGCCTATGTTATACAAAATGAGTACATTGTAAGTTTTAGCCCTTATACTGGGTGTGTCGTGTATTAAGAGCAACAATCAAAACATAAATTCTACCCTTCAAAATGTATAGGTTAGGTATTTGTAGCCTGTGTCCTATTCTAGCATTCAAGCAACACTGAAAAGTTTGATGGAGATCTGTTGCGTAGTTTTTGCGTTTAAGTGGAAAGTGGATTCTTGCAAATTCAGGTTAATAATAATATAAGATTAATAAATATTTAAATAAAACTTGAGCCCGCCTATCCTATTTCTATTTTTTATTTTCATATTTATAAAATGACATAGAAAAGTTGTGTGTTTTCTCAATCACCTTTGACAACGGTAATTGAAAAGCTACCGAAACGTCACGGAGGCTCAAATAATTAATAAACGCGATATCAGTTTAAATCGTTTTATTTAAATGTGTGACAGTCGCGAATACCGAAGAAAATACTATTAAAGATTCAATTTTGCTAGGAAAGAATTTAAATTAATGTAAAAAAAAAAACATTAAATAAATATCGGACAACCTCACACAAATCGATCTAGTGCCACCGTAAGCTCTAGTAGGCTTGTGTTATGGTTATGGACACTAAGCGACGATAAGCATACTTATATAGATAAATATATACTTAAATACAAATAACATCCATGACCAAGGCACAAATATTCGAGTTCATCACACAAATATTTGCCCCTGCCGGGATTCGAACCCAGGACCGCCGGCTCAGTAGGCATCAGCTGAATTACCACTGCGACAACCGCGTCTTGAAAAAATTATGCTAGGTACATTATCTGCCGGTAAAAAGCCGTATCTTACTACGAAATCCATACAAAGATACGACCTTTTAACGAAGGACGGCAGTTGTACTCAAAGACACCGTTTTCAAATGTAGCAATTTAATAGTAATAGGCAAAATCGATGATACCAGAGTCGTCAATAATTCAGGCATATCGACCGACGAAGGTCGACAGCTGACAGTGTTGCCTGTCTAACTTCGATTCAACGAATCTCTGTCTTAATTAGATACAGCTAGTTTGTTCCTATGACTTCATCCGTATTTATTTCATCTTTTTATTTAAGGAGTTTTTTAGCTAGTACGAATATGCCACTCCACAAAACAACCATATAACTTTTTTAAGTCAAATTATGGTATAAAACTGTAATGTAATTTATATGATATTTTGTTCGATAAATCAAATAATTAATATACATTGTTTAAATTGTTTTATTTAAAAGTGTATTTTATTCTTATGTTTTTAGTTAAGAGTATGTATTCCATAATATCTTGTGGGCATTTTAGCTCGATAGTAAACCCGTAAGACATCTTAATAAATAAATCACAATGAAAAAAAATATTAAAATGTTCATTTAGATTTAACAATACATTTCAGAATATCAATTGTATGAGAATAAACAGGTAATAATACTTCATCATATCAGCCGATAGATGTCCACTGCTTGACAAAGGCTTCCCCTAAAGTTCTCCACACTAATCGATATTGCGTAGGCGTATTTATTCGAAGCATGTAGGTATCAAATCTCAATAAAACACAAATTATTTCTTAAAAAACCCCTACATTCTGCCTTCACATCGAATCACTCATCTACATGTAATGTTTTCACTGGGCCCCAACAAAATTGCTTCCAAACTATTTCCACTTAAATCAATTATAGTTGTCTTATACGGAATGAGTTTTTGAAATGCTCTCATAGGGGGGAATTCCTCGGGGGTGGGGGGTGGAAATCAATTTGTGAGCGTATGTAGGTTACGGGCGTAAGCCAAGCATTTATTTTTTTAATCTATCTTAAATGGAATCGTATCTTGATTTAGATAGGGAATTTACGCGAGGTAAAAATTTACAGCTCTTGTTTCGAGGTCTTTTATTTTTAAGAGATTTCTTTTTAGATAGGTTTTAGAATTGTTTATAGCGTCAAGGGGGTTATTTTATTCTCTTATAGTATTTGAAGTGAAATAAATACGAAATAATATTGGATTTCTTCAATAAGATTTTCTGCGTGAGGCTGTCATATCGTCAATATTTGGAAAACGTCGAGCGAAGCTCGGTTGACCAAAAATTTTGTATTAAATGGTAAAATGAATTGCAACCAGTTTAAAAGCTGCAAACCATATAGGTAGGAGCAATATAAAAGTTTACAAGTCTGATATTAAAATCAGCACAGATTTTTGTAACATATAGATAATATGTACCTACTTTAATGAGTGACATGACATTGTAGCAGGACAAAAAACCCAACATTTTAATTCTTGTACCTACATTAATTTAATAAGTAGTTCTAACATACTTTTATATTGAGTTTACATTTGTCTATCTCGTTTGCCACGTATAATTCTTTTCAGTAAGAAATTGATTAATCTTTTTTCATGAATGATGTTGAGTATTAGGCCTACTGGAGCTGGCATGTTGATCAAAATGATCAAAGCTCCATATCTAGAAGACAAAAAAAAAGCGAGATTGCTGACGATAACTGACCCATTGGACGACCGATGTTACGCTTTAAAGTCAGCTTAAGGCGTTACATGTTATCCTTCAGGATTGATACCCTACACTGGAAGGATATGTCTAAAGACCGTGATCTATGGAGGAAGACTGTGCGATGCTGTGGTTGCACATGATGTAGTCTGGTTTGCTTCTCTTTCCCACAAGCGTAACCTGAGACACCAGCGTGCCGCTCTTCCCCCTTCATCGAAAGCAAAAAAAAATCAAAATCAAAAATCATTTTATGCAAAATAGATTCATGTAGAAAGCTTTTTGAAGGTCATTGCTGTACATATACAATTCAAATCATTTTACAACTAATTCATAAATACCCTAAAATACTAAGTCATATAACTTTATGAGATTTACAGTCAAAAATTGTTTAAATAAACATAACAACTAAGCGCAACATTTATTTGTCAATTATGCGACCGCGGCTGTCGCTCTCGTATCGGGAATTCGGGATATCCAGCCACCTTCGTAAACGCCGCACTTTATTAGACGCTGCTTAACTCATCCGTTAAGATGTAAAAGGCCAATGATGATTTGATATTTTTTTTAAATATAAAATTCGGCGCCGAAACTTCGTCCCTTCACTAGCAGCCTAGTTAGTGAACAATAGCTTCGGACCTCTGTTTGTTCCGCCACTGGGCGCTCGTCAAACTTAAGTACTACTAAATAGCAAAATATGTATGCCTATTACGTGAAAACGTTTTAAATATTACGTCGTAGAAAATAAATCAATAAGGTGAATGATTAGTAGTTATGTTTGAAAATTGACTTCCAATTTCATACTTCGATTTGTGTGAGGTTGTCTGATATTTATTATTGTTCTGCTCACACAGAAATGCACTGAAAAAAAAAAACCGGCCAAGTGCGAGTCGGCTTCGTACAAATTTTGCATTTTTTTCCTTTTGTGCTTTACGACGTTGCTTTGTACCAATTTTCAAGATTCTGAGTTCACGGGAGTACCCTGTAGGTTTTGATTCCGATTTTTAAATGCGGGGGGGGGGGGGGGATATAGGGATAGAAAACATAAGTCGTGTTCTTATATAAAAACATATTTTAGCCATTTGGAAAAATGCTCGCGAGATCTGCAGCCCACAGAGCCGCTAGGTTTATAATAGGCCGAATTCGGCCTATTTTTCGGCGAAACCGCTCAGCCCTGGCCGGTCGGTAGACAAAAGGCGGCGACTGGCGCCCTGTTTGTCCGGATACTAACCGGATCGATGCTTCGCTGGAACTTCAGTTACGCAGCAGAATGCATTGGATATATTGCTCGTTTATCGTACGCCAAGAAAGTAGTCAGAATTTTGTCATAACAATGTTAATTAGGGGCATCTTCTTAAATACATCCGGTAGTTTATAAAATTAACATTTAAACAATTAAAACTAAGAACATAAACTCGTGCTCCAGATCGGTGCCGAGCGGGAGGGTGCCCAAGAGGCTGGCCGCATTGCTACGCTGAATACCAGGGCTATTCTTTGGCATAGGTATGAGCTAGCCCTCTGGTTATCCGTGGGATCGACTAGTCTCTTTGCCAGTTCGAGGAATATTTTATGGGCACTTTGTCTCCATGAGTAGTCTATCACTTTTGGACCTTAATCTTCTTCTTTGTGGTTACAGTCTTGGTGGAGTGGTCGTGGCTGTGAAATTTACTTTTTGATTAAAAATAAATCTTCTGCATACATTTGAAGTGTCACATTTCAAAGTGTTTTTTTCTCTTTTTAGGGTTTCGTACCCAAAGGGTAAAAAACGGGACTTTATTACTAAGCTTCCGCTGTCCGTCCGTCCGTCTGTCACCAAACTGTATCTCATGAACCGTGATAGCCAGGCAGTTGACATTTTCAGAGATGATGTATTTCTGTTGCTGCTATAGCAACAAATACTATTCATGATAAAATAATAATAATTAAGGGGATGGGAGTCATGCAAAAATAGGAGGTCCATGATATTTCGTTCGACAGTTGAAATTTTCAATGTACATTTTTGTTACCGCTACAACAACAAATAATACAAATAAAAAACAAGTAAAAGGGGGCCTTATACTAAGAACGTGTTTTTTGCTCGATATTGGTACAGAACCCTCCGTGCAAGAATCAGACTCGCAATTGGCCCGTTTTTTTATTTTATTTCATGACACTGACCTATTTTTATTCATATATCTACAGTATACAGTAGAATTCGACATCAGTCATCAAAATACAAATACAAATCCTTTATTGGTAACACCAATAAAGCTTCCACCAGGTAGCTCCGTTTTCAATTTTTCTTTAAGCTTTAATCTTTGTATCCACCAAGTTACATGTCAACAATTTTAAGCATAGGTACTTATTTTACAAATAACAGAAGGTTTCAACTTTATCGTTTTAGTGATTATCACTTAACTTATTTATCACATCATCCCTATTGGCCAAGTTCTAAAAATCGTTCCAATTACTAACCTTTGCATATCATCTGATATAAAGCTAACATAGCTAACGAGAACAGTCAAAGCTCGCCGGCTTGCGCGCGCGCTGAATGAGCGCGTGCGCGTGCGCACATGCCGAGAGCTTTATTGGGGGCCGCCGACTATACAGACTGCTCGTTGGGGTGGGGCAAAAAATAACTTTCCTATATTAAATATCAATTTATGGATTGCAATGTAATATGACTGTAAGCAAGGCGCTTATTTAACAGAGCTTTGATGAATAGGAAATACCTCTAAGTATATCAATTTGTTATTAGTACTGCACAGGGTGACATTGAGAAGTTGACAATGTAAATATTATTTTCCGGTAAGTTGCCGTAGTAGATACTGTAACGGGGGTGCAACTCATTGGAGATTAAATAAAGGACATTGATTTTAATTTAATATTTTATATTGGGACTTTACTTTAATACAACTGCGATTAAGCAGTTATATTAAAAGTTGATATTAATCATAGCCTATTTCCGAATGCGCGGCTCTTTTGGTGTGTGACAGAGACGGCCATAATTCAAATATTCAAACATATTTCTATAATATGCCTGCTCCGCTGTCACCGACCAATAAAGTCCTTACTATACACTCGTATTGCTAAATTTGGGTTATTGCAAGGCGCCATCGCATTCGTCGGACCGCATGTTCAGAATTCTAGTTGTTTTTCTCTACAGGTCACATTTCTCGTGAAATTCTGTAAGAAGGTTCGATAAGTATTATACGGAAATATTTTGACGATTCAGTATTTCGTAATTTTCCTTAATGGCGGAAATACGGGGATTGAATAACCTAAAAAAATACATCCATTTTGAAATAGACACGCGAAATCTTCATGTATAACGCACAAAAACGCTCAATCAAAGGCCTTTCTTTTACAGACTATACAAAAGCAGTGTCATGTAGGAAACCAATGGTTTTCATGGCTATATGCAAGCCAATACGAGAACGGCACACGCGAGTGTATAATTATTTGATTTATTCTTGTTAAGTAAACAGAGCACCCTGTATGTTTATTTTATTTTTACCCACTGATTGCGTGGCTCTTTTGTTCTTTGATGCGCGCAGCACATGGCCGCGGCTAAAAACAGCCGCTTATTAAGATCCGGCCTTATTTCCGACTAAAGGTCTCCGGTAACAAAGTGATTAAAATCCGATGTATAGTATACATGGTACCTTTGTATACTACGGCTTACTTTGTCTCTATGGGGTAATTGGCTCAAATGCCAAAAAGTTGCCTAGGATCGCCCACCGAAATTACCAAAAACTAACTCGATGAGTAACCAATCTAACCTGACTAAAACAGCCGCTTATTAAGATCCCTTAAGGCCTTATTTCCGACCTAAGGTCTCCGGTAACAACGTGATTAAAATCCGATGTATAGTATACATGGTACCTTTGTATACTATACTTAAGGTTGGCTTACCTTGGCTCTATGGGGTAATTGGCTCAAATGCCAAAAAGTTGCCTAGGATCGCCCACCGAAATTACCAAAAACTAACTCGATGAGTAACCAATCTAACCTGACTAAAACAGCCGCTTATTAAGATCCCTTAAGGCCTTATTTCCGACCTAAGGTCTCCGGTAACAACGTGATTAAAATCCGATGTATAGTATACATGGTACCTTTGTATACTATACTTAAGGTTGGCTTACCTTGGCTCTATGGGGTAATTGGCTCAAATGCCAAAAAGTAGCCTAGGATCGCCCACCGAAATTACCAAAAACTAACTCGATGAGTAACCAATCTAACCTGACTAAAACAGCCGCTTATTAAGATCCCTTAAGGCCTTATTTCCGACCTAAGGTCTCCGGTAACAACGTGATTAAAATCCGATGTATAGTATACATGGTACCTTTGTATACTATACTTAAGGTTGGCTTACCTTGGCTCTATGGGGTAATTGGCTCAAATGCCAAAAAGTAGCCTAGGATCGCCCACCGAAATTGCCAAAAAGTAACTCGATGATTAACCAATGCAACCTGACTAAAACAGCCGCTTATTAAGATCCGGCCTGATTTCCGACCTAAGGTCTCCGTCGGAAACAACGAGATTAAAATCCAGTGTATACATGGTACCTACCGTAAAGTCAGCTCACTTTGGTTCTATAGGGTAGCTGGCTTAAATGCCAAAAAGTAACCTAGCCACTCAATTGCTTCGAATTTTGAGTTGGACTCTATTTATATAATAAAATAAGAGCGGTGACAGGTAGCCGTAGTTACCAAAAGCAATCTAGTGGCTAGGAAAGCCCGCCAAAAACTCCAGTAGCGAAAAAGTAACTCGATGAGTAACTAATGTAACCTGACGGTTCATTGACCCGACTGACCCGACCTTACTGTAGGTAGCTTCCGTAAGAAATATGTGCCCTTCTATTCCATAACTTTTTGGCTTATGATGGTTCCTTGGGTTGGGTTCGTAAGGACGACTAAAAATAGCCGTTTATTAACATCTGGCCTTATTTCCCACCAAAGGTCTCCCTCGGTAGCAACGTGATTAAAATGCGATGCACGATGTTTAGTAGGTATACATAGGTCCGTAACTTACTTTGGCTAACCTAGAAAGGACCGCCAAAAAGTAACAGAGTCTTAGGAATAGGGTCCAGTTTTTAGCCCTTGAATACGGAACCCTAAAGTTGATCCATCCTGCTAAGGACTACTAGAATATTTTTTCGTAGTGACGTCAATCAAAGTGACAAAAGAATGACGTCATCTCGGCCTGTCGAATTATAACCGGGCCGTTGTGTAAGTGGGTTATCTGAGACAAACAGACATCATTTGCCCCTTTTTAAAGCTACGCTGAACACGGTCGCTGTGCCACACAAATGAAAAAAAAAGACCACTTTTTAACTAATAATAACGAGGTTATGTTTTACGACAATGGGACCAACTAGAAATTATATGCTCTTTTTCGAGTAATTTCGTTTTCGAGTAATTTAGTTTTATTTTAGTTTTTTTATGTATACATAACTACATAAAAATAAAACTAAAATAAAACTCACCGACGAACTAAGACTACTCCTTTTTGATGTCGGTTAAAAAGGATGCACTTTCGTTTTTAAATGAGTGTCATTCTGAAAAAACGCTTTTCTTTCGTCCTTGGTGTAGGTATTCGTTGACAGTTTTTTGTACGAGTAAATGGGCGTTGCTTATACATCATTATCGCGGGGACAAAATCAATTGACATAAAGAATAAACGCAACAGAATGTCTATTCAGTAGAATCGAATTAAATGCCTAATCTTTCGCAACCTCTGAGAAGTTCTTGATATCTAATACGAAATTTATTATTAAAATGTATAGTTGGTAATTATTAATAATTTATTTTTTGTTCCTTTTAAATTATTATTTTGAATTAATGTTGAATTTAATTATAAACAGTTGGTTGAAGTGTGCATTTTTAACAATGGTGGTCCCGAAGTTTAACCTAACTAATACAAGTATCTAATAAATTAGCTTAGACCGTTCATATGCGGCGTCTTCGTGCAGGAAATATTCACTTCGGCTAACAAAATGATCGTTCGTCGTCGATAGGTATAAACGAAATTCTTGCGTTTCGATAGTGTCTCTTCTGTTATTTTATAGTCTTTGGGAACTGTCAAATCGTTATTGCTCTCGCGATAACGATGTGAGAACGCCTTCTATCACTTAGAACATGTTTGGGGCCTCATCACGCCAAAGCAATTGGACGGAATTAAATTGTTATTAAAATAGTTAACCAAAGATATAGAATACTTTTCAGAGAGTTATGGTAAAAAATAACGAAGGTTATGGTGTCATTACGTCTAGTCTATACTATTATAAAATTCTAAAATTGTATTGAAAAAAAAAACAGTGTTTTAAGGAGGTAATTGTTCAAGGAACAATAACAGCGCGATGCAGGATTTGTATACTCAATACTCAATACTTTATTGCACATAATGGTTTAACAAAACAGGTGGTAAAGTTACAAATTTGAGATCACATCATGTACCCTGAAGTAGGGCGCAGCAATTTGTGAGATACTATTTTATGGGTATACAATTTGACATAAAAATAAGAATAATAAAAAACTTATTGTAGGGACGTGATATACAAGTTAATAAAATGGGATAAAATGTATGTACAATTATTATTAGTATATATTATATATTTTTTAATTTATAGATTAATGTTGGTTGCGCATACTTTAAAACAATTTACAATATAAATTGACTAAGTACAGTGCATGTTAAATTTTATTCACAAATATTCATAATATAAAATCTTGCATTAATTCGATATGAGCATAATTATCATTATCATTCAAGTTTATGTCCGTGTATATGTGCATGTCTATTTGTATTGTTATGTTGTGTTAGTTTTAATTAGGTGTTCGTTTTAATTTTATAACGTCACAAGTTATCGTTTAAGTATTCCTGTAGTGTGTAATATGATTTTTTTGTTAGCAATTGCTTTAATTTGTTTATAAAGATCGAATCTTTCGTTTCATCTTTTATATTATTAGGTAGCTTATTGTAGATTTTAACGGACATTGCAAGAGGTCCGGATGAGTGAAGCTTAATTCGCGATGGTGGTAACATTAATTTGTTTTTAAAGCGTAACGTTTTACATACATCCCCTCTTTTGGTGTAGTATTCGGGAAATTTTCGGACAAACTTACATATCTCTAAAATGTATATGCATGGGATAGTCAGTATTTTATGTTCGATGAAGTGGTTTTTACAGCTGTCGGTTGGTTTTATATTTACAATTATTCTAATAATTTTTTTCTGCAGGGTAAAAAGGCATGACGCATCTGTGCTATTCCCCCAAAAAAATACTCCATAATTAAACCAGTTGAAGGCGTACGCATAATAAGTTGTTAGTGCCGTTTTTAGATCTGTGGTTTTTTTGATTTCACGGATTGCATATACAAATTTTGAAACTTTTCTTTTAACGTGTAAGATGTGTGGTTTCCAACAGATATGTTTATCTATCACGATGCCGAGAAGTGTAAATGTATCAACAACTTCTAGTTGAATGTCGTTATAGCTACAAGATATATTAATAGGCTCTTTTTGGTACGGATGGAATGCCATGATTTTAGTTTTTAAGAAATTTATCTCAAGGTTGTGGTCACTTAACCAATCATTTACATTATTTAGCGTGTTATTTATTTTGCCGTTTAAGTTGATATTATTGTGGCACGATGTAAGTATGGATATATGTCACACGATGCCGGCATTAAAGCGCCATCTGTTGGTAAAAATAAATTAACCGCTAATCACGCTATGACTGATTTTTCAATTTTGTGTAAAGGATACCTGGACATCCAAAGACGGCTATAGGACCTTAAACCCAACTACGCTAACGCGGACAAAGTGACCGACAACTTTTAGTAAATAAATCACTCATTTATCCATACTATCCATACTAGTACTTAATATTATAAATGCGAAAGTGTGTCTGTCTGTTACCTCTTTACGCTTAAACCGCTGAATCGATTTTGATGAAATTTGCCATGGAGATAGTTTAAGATACGAGGAAGGACATAGGATAGTTTTTATCCTGGAAATTATACCTAAAAAGATTGAAAAGTGAGTGAACATGTCTGTTGGGATGCGGTGACCCTGTAGGAAATGTGATTATTAGACCAAAAGCACAGTTGCTCTTACATTTGCTTAGGCGCTCTTAATAATCCCTTTTATCAAGTTCCACGCGTGCGTAGTCGCGGGCAAAAGCTAGTTTCCAATAAAACATACTCAAATGCGTGCTAATACAGGTAAAAAAACACTAATATTATAAAGGCGAAAGTTTTTCAGTGTGTTTATGTGTATGTTTGTTACTTCTTCACGCTCAAACGGCCCGGCCATTATGGATAAATTTTGGTATGGAGGTCGCTGACAGACTGGATTAACACACAGGGTACTTTTTATCCCGAAAAAATCTAGTGTTCCCGTGGGATGAGCGAGTAACACCGCGCGGCGCAGCTAGTAATAAATGAAAGAGGCCTTATTCCTTTTAAAATTTATTTTTTTCATATTACGACAAATATATTCATAATTTTGACCAACTTTTTGAAGTGAATAATACTTTTCCCCGAGTTCTAGGTAGTAACATAGCTATTTCATGTTTTTATTGCGTGCAGTCGAAAATAAGTTCAACAAAACTAATTTTCCGCGTGAATTTTGACAATTTCGAGTAGTTTTTGAAACAAAAATTATCAATGAAAATTTCAAACTGTAGGTTTCAAATATACCAATAAATCCCAATAGCCCTGTTCTAGGTAGTAACATCAATAATATGTTAAGAAACACGTTTGATCATAGAGAAAAATGTCTAAACAATCAGCATTTTAAAAGGAATAAGGCCTCTTAATAATCTATGTATTTGTGTGGCAGCCGACATCGCTCCCCTTCTTTTAAGCACTTACAAATGAATATTCAGATATCATTCCGTCTCAGCTCGGACACGGACCCATTTCCAAGGGATTCACGAATAATACCTACCAATTTGGGATTAAGATCCCATTGTTACACGGAATATTCTTCGAAGTTTTTGTTGGAGTAGGAAAATACATTTAATCTTGCATCTAGTTGGTACTTACTGTGTTGATAATGACGTTTTTAATTTTATCTATGTGTCTGTTTGTGGCATCGTTTGAGTGCAGTATTAAATGAAAAGTCTTCATTCAAAATGCTTCTAGGATAGCCTAAATGTACGAGACAAAACACTACAGAAAAAATATCGGCCAAGTGCGAGTGGGACTCGCATACGAAGGGTTCCGTACCATTATCTATAAGTTTGTTGTATGGGAGCCCCCCTTAAATATTTATTCTATTTTATTTTTAGTATTTGTTGTTATAGCGGCAATAGGACATCATCTGTGAAAATTTCAACTGTCTAGCTATCACCGTTCTTGAGATACAGGCTGGTGACGGACGGACGGACAGCGAAGTCTCAGTAATAGGGTCCCGTTTTTACCCTTTGGGTACGGAACCCTAAAAACGACCTTTTTACTAAATTGTAAGTAAAAATCGCACGTTCAATTCACGAAAATCGGAGTCACTAGACAACACTAGACACTAGAGTTATCTATTTAGATATATAGGTACATGCACATAACTGATTAACAGTGTCCCGGTACCATGTACTCGAAATAGTCTACATGTCTAAAAAGATATTTAAACATGTAATAGCTCATCTGCTTCTTTATCTGCCGAATTATTAAAAAGAGGAACCTTTTGCCGGCACAGGTGTTTCCTCCTTCTTAGGAAATGGTACCCTTCAAACGAAGCGTGAAGAAGCATCTCTCGGGCCAGCATGGCAGTGTCAACTGACAAGGCACCTTTGGTTTCTTGTCAGTTGCCATTGCGACTTGTTCTCCCCTTTTTGCTTATCGTCAAGCGAAGTAAAAAACCTGTATCTTAGGGTGAATTTCAACAAGCTCGAAATTTACCTAATTTTTGTGGCTTTTTTTATTTTCGATGTTAATTTGAAAATTATATATTATATCAATAATACAAATAAAGTCATAACCAATATTGTGTAGTAATGGCCCTTTGTTATACATAATAGTTTTAAAGGTATTTATTATGATTTTTGTAATTTGCCTGCCACCATAATTGCTTGTGCCCACAAAAATTAGATATTTTGGCCACCATAATTGCTTGTGCCCACAAAAATTAGATATTTTGGCCACCATAATTGTACATCTACACCAAAATTAGTTACGTGGGCTAAAAATTTATATTTGTAGATACTATATAGTATCTACAAATACAGTAACGATTAAAGAAGTAACGCACTCTTTCATATTTATAATATTATCAGGATAATTTCATCTGATGTTTTAATACAAATACTCTGTTCACAGTAATCTGCCGTATATTAAACTACTTCAGACACTTGGATAAAGTAAACATTACGGCTATTTAAAATATTTACCCGTCTGTCTGTCAGTCTTATTAAGTTGTTTATCTGCCAACTGATCTGACGAGTGGCTTCGTAAGTGTTTGAGTACGTTCTTCTAAGAGTTATCATAATTATAAACACTATATCGGCACAAATAATCGGCTTAATCACAAAATTATTTACCCTTGCCGGATTTGGAACTGGTAGAAGTGGTTTTTGGCAGGGCCAAGTATAACAATAGTTCTGTTTGCTCCTGTGACTAGCTACTTCACTCTGTAATCCATACTAATATTATAAATGCGAAAGTGTGTCTGTCTGTCTGTCTGTTACCTCTGCACGCTTAAACCGCTGAACCGACTTAGATGAAATTTGGTATGGAGATAGTTTGAGACCCGGGAAAGGACATAGGATACTTTTCATCCCGAAAATATTTAGTGTTCCCGTGGGATGAGCGGATAATAACACCGCGGGGCACAGCTAGTAGTTATATATATTTATTTATAGGTATTTTTTTATTATATTTAAGCATATCGTGTACTAACATAATAATTAGGTCTTGGTGTGTTACTAACTTACTTCAGGTCTGAAATAATAGTACATTACTGCAGACGCCGGAAAATAGGGGCTTGCCGGCTGAGTAGGTATAGTGATAAGAAGCTGGCAAGCCCTTTTCACGGCTAGGCATGTATAGTGCTTTTCTCAAACATATGCAATGAAATAAAAAAATACACCACTCAAAAAACATAATTCAGCTATTTAGCCCGTTCATGAACACAGACGCCATGTATAAAAAAAATTAGTTCCCGGCCTAGGCCTTAAATTTTGTATGAAATTCCTTTATATTCTCTCGAATTGACGACGCGTTTGGCTCGGTTTGCAGACACCTGAGCCGGCGGTCCCGGGTTCGAATCCCGGCCGGGGCAAATATTTGTGTGATGAACTCGAATATTTGTGCTTGGGTCATGGTTGTTCTATGTATTTAAGTATATATTTATCTATATAAGTACGTATATCGGCGTCTAGTACCCATAACATAAGCCTTCTTGAGCTTAATTTGGGACTAGATCGATTTGTGTGAGGTTGTCCGATATTTATTTATTTATTTATAATTGTTCCGCCCGAAACGTGACACTTCGAAGCCTGTTTTAACGCACGTTATGACAATATTTCTTTGCATGTTTGAGAAAACGTTTTTTATTTATATATTTTTTATAACTGGTTTTCTACGCGGAAGATATGTTCCCCCTAGACAACTAATTATCAAGTTTGGTTTTCAGGGTGGAACAAAGAGCCTGAACAATAAAAGAGTTGGAACTGGACCTTACTAGAGCCGTACAAAGCATCGGACAGTTAATTGTGATTGTACGTACAGACGCAAAGGCCCAAGGCCGTTCTAATCAGCGCAGGTTGCGTATCTAATCTACACTATTGTGCATATATATTATGCACATTGTACCGTTGGCGGATAAGACTTCAGCCAGATTATATGTATAAGATTACAGGGTTTTTTTACAAGCTTTTATTTAACTTGCATTGTATGTATGTTTAAAATATGTTTGTTCGGGTGGAATCTTGCAACTCGATTTTGAAGCAGATATCGTCAACCGATTGAGCTGCAATTTTGCATACTTACTTAACTTTGATGACAATACAATAATATGGTACCATGGGGACTGATGATGGAGCCGGAAGGTGGCCATAGGAATTCTATTAGAAAAAGCAATCCTACCGAGCTTGGGCTCTTTAGAATCGTCTCAGTGAGCATTTGATGGATATCCAAAGAAAAGTACAGTCGGCTATAAAAGCTTGCCAATAAAATGTAATTTTTGACAGAAACTTATTTGTAGACTAAGGAGTCTTAAAAACGCAGATATGGGTTAATAATAATAATAATTTATTTATTTCAGGCATCATAGAAAAATGCCTTACAATTGACAACATTTCATATTTATAACAGGTGGAAATTAATATAGAGATCAACAGGGCTTTAAGTCGTGTACCTTAATAAAAAATCTTTGAATTTATTCTTCTGTATTAAAATAAATATAAGAAAATACATCAAATAACTACAATCTAAGACAATACGGGCTGAATAGGGTTGTTGTCTAAACCAAAGAGCGAAAAAATGTTTTTTTTTTTATTTGACGTTGACAGGTGACAGATGCATACCGAGTTTGATTAAGTTTTTTTTTAATAAGAAAACCGACTAAAGTAACCGTTCCATTAAGTTCTGGTTTCTGTGTTGCCACATTTTAAAATGAGTATGTTTTTATAAATTAATAATAAAGTAAATAATCATCTCAGAAAATAAATAAAAACAGAGATTACTTCATTATTTAAGCAGAATTCAGAAAAGTAATAAAATTATAGTCTTAAAAATATGAAATGTTGTCAATTTAACATCACTCTAATATTATAAAGGCGAAAGTTTGTGAGTGAGTTTATGTGTTTGTTTGCTACTTCTTAACGTTCAAACTACTGAACCAATTTTGATAAATTTTGGTATAAAGATAGCTGATACCCTGGATTAACACATAGGCCACTTTTTATCCCGAAAAAATCTAGTGTTCCCGTGGGATGAGCGAGTAACACCGCGCGGCGCACCTAGTATTAAATATGAAGAACTAGGTCACATTTTTTTCCTGCGATTTGTTACCCAAGTTCGTGGTGTTGGATAGCCGACCGCGGAAACGCCGGAACAAAACACCTTTCGGCCAAAATTCTTCCTTCATGAAGGTCGCAACCCTCAACACAAGAATTAAAATTCATTTTGTGGCGAGACTCCAACTTCGCGAGCCTCAGGATGAATCCGTTCTTCACACGTACATACTCTACGATCTCTTCGGCCTTCCAAGAGTAATGTAGTATGTAGTACTATAGTGAATATAAATTGTGGCATTGAAACCACTTAACAGTAAACAAACGCGGAACCAAAAAAACTATCACTAACTCTTGGACATTATACTATCTTTAATTGTACACTAACTAAAAAGAAGACGCGTTTTGACTACTGATTTTTATGACGTCACATGCCTGTATCATCATAGACGCTTCATACTAACAGATCGTTTTGACATTTCATAAAGAGTAGCTGATTTGAGCTGTCATCGAATACCGTATTCCGACGTTGGCAAGGGGTTAGGATACAATTATTTTAAGTTACATCGTCGTCGTGTAATTGGCGACTGTCGTGTGGTATCGTCCACGTGAAATTCTACGTCATATTAACGACCATTTGTACGACAACGTGACTCGGGGGGTGGCGACGTGCCTCTGTGCCACATGTCTTTGTGTGACGTAAAAAAGATCTGTGGCCAAAAGGCTTTCTCGTAATTCAGTTACGTTGTTACCTCGTAACTAGAGTAAAACCATGCTAACTTCCAAGCAAATGAACTGTCAAACCATACAAAGTGAGTCAGTTTGTATGTTTTGACAGTTAATTTCCGTGGTTTGACTCTAATCGATTCTTGTATGTATAGATTTACAAGCGTCGGTCTCGGTCCTTCCCAGGGATAGTGGCAGTATTAACAGGTTACATATGGCAATAATGTGCATACGTCATATATTTGCATTATTAAACGTCAGTAGTGATTTGTCAAGGATTTGTCATTGTTTACCGGAATGCTGCTTAATTCTTCGTTCTTCGGCATCCATCCGCTTTCCGCGATTCTTCAAGCCGTCGGTCCACCTGGCTGGGTTCTCACAGGACGAGTCGTTTGCTGCCTCCACTCCTGAACTCGTCTGACCCATCGGCCATCGCTGCCACTTCAACTTGCTCGTCTTTAGTGCTATGTCGTTACCTTGGGTCTCCATCGGATATCCTGGTTCCGGATTCACACTCTAATTTATTCGTTCGAAATATGCATTTTACTCATCAGGAAAATTCCCGTTATAACACAATTATTCGAAATATGTCAGTTTACGTTAACGAACGCTTTTGCAAACGGTACAGTAAACAATACATCTGCTAAACACCTGTTGAGTTAGTCACTGGACGGACGTGGGTGAAACACAGACACAAAAAGGCCTATTTAGAAACTTGCAGTGTGGCACTTAGGACGTTTATTGTGTGATAGGTTTAGCGTATGATAATGCTTGATAATGAACGTAGGCACTTTTGTTTTAATGTGCGAGAAACTATGTTGCATGGGTTTATGAATGAGGTTTGTAGTACTTATTCAATGTCCCTGCAACTTGGTACGCGTAACCCCTTAACCGACTATAAAAAGGAAGTAGTTATCAGTTTTATTAGGTTATCATCATTCCCTTGCTCTTATTCCATTGATTTGGGGTCGGCGCAGCATGTTTTCTTCCTCCATTATTTCCTATTACTCGTCTTAGGTTCATTTTTTTAATATCTGTTACGTCAGCACCGGCATTTATGAACCGATTGCGTTTTTCTTTTGTTCGAGAGTAGGCATCTCCAAGTTAGTCCTATATTTTTTATTAAAGCAGTAACTTCTGCTAACGTAAATCAATAATAAGTTTGGGTGTAGCACATCGTTACCATCAATTCTCAACATAATTTGAGACGATGATGCCGATCATGAAAACTAAATTCTAGCTTTGTCCATAAGGAAATAGGGGGGGGGTTGAAAATGGTCTGAATGGCTTCGAGAAAAGGATGTTACGGGCGTGCCGGCAAGCGCGTTTGCTCTCGGTAGATGGCGCTACGATGCCACCCTAAGGCATGGAAGAAACGACTGGTTGAAAAATTCAAAGGCTCTCGCGTCAGTTTCAGTGGTCCAATAGGTAGGACGCCAGTGTTGGCCCGGAAAGCCGTTGGAGACGCGCGTTCGACCCCGCCTGAACCATTATGTTTAAATTTTTCACTTCATTCTCAACATTTGGTCCTATAACATTTTTATGAAGATCTGATGATGATATCGCTCGATTTTCCCTGCAAACAGATGGTTTTTCCTCTGATGAGTAAGCAACTAGTATGACACAGTAGCTCAGTTAGTATTAGACCTGACGATAGCATTCATAAAGAGACGGAGTTCGGTCAAAAGTACATCTGAGACCACGGCGTGTGCAACCCCGCCGAAACGTTAAATTATAAAGGTAAATAAGGAATATCGTGGCAGACCCGTTATAATTTATGTTAATTATGTGTATCAATCGAGAGTATAAAGTGATAATGATTTTGATGATGATGTTGATGATGATGATGATGATGGTGATGGCGATAATTAGGAATTACTCTCCGTGTATAACTGATCGTTCAACGTCATCGTCGCTAGTTCCCATGACCGTGACTCCGCCATACAAACATGACCGATGCGGGTTCTATTATTTGGATGTTGTCCGCATAACCTTTGATCAATGCCTTTGTGGCATTCAGATATCTATTGTGCGTCCTATCAATGATATGGCTTCTTTCAATTACTGCTCAACGGTAGTATTAACGTTTTTCTGTGGTCAAATATAGGAAAACAGGAGAAACCAATGAGGAATATCACTAATTCAATGAATAATTGGCGGCCACCGCGACTCTTGGAGTTCGAGACTCACGGGAGTTTCGAAATATTCTTAAGAAGTAGTTATATATGAAGATACGTACCTATAGTGTACCTACTTAGTATTAGTCTTTACTCAGTAGTAGGTACGTATCGGCGGATACCGAATATATGCGACATGCCAAGTACTCGTGTGTTTGATTTATTATAATAGACTTCAGTGCCTAGTCAGTGTACCTAATACTAAACAGTCTAATGACGTCACGCTGAAATTTACAATATCGTAACTTCACAACGGCTCGACGTATCGTATCTTCACACATGGGCTATACATTCATAACCCACTGATATTCTTCATCCTTCGGGAGATTTCATTGCAACTTTGAAAATTCCATATTTATTCTTGAATCACACTGTTAAAAAATTTCTCTGGTTAATAAACCCTGCTCAGTGTATTTGGTGTTTCTTTTTCATAAATGAAAAAGTTTTTTTTGTATCCACCACGAATATTTTTCGTTTTTACAGTAACTAGACTATTGGTTTTTTATTATTTGCAGGTATATAGTGTATACAGCAAGCTGTGTATCATGTAGGCTAGCTTTATAGGTCCTTCTTCTATTTATATTTAATCTTTGTATCTATATAAAAAAATCATAGCATTCAAACTTATAGAACGGGGTTTTTCAGTTATGTTTATAATTAGAAGTCTGACCGTTATATGCATATTTAGATACAGTCTTCATTCAAACGCGTACCTTTCAAAAATACAGTTGATTTATTTTTCCGACACAAATTTCTTTTTTCCTATGTTAGCAGCATTAATCTATGTCAAATCCCCTTTATTAACCATGGGCAAAAGACAACCTTAAATTGGGAAAAGAGGGTTCAAATTAAAGTGGGAAATGGGTGGATTTAGGGACAAAAATGGCTGCGGTCGAAGTAACAAAGGAAGGTGCAGAAATTATACATTTATTCAGCATCGTTTATTATGCTGATGGATACGTGTATATGTTTATATGTTCTAAATGCTAATAGGTTTGGAGGGACTTAGCGGGCGGTTATGTTATGTTGTATAGATCTATAAAAATATATATTATGGATTACTGGGAGCCTGCAACTTCGTGCGCGTATTTTTTTCTTTACCGTAGGTTCTTTACCGATGGTTATGGCGAGTGCCTCGTGATTGGTTAAATTTTTTGACCAGTATTTTCAACCAATCAATGAACAGTAGCGTGCTTTTTTTTAAAATTAAATATGCTGATGTTCTCTTTTTGGAATTATTAGAGTTGAGTAGAGAGATGTCTTATGAATATTAAGGTTCTGTAGCACACCCTAGATAGAGTATAGACTTTATGTACAGGGTTAAAAAGTGCGTTATTGTGATTTTGTCTGTGAAATTATAATTGACAGATTAAAGTATGCGAGTATAAAAATAATATTACAGTATCTTAAGAGGCCTTATTCCTTTTAAAATGCTGTTTTGTCCTGATTGTTTCAGATTTTTTTTCCAGGCCTCTTAATCTTAATTTACGAAGGAAATCATATGTAAAGGTACATAATGGTCCTGCCATATCCACCGCAACAGGACACCAGTCAGTATTATATATACATAATGCTGCGACATCAATTGAATATCGCAGCGCTGGATTTCTGTGGGGCCCAAGGTAGGCGAGAACAGACTAAAATAGATATTGTTTATACTAAAAGGTCAAACCCCCCATAACTCAACACAAAGCTTCAATCACTATAACCAAGCACTTAACATTTCCCACCCTTACCGAGCAATTAACGGTAGCATTTTTCACCAAAATGTCAGATCTATTCAACACCCCTTGACATTACAAGATGGCCGCCAAATGTCAAAAATGGTGGAAATGCCGGGATATTTCGTTGCCACGCTCCGCCGGTCTCCCTCGGTCATTGTTTTGCGCGAAGCTATTTATTGCAGGTTTGGGTATAATCGGACCTTTGTTGGGGCCACATGGGAATAATCCGTTTCGAAGATAATAGGGTCTTTTGCTTTGATATCTACACCTGTAGCATACCTATGTAGCTTTAAAATGCAAAATATTGTCCCTATTCTAAATATTACTGATATACCGGGGGTCAATCCAAATAGGTCAGTAGGGAGAAGTCATCAAGAATTGTGATCTATTGGTATATATTTAAAACCTACAGTTTGAATTTTTCATTGTTTTTTTTTTCAACAACTACACGATTTTTTTTCTTTTTCAACTGATTTTCGACTACACGCAATAAAAACATGAAATGCTATGTTACCTTCAAGAACTCAGGGATAAGTACTATTCCGTTAAAAAGGTTGGTTCAAATTATCAATATATATGTCATAATATGAAAAAAAATTGAAAGGAATAAGGCCTCTTAATAAAACTGCATTTTTTTTTATATAAATTACATAACTTGGTCAAAACCGCTGTAAAGAATATCACAATACGACGTGCAATTACTTACAGAATTTTAATCAGGTTAAATTCCCAGTTAAGTATAGGATTTATACAAAAAATGCAGTTTCTATTAAATCTAAAATCAACGCCATGGTTCCTAAGAACAGATATTCCTATCTCTTATTTTTTAGTTTTTTCGACTACGTTTTATGACCCAATTGGATTGATCGCCCTGTAAACAATACAATACAAGTACTCTTCATTGCACACCTCATAAAACATACAGGAGAAATACAATGCAAGAAAATACAAATAGAGGTAACCTTCTCTATTTGAAGTAGGTTAAAAAAGGCTGAAGGCCTGAGCTTCAATATTTGATAAGAAAACTTAGAGGCATGCTGTAATATTTGTCGGAACTGTCAATGTTACCATTTCCTATTGTGTGCCGGTTATTTGAGCGATGGCCGGTTCTGTTCCCATTGGTTTTATTTGAGGGATTCCTGTCGGACAGTTAATCGATGCTAGGTTTCGGCTGCCGCTTCGCTCTTGTGGGAGTTTCTCCATGAAGCATACTTTGTACAGTTTTTGTGACAGTATTGCCAAGTCTGAAATTCAAACCAGTTAATTGTTCAATGTATGACTCCCTTCATATGACACTATTCTTGATAATCACCAAATTTATAAACGTTTAAATTTTTTCACCATCATACTAACTACTAACTCTGATCCGCGATAAAGTTACAACTCTCATTGTTTTGGTTACTGACAAATTAATGACGACATCATTTTACGACACGAGTGTAGTTTTATGAAGCGAGTTAAAGGCGAGTTTCAAATAAACGTAATTATACACACATCTTTCTATACAATAATATTTATTTAATGTAATTAGGGTTCGTTAAATGCAAGCAAAATCCATCACTGGTTGTCATACGTCATAAAAACGGTTACCTATCTGAAACACTAATTTTTGTTTCCCATTTGTAACGTTTCGCCAAATTTTCATTTGTCCGAAAGACATTTTTTTCCAAAACTGTCAATTTTACAGAATAATTATAAAACAAACCTAACCTTCCTAATGGGTTCTTTAAAAATATGTTTATAAAACCCTGAAAATATTACGGGTTTCAGAAAAAAAATACTTTCGGACAAATGAAAATTTGGCGAAACGTTACAGATGGTAAACAATGTTTAAATTTCAGCGAGGAAATGCCGCCAGCATCTTTGGCACTATGCCGCAGGGGCCATTTTTAGATTTAGTTTAAGTTTATTATGTTCGAGTTTAGTTTAATTTTTAGTATAGTTTTATTGTAAGTATTTTAAGTTGTATTCCTTAGACTTTATTTTGTACTAATAAATATTATACCCAGAAAAACCACAAATCACGTCGTCATGTCAGTTACGATCCCAAAGTATGAAGAGAGAGATAATATTGTTTAATGTTTAAGAGGGCGCGGGGCTTTGGTCAGCTCTCTCTCACTGAGCGTAAGCGTGAGCGACATGGAAGTGCGTGCTCAGAAGCGCGGATATCATGTTTTTTGAGTTGTTGAGTTGTGTCATAAACGTGTGCATTTTATATTGAAAATAGTTTTACAGTTTTTGAGAACTTATAATTGTGCATCTATTAAGCTAAAAAACATTGTTAAAATCGGAAGGGTTTTGAAGATCCAACCGAAAATATCTCTTTTTTTAGATATTTTCGGTTGGATCTTCAAAACCCATGTTTGAGAGATAAAAGTGTCGAGAAAATTATTACCAATCGTGCTTTCACGTTGACAAGATTAAAGAAAAAACTGTTTAAGTTTCTTATTTCCAAGGGACCGATTTTTAATCACTATGGATGTTAAGATCTAGGATCATTCACCTGACGAATTTTGCATGGGTGGGCTCTTAAGAGAAGTGCGTACTTGGGAGCGCGGAAATCATGTTTTTTCGGTTTAATTATTAAAATAATACAGATTTTGAAAATGTAAGACGTTTAAATACATTATAGATAACATCTCGTTATGTTATTATTAAAAAAACTGATGACTCCCTGCAGTATTTATGACATACTAAGGGTTTATGTTGTTTTTTTGAGGTAACTTTAAAAAGCTATTTAGGAAAATACAAGTAATCGTGTTTCTAAAACAGACGTATTGTAGAGTGAATCCTTAAATATTTTACGTATTGATTGTATAACTAAACCTTCAGTAATAACGACACATCATGGAATCAAACCAACGCAATTATTTCGAAAAAAGCTCGGCGCCCCCTTAACGTAACAGCTTGCGGTGTACCATTGCTTGGCTTGGTATACCATTTTGCATTCAACCGGAATCAAATTTAGCAATGCAAGAGTTAGCATACCCCGAGTGTACCAAATTGAGTTTAGCGCCGGAAGTTTGCCGGCGACTGAAATAGCTGCGGTTCGATTCCGACTCGATCGGTTTGGAGAATTAAAGGAACTGGATGAGACACGTCTTTGCATAAATAGAAAAAAAAATAAGAGACAATCTTACACAAGTCATCTTCCTATCCTATAATCCTGGAAAGTCCATTGTCCAATCATTGCAATACCAATTTTTTCATGAGGGGTTACTTTAGCCCTAAGGGGTAATTGCCCTCCCTATTTAATTCATTTCAATAAATTGGCTTTACTATAGATACAATGCACTGGTTGGCTCAAATAATGGAGTTTCTAAGAATAAATAAATAAATATTAAGGGACAATTGTACACAAATCGACTTAGTCCCAAACTAAGCAAAGCTACTACTACTACTATCGGACTATCGGTGCTAGACGACGATATAGATAATATATAGATAATCCACGACCCAGGAACAAATATTGGAGTTCACCACATAAATATTTGCCCTGGCCGGGATTCTAACCCGAGACCTCAGTAGGCAGGTGTCTACAAGTCGAGCCAACCGCGTCGTCAAATCGGAAACGGATAAAACGGCACCACTATAAGATCGCTTTGTTGTCCGTCCGTCCGCCTGTCAAGACCCTTTATCTCGGGAACGCGTCGGTAGAACTTATTGTTTATTAGTTGAAATTAAAACTATAAACTCAAATCTATGTTCCCTTAAAGCTTTGAAAAGAATCAAACTTCTAAGTTAACGTAAAAAAAAATAGGTACTTACGGCCGTTTATAAAACATATATTCGACACTCTTAAGGGAATCAAAACTTATAGGGTATTTACCGTTGACCTTTAACTATGAGATTTGGCAAGTTATTACCTTATACAAGTATATGGAAAGTTCTGAAAAACTTATTATTAAATCATACAAAATATATTTAATTTTTAGTACGTTATAAATGTTTTCCAACGGTAAAGTTAAGTTTGTCGAACAGTATAGTTTATGGTCTCGTTAGAGCAATATGCAGTGCTTTCATAGTTCGTACGGAACTCTCGGTGCGCGAGTCCGACTCGCACTTGTCCAGTTTATTTATTAACGTCACTCTTTTGCCGACTTTGTCTTCGATCAATTAAATCTAGCCTCTTCCAGTCACCACGCCCGTCGATCGAATTCATCATAATTTTATATTTAACAGTCAGACGTTAATTTTGGTTTACGGCCCGTAAACTTACGCAGCGACGCCATCTTGCGAACACGTGACGTGGAACATGTAATTTTGCCAGGAGGGGCTACAGTTAGATTTTTTTTAAACACACATTTGACACTTAGCTGTTGATGTTTGATGAAGACATATTGTATGCCAAATCTAACGATTATGAAAGGTTGATCGAATCGTTTTTGTTTATTTTGTGTAAATCAATATTTGAGGTACGAGCCGTCGGAATGAGCTGGACTCACTGGAGCTTTCTATGTAAAATAGTAATTTATTTTATTGTTCTTTCATCAGGTTATAAATTTATCGATTTAATTGATTTCTACCAATTTACAGAAATAGCACATGAATCGAAACGCAAGATTTGGTCACAACACAGCTTTAAAAAAAAAGCGTGTACTACGTAACTGTTTATGTAATGATTTATTATCGTTAAAATACTTCAACACCGTGATAAGAAAAAATATAACATGAACTCAATTGTATGAAATAGAAAGCAAAAAACGTTTATAGATACTTGAAAAACCACTATATTTATAATATGGTTCCTGTTATGTGTACACATATAGATAACATGCATGACGCAGGAACAAATATTCGAGTTCATCACACAAATATTTGCCCTGGCCGGGATGCGAACCTGTGACCGCGGGCTCAGTAGGTGCACTACAAACTGCGCCAACCGCGTCGTCAATATAAAAGTGGGTCGAAAATAAACATATTACAATTCTAGTATTATATAAATCACTTTAAACAGAGTGGCCGGATAATCTGGCCAACTTTATAAGCGGATTGGATTGAGGTAGATTTCGAAATTAATTTGAATTTCAAACAATGATATTATTGTTGAAGTTTTGGGCGGTCGGAGTTAGGTAGGGTTCCTTTTTGTTATGTATAACTAGTAGGTACCCGTGACTTTGTCCGCATATAACTTTTTTCACCTTAGTCGGGTAAGAAGTATCCTATATACTTACATCTTTTTATACTCGCGTGCTTTAATCTGTCAATTATAATTTCACAGACAAAATCACAATGACGCACTTTTTAATCCTGTAACAAAATTCTATACTCTATGGTACCCACTACAAAACTTTAATATTCTCATAAGACATCTCTCTACTCAACTCTAATACTTACAAAAAGAGAACATCAGCATATTTGATTTAAAAAAAGCACGGTACTGCTCACTAATTGGTTAAAATTACTTGTCAGAAAATTTAACCAAACACGAGGCACCCGTCATGACCATCGCGATCATGTTTTTTTTAATAGGTCAGTTTTAGTTGAACGAAAAAACACATCAAAAATTAAAAATCATAGTGGGGAATGACGATTAGAGTAAAAAATTATTTTCTGTGTTTTGCTCGTATAAAAAGTAATCTCGTACCTTACTTAGGCCACTCGGCAAGCCTCGTGACTTAAACGCGGTACTCGACTTTAATAACCTTAATTGTGCAACGATTGCATAAAATACTATCGGATGTCCAGCTATCCCCGTTTGCTTCAAATCCGTCCAGCCGTTATGGCGTGATGAGAGGACAAATACATTCGGACCTACAGATGGCGCCACGCGCTCATACAAACACAAAAGGCGATCCTGGATTGCTTAGACCAAGATTTTCCTCAAATCATGACACTCCAGAGCCTCTTGAGTTCCAATGTCCTACACAATCTGCACATCGTACATAAACTTCAATTAATAGTTAACATATCTATTTGTCACAAGACATTAAACCGACAAATTATGCTGGTAATCAGTAAGATAGAAAACTAATTATAAATACAAATTAAAAAAATATAATAGTATTGATGTTTAGGTGCTTAAGGTGTACCTACAAGTTTGTAAAATGTATGGATATTTATATAGAACGTGATTTTTAAGACGTGATTGGGACCAACCTAATACGACTCTGTAAATGATGATACTTAATCAATCATGGCCTACCTCTCTTTTCTCTTTTTGGATAATCAATATTTTAATTAGCTACAATAATGATAACAATACACTGTTGTAGTTACAATTCATTACATATACGTAACATAAAACTTCTTAAGAACTGTCTGTAAAAGATAAACTTTCGTGACACTAAAATATTTGACGTTTTATTTTCCGGAACATGACAAGAACAATCAAAAGACGAGAGACGTGCATTAACAAAATAGAACACCATAAAAAATCACGATAACACCAACAAAAACTTCATAAAGAAAATATATTGCGTTCATTATCCGACACTGTCACAATAAGTCAATGAGCATTTCTCAAAAAAAAAATTACACAATTAAGACGTCGTTAATGTTCAATTATATTTTTCCATTTCGTTACCAATTTTGTTTGTGATTTCCAATACATTGATTTCAGGTTATGTATAATTAAAGAACTATGAGCATAACAGAACCTTAATTATTTAACATAGCCGTATCATTGATATAAAATTACTAAAGTAGTTCTCTACAAAATTGCACAATTTCCAGTAATATACCTACATTACTGGAAATTGCGGTTTTTTTAATTTTTTTTAAATGTGCATATCTCTGTAAATATCTGTCCTTGGAACAAAATTTAAAATGTACGTTATAGGTGGTTATAGTAAATTTAATTGTCTACAATGTCAAAGCTTTTTTCTAGCTAATATGCTCCTAAACGAAGGTATAATAAGCAAAAATCTGAAGAAACTGCCGATTTTTTTCAATAAGGCGGGCGGGCGCGGAAGAAGGGGAATTGTGCATTTTGCATTTTAAACACTCACTAACCATCTTAGACAACATATCAAAAATTCAAAACTACCGGAGCGTTTGTAAGGTCACCCCTTGTACTTCAGTCTATATTCAGCCAACTAATAGTTCTTAATAACAGGTAAAACCACGGGTGAGTCCTAGTATAAACGGAACCACGGTACGTCCGTCCAAAGAATTAGAGCACATTTTAACTTCCTCGCCACAATAGACGGGGTCAATGACCGGGTCAGGGGTCATCGTATACGACCCACTGCTCTTATGGGCCATAGACCTCAGACTGTACCAAGTTTTTGCCCGATAGCTAGTGCAATATATAGTTTTAGCAGTTTATAAAGTACCTACTAGCTTCACGCCCCGGCTTCGCACGGGTGCAAAGCTGGCATATTATGCATGTATTATATACATAAACCTTCCTCTTGAATAACTTTATCTATTAAAAAAAACCGCGTCGAAATCCTTTGCGTAATAGTTTTACACATCTATATATGTATGTAGCTATGTTTTGTATAGTGACTACCTAGAACTCGGGGAAAAGTATTATTCACTTCAAAAAGTTGGTTGAAATTATTATATATTTGTCATGATATAAAAAAAATATTTTTTATAAAGAATAAGGCCTCTTAACTACATTGGTAAGATAGAATACCTAAAGTAAAGCAATGAAAGCTTTGCATTGACGGATCGCATTCAAACTCCGCAATGCGACTGCCAACTGCAGACTGCTTGTGATATAGAATCTAGTGCTTTAGACTTATTTCAGAGAAACTGGGTCAGATTTTTTCATATCCGGCCGTTGGTATAGATTCTGCGGACCTACGACAGTTTATTACGGGATAAATGCATTACACTAGAATTATAAAGGCGAAAGTTTGTGTTTATGTGTATGTTTATTACCTCTTCGCGCTTAAACGGCTGGACGAATTTTGATAAATCTTGGTATGGAGGTAGCTGACACTCTGCATCATTAGCACATAGGCTTTTTATTCCGAAAAAATGTAGTGTTCCCGTGGGATGAGCGGGTAACACCGCCTAAAGTAGTAATAAATGCGAAAGTGAGTCGGTTATGTTACCTCTTCACGCTTAAACTGATTTAAATGAAATCAAGTGATAATAACTGCTTAGTACCCACAAAAGTAGTTATTTATTTATTTTGGAGAACTAACAGCTTTTACAATTTTGAGTATACTTAAATAGAATAGAAAACAAATTAATACGAATACCGAACCGGGAAAAAAGGGCTTGTTGGGTGAGTATGTAAAGGCCGGATAGTGATACGAAGCCGGCAAGCACTTTTCACGGCTTAGGCATGTGGGTAAGGCCGCCAAAAAAGGAATATTTCGCCAGTAAAAAATGTGCTGTTAGTTTTAAAAAAATATGCTTCAAATTGTTTATTTCCAATGTTTCTATATAGAGGAATAAGTTAAATCGCCTGTCAATATTATTTTTGGAATTTAATAATGTGTGATCACAACGTCCCCAATACAAAAAAAAAGTGTGCAAAATTATCTCCTGCCTATTTACAATGTTTTTTTTTTGTGTTTTGTATTATTCATCGGGCATTTCAATAAGCTTTCCGTATGTTACTTAATCATGGAAGAGTTTGACTACCTTGGCAACGAAATGGCACGTTAAAATAATGCTTATTTCATTAAAAAACATTATGTTATCGTATTGTACGCTATTATGTAACACTTTTTATGTAACCATAATTATAATTGAAACTTGGCAATTATATAGAAGAATCCAAATGTATTTAATTACAACAATATTTTTTAGTTAGTCTATGCACCGCCGCTATTTTGTCGGCCATATTAAGTCGTGTTCGTGTGTCGCCTATTCAAAGGGAACGGTCGTGTTTGCGGACTTTTCAAAAACACATTGTTTGGTGATTTTAAAGGTAACTGTGCATTATATTGTTCAAAGGTGAAATTACATAGTAATATTAATGTTAGATTAGTGCTAAGAGGCTGTGTGCGTGGTTTTTCCTTCGTTGCAGTGTCATGTAATTGGGGTTTTAATGTCGAAATAGAGCGCTTATTAACTTTTATGTAACGTATGTAACGATATGAATCGGTTTTCTATGTAACGTTACATAAAAGTGGTATAAAGGCCAGTTCACTATTGTATTACAAATTGACATTAAACAACAAGAGTTAAACTTAATAATATAAAAAAATAAACAATTTCGAAATGAACAATTTCGTTTCATTGTAGATTTGCCTTTTCATAACTTTTCTGATACTTATATGTAACTCTGTTACATACACTTTTATGTTACTATTATGTGGCATAAGGCCAATTTTACGACCTTGCCCATGTATATAGTGCTTTTCTCAAACATGTGGAATTAAATAAAAAATACACCACACAGAAATATATATAACTCAGCGGTTCATAAACACAGACGCCATATTAAAAAAAAATACTTCCCGGCCTAGACCTTCTATTTTATATGAAATTCCTTTACAGTTCTTTCGAGTTGTTCCGCCCGAAACGTGCGCGAACGAAACGCACGTTATGACGACATTTCAATTCATGTTTGAGAAAAGAAAAATGATATTGATTAAGTAAATTATAAACCCTATTGAAGATAATATCATATCGTTATTTGTTGTAAAAAGAAAGTTCCTGCATGTATAATTTTTATTTATAGAAATTAAATGACTTTACTATAATAGAATAATAAAAATGAAATGTCCATGCATGCATAAAAAAAAATCCAAAAAATAAGTGTTCTGGGCTAAAATTATTTAATCGATAGGTAAATATTTTTATATTTTGTATGTTTTTCGTAGTCTGTTCGTCACCAAATGGTTATACCTAGTATAAATTGAAGTTGATTGAGAAAACAGACTTAACCAGCGTAAAACTAACAAATAGAGGGAGCAAAAAAGCTAAAAAACGGTATCTTTTATAAGACGGAATTGGAGCAGTGCGGGTCATCGGCCGAGTCGGGTCAGCGGCCGCCATTGTTTTACTCCATGCTAATGCCACCTAGTTTCGGAACGGCGGTCTGGCACGACACCGGATTGATTGCTCTCCTGAGGACTTCCTGGTTCTTTGGGAACCACAAAAAAATTACCAAGGGGTGACGAAGTCACGACGCTAAGTAACATCATCGAAGGAAATGTTGAAGGAAAGCGGGGCAGGGAAGACCAAGAATAAGCTACATAAAACAAACTAGCGACCCTCTCCGGCTTCGCACGGGTGTTATGCATGTATTATACATACAAACCTTCCTCTTGAATAACTCAATTTATTAATAAAAACCTCTTTAAACTCGTTGCGTAGTTTTAAAGATCTATGCATAGGGACAGAGAGCGGGAAGCGACTTTGTTTTATACTATGTAGTGATGAAAGAGGGGAAAATTGAAGGAAGGAGAGGAAGAGGAAGGCCGAGGATTAGCTATTTGGACCAGATCAAGAAAAAGGCAGACGTCGGGTCGTATCAGGAAGTCAAAGAACTGGCGTTAAGTAGAACGGACTGGAGAGAACTGCACCGACAAGAGTGAAACTATTAAATAATAATAATAATAGTGATAAAAGATAAGGTAAACGTCAAGTCGTATAGGGAAATCAAGGAGTTAGCTATGAATAGGGATAGATGGAGACAGCTACATAATACATCAGATACACCGAGAAGAGTTTGACTCTTCAATTTATGATGATGAAGTCATGGTGAAATAAATAAAAAATAAATAAATAAATATCGGACAACCTCACACAAATCGATCTAGTCCCAAATTAAGCTCAAGAAGGCTTGTGTTATACGACGATATACGTACTTATACGTAAATATATACTTACTTAAATACATAGAACAACCATGACCCAAGCACAAATATTTGAGTTCATTGCACAAATATTTGCCCTGGCCGGGATTCGAACCCGGGACCGCGCCGGCTCAGTCGGTGTCTACAAACCGAGCCAAACGCGTCGTCAAATAAGTCGCGGTGATCCGTCTGAAATCACTGTGCCTTGTCTAGGAACAACGTCATGAAATCATGTAGGTCATTCCTGCGCTCATTCTGATAGCGGCTCAACACTATTCGCGAAGTTAATAAGTGTGGAAAGGCACTTCGCCAAGGATAACTAACTAATCCCATTAGCGGGTTATACTCCCACACAAAGTCCGACTACTGGTATTGAAGGCTAACCAGCCCTGATACAGTTCAAGTCATGTCCTTAAAAAACAGCCTCAGCCAACTTCAGTCAACTTCGCTAGTAATGTACAATGAGATCTCATCACAATAATTCTGCTTTATTGACTGACGACGCGTTTGGCTCGGTCGAGCCTGAGCCGGCGGTCCCGGGTTCGAATCCTGGCCAGGGCAAATATTTGTGTGATGAACTCGAATATTTGTGCTTGGATCATGGTTGTTCTATGTATTTAAGTATATATTTATCTATATAAGTATGTATATCGTCGTCTAGTACCCATAACGCAAGCCTTCTTGAGCTTAATTTGGGACTAGATCGATTTGTGTGAGGTTGTCTGATATTTATAAAAAAGATACACATGTTAAACTTATAATACTCCTCTTTTTTCGTCGTGGGTTAAAAATTAAAAGCAATTTTAGTTTACGCAGATGTTACTGTTTTAATAAAAATTGATTAGTCTGGGTGTAGCATATTGTTACTATCAATTTCTCAATATAATTTGAGACGATGTTGCCGAACATAAAGAAATAATCTTTACCATAGAGGGCGCTACGATGCCGCCCTAAGTTATTTAGAAATTAAGCAACTGGTTGATCGATGCTTTGGCTAGTGGCTTTGATGGCATAATTGGTAACGCACCCGTCTGGCCCGGAACGTGGGGACGGCCATTTTTGCTATTCGAAATGCATCAAGTGACATTCGTTTTGAACGTCATGTTATGTTTATGGTCTCGTATAGTACATACGTCAAGTTCGAAACATCAAGGTAATTTAAAATCTTTTTGAGCGCGATAAGGGCTTTTTATTACACTAGCGAGTAGCGAGCGTGTTTTCTAAACAAATATCAAACGCAGCGAACTCGCTGCGTGATCGTCTTCATACAAATTTCGCTCGCAAATCGCAAGTGTGAGGCTTTAAGTCCCGTTTTATTATAATAATATAATGTAAACAATGAACAAAGCTCTAAAAAATCTCCAAGCGTTTACATCACTTAATTTGAACCAGCTTTCTAACCCGCCATTGCCCGAAGCACCGATATAGTTACAAAACTGTGGACTAACTTCTATGCCTTAGGGCTAAACTGTTTCCTAAAAGCAAAAAGTCTTAAATCCATATCAATTCCCTTGACACTTAACTTTTAGTAACCCTACTCCACGTCTTGAAGAAACTTCGTAAAAGCGAAAGGTAGCAAGTGTGTTTGGAGTTCTGAGACGTTTATAACTTTCTTTTATTATCTTCTGGTACTACGGCTACGTGGAATCTTAAAAGCGAAAGGTAATAAGTGTGTATGGAGCATTTAGACGTTTATACCTTTCTTTATATTTCTCTTCGAGAGGAATGCCCTACTAAACTTGATCTCGTCAAGTCGTGACCGAAGCTAGGTTACTTATATATACAATCAATAATCAGCACACAAGCTAAAATGAAACCTAAATCTGAGAGTTACGTTCGTATTTCCAAAAGCTTTTAAATATCTATTCCGAAAATGTTACGCAGCTGAGTTTAGTACCTTAATGCTGTAGTTTTTTTGGTCGAATTTCGACTGCAGATTTGTGACCGTAGAAATTATGTGAATTCGTGTTCTTTTTAATGAATATTGTGGCTTCTTTGCTAAAAATAAGAGTGGCTTTTGAGTAATGAAATATCATTTTGGTATTAAGATTTTTTTCTATATATTCTAAGCTCAGAACACTATGCGTAAAAAGGCAAAGGAGGAAATAATGAAATAATACGAATCGTTTTAATTGATGATTCTTTCTTTGTTTGGTATATTATGATGGTTGCGTTCATCGCTTGATAAATAAGTGACAAAGCCTCTGTCACTCACACTCGCATTTAGTCGAAACGTGACGGATGTTTTGTCAGTTTTTTATCGCGAGATAAAGGCAATCAAAATTGATTTAGCACTTTTTGAGAAAGTCAACAAAGTACAAAATATACTTATTATACCCATTTCCGTCATCGAATTCGGTTATTTTTGTGACAAAGTGATTATTTATTTCTTAACTTCTACAACTTGATCTAGTTGTACTTTTGCATGGATGTTTTAGTGCTTGATACTGTGGCAATACATGTCACCTTCAATCTTAAGAGGCCTTATTCCTTTTAAATTAAATTTTTCATATTATGACAAACATATTGATAATTTCAACCAACTTTTTAAAGTGAATAGCACTTTTCCCTGAGTTCTAGAAAGTAACATAGCCATTTCATGCTTTCATTGCGTGCAGTCGAAAATAAGTTGAAAAACCCAGTTTACTGCGTGAATTTTTCCAATTTCGAGTAGTATTTGAAACAATAAAAATAAAATTAAAAATTTAAAAAACCCCCGACATGACAACCTGTAAAAAGAGAGAAATAAAATCTACGAAATGAGCCTTTACAATGAACAGTAGAAAAAGAATCCAAGCGTCGTTGCGTTCGGGGGACCGCTAAGTACCTAAACTAAGTGAAATGAAATATATTTTTCAACGCAAAATTGTAAGTATGCATTTATTTGGGGCTTCCCACTTTACGATTTTAAGTAAGTACATTGCATTTCATTTACTTAGCGGTCCCCCGACGCAACGAAGCTTGGATTCTTTTTCTACTGTTCATTGTAAAGGCTCATTTCGTAGATTTTATTTCTCTCTTTTTACAGGTTGTCATGTCGGGGGTTTTTTAAATTTTTAATTTTATTTTTATTTCATATTTTTTAAACAAATAGAAGTTTTTTCCCGGAATTTTCTACATTTAACACTTTTTTGGTTTTACACCGTTTAAGGTCCATAGTTTCCAGTCTTTCCTCGAGCTTGCCAGTGGTAACGAAAGCCGTCTTCTCTAAGATTGAAATTAGCCTTTAGCAACATTCTGGGAAAAAATCGTTAAAGTCAAATTAGTTAACGCTTATAATGACAAAATGGCTAAGTTATTAGCCAAGACAATCAAAATATATACTTTAAATGCACTGGATGAGTTGAAAGAACCTGCTACTTATGGCCTAAAACAGAACCAGGTTTCGATTCTACAGGATCCAAATAGTACGGGTGGCTTACTTAGCTCCATAAAAATTGTAGTTGATGCTAGGTAACTTGACTTAGTTTTGAAAGACCTAATCATCGATAACCCACACCATGGGATAAACCGTTAAAAAAAATTACATCCCCACTTTTTTACGTGTAGGGCAGGTACTCAAAACAATAGTTTTTAGGGTTCCGTACCCAAAGGGTAAAAACGGGACCCTATTACTGAGACTTCGCTGTCCGTCCGTCCGTCCGTCCGTCCATCCGTCCGTCCGTCCGTCCGTCCGTCCGTCCGTCCGTCTGTCACCAGGCTGTATCTCAACAACGGTGATAGCTAGACAGTTGAAATTTTCACAGATGATGTATTTCTATTGCCGCTATAACAACAAATACTAAAAATAAAATAAAATAAATATTTAAGGGGGGCTCCCATACAACAAACTTGTTATAAATTATATATATGTATAGGTACGGAACCCTTCATGCGCGAGTCAGACTCGCACTTGCCCAATTTTTAAAAAAATATTCTACCACTATGTCTCTGCTAAGCCGTAGACAGACGGACGGACGGACATGGTGAAACTATAAGGGTTCCTTGTTGACTACAGAATCCTAAAAAGCTGTTATTCACTTAGGCGAGTACTTTTGCTAAAGCTTACGTGTCCTTTAGTCGCGTTAAAATCTTGCAAGGTGTTGCTATTTGTGACCTCAATCAAAGGAACCTGTTCAATAGTCCTAATGACAATTCAGCTTTAGCAGAATTGCAAAACTTAGAAACAGTGACCCAGTATTGTGACAGAAATTAAAAAAGTTTTTCTGACACTCGGTTTAATATCGACTGGACTTTCTTACACAAACGTTAATTGCTCATCAAGAACAATTAGACGAGCCCAAACACCATGGGTTTATTCTGTGCTGTTAAGGAGTTCCTACGGCCATCTTCAGCTGCATGGTACCAAATTATTGTACTGTCAAAATTTTATTAAATTGTTGATTACTCTAATAAAACTTAACATTTAACCAACATTTAAAATTCTTGGCTTAGATCCTTTCACAACTAGATGGCAGGGCCGTATTTACCCCTAGGCCCACAAGGCCCGGGCCTAGGGGTCCAGCTAGTCTAGGGACCCAGTCCCAGACGCAGGACTTGTACCATAATAATGTTCTCCTTATAGGGGAGGGGGCCCCAAATGCCAAGTGCCTAGGGGCCCTGGCCCGCTTAGTCCAGCCCTGCTAGATGATTATCATGAGATCTTCACTTAGTGAGTGATAAGGAAAATGCTAATAAAACAACATTTATCCAGCGTTTGAGCTGAGATCCATTAACAACTAGCTGATCATCATGAGACCTTAATTTACTAATTGATATAGAAAATGCTAATAATACTTAACATTTAACCAAAATTTGGAATCCTTGGCTTCAATATTGGCTGAGATCCATTAACAACTACCTGGTCATCATGAGATCCTCATTTGGTGAGTGATATAGAAAATGCTAATAATACTTAACATTTAACCAAAATTTGAAATCCTTGGCTTCAATATTGGCTGAGATCCATTAACAACTACCTGGTCATCATGAGATCCTCATTTAGTGAGTGATATAGAAAATGCTAATAACACTTAACATTTAACCAAAATTTGGAATCCTTGGCTTCAATATTGGCTGATATCTTGTCACTTGTTCCAATTAAAGCTGAATATCTTGGAAACTACTGGTCCTACTTCCACCAAACATAGCTAAGAACCATCTCGACGGAAAAGTCTTTCGATTAAAAAAAACCGCACTTAAATTGGTCCATCCGCTTGGGCGCTACGATGCCACAGACAGACACACAGATACACAGATACACAGATACACAGATACACAGATACACAGATACACAGATACACATGTTAAACTTATAACACCCCTCTTTTTTTCGTCGGGGGTTAAAAATTGTCAATAAAATACAATTCGATGTAAAAGGGCCAATTTAACACGAGATATGTATATTTCTTTAGTTTCATACATTATATAGATATATAGCAAATGTTTGTCTGTTGGTGTGCTTTTTGTTACAGCGTAAAACATCAAATGCCAAAATGTTGTGGAAATCAGATAAATTTTTTAGGGTTCCGTACCCAAAGGGTACCAAACAGGACCCTATTACGGACAAGACTCCACTGTCCGTCTGCTGTTTGTCGCCAGGCTGTGTATCTCATGAACTGTGATAGTTAGTCAATTGAATTTTAAGAGTTGGTTTATAGTTCTTGTGCTGGACTTCATAAATAGAGTTGTAATGAATCGGTAACATAAAGTTAAATTAGTAGTTATACTAATTTGATAAAGCAAGATCCCTCATGTGAAAGCCTTTTTTTATGTCATAAGGGGCAAACGAGTAAACGGATCGCCTGATGGTAAGCGATTACCGTCGCCCATAGACACCTGCAATACCAGAGGAGTCACAAGTGCGTTGCCGGCCTTTCAGGTGGGAGTACGCTTCTTTCTTGAAGGTTTGAAGATCGTATCCTCCAAAGTGAATCAGTTCTATCCTGCGCTTTTTCCGTCCAGTTTGCCTGCGAGCTTTGCTTTTTTTTATATCATAGGGGGCAAACGAGCAAACGGATCGCCTGATGGCAATCTCGTCTCTTTCCCAACTATAAAGTACCAAACATTGATCAAGCGCGGAACTATTCCTGGATCATTGCGCAGGAGACTTGAAGTCTGGCATCTGCCCGATTTCTTAACCTTTAAATCACACCATAAAAAACCCATAGATTGCAAAATGCATTAACGATTTAAACAATCCTTAGTCATTTAAGACTTTCTTCTTTCGAAAGGTTCGAAGCTTCTGATACTCTTGGAAAAAACTTTCGAAGCATCTAAAACGAACCATCAAACCCAGTGGATCAAAAAAAAGGATGTTATTTCTTGAGGTATAAAGTGGAGTTTTGTATAGATTTGGGTGAGAGTTGGGTTGTATGGGAGCGTATGGGATGGAAGTATATATAAATCAATCGATCGATAGGCTGGATAGACGCGTGCGCCTGTTGGCGATCAAACGCGGCTATTTTAGGGAGGTGTTAAGGGTGGGGAGATTTTATGGCTCAGATATAAAAAAACTAACGTGATTGGTAAATATTTAAATTAAGGTACTGACGTATTGTTTAAATTATGAATGTTTAATTATTCTTCATTGAGTTAAGAATCAAACTCTTGTTGGTGTAACTGATGAAAGTATGAAGCTGTCTCCGCCAAATCTTATCCAAAGCCTCCTTGATTAATTCATAGATCTCTTTTAATATCGTGTAT